>CM062604.1:21276207-21900245 GCA_031470985.1 Agastache rugosa
AGTGTTATATTTTCGTTGAATCGATTAGATAAATATGACTGACATAACAATTTTTATAAGATTTATCACACTTTTACAGTTGGTAATAAATATATGCGTAGATTTATAACACTTAAATTAGTTTGATTTGTTTTAAAACACTTCTTCCAATTGATAGCTGTAATACTATCACTTAGAACAAAAAAATTAATTCAACTTATAAAATTACAACTTAAACTGATCATTCTCCATGAAGCTCGACGGGCATACACAATAGTACATTTAATATTTTCATTCATGTGATGATGTATCTATGATTCATTATTGAAATTCGAACCGGAACAACAATTGAATTATATTAATTCCCAACAAGTAGTCAATAAATTAAGAAATACATATCAAACTACTGACATATACATATCTTTTAACAAAACAATTAGACCAAAATAATAATAATAATTTTGTTAATCTCAAAAGATACCCAATGGGGTTTTAATAGTTTATTGGATCAAACTGATACAGATCAAACTACTGACATTATATCTTTGAACAAAACAGTTAGTCCAAGTTTTTTCTTAATCCCAGAAGATACCAATGGGGTTTAAATAATTTATTTGATCAAACCTCGATACTTTTTCTTAAGTTGTTTAATGTGTGTTTTTTTTATTCTTGTAGGAATACAAATTCACTTGAGATCCTCTATCCCCAGATTGGTATCTCACTCGTGTCCTATGATTAATATTTAATTAGTTTTTGTTATTTTTTTCTTCAATTATAATCTACAATGTTTTAGTATAATTTTACAATTATTGATTAAGGTTCATCCATCCAAATAGGATTTATATATATATTTTTTAGGGTTGGTCTTGGGTGAGACCGGTCTCAAGAAGAGACCGGATCCCACCCGCTGACCCGACCCGCCCCGCTTAGCATTTAAAAAAAAAGAAAATTGCGTCGAATAGCATATACTCCCTCTGTCCCATTTATATAGGCGGATTGAAATTTTCACAAGGATTAAGAAAAGTTATTGGAAAAGTAAATTTATATAGTAAATTTCTTAATATGCCCTTATTTATTATTTGACTATGCATTTTTCATGAGTTAATCATAGAATTAAATAGGGATATATTAGTAAATGAGCTAAAAAAGATTACTTTTTATAGAAACAAGCCTATATATTTGGGACATGCAAAAAAGGAAAATAAGCCTGTACGGAGGGAGTATATATGTACACTGAGATAATATCTAATAATAATAGTGTTAGCCCAGCAATTAAGGCGTGCGCCTGTTAAAGTTGAGTTACCGTGTGCGTGTTCGATTCTCTTCTGGAGCAATACCTGCAACATTTTTTTTATTTTATTTTTCACTTGTTTTTCAGATTTTTTTTCTTTTTTCACTTGTTTTTCTAATTTTTTTTATTTCTTTTTTGTTTTATGTTTATTTTTTTAATAAATAAATTTCAGTATTAAATATTTTTATTTTATTTTTCACTTGTTTTTCTAATTTTTTTTCTTTCTTTTTTTATGTTTATTTTATTTTTCACTTGTTTTTCTAATTTTTTATTTCTTTCTTGTTTTATGTTTATTTTTTTAATAAATAAATTTCAGTATGGAATAAGTAGGATATGTTTCCATATATTTTTATTTTATTAATTATTCAATTTTTAAAACATCAATTTAAAAAAATTAACAAGCATAATTAACATATTTTTTCTTTTCTTCTTTTATTTTTTACTTAATTAATCTAAAAGCATAATTAACATATTTTTTTATTTTTCTATATAATAATTATTATAAATAAAAGTAATATTTTTCAAAAGTAATATATTTGTCTGGATAAAAAGTATTAATTCACGAGAAAAAAGTAATACTTTTTCAATATAACAATTATCGTAAACAAAATTAATGTTTTTCAAAAGTAAAATATTTGTCAAAATAAAAAGTGATAATACACGACAAAAAAAAGTAATATTTTTTTTTATTTTAACAATTATCGTAAATAAAGTAATATTTGATGGGATAAAATATAATAATTAACAACAAGAAAAGTAATAATTTATTTCAATGTATTAATTGTTGTAAACAAAAGTAATATTTATCCGGATAAAATGTAATAATTTACGAGAAGAAAAGTAATATTTTTTCAATGTAACAATTGTCGTAAACAAAAATAATATTTTTCAAAAAGTAATATTTGTCAGATAAAAAGTAATAATTCACAAGAAAAAGTAATATTTTTTCAATGTACAATTATCGTAAACAAAAGTAATATTTTTCAAAAGTAATATTTGACCGGATAAAAAGTAATAATTCACTAGAAGAAAAGTAATAATTTATTTCAATGTAACAATTGTCGTAAATAAAAGTAATATTTATCATGATAAAAGTAATAATTCACGAGATGAAAAATAATCATTTATTTCAATGTACCAATTGCCGAAACAAAAGCAATATTTTTCAAAAGTAAGATTTATCGGAATAAAAATTAATAATTTACAACAAGAAAAAAATATATTTTTTCAATGTAACAATTTTCATAAATAAAAATAATATTTTTCAAATTAATATTTGTCGGGATAAAAGGTAACATTTCACAAGAAGAAAAGTTATATTTTATAATGTAACAATTGTCGTAAACAAAAGTAATATTTGTCGTGATAAAAAGTAATAATTCACGAGAAGAAAGGTAATATTTTATCAATGTAACAATTGTCGAAAATAAAAGTAATATTTTTCGGGATAAAAAGTAATAATTCACGAGAAGAAACGTAATATGTTTTCAATGTAACAATTATAGTATATAAAAGTAATATTTTTCGAGGTAATATTTATTAGAATAAAAAGTAACAATTCACGAGAAGAAAAGTAATATTTTATCAATGTAACAATTATCGTAAACAAAATGAATATTTTTCAAAGTAATATTTGTTGGGATGAAAAGTAACATTTTTTTAAAAGTAATATTTGTCAGTATAAAAAGTAATAATTCACGAGAAGAAAAGTAATACTCCCTCCGTCCACAATAAATTTGCCACATTTTGGACGACACGGGTTTTAATAATTTGTTGGTTGATTGTATTGTGAGTGGAATAAGGGTCCCACTTTTATATAGTTTTAAATTGTGTTGTGAGTGGAAAAGTAAGTGAGGTGTGTGGGATCTATTACTATAAATGGATATGGCAAATTTTTTGTGGACGGACCAAAAAGGAAATTGTGGCAAATTTATCGTAGACGGAGGGAGTAATTTTTTTCAGAAGAAAAATAATATTTTTTTAATGTAACAATTGTCGCAAACAAAAGTAATATTTTTCAAAGGTAATATTTATCAAGATAAAAAGTAATAATTCACGAGAAGAAAAGTAATATTTTTTTGAGTTTCGACTTTTTTAATACCAAAATATAAAAGAGACAAGTTATATATCCTATTCATAAAACTAGATTTTTTACATACCAAAAATGCGTTAAAAAACTAAAATAACCTTAAGTAAAAAAAAAACAATTAAAAGAAACAATAAAAAGACAAAAAAAAAGAAAACAAAATTGGTCCCCCCATCGGTCCCCCCTCCCAAATCCCACTTTCTCTCTCTTCGACTCTCATTCTCTCTCTCTTCGACCGCCTCTCTCTCTTACGAAACCAACCGGTCATGACAGCCACCATCTCCGCCCACGATCTTCGCTTTGCCGTGTCTGCAAAAATGAGCAACTGGAGAAACGAGAGGCAACCGGCGCCGTCGTCGTCGGACTCCGACGAGGAGGATTTTGAAATTCCTCAACCGCCGGTTAGTGCCCTAAATTCGACCCCAATTTGGATTTTTTTTTCGAAATTTTTGTTGAAATTTTCTGTTAAATGCATGTTTATGTGTTAAAAATGTGTTTGATGATCATGTTTAGTTCGATTTTGTTGGATGGGTGTATAGTTCTTGTTTGTTTAGTTCGAAATTCTTTGGTGTTTAGTTCGAAATTTATGTTGGTTGGGTTTATATAGTTCGACATTGTTGGTTGGGTGTGTTCTTGAGTTCTTATGGGCACGATGGAGGTGAGGAAGACGACTCCATCGAGCCCACGATCGAGGGCTTGGGTGAGGTTGCCCACGGTCGCAGGGTGCAATCGTGGCCACGGTCGTGAGGTGTAATCGTGCCCACGATCGTGGTGGCGACCGTGGCCACGGTCACCACCGTGCTCACGATCGTGGGCACGACCGTGCCCACGATGGTTGTGACCACCGTACCCACAATCGCAGCCTCGATCGTGGGCACGATCGTACCCTTCGATCGTGGGCACGGCAAACCCCTCTCCAATTTCTTGTGTTTTGTTGCTTTGGTTTTTGTAGGTTAATTGTTCTTGGAAGAGACCTACATTGCTTTATGTCACTCGTGGAATCAATCTTTACATGCGGGTTGAAATATTCCGAGAGGTTACAAAGATTTTATCTGAAGTTGGTGGTAATGAAGCATTGGAGATATTTAAATCCGGCATTTGTGGGGCGCTTGATTGACGTGAGAAGAAGTCACAGTGCAAGTAATGCCCTACATCACGTTCTAGCCCGACATTTGAAGGGTGATGATATACCTCAAATCGAGAGTTGGTTTCATCACGTTTTACGGCGAGGGATTATGCCCTCATCACTGGGCTTCATTTCGAACTCTCCGACTTTGATCCACACTCAAGTCATCAAATTCCTAGCGACAACATTTACTACACATATTTCAAAGGTGAACCTACAAAAGTAAGTGAGCTGCGCAAGAAATTCAAAAGCAAAGAGTTGGGCGAAAACGTTGAAAACTATTTGAAGGCGGCTAACTTGTTAGTTTACTATCTCTTCCTTTTATGTCGGGACGATCCCGAGATAGAGGATTGGGCATGGACATTATTTGAAGACTTTGAAACTTGGGATAGTTTTCCATGGGGCTCGTACACGTATGGTACGTTGTGTTACTATATAGACAACGTGGCGATACGCCCTAATCAAGCAGAAAGAGATTACCACTTCTACGATCCTGTTTGGGCTTTGCAGATTTGGTCGTATGAGGCCATTCCAGCACTTGGAGACGTGTGTGGATTTCGAGACCCACAAGTCAGATTGCCCCGATGTTTGAGGTGGAGCACAAGACAGATGAAGATGGTTGATTTTAGTCGTATCTTGGACAATTCACGGGTACATTTATTTTATTTTATTTTATTTTTTAAATTTGATTGTATGATTCAATGTTGAATATCTAATATTAAATTTTTATTATTTTTTGCAGCTTGTAGTATATCCCTCGTTGGAACCTATTGCTGAAGAGCTAGAAACGTGGTACATGATGAGCTTTGACAACGGGGAGGAGTTTGATGTGAGATACAAGCCTCATGTACGAATTGCAACAAGGAAGGACCCGAAAGGAAAGTCAAAGGCTATGGGAAAATTGAAGAGTATAGTGGGAAAGGTGTTGACTCCTGAGGTGAGGCGACCAATGCCTAAGCGTCGCCGTGAGAGTACTCCACTATGTGCTACACACGAGCTGCTACACTCAGGGCAGCCAGACAGGGTTTGTTGTGTGCACGGACGGCCTTGTCCAGATCACGAGGAGGGCACTAGCGGCGGGGATGACATAGAGCACCGGCTGAGGGCAGTTTTGAACGACGAGTCTAATACTGGCTTTCTTGCTCGACTCATTCGAAAGATGTTTGCTCAGATGAAGGACTACTTCATTCCTAGGCGGTCTATCAGTCCTCCACAACACTCTCCACAGCACTCGGTTGGGAGCCACAGAATGAGCAGAAAGCCACACCGTCACTCTACATCAGCCGTTGACAAACACAGATGGTCTGGTGCACAGGAGCCCGTCCAGGATCGTCCCCGTCACTCTTTTGCTGCAGGTGTCAGTCTGCAGGAGCGCCATTCCCACCACTCTCAGCAGGGTGCCCCATTCCCACCATTCTCAGCAGGGTGTCCCTTTCCACCACTCCCAGCACGACCGTGCCCCTTCCCACCACTCTCAGCACGAGCAGGCTCCTTCCCACCACTCTCAGCACGAGCGTGCCCATTCCTACCACTCTCACCACGAGCATGCCATTTCCTACCACTCTCAGCAGTACGGCCAGGCTCCTTTCCACTACTCTCAGCACGAGCAGGCTCCTTCCCACCACTCTCAGCACACGCAGGCCCCTTCCCACCACTCTCAGCACGAGCTATTTGTTGAGCTCTTTCGGCCCGTGCAACCTACTTACCCGCACTTTCAGTCTGAGGGGCCATCTTATCAGTTTTACCAGTTATTTGGGCCCGAAGTCTCTAGTTCACTGACACCTCATCCCATTTTACCTGATCAGTATTCATCGCACGAGCTCCAGGATGAGGATGATGATGAGGATGAGGATGAGGATGATGAGGAGGTGGGTGACAGGAGCTTGGGTCTTCGACAACCCAGACCGTCTGCTGCTCTAAAGACCCCTTACAAGGGCAATGTTCCGTCTAATGCCGAGACGTTGAGGATTGAGTACAGAGCCTTAGAAATTCAGGACCCGAGGCCTATGCAATTACTTATGAGACAAAGCACGTGCTAACTCAAAAGTTCTTCGACACTCTGGAAGATCCTCATCAAGACTTCACTGCTGAGGTAACATCCTTTATATTATCAGAAGCATAAATTAAATTGTATTTATATTGTCATCTAATATAAGTTTTATGTTTGTTAGGTAATAGACTTGTACGTGTCTTCCACTCGCGCGATGATCCGGCGGAATCTCAGTACTCGATCAAATGTTGGTGCAACTGTCACGATCGTCGTGGGCTCTGCATTTTATGTAAGTTTTAATTTATTTATTTTTGTTATTATTATTTTTTATAAATAATATTGATCTTGGTCATGGTGGTGGCCCGTAGGACTTCCAAAGACAATTGAGTGAAATCGACGAGAAGTACGTTAGAAGATATCGATGGCTCGTAGGGTGTAGAATTTTTTGGCTTTGCATTGATCCACGATAGATATGTATTTACGTTTAAGACAATATTTTGCTCCGTGTTTTGACATTACCGACATTACCTACATTATATTATATTTTCTTAAGTGTTAATCTATGTGTTAATCTATATGCTAATCTATTTTTGAATACCAGTGTATATTTATGGAGTACATAATTAAATAGACAGTAGGTTGTCGATCTCACGACCGTGGCCACGATCGAGCTCACGACCGACCGTGGCCGTGGCCACGGTCGTGGGCACGAGGTATTTTCCACGATGGACACCCACGATCATGCACCATATTCGTGGGGTTCTCCAAAATCGACCAATTAACGACATTTTTTTTTGTTTTTTCTACCTTGAACGTGTAATATAGGTTCTTAGTATCACGTTTCTACATCATTGATCGAACAATATCATCTTAGAACACATAATTTAATATTAGTGTGGACTTTTGTAATATGATGGTAACATTAGAGAAATGTTACATAATATATACTGAGAATGTGAATATCGCAATACATCAATAATGTTAAGTTTTTTAGTGTTATTTATATATTACAATTCGAACTTTGTTAGCATAATGATGTTTCAAACATGATATAACATACGAAAAGACATTAATCATTGTTTATTAGTCGGAATCGAAGATTGTTCTTCAGCTCACGATGGTTGGGCATACGACCGTGATCACAGTCGTGGCCAAACCACCGTGATCACTATGGTCTACTCACGACCGTGATCACGATAGGGCTGCATGATCGTGATCACGGTGGGTGTTTCATTGTGACCACGGTTGTGAGCGGCTATCGTGGTCACGGTGGTTAGCCCACGACTGTGGACACGATTGAGTTTGTCCATCGTGATTTCGGCAGACGATGATAAAAAAAAAATACTCATGCAACACAAAACTAATCAAACTCAAAGATAAATGATTATAAAGAGAGATATCATTGACGGAAAAGGTCACAAAATATCAATATACATTGCCCTCAAACACAACAAGTTCAATAATTGCTAAATTTCTTCTCGGCGGGGAAAAGGACATCCTCTTATATCATGATCTTCTCTACGACAATTGCTACATCTTTTTTTTCTTCCGTCGCCTTTGCCTTGATTGTTCTCCACATGTTTCTTCAGGGGCGACGTTTAAATCGACACTACATATGGGAATAGATGTTGTGAAAGATTTTCTGTTGTGGCTGGGTCCTTTACACCTAGAGCACACCTGATTACGTCGTATGGTCGTCCTATCTTCAACTGCTGACCGAGCACGACTCATCCTTGGACGGCCGGCCTGACGCACCTCATCTAGAGGGAGACATACGATTGATGAAATCAACAGCGGCACATTCCACTCATCAGGATGTGGTATTGGAAGAATATGCTCCGCATAAGTTTGTCTAAAATTGTGTTGTTTGAAATAATGACTAACGAAATCGTACACAGACAAACCATTGCTAGCGCGCCTGTTACCATAACGAAAATATTATTAAATGAAATGTAAAAGAAATTATAGCCAAAGATAAACAATTACCTTGTAGCGGTGACGACATGCTTACATGGAATCTGATCCTCATCAAACTCCCGACACTCACATGTCAAACTCTCAAGGTCGACTTGATAAGGAATATTATCTTCTTCGACTTTATAAATATGTGTTGTGGTAGCTCGAACAGTGAGATGGACACTAGCTTGCACAGATAAAGAAAGCTTATCAAAAGTATTCTTTGTCAACTCATGATCTCTCGATGCAGCTTCTTCCTGCCTCTCATCGAACCAATTCTCCAGAATTCTGCGAAATATTTCAAGTAACGAGCAAATTGGTAAATGTCTGGCCCACAACAAACGAAAGTTCAAGACTTCGGCTGCATTGGAGATCAGAAAGCCATAGCGTCGTATGGCACACTTCAACCTAGCCCACCTCTCTGGTCCAATTTGAGAAAGTCGTCTGTAAGCCCCATTAGGGCTTTCAACATGCAGCTTTGAAAAGAGATTTTCGAACTCTTCAACCCGATAACAGTATGCCGCTTGTTTGAAGAGTGTGGCAACAGTAGCGCCGTAGCTTATTAGATTTTTCTGTAGATGGTGGTAGCACAACCCATGCACTGTATTCGGATAGACGGCTTGAACAACATTCTCGATGCTCTTATGTTGGTCACTCACAATCAATAAATTTTCTGGAGGATTGAAGCATCTGCGTAGGTTGTAGAGAAAATAAGTCCACGACTCATTCTTCTCTATCGGACCAAGTCCAACTGCAAGCGGAAAGATTTGTTCGTTTGCGCATCTTTTGTGACGACGACAAATAAAACTCTTTTGTTTCTTCCCTTAAGATGGGTCTCGTCAACTACAATCACCGGCCGAAAATGCTCAAATGCTCGAATACTCTGTCCGAGGGCAACGAACATGTGACAGAACACTCATTCACTAGTCATCTGCAAGTCATAAATAGTCCCCGGATTACGCTGCTTCAACAAATACAGATACGATGGGAGCCTCTGATACGACTTGTCAAAGTCGCCGTACGTCTTCTCTATCGCTATGTTCCTCGTCCGAAGAGCGAAGCTGTATAACATCTCAACACCGTATCTACTACGCATCTCTGTAATCATCTCCTTTGGCCTCAAAGTGACACCCTCATCGACTAATTTTGTAGCAAAATAAAATGCAGCAACCTCAGAAGTCACCGACCGTGCAGCAACACGATTCAAGTCCGTGTGAAAACTGCGATCCAATGTCAACTTACTAATTCTCCAAAGAGTTGCTCCCTCACAAGCACACAATCTAAACGTGCAATTTTCTCTACCACTCCTGCAGATGAACATCACATGTCTTTCGGCGGAACGATCAGTGGCACACTCTAACATGTTCTCCAAATGATACATTCCTACAACTATCCTCAACTCTTCCTTGGACCGAAATATAGACCCCACCTCGAGCTGACCAGTGACTGGCGGAGGCTGCTCAACCCATCCCAATGGTAATGCGCTGTCATAGTCGGGAAATGGAATGATCCAATTACACAGTGAATGCTGACTCTCAGCATCGGTTCCAGACTGATGATGGTCCGATGAGAAGTGTCGTTGCCCGATAATTCTATCCATTTGTGCCGGTTGTCGAACCCAAGCAAAAAACTCCTCTGTCAGTGAATCAATCAAGTTTTTGCGACGATCTTTCTCTTCGTCTTCGGATGTAGACACTGCCTCGTCTTTATATTCCTCGTCTTCCTCATCTTCAGATGGCATGCTATGTTGTGGCATGCTATGGTCTATGTTGTCGTGCTCTACTCCCACTACAAAAAATACTGCATTTACCGACGGACATTTCCGTCGGTAAACCTAAGAATTTCTGTCGGTAAATGAGTTACCGACGGAATTACCGACGGATAGTGTCTGTTGCTAAATGGCTTGTAGGTAAACGAATACCGACGGATTTTATCCCTCGGTAAATTTTACCGAGGGATTACCGATGGATAATTCCGTCACCATTTTGTTATCGACGAAATTCTTCGGGAGCACTTTTACCGAGGGATTTTCCGTTGGTAATTACCTACGGAATCATTTCCGTCGGTAAATTTCCGTTTTCCGATTTCGTCAACCGAACAAATTTACCGAGGGAATACCGAGGGTAATTTCCGTCGGTAATTACCGAGGGAAAATCCCTCGGTATTACTGTTCTATCGGTAAATTGTGGTTTTCCTTGACAGGGTCTACCGACAGAACATCCGTCAATATTCCCTCGGTATTCTTCTGTAATTTTTTTTAATATTAATTATGTATTAGTTGTATCCATTTTCGACCCATTTACTTGCTCAATCATCCCAAACAAGCATATCATAACAGCTAATACAATAACGCGTCATATATAACAATAAAGTATGTTCATTGACAACATTAATGTAGCTAGATAGTAGTTGTTTACAAAATAAGTAAATCATACAAAGTTGACAAAATAAGCAAATCTTACAAAGTTGTTTTTAATATTCCAAATAAAACATACTAACTACTCAGAACCATCCGAGGAGCTTCAAACGGCTCTCCATAAGCTCCATTATGTAGAACGACTTCTCTCTTTTTCCTTTCGTCTTTTCTCTCTGCAGAAACATAAGATTTTACATGAAAAGAAAAGTTCATTAAAGATTTTCAAATTCAAACTTGAAATATTTATTGCATCAGAAAAATTGAATTCTAGAATAATTTTCTGCAACCACAACTCACCATTTTTTTCAGTTAGAACTTCATGCTCATCTTCAGGTATTATCAGAGGCTGCCACAACTTCTGTTTTATGCTGAGCCACCAGAATGAACAAATAAAAATTCAGGGAGAGAATTTAGATTGCATAAGCCATGACAGCATGGAAAGAGTTTGAAAAATGCACTCTTCATGTGCAGATACTACGACGTTTAACCATTTATTGTCTCTTTATCCATCCATTCAAGAAAGACGCAAAACAATAGTTGGATTAAGATTGACTTTGACCGTCAAAGAGAAAAGGAAATTAAACGTGTAGAAAGAAGGGAACACAATTGTGAAGTATTAAAGAAGAGATCAATGACTAAACTTTGCTAGCAATGGTCTATCAGCAGACACAGAGATAAGATTTTGAGAATGTCATGATGTAACAAGAAGCAACAAGAACAAAGGAGATGGATAATCTTGATTAACTAAACATAATTATTAATTAGCCTATATCTGCAACTCATCTTGAGCCTCTTTAGACTAATTATTCCAATAATTCCGTCATGAGAACAAGTACATAATTGCATGAAATCTTATGAAATGCAAGCAGATGAGCCAATCAAATTTTATAAGATTAGTGCAGAGATCAGAAAATCGACCATTTTGATTAGAATTAGTGAAGAGATTAGACTATTTTGTTAGATTTCACTTATCATTAGAAGTGATTGATCAACTTAAAGAAAAAAGGAAACTAAGCATTCTGAAATGATCAAGTCGGTGGAACGAGGATAAACGAGTAATTTCCTCAATGCTTTCTATGGTACATTGCTACATAAATTTCAATTCATCGAAACCTAACCGTACAGCGAACAAAATCAAGAAATTTTTCACTCCAAAAAAGAAATAAAAATCCAGATACTTAATCCAAAAGAACAACATAAACAGCACAATGTACCCATTATCAACAACTAATTAAGAGCAGATCCACGAGCCTTGAGCAGATTCCATGGAAATGTAGTTGGGTCAGAGAGAGAGAGAGCTGGACAGAGTGAGAGAGAGAGAGAACTCACCAAGGAGAAGCGGCACGGCGGCGTTGCAGGGGCAGCGGAAGGAGACCGCAGGGGTGGCCGGCGGCGGAATCCGGCAGGGCGTCGGTAGCGCGGCTGACAGAGGCAGAAAAAGAAGAGGATGAGAGAAAGTACGGGAGAAGGGGAGAGAGAGTACGGGAGAAGGGGAGAGAGAGACGAGAGGTTACTTACCGGCGAAGCCAAATAGAGGCGAAACGGACGGCGTAAGAAGACCGCAGGGGTGGCCGGCGACGGCGTTAGCGCGGCTGACAGCAGAAAAAGAGGAGAGGCAAAGATGGAGCCGCGGTGGCCGGGGAGGGTATGACGGGGGCGGTGCCGCAGTGAGGGAGAGAGAGCGAAAGCCGGTGGGATGGGCAGTGGCCAACGTGGCGGAGTCCGACGAGATGAGAGATAGAGAGAAGAGAAGAGAGAGGAGGGAGGCGCAGCAGGTGAGGGAAGAAAAGTGGAGTTTAGGTTAGGGGTTGTATATATATATATATGTTAAATAAAAAAATATTATTTAAAAATATATGTATACCGACGGAACTAATCCCTCGGTAACTTAAATTTTTTTTTTTAAATTTTGAAAATAAACTTACCGAGGGAAATATCCCTCGGTAAAAATACCGAGGGATAAAATCCGTCGGTAAATTAATTCATTGTTTTTAAATTAATTTAAAAGCATTTACCGAGGGATATTTCCCTCGGTAAAAATACCGACGGAAAATTCTGTCGGTAAATCCCTCGGTAAATTAATTCATTATTTTTAAATTAATTTAAAAGCATTTACCGAGGGATATTTCCCTCGGTAATAATACCGACAGAAATTCCGTCGGTAAATCCCTCGGTAAATTAATTCATTGTTTTTAAATTAATTTAAAAGTATTTACCGAGGGATATTTCCCTCGGTAACAATACCGATGGAATTTCCGTCGGTAAATCCCTCGGTAAATCTGACAAATAATTTTCAGCCGACCCTTATTTTTTCCGTCGGTAATCCGTCGGGAATTACCGAGGGATAAGGTGGCCATCGGTAATGCCCTCGGTAAATGCAGTGTTTTTTGTAGTGTCCCGAGCTACAACCTCCCATATTAACCTCGGGGACGGATGAGCCGCTGTTCTCAATCACATATACCTCCGGATCTTCTTCGTGTTCCACTAGCAATCGAAGTAATTCGGTATCGCCTCGCAATAAAACTTTTACTTTGTTGCCGTTGGCCATGCGTGTCAAATACCATAATACGTACTCAGTCTCATTTCGACCACCCAAACCATCTCTAATAACATCCACAAGGTTAGCTCGGCTAACTTTGCCCGCATCAATGTAGCCAAAAAAGGAATCTCCATCTATATACATTGAGCGCTCCCAACGACTGCCGTGATGTATCAAAACACGCTGCCACGACATCTTCGATTAACAAAAGACAAAAAGAATTGTCAGCAATCAATTGAATTCATTTTTAGGGCTTCACCTGCCATGCCCACGACCGCTGCCACGATATTGATCACGGTCATGGCAGCGGTCGTGGGCATGGCTGAAGCCCAGAGAAAAAAAAACTAAAAACCCTAGATCGTGAGCACGATACTCTTAGCCTTTTGAACTGATTTTACCCTTGCATAAACATGAAATTTATAATTCTATATCAACAAATAAACATATTTCATGCAAATATTCCTAGTACTAAAACCCTAATGTTATCTTAAGAACGTGCCATTAAAATCTAAAATCATGTGCGGCCTATTTAACATAAAATAAGCAATATTCATGTTCAACATACATATCATCATGAAATCAAACCAACAAACAATCATAAAAGCCGACAATAAATCACCATCGCGGGGTTTAAATCATCATCGTGTTCACGGTCGTGACTACTATCGTGACCTTGAGATCACGTTCCTCAAAAATATATTTTTCGACTACTATACGTATTATGCGTACCTTTATATAAGATGGAAACACGAAGGCACCCCCTTGAAGTTGATCTTCCCTTTTGGCCGATGTTTCGAATGGTTTTTATGAGGATTTTCGTTTCTTTTTCTTGTGTCTTTTATCTATATTTTGAAGAGAATATTGGTTGATAAATGTTGATTTCATTGATGTTATGTGATTTAAATAATAGCTCTTTGCACCAACAAACTCTCTTACAAGAATTTATTAAAGTAGCTTCATTAAATACCTAGTACATCCGAAAATCTTCACCAAATCCGAATTTGCAGGGTCAATAAATGGAGGGTTTCGGAGTTACGATGTGGTGGACGTCGTTTACCACCAAATAATTCCTGCAATTCGCTCAGAATTGAATTAGTATAACAATAAGCAGGGTCGAACCACAGAGAACGAGAATTCACCTATTTTTCCTATAAATCTAATTTTTGTGTAGCCACCACGCCTTAAATTGAGATAAATTAATTAAATACTAAGAAGGCAAAGAAATTAACTAAAATAGCAAACGAGAATGTAATCAAAAGAAAAGCAATCCGGCTTCGAATAAATCCACACTAGTCTAGACTCTGATCATCGATGCAAAGATTAATTAATTCCCAAGAACCAACCAGTTATAGGGTACCGTGAACGCAGCGGACATACCCCAATTCCTATGTGCTTTATCGATAGTTAGCTGTAGACGCCAGACCTAACTATTTCCCTTATTAAAACACAACCTAGCTGGAAACGCCAGACCTAGATTTAATGCTCTAATAGCTTTTAGATCTGAAGGAACCCAATTTAGACGAATTACCCAAGAACGCAAGTAATAACCCGTCTACCAATTTATTCCTACTACGAACATGGTAGCTTTATCACAAATTAGCCCTATTCCAACAATTACGGATTGCGGGAACTAATTGACTGTAATCTAATTAAATCTAAGTTGATCAGGCTTAAATAGAATCGAAATTAACTTTTAACACAAGGAATAAATCGAAATCTTAGGAAATTAATTATACGAACAATTAGATCTCACAGATTATTAGACTAGTGCTTCAATATTCTCGCCGAATTAAAGAATTAGCTACTCATAATAAATTAAACGCAATCAAATAATAGAAAAAAACATGAAAATAATAAAGGAATTAAATGAGAACAAGAAATCGTCACCAGAATTCCACGAACGATGCAATCCGAAAACAATATTCAAAACTAAAATTAAAACTAAACTAAGCTATAAAGTCTTCTGCTCTCGGTTCTTCCCAACGCCGGTGGCTCCAAAAAGTAAAAAGAAAATATGGAATAGAAAACTCCCCCCCAAAAATTAACTAATGTTGGCGGCTGATCTCAATATATATATATAAGAAGCTAATCTTAATTAGCCGCCAATTACCTCTAAATAAGCTAAATAATATAATTAAGTCCTCAAATCCTAAATAGAATAGACATTTAAATATATTGTTTAATGATTACAAAATAATAAAGCCCGGCCCATTTAATTATCTTCCATCTTCAACTTCGATCTTCTATAATTGGACACAAAATCCATCCTTTTCGACTTCTTTCATCCAAATATATCAACAACCGAAATCTGTATTTCCTGCATAAAAACCACACCTAAACGTGCATTATATCCATATAAAATCATAGAAAACTTAACTTCTGAACAACCAAAATACACACTCATCAAATCTCCTCACACTTGAGTCATACTTGCCCTCAAGTGTGAAGTAAAAATCAAACTCAATCATCAAACATGGTTGTTCAGAAACATTAAATTCCCAGGACTCAACATGAACAACTCAATAGGAAAAGAAGATGCAAAAATAAGAAATGAGACACGAACTGACTCGACACACAATAGCCAAGTAAATACCAAATTATTTATGTCCGTAAACTTTCTACTGCCAAGTAAAAATCAAGCAACTCACAAAAGATTCTCAACCATCAAATGAATGGAATGTAATCTCAAGTATGCCTCATTATCATCAACTTAGTCAAAATCGGGCAACAATCAAACATATCTCACGGATTCACTCATTCACTCCCTACACTGCTCCAGGACAACCACTCATAAACAAATTTCACTCGATCGCGATATAAAGCAGCCAACATGTAACTCAAGAAGGACATTTCTCATTTGGCGTAACGGGGCTAGGGACCATTCAAATTTGGAAGGATCTAACAGGATTCCTAGGCTTCAGAAAATAAGAACAAGTATCATGCATATCCAAACCGAATCATCACCCATGCAAATTAGGCATCATAAGGAGAACAAACTAACTCATCTAACTGTATGTCAACTCAACTCGGTGCATTTTTTCCTCTTTTTTTTATTTTTTTCCTGTTTTTTTTTTTATTTTCAGCATCTTTTTTTCTCAAATTTCGAACAAATATACAATTGACAACTTTGTAATACATCCCAATGATAAGCAACACAAAACATGAGTTACAGCAGCTGTCTCCGTTAGGCCAAACAGAACCAAATATCAACTTTTTCATAACAGAAACTTCAGCACATGGTTCTGTCTGGGCAGACTGAACGTACAAAAATTGCCTTTTTCACTAAAATTACACATGGATGAATTTCTGAATTTGAACATGCACAATAGGGCCAAGAGAAAGTCAAAAACAGCCTTGGTTAAATATTTAGTAGTTGTTGGGAAAATTAATAGAGTTTTGAATGGATACCAAAACCCAGCTGACCCCAACCGAGTAGATGATCGCACAAGCCTAAACATTTTTCAGCTCACCTGTTTGAGCTTATAGAGTTTCTTAGTTTACAGGTAGATTCGCTGAAGACAGCTGAAGACAGCAGAAGACACAGCTAAGCGACGGCTTAAGAACTCGGCGGAAACGGACTCAGAGCAAGACCAAGCAGAGTCAAAGATCTTACAGTATCAAGACCCAGCTCAGTGACGGAAACCCAGCTTAGTGTCAAAGACCCAGCTCAGTGTAAAAGACCCAGCTTTGTATCGATGACACAGCTCAGGTTTAAAACACAGCTCAGGTCAGTGACACAGCTCAGGTTGAAGACACAGCTCAGGTTGATGATACAGCACAGGTCTAAGACAGCTCAGAATCAAGACACAGAAGAGTCCAAAACGCTGAAGATACAGCAGAGACGCTTAGCAGCTCGAAGACGAAGACCTTCTCAAAGACAAGATCCCGATGTCAGAAGATCTTATCTGACGCAGTCAGATCAGAGAAGAACTAGGTTCTGCAGATGCAGACCTACTTCGTAGGTAAAGGCCAGAAGTCAACAAGAGTAAGTAAGATTCAAACGGCTCTCTTCCAACGGCTAGTTGGGATCTCCACCTATATATATCTCTCCTCCACCATTGAAGAAAGAAGCTGGCAAGAGACTGGCAAGACGACTGAAGAAATAGAAGAAAACAGAAAAATAAACGATCTTCAAAGCCAAATCTTTCAAGAACACCCAGCCAGTCAGCTGTGTTCTTAGTTGTTCACATATTCAGTCATAGGCAGAATAGATCAGAATAAATATCTTAAGCCTAGTTTGAACGAGTTCATCATACTCCTTGTTCTTCATTGTAAGAACTCGTTCATAGTTGGAAAACCATACCCAAACCTAAACCCAGAAAGGTTAGGTAAAGGTACGCTTGCTCGAAGCGTGTAATTCGAGTGGTTAGGTTCTTCAGTACCCGGAAACTGAAGGTGTAGGCTTGATGCGCCCGCAACCGTTGGAACACAGCTCGGGTTAGAGTTGTGAAGTTGCTTGGTACTTGGAAACCAAGTGGTAGTGAATTACCAGTGAATCTGGTCGTGGACGTAGGAGGGGTTACTCCGAACCACGTTAAAAATGCTCTGTTATTTATCGCTTTGTTTTATGCATGTTACTAACCCTCATAAGCATACTTTTCAATCTGCATAAACTGACTAACTGAAAAGTGAAACAGAGCTTTGCAATATATTTGAAGCAACAGACGGACTTTCCAAATCCACCACATTCCGCACACACACACAGCCAGCTGTGTCGATCAAGCTGTCATCCAAATTTGGATCGAACACAACAAATTTCTGAAAAGAGTTTTAACTTGGAAAAGTTTTTAAACCTTGGTGTATTCACCCCTCCCTCTACACCAAGGTATCCGTCTTGGGACCAACAATTGGTATCAGAGCAGTGGTTCAAAAGATCACTGTATCTGTCAAGTCAGCATTTCTTTGCTGATAGTGGTCACCTGAACAGATCCTTCATAGCTTCATTTAAAAAAAATCATTATATTGCATACTGTCGTGAAATCTTCCTTGTGCAGGAATCTCTCAATAGAGGAGCTCTTGAGAAATCATGAATCCAGACACTAGTCCGAGATGCGAATGTTATAGGAACTATCTCTATGACTTGGGGGTACGAAGAACAAGATATCAGAGTATCTTGGATCACTGGAGAGAGGAATTTAATTCAGCAGCAAACCGGATGGACTGCGATGCAATCATCTCAAGCCACCAGGAGATGAGAAGAACAGAAAGGCCGATTGACGAGGTGGAGCGTCTCATTCTCAGAGTATATGACACCATGAGAGACAACCACCAAAGTCATCACAACTTCTGACGAAAGATTAGAAGAAGATCAATCAGCTCAACCTGGAAGGACCATCGAGGAGCAAAAAAGATGAAGAAATCCAGCTAGCTGACTGCGACCAGCTGTGAAATAAAGACAACGGGATGCATAACGGAAGATGCACTACCATACAAATTCGAGCACATTGGTCTCAAAAAAAGAATAAAGAAGCAGCTGATGAATCAGCTGGATTTAGAACAGCTGACTACCTGCTATACAATCAGAGACCTCTTCAAAGAAATGAGCCGATGGTGAGAAGATCCGTTCATTAGAAGGAAGTAGGATGCAACTGAAGAAAAAGCCACCTACTATCAAATCGAGGGGGAACTCTTCATAGCTGAAAAGAATCAGCAAAATCAAGTAGAATACCCAGCAGGATGCACTCACCAAGATAGACTCAGCTGGAGTCACCAACTGAGGGGGAACAAACCTAGATGGATCCCAAAAGCTCAGATCAGAAGGATTATCCAGCTAAAAGGAAATAAAGCTCAGCTGGACAACAATCGAAGAGCTAAAGGGAACTCAACTGAAGAAGCTTCAAGCTAATCATCAAGATACTCAGCTGAGGAGAACCTTCAATCTAGCAGAAGAGAGTACAGCAGTGGTATCAGCTGACTACAATGATCAACTGACGGGTTTGCAGATTTTGTTTATTATATTTCCTGTTGTAATACAATGAAAGGATAAAATTATTTGAATTTAATTCAAACTTCCAAACATTCCTTAAATGGATTATTCTGCAAGCTATACATCCCATCGCATTTAATGAAAAGCATGCAGAATAATGTAGCTCAAGAGAACTGAGTCAGAAGTCAGAACGTTTCGACTTCCTCACGTTCGCGTGACATACACTCAATATTCACACGTCATAGGACGTGTTGCGCAAATCTCTCTCAGCTGCAGATCTTCAATACAATTGCCAAGATCTCAACCATTAATCAAAATGGGCAATTGATATATTTATCAAATTTTTGCAAATCTTCGCCATATTTACTATCGCTCATACTTATCTGAAATTCATATCTCAGAGTCTTGATTATCTTTTTGCTAATACGCTCCCCGAGTATCTTCGTCTTTCTAACCTCTTACTACAGAAGAAAATCATGGCACCAAAGAAGACTACACCAGGAGCAAGCCAGACTGAGAACTTGATGTCAAAACTTCATTTTGAGAGTTTTCTGACTCTCAAGAACTACCAGAACGCGGAGTTCCAGGAAGTTCTGGATCTCATCAAAAATGCCGGACTTTTGCAGTGGGCGACTGCAAGACCGAAGAACATCTTCAGCCGGGAAGTGACAGAGTTCTTCTTAGAGATATCTAACCGAGATGATCGACTCCGTTCCAACGTCTCTCTACAAATCAAGGAGAAGACTGGACATACAACTCCGTGGGACGTTGACATCAACATCAACCGGATGGTGAACAAGCTGTTCTGCCTAAAGACTCTTGGGGACCGCTCCCCAGATAATTACACCAGAGAAGAAATCCAGATCGAACTGGATAAGATGTTGTTCAAGCCAGAACCGTACAGGGTGAGCATGTCCAAGCTCCTGCTCAAGCCCAAGTACAGATTACTTCTGGATGTCACCCAGAAATGCATCCTCGGTATCGCTGGATCTCAAGGAGAGATCAGCATACCCAAACTGAAACCAATGATAGCCATCCTCAGAAATGACCCTGTGGATTGGTTCTCATACTTCATGGGAAAATTGGAAAAAGAATCTAAAAAGATTCATTTTGAAGATGACAGCTTCACCCGGTACAGCTGTAAAGAGACAATCTATCTATGCACCAAAGTAGCGTGCATAATAGAAAGTTACTCTACTGGAAGGCAAATCAAGTGGCATAACGCAGAAGAATTTTCTGTGTCCAGAATACTCTTTGAAAAGCCAAGTCAGCTCACTGACTTGTTGAAGAAAGCAGCCCCTGAAGGGAAGAAGAGGGCGCTAGAGGCAAAGCATCAGACTGTCTCTCCCTCTCAAGCAAGAAAAATGAAGCAATCAGAGGAGACACAGCCAGCTGGATCTCCACCTGCCAAGAAGAAGCTGAAATTCAAGGCAGCCATCAAACCAGCTAAGGAGGCAGCAGAGAAACCAGTTGTTGAGACAGCTGGATCGGAATCCACTCCCACAGCCTCCCCTGTCCAAAAGAAGAAAACTGAGTGGAGACCAGTTACTGAGGAGACAGCTCAGGGATCCTCCTCCAGCTCAGACAATGGAAGGGAGTTCGTGAGAACATCACGAGAAGCTGAAGAATCACAAATAGTGGTCACTGACCCAGACCCAGAGGATGCTATTCCCCTTCGCCAAATTCTTCAAGCATTCTCACACCCCACTCCAGCTGACTACAAATCAGCTGGAATTTCTCTTCAACAATCTCTTCTTCCATCCCATCCTCAGGTACACATCTCAGATTCCCCTTTCAATTCTTCAGTACCTGAAACCTCCTTGCTTCCACACACCCAAGTTTCAGCACCCAGCTCTCCTCCCAAAGAACCATCTCCTTTAAGAGAGCTGACAGACATTCAGTTGGCTGAAGCGTCTTCACAGCCAGCTGACTCCCAAGCTGAACTATCTTCTCTTCCCAGCTCACCTAAAGAGCCCCGTCCAGCTGATGTTCCTTCGCAGCTGGATGATGAAAACCAAGCTGAACCTTCAAGTCCCACTACTTCTGAGGAAGTTGAAATCCTCAGTCCCAGAGCCGTTGCACGTGCTGCCACCATCATGAGGTTCGATGACCTCAGGCTTCAAGAAGTAAAGAGCGCACTGCAACAATACCCGTCTTTTGTTTCACTCCCCGCCGCATTAGTCGCCGTAAGCGACTTCAAATTTTA
This sequence comes from Agastache rugosa, assembly GCA_031470985.1. Taxonomy (NCBI): domain Eukaryota; kingdom Viridiplantae; phylum Streptophyta; class Magnoliopsida; order Lamiales; family Lamiaceae; genus Agastache; species Agastache rugosa. Next base: position 21,297,723 of record CM062604.1, read on the forward strand.
CCTCGCTACCAAGATAACTACTTGGTACGCAAATGAGGAACTTGTGGAGCTCTACTCCTTCAACAAGCTCAAAGCCGAAGAAGCTGCTCTACAGGAGATCTTCGGATTTGGAAGTCTTCAGGATGCCTTCTTGCATCAAGACGAGCTAATCCAAACTCTCATCCAGAAGACTAAGCAAGATGAAGTATCACCATTTGAGGAGGTAATCGCAAGAGCCAACTCCTACCTCCACACTCTCAGCTGGATTGTTCCAGTTGAGACTGCCAAGGAAGCTGTACATGCAGACACAGCTGAGGCAATGGTGACTGAAAACGAGCCAACTTCTGCAACAGTTGAGCCCGCAGAAGCTGCACCACCTAGTCCAATTGCCAATGACACTCGCTCACTGGTCGAGATCGAGGCAGTCAAACCCAGCCAAGTCGAATCCGGAACCCAAACGGATTCCAATGCCGTGCTTTCTGATGCAATGAAGGAGGAGATAGCCAAACAAGTTGAGGAAATCCTATTCCAGGATAGACTCAAATCAGATACTGACACCCTTCTGCGCATCACAGCTGTAGAATGGCAAGTCCATTGTCATGGACAGTCCATTGATGAAGTTTACTCTTTTGCCCAGAACTTACAAAGAAGCTCCAGTGAAGATCTCAAGCAATCTCTCGTATCTCATCGCATTGATCAGTCACATCATCTAGAGAAGAGAGTTCCTGAGATCATTTCAAGCCTTCAAGCTCCACTGGAAAGCAGCTTCAGCGACTTATCCAGCTGCAAGCTCTACAACAACAAACCCTCTCCAACAGGACTGACATTCAAAAGCTGTTCAATCTCTACAAAGAGCTGGACACTCAGTTCAAAGTTGGAAGTACCAACACAGCACAACTCAACCTTGTCACAGCAGACAACACAGCCAAGATTGCTGATGTTGACAAAGCCCTGGCCCAGCTAAATGAGACAATTGTCAACCTATCCTCCACCCTTGTTGATAATGCCAAAAAGGGGGAAGATAAGGGGGAAGGAAATGACAAGAGAAAAACATCAAGGGCAGGCAAAGGAAAAGCTGTAGCTGAAGATGAAATCCAAGTGCTGCAGTCTGAGATTGATGAAGTTGTTGCTGAGCTGGAAGCAGAAGAACCAGCTGGACGAAAAGGAAAATGGAGCAAAATGATCATCCCTCTTGCCAAAGCTAGCGGAGCCAAGCCAGAAGAAATAAATGATACTCAATGGCTCTGCAACTTTGTAAATAAACAAAAGCAAGAGATGAGGAACTTTCAAGAGCAGCAAAAGAAGAAGGAAAGCTTGCTCGATGCTGAGGAAAAGAAGCAGAAGAAGAAAAGAGCAAACACCAGAGCATCAAAGAAAAAAACTCAGATGCCAATGAACTGGAGAAGAATAGATGAATGGATCCCAGAAGAATTAAACGACGACTGGGAACATACAAAATTCGAGTTCATTGAAGATTACTACTATCTGGGAGCCTACCCAAATACGCCTCCAGATGTTGCTTTCAAGATGCATCTGAATGAGCTCTTCCATCAAGATAGGATGACTGCGAAAGCATTCTTCAATGCTGCAGAGACCGCAAAGATCCAATTTTCTGCTCCCCAGCTGTATCATCTCCAGCCTCCACTAATACCTGGAACCGATTTCTCTGACAAATCGCAAGTAATCGCAGAAGTAAACAAATGGGCAATCAGGATAAAAATTTCCAAGGTAAGTAATGAAAAAGAATATATATAGGAAGCTGGAACGGATGATCTTCAACCGGTACAGGTTAAGAACGGATGAACAGCTTGAAGAAGAAAGACTGAAGAATCAGCAGCAGAGGAAGCAGAGTTGAAGACCCAGTCATCTGGGAATTTTTGTCTTTTGAATTTTTTTTAAAATGTAAAATTGTAATATTATCTTTTATTAATGAAAAATTCGTTTTTGCTCTCAAGCTCATCCTGATGACAATAACTCTTTGTCCAGGCACTGAACTCTGAATTTGATATACCTGCTGTGTATGTTTAAACTTTTGAAAACCCATTTTCTTGTTAAGGGGGAAGTAAATTGTTTTTCTCAGTTAGGTTTTGGCATCATCAAAAAGGGGGAAATTGTTGGGAAAATTAATAGAGTTTTGATTGGATACCAAAACCCAGCTGACCCCAACCGAGTAGATGATTGCACAAGCCTAAGCGTTTTTCAGCTCACCTGTTTGAGCTTATAGAGTTTCTTAGTTTACAGGTAGATTCGCTGAAGACAGCAGAAGACACAGCTAAGCAGACAGCTTAAGAACTCAGCAGAGCAGACTCAGCAGAGCAAGACCAAGCAGAGTCAAAGATCTTACAGTATCAAGACCCAGCTCAGTGACGAAAACCCAGCTTAGTGTCAAAGACCCAGCTCAGTGTAAAAGACCCAGCTTTGTGTCGATGACACAGCTCAGGTTTAAAACACAGCTCAGGTCAGTGACACAGCTCAGGTTGAAGACACAGCTCAGGTTGATGATACAGCACAGGTCTAAGACAGCTCAGAATCAAGACACAGCAGAGTCCAAAACGCTGAAGATACAGCAGAGACGCTTAGCAGCTCGAAGACGAAGACCTTCTCAAAGACAAGATCCCGATGTCAGAAGATCTTATCTGACGCAGTCAGATCAGAGAAGAACTGGCTTCTGCAGATGCAGACCTACTTCGTAGGTAAAGGCCAGAAGTCAACAAGAGTAGGTAAGATTCAAACGGCACTCTTCCAACGGCTAGTTTGGATCTCCACCTATATATATCTCTCCTCTACCATTGAAGAAAGAGGCTGGCAAGAGGCTGGCAAGACGACTGAAGAAATAGAAGAAAACAGAAAAATGAACAACGATCTTCAAAGCCAAATCTTTCAAGAACACCCAGCCAGTCAGCTGTGTTCTTAGTTGTTCACATATTCAGTCATAGGCAGAATAGATCAGAATAAATATCTTAAGCCTAGTTTGAACGAGTTCATCATACTCCTTGTTCTTCATTGTAAGAACTCGTTCATAGTTGGAAAACCATACCCAAACCTAAACCCAGAAAGGTTAGGTAAAGGTACGCTTGCTCGAAGCGTGTAATTCGAGTGGTTAGGTTCTTCAGTGCCGGAACCGAAGGTGTAGGCTTGACGAGTGCCCGCAACCGTTGGAACACAGCTCGGGTTAGAGTTGTGAAGTTGCTTGGTACTTGGAAACCAAGTGGTAGTGAATTACCAGTGAATCTGGTCGTGGACGTAGGAGGGGTTACTCCGAACCACGTTAAAAATGCTCTGTTATTTATCGCTTTGTTTTATGCATGTTACTAACCCTCATAAGCATACTTTTCAATCTGCATAAACTGACTAACTGAAAAGTGAAACAGAGCTTTGCAATATACTTGAAGCAACAGACGGACTTTCCAAATCCACCACATTCCGCACACACACACAGCCAGCTGTGTCGATCAAGCTGCCATCCAGCTGGACGAACACAGCCAGCTCTCTGAAAAGAGTTTTAACTTGGAAAAGTTTTTAAACCTTGGTGTATTCACCCCCTCCCCCTCTACACCAAGGTATCCGTCTTGGGACCAACAGTAGCTCAAGTCAAAGAAATGGTCAAGGCTTCAAAATGGCTCACTAGGGGTTAATGTAAGGTTGGGCAATGAAACTCAGGCCAAAATTGGTTCACCCTAATGCCTTCTATCATGCATTACAAAATGGCACACTCGATATTGCAACCTTGTGAATTAAATTCTCTCAGAAAGAACAAAGTAGAGAGTGCTCTACTATAATAGGCTCAAATCTTATATAAGTGTGGGTTTAAAAATTCAATTATTGCCCTTTTTCGTCATCCCAAGTATCATTCAATAATTCTCAAAAATTAAATCACATTCCACCATTTAAAAGCATATTGAATCACCAAGTTAATCACAAGATTCAAACGGGCAGAGTATATCCACAAACATCAACAAATCCGGTAATACTTAGCTTTACTTGACACAAAAACTTGACTCAATAAAAAAAACAAACGAACTAACGTAAACACACAAAGACAACCTCCTCATACTTAAGCTTTGCTTGCCCTCAAGCAAACAAAGAAAAAGCATAAACAAGGAGAATAAACACAAAGACGCAAACACAAAACTAAAAGAAAGATAAAATAAAATAAAAACAAAAGGAAAAAAAACAAAATTAAAAAAAAAATAATAAAAAATAAAGAAAGGGAAAGAAATCACCCAAGCCTTCTTCTTGGAAATTTAGGTGGCTTAAGCTCCAACTTGGGTAGCTTCACATCTAATGGTACTGATCTGTCGCAGGGATCCTGTTTAGGCAAACTGGACCTATTTCCAGAATCTTGAGCATCAAAATCAGTTGCCCCTTTCATCGAAGTTAGATCTAGCTTTTCCTGCATTAATTCAGTCTCAAGGTATTCTTGGACAGGATGGTCAATCACATCAATGGCTTATGCATTCTTAACATCGAGAGGATTACTCATGGTATCATCAATATTGAAAATGAATTTCTCTCCATGATAATCCAAGCAGATAGTACCATTAAAGACATCAATGACCGACTTAGCAGTCCTTAAGAAAGGACGACCTAACAGAACACTAGCGGAATCATTCGACTGCATATTACTCATTTTCACCACATAGAAATCAGCAGGATAAACAAAGTTATGAACTTTCACAAGGACATTCTCCAACAGACCCTCAGGATAAACACATGATCCATTAGCCAACTTCATCACAACCTTAGTATCTACCAACTCCACACCAGTTAAGCTATTATAAATAGATAATGGCATGACGTTAACAGATACTCCTAAATCACACATAGCATGCTTAAGCTTTGTACCTCCAATGTAGCAAGGCAAAGAGAACATACCTGGGTCCTTGCATTTGGGTGGCAATTTCTTTTGTATCACAGCTGATACGTTCCCACTCATCAAAATCTTCCCAGAATCCTTTGACTTTTCAGCAATGAAATCCTTCATGAATTTGCTCAACGGAGGAAGCTTGATCGCTTGAAGGAATGGAAGGTTAATTTCTAGCCTTCCAAATATTGACATAAAGTCCATGGGATCTACCTCCGGTCTCTTCTTCGCTAATCTTCGAGGAAAAGGCGCTGGAATCACAATGTTATGATCATATAAGCTCAAAGGTTTATGTACCTCAATTGGCTCCTCAAATTCGGTTTCCTTTTCAGCTTCCTTTTCCTTCAGCACAACTGTCGGATCAGTGTTCTGTTTGGGCAAACAGAACGTATTTTCAGCTTCATCTTCTGCTGGAACATCAGAATTGTTCCGTTTAGCCAAACTGGTTATTTCTCCAGATCCGTTTCTCGTACTCTTTTCCGACCTCTCGATTGGTAGCTCACACAACTCCTTGCCACTTCTTAATGTGATAAAGTTCACATGTTCTCTAGGATTCACTTGAACTTGTGATGGTAATCGGTCTTGGTTCCCCTTGAGTTCATTCATGGAAGCCGAGAGTTGAGAAATTTGACGAGCTAATCCGTCCATACACATTTTTTGTTCAGCTTGAGTTTGTTGGAGTTGCTGCATATTATTTTGTAAAAATTGTTGCGAGCCAATCAAATCAGCCATCATCTCTTCAAGGGACTTTTCTTTCTTTTCTTGCAAAGGAGGTAGTGGTGCTTGTTGAAATCCTCTTTGATGAGGTGGTCGGTAGTTCTGTTGCTGCTGCGCTTGTTGAGGTTGTTGATGCACTTGATTGCTTTGATCGCTCCAACGAAAATTAGGATGGTCTCTCCAACCTGGATTATAAGTGTTCGAGAAAGGATCTCTCTTTGGTGGTAGATGATCATACCAACTTTCAAATGAATTTGCTTGAGCAATGTGATTCTCTTCGTTCAATTTGCACTGCACCGTTAAGTGGCCCAAATTACCACACATACCACATGGTTTCTCCACTGGTCCCACACTTGCAGACTTCTCGACCATAGTATTCAACATCTTTTCTATTCGTCCCATTCTCTCTTCGAGCTTCTCTTCAAAATTGGAGGAATTTGCTTGTGCAGCTCTCTTAAGCAAACGAGGCTTCTCGTACTCCCTTTGTTGCTTCTACTAAGTGTTGAATCAGTTTCTTAGCTTCACTCACCCTACAATGCGAAAATCCGCCTCCACTTGATGAGTTAACTAAATTCTTCGTGTCAACGGTCATTCCTTGGTAGAAATACTGCAACAATTTACCCTCAGAATATCTATGGTTCGGGCAACTATCCACCAATCTCTTAAATCTCGTCCAGTAAGTGCACAACGATTCATCATATTCTTGCTTCACTCCGCTAATCTCCTTCTTCAATGCATTAGTCTTAGTCGAAGGAAAGAAATGCTCCAAAAACAACCTCTTCATGTCAGCCCATGTAGATATGGAGTTTGGCGGGAGGCTTATGAACCAGGCGTTCGCCTCTGCCGTTTGAGTGAAAGGAAACGCCGCTAACTTGAATTGTTCCTTAATAACTCCAGCTGGTCGTTTCTGCACCTTGCATATTTTGACGAACTCACTCAGAAAGTTGTGTGGATCCTCTCCTTTTTTACCATAGAACTTAGGTAAAACATTCAGCAACCCCAACTTGATCTCGATCGATGCCTCCAAATCTGGTATGAGTATCGGTGTTGGAGGATCATCTTCTAGATGGCTCGAAAGTTCACTCAATCTCGGATCTTCAGCTGCCATGTCGCCTTCAGTAATCGTGACGAAAGTCGACTCTTCTTCTCCCTCGGTTTCTGTTTCTGCTTCAGAAATACCTTCCGTTTAGGCAAACGGAATACTTTCAGCTTCTGGAACACTACTGTCAGACTTGTAAACAGCTTCCGTCTGGGCAGACGGATCTCCTAACGATTCCAACAAATTCTGCTGCTTCCTGAGCTTGGTCTCTTTCTTCAACCTTTTCGCGAGCTTCTCAATTTCAGGATGATATAGAAGGTCCGGGTTAGAGGCCCTGCTCATAAACAACAGAAAAGTAACCCAAGATCAATAGGAAAAATAAATTAATAAACACCGTTCCCCGGCAACGGCGCCAATTTGGTGGACGTCGTTTACCACCAAATAATTCCTGCAATTCGCTCAGAATTAAATTAGTATAACAATAAGCAGGGTCGAACCACAGAGAACGAGAATTCACCTATTTTTCCTATAAATCTAATTTTTGTGTAGCCACCACGCCTTAAATTGAGATAAATTAATTAAATACTAAGAAGGCAAAGAAATTAACTAAAATAGCAAACGAGAATATAATCAAAAGAAAAGCAATCCGGCTTCGAATAAATCCACACTAGTCTAGACTCTGATCATCGATGCAAAGATTAATTAATTCCCAAGAACTAACCAGTTATAGGGTACCGTGAACGCAGCGGACATACCCCAATTCCTACGTGCTTTATCGATAGTTAGCTGTAGACGCCAGACCTAACTATTTCCCTTATTAAAACACAACCTAGCTGGAGACGCCAGACCTAGATTTAATGCTCTAATAGCTTTTAGATCTGAAGGAACCCAATTTAGACGAATTACCCAAGAACGCAAGTAATAACCCGTCTACCAATTTATTCCTACTACGAACATGGTAGCTTTATCACAAATTAGCCCTATTCCAACAATTACGGATTGGGGGAACTAATTGACTGTAATCCAATTAAATCTAAGTTGATCAGGCTTAAATAGAATCGGAATTAACTTTTAACACAAGGAATAAATCGAAACCCTAGGAAATTAATTATACGAACAATTAGATCTCACAGATTATTAGACTAGTGCTTCAATATTCTCGCCGAATTAAAGAATTAGCTACTCATAATAAATTAAACGCAATCAAATAATAGAAAAAAACATGAAAATAATAAAGGAATTAAATGAGAACAAGAAATCGTCACCAGAATTCCACGAACCATGCAATCCGAAAACAATATTCAAAACTAAAATTAAAACTAAACTAAGCTATAAAGTCTTCTGTTCTCGGTTCTTCCCAATGCCGGTGGCTCCAAAAAGTAAAAAGAAAATATGGAATAGAAAACTCCCCCCCCAAAAATTAACTAATGTTGGCGGCTGATCTCAATATATATATATAAGAAGCTAATCTTAATTAGCCGCCAATTACCTCTAAATAAGCTAAATAATATAATTAAGTCCTCAAATCCTAAATAGAATAGACATTTAAATATATTGTTTAATGATTACAAAATAATAAAGCCCGGCCCATTTAATTATCTTCCATCTTCAACTTCGATCTTCTATAATTGGACACAAAATCCATCCTTTTCGACTTCTTTCATCCAAATATATCAACAACCGAAATCTGTATTTCCTGCATAAAAACCACACCTAAACGTGCATTATATCCATATAAAATCATAGAAAACTTAACTTCTGAACAACCAAAATACACACTCATCACGATGCTGGACACGACCGTGGCCACGATCGTGATCACGATCGTGATGACAATCGTGGCCACGATCATCGCACTTCGGCGTGACCACTGTCGTCCCGCGTTGACCAATTGTTATTTTTGTCTTTGAGTGATTTTGGTATACAAAACATATACTTTTATAAATAGGATATATAACTTGTGGCTTTTATGCTTTGGCATTTAAAAATAGATTAACACTAACATATTTGTGGGGTTTAACTGAAGTAGAAAAATAAAGTATCTAACACAAAAATCCAAAAGAGAACGCCAAAACTTTTTTTTTGAAACTTGAATTCTTACTCTGATGAGTGCTGACACAAATATCTTAGAATATTGCAAGTTGCCAAAATATATAATATGTTACACGACAAAATTTATCTTACAGTCAATCAGTACAGAGTAAAGAAAATATGTTTTTATGCATTATAGTTTCCTAATATTTCTTATCATTATATATATGTTTTGTGTTCTCTAATATTTCTCATGCGGGAGAACGGTTGCGGCCAAAAATATTTCGATATTATTAGGCTTAAAACATAATACTGGGCTTTAATAAGATAAAACAAGGAGATGCACTCGTGTGCGGTGGACCATACCATATGATTGGTATAATCCTTTTGTTTTCATATTTTTTTTTTAATTTTTTAATTAATCAATAGTAAATTAATTTTAATTGAAATTTAAATAACTTTAATTGGACTTAATAAATTATAATTGAAGCTTAATACATCTTAATTGAAATTAATTAATTCTAATTACTACTTCTTATTACCTTAATTATCCCTAATTATGACCAACCCCACGGCAAGTTTTTCCCTAAAACAAAAGCGTAAAAAAATATTAATGTAGGTTGTTATAAATGTACACAGCTTTTCTTTTCTTTTTCCCGTGCCTTCTTTATTTTATATTTGTCCCACGTCGACTATTTTTAGGAGTTTGCTCAAGCTTATACTATTATTTTTCCCTTTTTTACTTCGAGAATTTGAGCAAAGGGCATGTTATGGAAGAGTATTTGAGGATGAAAGGGTGGGTTTGGGCTATTTGTTTTGCTCCAAATTTTAATTTTCTTTCAGCTCTTTCTCTAATATATACTTATTTTTCATTCCAATTGAGTTCCATACACCAAAAACTTAGCATTCCTTTCTCTCCAGATCTAATGAACACTTGTTCTAATTTGTCTTAAACAATTGTTGTACATGTGTTGGACTGGCATCGATTGGTAATTGTGTAAACCCTTGGGAGTGATTGGACTGTAAAAATAGCACATTTTTTGTCGGTTTAACCGCGTGGTAGCTTTTCTCTTGTCAATTATTATAAATAGTTATTGGATTAATACAATAATTAATAATTATAAAATAAAATTAAAACACGAGAGATTGAAATTGAGAATATAAATATAAGAAAAACTAAAATTAAAATTGTTAATAGGACATGAGTGAAACACCAGGTACACATAAGATTTCTAGAATTCTAGTGCTAGTTTGATAATAACTAATTTGACAGAAAGAGACAATATTTATTTGTTTTTCATTCAATAATACAGCTGATTACTGTCACCTTACTCGTGGGCACGTTTTTAAGCAGTTCGACTTAGAAGATAAAGAGTCGAACATGAAAATTACATAACGTCATCAGCAATCCATGCAAGATCGATCTCGTTCATCCAGTGGCAAGCCTCCCCCTGCCCAGGCCTGAATTTCAGTATCTTGAACGCCACGTGGTCCTCCGGCCACATCGACGTGTCCATGTGGCAAACCGCCATCGCCTTATTCACCGGCGTCCTCGTCTCCGGCTCGACCAAATCCACAGAATAAATTTGAGAAGACGCGAGCGAATGACAGTAGTACGTTGCAAAGGGAAGGAAAAGTTCATGACAAGCAACAATTTTCTCGACGTTAAACTGTTTGACCGCTCCGATCATGAGCACACTGTCTGAACCGGCCGTACATTTCGAAGTTAACGAGAGCAGCTTGCTCGCCATTAACGTCGTTTTGGAGAAACTGATCATTTCTTCAAGAGATTTAGGGCAGGATTTCACCTCTCCTTTTACTGCTGCGGCATTGCAGTAAAAAAAGGTCGTTTCAATGGCGTCTTTAGAGGAATGAGGGAACAATTGTGTGACTCCTTTTAGGGAGAGAGAAAGTTTGGAGGCGATTTGAGGAGGGAGAAAGGAACGATGAGGGAGGGATTCTTTGAGGCTAGAGAGATGGATTTTGTCTCCTTGTTTGAGACTTGATGATCTAAAGAAGGTAAATGGATCAATTTTTTCTAGAGAATTTGCCTGATTAGACTTTACAGCTGTATAAAGTTTTGCCATTCCCGAATACTCTTTTCCGCCTTGTAGATTATAGCTACCGTCGGAGGCGGAACAGGCTAACTTAGCAATGGAGCAGAATTTGTTATCAGAAATGAAGTTCTTTTCGGATATGATTTGTGTGAAGTAATCAGAATCTAGTTTTGTGAGTGGGGATAGTTTGGTGGAGATGGCTGCTGGCATTTCGTTCTTCACATTTTCAGACCAATATTTTATCTGTGTGGTGGCAAATGTTGGTGAGAGTTTGTCTGAAAACGATGAGGTAATGAAACTCAAGTAGAGAGAGAAGAAGAACAGTAGAAGATTGGAAGTGAAAAGGTTTGCCATTGTTGTTGACTGCTTGTTGTAGGTTGAGTAGTGGTTATGTTATGGTGCATGCAGTGTATTTATAGTTGAAGTTGGATGATGAAATTCAACTTTTTATTTTTCAAAGTGTCCCGAGTCTTCAAAATCCGTATACTAAAATGGTGGGCAAAATGATTCAATTTATTTCTAATTAATGTTGCATGGAGAATCAAAAAAATAAATTCTTTGCCTTGGGTAAAATGATAAATTTGATAGTTAATTTGGTATAATTTGCATAGAATTCTTAGAAAGGATATTTATTTGGAAACAAGAATTTTGACAACTTAGATAACTTATTATCAAGGACGGAAGGATTAAAATCTTGCGTCTTTAATTGGGATAAGGTAAATTAGATTTGATTGATAAGAATCTTGACGAGGCAGGTTCTAGTGGGATTCACTCTGGATCCAACAATACCACATTTTTTCTATATAATTATAACATTAAATTTAAAGACTTGACCACAATGAAAACGAAGCTGAGACCATTTTGGCATTAAACATTGTAATTACTTAAACATGCGTCTGTTGCATTTAACTCGATTCTGTCACTGTTATATTTAGCTCAGAAAGTAAAACAGAAAGTAAAAACTGAACCATAAAATGACACACAATATGGTAATCCAGTTCGGTTAAACAACCTACATCTGGAGGCCACGCTTAAGAGAGAACCAGTCCACTATCGAAAGTTGCAATTACAAAGGAACTTACCCATACAGGTCTCCAACCTTATGACGCTCGTTCGCTCACACCCTTCCCGATCTAGCGTGAATTGGTGATTGTAAGTGCACCACTCACAATCTAAGTTCAAGTCGCAATTTGACACTCAACCATCACTCAACTGTTTATCTATAAAATAAACGCTCTCAAGAATACAATGGAAAATAATATCATACGAAAGTATAATGCTATAAGAAATGAATAATAGCAGCGGTGGCAACTCTTCAATGTATCTTGGTGTAGATATATATAAGTCCTGAGAAATCCTAGATATGCTCTCCACCTCTTTTGCCCTAGTTTCCTTATGCATGGAAACTTCCTTTGAAGATATGCCTTGTGGAACAATTAATTATATCATCAATATAATATTTTTTCCGCGTCACATATGGATAAGGAAAAGATCTCCACAAAATCCGCATAAACATGGAAAGAATCTTTCAGATCTGTTCCACAACAAACTAGCTCAAACAAATGTCCTCGCACAACTCAGAAACACTTCAGTCAAATTTGCTTCTACATAAACTTGCCAACTTGAATTGAACTACCAGCTCGAATCTAACAATCTCTCCTTTTGGCATTTATGAAGACAAAATCTCATAGCAACAAACAAAATATCAGAGCAATAAACTACCAACTTAAATTTTTGTTTTTCTTTAATTTCAATTACATGCTTTAAACAAGTTATGATCTATATATACATGTGTGTATATATATATATATTATATTTTTATATATAATGACAAACATGAATTTTTCACGTTGTTTTAAATTTTTGTTTTTCTTTAATTTCAATTACATGCTTTAAACAAGTTATGATCTATATATACATGTGTATATATATATATATATATATTATATTTTTATATATAATGACAAACATGAATTTTTCACGTTGTTTAGGGTGCTTTTGATGCCATTTATTCAAAGAAAACCATATTTGATTTGAGTTTTATTGCAAAAAAGTGTTGTTTTGTGAAGATTTCACACTTGTTTGGTAGTTTTGATTAAACCTCAGGAAAATGAAGACCAAATTAAAGTGAAAGGAGTTTAGAATGTTGAAGAGGAGTTTGATACAAGAACGTAGAAAAAAACGGAGGTCAATTCGAAAACCGGACGAGAGAGAACGGGCCGAAACAAAAAAGGTGAGCAGCCGGGAGCGGGTTGGCGCGTGGCGGCGCCGGGCCTTCGTGAAATTCAGCTTTGGGCGCAGTTTGCGGTGCGGGACAATCCGCGGGGTGATAGGTCGCGCGGGGAAGCACAAAATTAAGCTTCCGCGCAAGGATTGCCGAGCGGCCGTGCGCGGCGAGCCCTCATCTACCCAAAACACATTTTTGACCCATTTTTTCTCCTATTTTCGGATTTTTAACTCTCAAAACTTGTTCTCCACTTGAAAACACTATAAATACCCCTCCAAAAACTCCCTAGGTTCCCAAGCCAACAACCCACATCTCCACACACTCTACACACTTTTTCACACACCTCCACCATTTTCATCTTCCACCCAACAACTTAGAGAGATAAAGTGTGCTTGGGGGAGAATTTGAGAGAAGATATCTAGGATTTCAAGATTGGAGCTCAAGACCAAGGATTTGTCTATGAATCTCTTATTTTCTTGTTCTTCTTTCATGTATATCTTTGTTGTGGATATTTACTTTTCATTATGATTAGCTAAATTTCCATATTCTAGGGATTGGACTAGATAGATTTGTGATGGATTGATCTTTATTTTAATTCATTATTGATGGGTTCTATTATTTCCTTGTGCTTGTTGATTTGGTTGAATATTTGAATGTTTAGCTACCATTTGAATGTTTTTGTTGTGTCGATTTGAGGCTCGAGAGAGAAAGAATCGATACTAGAACCAAACACGAGGCACAATATTGCAATAACCTGAGAGGGTGAGTGGTGTTGTGAGGGCATTTGATCCAAGGAGCCATTAGGAGTTATAGGCTAGCTTAGTGACCGGAGACGGCATAATTAGCTTGTAATTTATAACTCGAGTCGCCCGAGAGGGGGCTAGAGCGGAAAGAGACCGCCCTAGATAATTAGGATTCTATCAATAATTGATTAGTAAAGTGATTTCTAATTGTTTATCCATCGAAATCTAGTCCCTATGATAGCTTCATTTTCATATTTACCTCCCGTTTATTTAGTTTGATTTTTGTTAATTAGAGTTAATTTGCTTTAATTTAGTTTAATATCTTCAATTTATTTGTGAGTTTAAATAGATTAACATAACTTATTAATAGTATTCATAAGACTTTCGAACTAGTACTCGTGGAATACGACCTTACTTGCCGAATATTACAATAGCCCGTACACTTGCAGATTTTATTTGCTTGAAAAGAAGGCAAACAAGTTTTTGATGACATTACTGATTCGGAGCACTACACTAATAAAACATGCCTATGCGGAGTTTTCACAATTTTTTATTCCTATTTTTTAAAATCTTCGATATATGTCCTTTGAAAAATGTCTCAGATTAAAGATTCAAATTAAGTGTGGACAGACAACTCAAAATAGAAGAACTCAAAAATCAAGGGTGGTATATATTTAATTTTATGAGTTCAATATTGAAAATTAATTTTCTTATTAGTAAATATAATCTATCTACATTATTTCTAATTCCGATAAAAGGTTAATTGTTATATTATGGTGAAATTGATTTGATTAATATTCCTGACATAACAACTTTATAAGATTTTGCAATCTTTTACAGTAGTAATAAATATATAGATGAGTAGAATATGTATAATATGAGTAGAGTCCTATTACACTTCTTCTAATGAGCCGCAGTTATATCACTTTTTAATAAAAATATTAAATTATTTTTTACATTTTATTTATAAATTACAAGGTAAAATGATTTACCGTCGAATCTCGATAGAATAGAGTATATGTTTATTCATCTGATGGATCTTTCAAATATCAAAAGCCAGACTGCACATGCAATTATTCGTTATTGAAAGGAGCTATGGAAATAAATTAATTCTTAACAAAGTAATTTATAAAGAAATACATATCAAACTACTGACATATAAATATCTTCTAACAACGCAATTAATCCAAAATAATAAGTATTATTTTGTTAATACCAGAAGATACCCAATGGGGTTTACATAATTTATTGGATCAAACTAATAAAGTGATACGAATAAAACTACTGACATATATATATCTTTTAACAAATCAAGTAGTCCAAAATAATACTCCCTCCGTCCCGTGATAAGTGGCCACATTTCCTTTTTGGGTTGTCCCGGGATAAGTGGTCATTTTCCTTATAAAGAAATATACCCCTCTCACAAAAAGTTATGGACCCACCACTTTCTATCTTTTTACCCTTTAAACACATTTCTCCTTAATTTCCGTGCCGAAAAGAATGTAGCCACTTATGGTGGGACGGAGGGAGTAGTAATTATTATTTACCATTGGGTTTAAATAATTTATTGGATCAAACTGATACAAATCGAACTACAGACACATAAATATCTTCTAACAAAAAAAAAAGACGGTGTGGCGGCCCCGACACAGAAGTTAAGAAAATGAGTTGTTTATAATAAAATTGGAAAAATAAAGTAGTTTTTTGGGGTATTTCTATCCAATCAGATAGGAGAGAGAAATGAGATAGTAGTGTTTTTCTTTTTTTTAAGGTAATCGTAATATAATAATACGTAATTTTTGTTAAAATGATATAAAATGAAGAAAATAAGAATTAAGGGCAAAGAAGTCCAAAAAATTTGAAAAAGGCTAAATTTATCTTTTAAATTGAGGGTGCTATAATTTATCTTTACAATGTTGAAAGTGCTAAAATCACTAAATATCTCAATAATAATAAACTACATCTAATTAAGGGGGGGGGGGTTGGCATATTAAAGAACAATGGTAAATCAAATCCACAGTTGAATTTTTAGAAAATTATTTAATTATACATTATACTACTACGTACTTTATTTTGTTGTATTCTCATTACATCATTTTCTTCTAGTGGTTCGATAAATTACAATTAATAAATATATATTTATTGTATGTATAATTTAACAAAATTAAATATTTGACATTTTATGAAATGCAAAATGTGTGATCCATCTCCTGAAGATAATTTAAAAATGAAATAGGGATTATTGACACAATATTTTTGTTAATTTAAATACCTAAAATAATACATTTACAGATACAAATAAAGAACATAAGTACAGTTGGGCTATAACGAAATAGCATAATATGCCATAATTATTTTGAAAATATTTGCCCACAAATATATTGATTGATCCACAAATATTTCATTGTAAATAGTAAAATATTAGAATTTCGGAAAAAAGCTTTAAATATAAATACATAAAAATCTAGAAAATGAATGCCATCAAAATATTTCTGAAATATGAATATGGGTTTAGCATCGTTACAACCTTTTTTAAAATACATTTGATCACTTTTTTTTTAAAAAATTTACAACTTGGGGTATTTTCTTCAAATTGAAAAAAATTCTATTGTTATTGTTATATTCATTCAATATTATATATTTACACAAAAGTTTCAAAAGTTCTAATTAAATATGAATACCAACAGAAAGAAAAGTTATCTTCTTCGTCTTCTTCAACGGAGTTATCTTCTACACTAGATTACATCTTGTTTGTCAATAAAACTAAAAAGAATAAACAAATATCTAATGAGCACTTGTTCTAATTTGTCTCCAACCAATTGTTGTGTGATGAACTCGCATCGATTGGTAGTTGTGTAACCTTTGGGAGCAATTGGACTGTACGAATATCACATTTCTGGTCGGCCTAAATTGCTTTCAGGGTAGTGGGATTAACCTTGTTCACATTGTTACAACTTACAAACAGTTAGTGTGCCTAATATTTTTCAGCACACTTTCTGCATACTATTATTTTCTGTCTGTCGTTCTGTCAAGCTGTTGATAGGTGCAAATCGCTGACAGTTTTGAAGCGAATTATAAGAGCCCGTGCCGACTTTTCAAAACTCGAGCCGCTCGATAGGACGAACTATAAGAGCTGGTTCCAAAACTTGTTGATCTTCTTTGAATATTTTTTATACAAATCAAAATTATTATTATACACTGAATCCTAGTTAACGATTATTACAGAAAATTTGAACTTAAAAATCATATATTATAATTATGGAAAAATAAACCCAAACAATCATTTTTTTTACTAAAAAACTAAAAATTAAATGTAAAAAAAATAATTATAAATCCTTATTGAATTAATAGAAAATAGTTAATAATTATAAAATTAAACTAATAAACGAGTGATTGAAATTGAAGAATAAAATATAAGAAAGACTAAAAATAAAATTGATCATAGTAGGACATGAGTGAGGCACCAAAGGTAGGATATGAGATTTCTAGTGCGAGTCGACAAAATCATAATAACTAATTTGACAGAATGACACAATATATAATCTAAAATATTTTTTTCCATTCAATAACTCATGGGGGCACCTTTATAAAAGTAGCTCGACTTAAAAGATAAAGATTCGAACATGAAAATTACATATTATCCATGTCATCAGAAATCCATGCAAGATCGATCTCGTTCATCCAGTGGCAAGCCTCCCCCTGCCCAGGCCTAAATTTCAGTATCTTGAACGCCACGTGATCCTCCGGCCACGTCGACGTGTCCATGTGGCAAACCGCCATAACCGTATTTACCGGCGTCCTCGTCTCCGGCTCGACCAAATCCACAGAATAAATCTGAGAAGACGTGAGCGAATGGCAGTAGTACGTTGCAAAGGGAAGGAAAAGTTCATGACAAGCAACAATTTTCTCGACGGTAAACCGTTTGACCGCTCCGATCATGAGCACGCTGTCCGAACCGGCCGTACTTTTCGACGTTAACGAAAGCAGCTTGGTCGCCGTTAACGCCGTTTTGGAGAAACTGATCATCTCTTCTAGAGATTTAGGACAGGATTTCACCTCTCCCTTTATTGTTGCAGCATTGCAGTAAAAAAGGGCTGTATCAATTGCGTCTTTAGGGGAATGAGGGAACAATTGTGTGACTTCTTTTAGGGAGAGAGAAAGTTTGGAGGCGATTTGAGGAGGGAGAAAGGAACGATGAGGAAGGGATTCTTTGAGGCTAGAGAGATGGATTTTGTCTCCTTGTTTGAGACTTGATGATCTAAAGAAGGTAAATGGATCAATTTTTTCTAGAGAATTCGTATGATTAGATTTTATATTTGCATAAAGTTTTACCTTTACCTCATACTCTTTTCCACCGGGTGCTGCATTTTGTTTTCGATAAATTCGATCGAGGGAGTTGGAACAGGCTAATTTAGCAATGGAGCAGAATTTGTTATCAGAAATGAAGGTTTTTTGGGATATGATTTGAGCAAAGTAATCAGAATCTAGTTTTGTGAGTGGGGATAGTTTGGTGGAGATGGCTGCTGGCATTTCGTTCTTCACATTTTCAGACCAATATTTTATCTGTGTGGTGGCAAATGTTGGTGAGAGTTTGTCTGAAAACGATGAGGTAATGAAACTCAAGTAGAGAGAGAAGAAGAACAGTAGAAGATTGGAAGTGAAAAGGTTTGCCATTGTTGTTGACTGCTTGTTGTAGGTTGAGTAGTGGTTATGTTATGGTGCATGCAGTGTATTTATAGTTGAAGTTGGATGATGAAATTCAACTTTTTATTTTTCAAAGTGTCCCGAGTCTTCAAAATCCGTATACTAAAATGGTGGGCAAAATGATTCAATTTATTTCTAATTAATGTTGCATGGAGAATCAAAAAAATAAATTCTTTGCCTTGGGTAAAATGATAAATTTGATAGTTAATTTGGTATAATTTGCATAGAATTCTTAGAAAGGATATTTATTTGGAAACAAGAATTTTGACAACTTAGATAACTTATTATCAAGGACGGAAGGATTAAAATCTTGCGTCTTTAATTGGGATAAGGTAAATTAGATTTGATTGATAAGAATCTTGACGAGGCAGGTTCTAGTGGGATTCACTCTGGATCCAACAATACCACATTTTTTCTATATAATTATAACATTAAATTTAAAGACTTGACAACAATGAAAACGAAGCTGAGACCATTTTGGCATTAAACATTGTAATTACTTAAACATGCGTCTGTTGCATTTAACTCGATTCTGTCACTGTTATATTTAGCTCAGAAAGTAAAACAGAAAGTAAAAACTGAACCATAAAATGACACACAATATGGTAATCCAGTTCGGTTAAACAACCTACATCTGGAGGCCACGCTTAAGAGAGAACCAGTCCACTATCGAAAGTTGCAATTACAAAGGAACTTACTCATACAGGTCTCCAACCTTATGACGCTCGTTCGCTCACACCCTTCCCGATCTAGCGTGAATTGGTGATTGTAAGTGCACCACTCACAATCTAAGTTCAAGTCGCAATTTGACACTCAACCATCACTCAACTGTTTATCTATAAAATAAACGCTCTCAAGAATACAATGGAAAATAATATCATACGAAAGTATAATGCTATAAGAAATGAATAATAGCAGCGGTGGCAACTCTTCAATGTATCTTGGTGTAGATATATATAAGTCCTGAGAAATCCTAGATATGCTCTCCACCTCTTTTGCCCTAGTTTCCTTATGCATGGAAACTTCCTTTGAAGATATGCCTTGTGGAACAATTAATTATATCATCAATATAATATTTTTTCCGCGTCACATATGGATAAGGAAAAGATCTCCACAAAATCCGCATAAACATGGAAAGAATCTTTCAGATCTGTTCCACAACAAACTAGCTCAAACAAATGTCCTCGCACAACTCAGAAACACTTCAGTCAAATTTGCTTCTACATAAACTTGCCAACTTGAATTGAACTACCAGCTCGAATCTAACAATCTCTCCTTTTGGCATTTATGAAGACAAAATCTCATAGCAACAAACAAAATATCAGAGCAATAAACTACCAACTTAAATTTTTGTTTTTCTTTAATTTCAATTACATGCTTTAAACAAGTTATGATCTATATATACATGTGTGTATATATATATATATTATATTTTTATATATAATGACAAACATGAATTTTTCACGTTGTTTTAAATTTTTGTTTTTCTTTAATTTCAATTACATGCTTTAAACAAGTTATGATCTATATATACATGTGTATATATATATATATATATATTATATTTTTATATATAATGACAAACATGAATTTTTCACGTTGTTTAGGGTGCTTTTGATGCCATTTATTCAAAGAAAACCATATTTGATTTGAGTTTTATTGCAAAAAAGTGTTGTTTTGTGAAGATTTCACACTTGTTTGGTAGTTTTGATTAAACCTCAGGAAAATGAAGACCAAATTAAAGTGAAAGGAGTTTAGAATGTTGAAGAGGAGTTTGATACAAGAACGTAGAAAAAAACGGAGGTCAATTCGAAAACCGGACGAGAGAGAACGGGCCGAAACAAAAAAGGTGAGCAGCCGGGAGCGGGTTGGCGCGTGGCGGCGCCGGGCCTTCGTGAAATTCAGCTTTGGGCGCAGTTTGCGGTGCGGGACAATCCGCGGGGTGATAGGTCGCGCGGGGAAGCACAAAATTAAGCTTCCGCGCAAGGATTGCCGAGCAGCCGTGCGCGGCGAGCCCTCATCTACCCAAAACACATTTTTGACCCATTTTTTCTCCTATTTTCGGATTTTTAACTCTCAAAACTTGTTCTCCACTTGAAAACACTATAAATACCCCTCCAAAAACTCCCTAGGTTCCCAAGCCAACAACCCACATCTCCACACACTCTACACACTTTTTCACACACCTCCACCATTTTCATCTTCCACCCAACAACTTAGAGAGATAAAGTGTGCTTGGGGGAGAATTTGAGAGAAGATATCTAGGATTTCAAGATTGGAGCTCAAGACCAAGGATTTGTCTATGAATCTCTTATTTTCTTGTTCTTCTTTCATGTATATCTTTGTTGTGGATATTTACTTTTCATTATGATTAGCTAAATTTCCATATTCTAGGGATTGGACTAGATAGATTTGTGATGGATTGATCTTTATTTTAATTCATTATTGATGGGTTCTATTATTTCCTTGTGCTTGTTGATTTGGTTGAATATTTGAATGTTTAGCTACCATTTGAATGTTTTTGTTGTGTCGATTTGAGGCTCGAGAGAGAAAGAATCGATACTAGAACCAAACACGAGGCACAATATTGCAATAACCTGAGAGGGTGAGTGGTGTTGTGAGGGCATTTGATCCAAGGAGCCATTAGGAGTTATAGGCTAGCTTAGTGACCGGAGACGGCATAATTAGCTTGTAATTTATAACTCGAGTCGCCCGAGAGGGGGCTAGAGCGGAAAGAGACCGCCCTAGATAATTAGGATTCTATCAATAATTGATTAGTAAAGTGATTTCTAATTGTTTATCCATCGAAATCTAGTCCCTATGATAGCTTCATTTTCATATTTACCTCCCGTTTATTTAGTTTGATTTTTGTTAATTAGAGTTAATTTGCTTTAATTTAGTTTAATATCTTCAATTTATTTGTGAGTTTAAATAGATTAACATAACTTATTAATAGTATTCATAAGACTTTCGAACTAGTACTCGTGGAATACGACCTTACTTGCCGAATATTACAATAGCCCGTACACTTGCAAGATTTTATTTGCTTGAAAAGAAGGCAAACAAGTTTTTGATGACATTACTGATTCGGAGCACTACACTAATAAAACATGCCTATGCGGAGTTTTCACAATTTTTTATTCCTATTTTTTAAAATCTTCGATATATGTCCTTTGAAAAATGTCTCAGATTAAAGATTCAAATTAAGTGTGGACAGACAACTCAAAATAGAAGAACTCAAAAATCAAGGGTGGTATATATTTAATTTTATGAGTTCAATATTGAAAATTAATTTTCTTATTAGTAAATATAATCTATCTACATTATTTCTAATTCCGATAAAAGGTTAATTGTTATATTATGGTGAAATTGATTTGATTAATATTCCTGACATAACAACTTTATAAGATTTTGCAATCTTTTACAGTAGTAATAAATATATAGATGAGTAGAATATGTATAATATGAGTAGAGTCCTATTACACTTCTTCTAATGAGCCGCAGTTATATCACTTTTTAATAAAAATATTAAATTATTTTTTACATTTTATTTATAAATTACAAGGTAAAATGATTTACCGTCGAATCTCGATAGAATAGAGTATATGTTTATTCATCTGATGGATCTTTCAAATATCAAAAGCCAGACTGCACATGCAATTATTCGTTATTGAAAGGAGCTATGGAAATAAATTAATTCTTAACAAAGTAATTTATAAAGAAATACATATCAAACTACTGACATATAAATATCTTCTAACAACGCAATTAATCCAAAATAATAAGTATTATTTTGTTAATACCAGAAGATACCCAATGGGGTTTACATAATTTATTGGATCAAACTAATAAAGTGATACGAATAAAACTACTGACATATATATATCTTTTAACAAATCAAGTAGTCCAAAATAATACTCCCTCATAAAATCGTGATAAGTGGCCACATTTCCTTTTTGGGTTGTCCCGGGATAAGTGGTCATTTTCCTTATAAAGAAATATACCCCTCTCACAAAAAGTTATGGACCCACCACTTTCTATCTTTTTACCCTTTAAACACATTTCTCCTTAATTTCCGTGCCGAAAAGAATGTAGCCACTTATGGTGGGACGGAGGGAGTAGTAATTATTATTTACCATTGGGTTTAAATAATTTATTGGATCAAACTGATACAAATCGAACTACAGACACATAAATATCTTCTAACAAAAAAAAAAGACGGTGTGGCGGCCCCGACACAGAAGTTAAGAAAATGAGTTGTTTATAATAAAATTGGAAAAATAAAGTAGTTTTTTGGGGTATTTCTATCCAATCAGATAGGAGAGAGAAATGAGATAGTAGTGTTTTTCTTTTTTTTAAGGTAATCGTAATATAATAATACGTAATTTTTGTTAAAATGATATAAAATGAAGAAAATAAGAATTAAGGGCAAAGAAGTCCAAAAAATTTGAAAAAGGCTAAATTTATCTTTTAAATTGAGGGTGCTATAATTTATCTTTACAATGTTGAAAGTGCTAAAATCACTAAATATCTCAATAATAATAAACTACATCTAATTAAATGGGGGGGGGGGGGGTTGGCATATTAAAGAACAATGGTAAATCAAATCCACAGTTGAATTTTTAGAAAATTATTTAATTATACATTATACTACTACGTACTTTATTTTGTTGTATTCTCATTACATCATTTTCTTCTAGTGGTTCGATAAATTACAATTAATAAATATATATTTATTGTATGTATAATTTAACAAAATTAAATATTTGACATTTTATGAAATGCAAAATGTGTGATCCATCTCCTGAAGATAATTTAAAAATGAAATAGGGATTATTGACACAATATTTTTGTTAATTTAAATACCTAAAATAATACATTTACAGATACAAATAAAGAACATAAGTACAGTTGGGCTATAACGAAATAGCATAATATGCCATAATTATTTTGAAAATATTTGCCCACAAATATATTGATTGATCCACAAATATTTCATTGTAAATAGTAAAATATTAGAATTTCGGAAAAAAGCTTTAAATATAAATACATAAAAATCTAGAAAATGAATGCCATCAAAATATTTCTGAAATATGAATATGGGTTTAGCATCGTTACAACCTTTTTTAAAATACATTTGATCACTTTTTTTTTTTAAATTTACAACTTGGGGTATTTTCTTCAAATTGAAAAAAATTCTATTGTTATTGTTATATTCATTCAATATTATATATTTACACAAAAGTTTCAAAAGTTCTAATTAAATATGAATACCAACAGAAAGAAAAGTTATCTTCTTCGTCTTCTTCAACGGAGTTATCTTCTACACTAGATTACATCTTGTTTGTCAATAAAACTAAAAAGAATAAACAAATATCTAATGAGCACTTGTTCTAATTTGTCTCCAACCAATTGTTGTGTGATGAACTCGCATCGATTGGTAGTTGTGTAACCTTTGGGAGCAATTGGACTGTACGAATATCACATTTCTGGTCGGCCTAAATTGCTTTCAGGGTAGTGGGATTAACCTTGTTCACATTGTTACAACTTACAAACAGTTAGTGTGCCTAATATTTTTCAGCACACTTTCTGCATACTATTATTTTCTGTCTGTCGTTCTGTCAAGCTGTTGATAGGTGCAAATCGCTGACAGTTTTGAAGCGAATTATAAGAGCCCGTGCCGACTTTTCAAAACTCGAGCCGCTCGATAGGACGAACTATAAGAGCTGGTTCCAAAACTTGTTGATCTTCTTTGAATATTTTTTATACAAATCAAAATTATTATTATACACTGAATCCTAGTTAACGATTATTACAGAAAATTTGAACTTAAAAATCATATATTATAATTATGGAAAAATAAACCCAAACAATCATTTTTTTTACTAAAAAACTAAAAATTAAATGTAAAAAAAATAATTATAAATCCTTATTGAATTAATAGAAAATAGTTAATAATTATAAAATTAAACTAATAAACGAGTGATTGAAATTGAAGAATAAAATATAAGAAAGACTAAAAATAAAATTGATCATAGTAGGACATGAGTGAGGCACCAAAGGTAGGATATGAGATTTCTAGTGCGAGTCGACAAAATCATAATAACTAATTTGACAGAATGACACAATATATAATCTAAAATATTTTTTTCCATTCAATAACTCATGGGGGCACCTTTATAAAAGTAGCTCGACTTAAAAGATAAAGATTCGAACATGAAAATTACATATTATCCACGTCATCAGAAATCCATGCAAGATCGATCTCGTTCATCCAGTGGCAAGCCTCCCCCTGCCCAGGCCTAAATTTCAGTATCTTGAACGCCACGTGATCCTCCGGCCACGTCGACGTGTCCATGTGGCAAACCGCCATAACCGTATTTACCGGCGTCCTCGTCTCCGGCTCGACCAAATCCACAGAATAAATCTGAGAAGACGTGAGCGAATGGCAGTAGTACGTTGCAAAGGGAAGGAAAAGTTCATGACAAGCAACAATTTTCTCGACGGTAAACCGTTTGACCGCTCCGATCATGAGCACGCTGTCCGAACCGGCCGTACTTTTCGACGTTAACGAAAGCAGCTTGGTCGCCGTTAACGCCGTTTTGGAGAAACTGATCATCTCTTCTAGAGATTTAGGACAGGATTTCACCTCTCCCTTTATTGTTGCAGCATTGCAGTAAAAAAGGGCTGTATCAATTGCGTCTTTAGGGGAATGAGGGAACAATTGTGTGACTTCTTTTAGGGAGAGAGAAAGTTTGGAGGCGATTTGAGGAGGGAGAAAGGAACGATGAGGAAGGGATTCTTTGAGGCTAGAGAGATGGATTTTGTCTCCTTGTTTGAGACTTGATGATCTAAAGAAGGTAAATGGATCAATTTTTTCTAGAGAATTCGTATGATTAGATTTTATATTTGCATAAAGTTTTACCTTTACCTCATACTCTTTTCCACCGGGTGCTGCATTTTGTTTTCGATAAATTCGATCGAGGGAGTTGGAACAGGCTAATTTAGCAATGGAGCAGAATTTGTTATCAGAAATGAAGGTTTTTTGGGATATGATTTGAGCAAAGTAATCAGAATCTAGTTTTGTGAGTGGGGATAGTTTGGTGGAGATGGCTGCTGGCATTTCGTTCTTCACATTTTCAGACCAATATTTTATCTGTGTGGTGGCAAATGTTGGTGAGAGTTTGTCTGAAAACGATGAGGTAATGAAACTCAAGTAGAGAGAGAAGAAGAATAGGAGAAGATTGGAAGTGAAGTAGAGGTTTGCCATTGTTGAGTTCTTGTTGTAGGTTGAGTGGTTAATTATGTTTTGGTACATGCAGTGTATTTGTAGTTGACTGGATGATGGAAACTAGTTGTTTTTTAAAGTATCCCGAACAGTCAAAATCTGTATACCAAGATAGTAGATAAAATAATTTAATTTATTCATAATTAATATTGTATGGCAAATCAAAAAAGTACATTTCTGCCTTGAGTAAAAGGTTAAATTGGTATTGTGGTATAATTTGCATAGAATTATTAGATAGGACACTGATTTAGGACAAAAATTTTCACGGTTCAACACACTTATTTAAGGAACTGAAAGTATAAAATCTTGTGACTTTAATTGGGATAAATTAGAAAGTTTGTTTGATTGATAAGAATCATGAAGGGCATGCAGGTTCTAGTGGGATTCACTCAATATCCAACTATCCCATGTTTTGGTGCGCTATTGTGGAGCTAGAGGGTTTTTAGTAAGTATCTTTGGGCTTTGGCACATTTGAAAATTAGGATAGATTTTGACGAGGCTGACAATTTTAGGACATTATAATTTAAGTATTGCATCCGTACGTAAGACATTTCGGCCCAAATACAGTAATTTGAGCTTTTTCGCCATGAGATTGCTTGTTGGAGCCATTTAGGTGACGTGGATGCCACACTGGTTAGTGAACGCCCAAATAGACGTGGATGTCCAAAAATGTCAGCCGCTCAAAATTTTTTCTAATTTCCAAACGTGCCAAAGATAATGTCTTAAAAAGCCCTCTAGTTCTGCCATTGTGTACTACTTCAATTTATTAAATTTTTATTTTTCTTCAATTTCAATTACCTATGTTTTAGTTTAACTTACAATCAATATATCTATATATACATAAAAATGTTTATCATGCTAAATAAACATTCTGGGGAATGAAAATCAAATGTTGGCCAACAACTAGGAAATTATAAATTATGACTAACATGGATGGGAAGTGACTAAAATGCCCCCTAACATGTTATCATCTCTCTCATCTCATTCTCCTGCGTTCGTTCTCTCTCTCTCTTCAACAACAATGGCGACCGCATCACCATTATCAATCTATTTCTTCTCTTCCTCCATTTTCCTCTCCACTCCAAACCCCTCCCCCAAAACCGTATATTTCCCCATCCCATGGCTGTGCGCCAAGGTTTGGTCCATTAAAATCAACAAGAAGGATCGAGAAGAGGCTGTAGATTTACACCGCCATTGCTAGTGCACTGCAGAACACGATCGTCGCTGAGGATTTCGATGAGAAATTCGAGAAACCGAAGACAAAGGATTTCGATCTCTCTCTCTCTCACACATCTATAATTTTTCAGATCTGTCGCCCGCCGATATGTTTTCCAGTCAATTTTTACAAAATTATATAAAATCTTGGTTTTGTTTAAGGCAATATGGTACAAACGGGACACGTGAATTTCATCTGTCCTAATGTACCACAGCACAAGGCGCAATAATATTTGGAACTATTGGAGCTAATTGAACCATTTGTCCCAATTTTACTACAGCGCAGAGCGCCACCACTTGGCACGATTGGGACTAATAAGATCATTTGTTTCAATTGTACGTAAAAATAAGAGAATTTATTAACATAAAAATAGCATCATCAATCAACCAAATATCCAAAAAAAATCATTAATTATTATGAAATAATTAATTGAATTACAGTGATGAGACGAATGTGACGAACTAGATCTACTCATCTCATTCGACCTGCAAATATGTATTGAAGTCATTAAGAGCATTTTTGTCCAAAAATCGGAATCTTGACCAGAATTTATAATTTCTAAGTTGGTGGTCAATTATTAACTTTTAATGCCCAAAATAATTATATAAAAAGTTGCCTCTACATATAATATCATTACGGGTTCGGAGCACCATGCACATTAATCGACCTGCCTATATGGAGTTTTTGCAACATTTTATTCCTATTATATATTATTATTATTATTTTTTTAAATCTTCGATTTGTGCTATTTGAAAAACTAGATTTACCCGCGCGCGTTGCGCTGCGCTGTGTGATAGTGAGTGTTTTAATTCGTAGTATCAAAAAATTAATACATATTTCAATATATATTTATATTCTAAATGATTCTCCAAAATTATATAATAACGTTCATTAGTATTATTAATACAATTATTTTTTACTTGATTATTAATCAATTATATTATATATATATATATATAATACTTATGTTGAATATTAAGATTTAAGATTTCAAGTTAAGAAACTCATCCATACAAATTTTAAAAATAAAGTATCACCAAATAATATATTTTACCAAAAAATTGTAACATAGTACTAAATAACTTTTTTTGAGAGAATTACAAAGATATATATATAATGTCAAAATAATAAGCAACTTTACTGCAAAATGTTGTCATCTAAATCACAAAATTAATTTTTGGGCGGCAATGGTCAATTTTTTTTAGCAGATGAATGATCATTTTGAGGAGGTAGACATTGAAACTATTTGGCTAAGCGAGAAGTATGCATGGGGCATGCAGAATGGGAGGGAAAAGTAGATAAATGGGCGGGTAAAGGCATTGCAATTATTCTACTTTAATATAGTAAGAGCACCTACAATGGCGGTCGAAGGGCCCGGTCGCTGGCCCAACGACCGCCCCTATCGACCGCCCCCCTCCGGTCGCACCCGTTGTAGCGACCTGGTCGGTCGCACCCCAGGTCGGGCTTGCGCCCGAGGTTGTGACCTAGGGACGTGTTATTTTATTAATTTTTTTTTCTGTTGCAATTAAAAAAAAAAAATAGACAGCAACGGCTAAAAACGGCTAGTTTTTTAATTATTTTTTTTCCACATTTTCTACCTATAAATACCACATCTTATTACACTTCAAATCACACATTTTCTACCTACAATCTCTATCTTCTTCCATTTCCATATTTCTCCATTTTATTTCACAAATTATTATTTCTTAATCAAAAAATGGGTGACAAAGATGCTCAATTCAACAATTGGTTTGGGTATCAACAACCGAGCGGGTTCCCGTATATGCAAAATTCTCCGCAATCCAACGAGCCATCCCCCAATTCTATCCCGCAACGTCAACTATTCTCCTCATCGCCCTCGCCTGGTAGCGGTTTTCAACCTTTCTCCTCCTCGCCCGGTGGCGGTTTTCAACCTTTCTCCTCCTCGCCCGGTGGCTATTTTCAACCTTTCTCCACGCCGCCCGGTGGCGGCTTTCAATCTTTCTCCACGCCGGCCGGTGCATATCGTCAGTTTCAATCTTTCAACTTGAACGACGACGACGACTATGATGAGCAAGAAGAAGAGGAAGAGGAGCAAAATTCTCCTCCACCGTCGCCGCCTCCAACAAAGGGGAAGGGAAAGGGGAAAAAGAAGGCGACAACAACCTCCGGTACAACGAGGGAGAAATATGTCAATTATTCCAACGACGAATTGGAGTGCCTCGCCCGGTGCTACGTGGACATCGGTCTTGACCCCATCGTCGCCAATAATCAGAAGCTAGGTGAATTTTGGCGGCGAATTGGAAGGCGCTACAACGACATACGGCCTGAAGGCACACCGGCGAGGGATTCCGAACATCTTCGGCAGGCGTGGAAATGCGCAAAGAAGGAAATTTTAATATTCAATGCCGAATACGTAAAAGCACAGAGGGCGCATGGAAGCGGGCAAAGCGACCTCGATCTCATCCACTTGGCTGAGGATGGCTTCTACAGGGAAACGAAGAAGAATTTCAATAAACATAAGCCGTGGGCGGTAGTCAAAGATCTGCCCAACTTCATCAATCCAGACGTCCCGACACAACCGGCGAAAAGAACGAAGAATCGAGAGGACGGGAGCTACACAAGCCATTCGAGCAATCCGAGCTGGCCGAGCAATCCGAGCAACGCTGAATCTGCAACCGAGGAGTCTTCGAGGATTTCCCGACCACTGGGACAGAAGTCGGCCAAAAAAGGAAAGGGAAAGGGCAAGGCCGTGGACGTCCAAGACGACAAACTCGAGCGCATCACTCAAGAAATTAGAGAGATCAAACGCTCATCTAAATTAGGGACCGCCTACGATATCTACATGAGACCAACGAAAGATATGGACCCGGATGACCGCAAAGTTTGCATGATGCTCGAGAAGAAATGGGGTTTTGGTCAGTAGGATATTTCGTAGTATTTAATTTTTCGTTTTTAAATTCCAAATTGTATTGTAATTTTCCAATGTTTCAAATACAATTTAGTTATTTCTTAATTATTTCGTAATATTTTAATTATAATTATTTTTATTATTCAAATAAATATAAAACATAAAAATAATATTAAAATATAATTAAAATAATGAAAGACCTAGGTCAGAGATCGGGGTGAGAGACCTACCCCATTGTGACCGATTTAGAGACCGGTCTCTCAATCATTGAGGTCCCACAAAAAGTGCATAAAGTATTATAAAATATTGGGAGACCTACCCAAAGGTAGGTCTCCCATTGTGGGTGCTCTAATAGATGTCTCAAATTAATACCTCAAAGCTACACGTGGGCAGACGTACAACTGAAAATAAAAGAACTCGAAAATCAAGTGTGGTATTTAATTTTATCAATTTAATATTGAAAATTAAAATTTTTATCAGTAAATATAATCTATCAACATTGTTACTAAATTCCAACAAAAGGTTAATTGCTATATTATCGTGAAATGGATTTGACAAATATTACTGACATAAATTTATTAGATTTAGCACACTTTTATAGTTGTAATAAATATATAGATGAGTAGAATATGTATTACTCCCTCCGTCCCTTAAAAGTGTGGTTAGTTTGCTATTTTGGGCATCCCCTATAAGTGTAATTATCTATTTTAGTACATGATTTTTACCCTTATACCCTTAAAAGCTCTAAATATTTACCCTTATTCCTCACTAACACTAACAATTGTGGGTCCCTTTCTCAACTAAAAATACACTTACCAAACATTTACTTACCTTTTTATTAAAACCCGTGCTGCACTCCTTGAACAACACTAATGTGGGACGGAGGGAGTATATAATTTGATTTGTCCTATAACACTTCTTCTAATGAATAACCGCAATACTATCACTTAAAAAAATTAAATTATTTGCTAATTCTACTTATAAAGTATAATGTAAAATGGTACCATCGGATCAAATCTAGATTCGATATACACTAGTATATTCTAAATTTTGATTCAAGTGACGTATCTTTCAAATATCTAAATTGTCAGCCTGCACTATGATTCATTATTGAAATTCGAACCGGAACAGCAATTAAAATATATTACATTTTAACAAGAAGTCTATAAAAAAAAATACATATCACACTACTGGCATATAAATATCTTTTAACAAAACAATTTATCCAAAATAATTAGTAGTATTATTTTGTTAATCCCAGAAAGATACCCCAATGGGGTTTAAATAATTTATGGGATCAAACCGATACAGATAAAACTAACTGGCATGCAAATATGTTTTAACAAAGCAACTAGTCCAAAATAATAATTATTATTTTGTTATTCCGAGAAGATACCCAATGGGGTTTAAATAATTTATTAGATCAAAGTGATACAAATCGAACTACTGACATATAAAGATCTTTTAACAAAACTATTAGTCCAAAATAATAATTATTATTCTGTTAATCCGAGAAGATACCCAATGGGGTTTAAATAATTTATTGGATCAAACTGATACAGATCAAACTAATGTCATATAAATATCTTTTAACAATAAAAAATTGTAAATTTTAATTTAGATTAATAAATCCTAATTAAGTATAATAAATCCTAATGGAAATTAATAGATTCAAATTATGCTCTCCCATGCTAAAGGTGGGCCCGTCCCGGACCCTGGATACACCCTCATATATTGTGTACCACTTTAAATTAATTTTATTAATTTTTTTTCTGTTTTTTCTTCAATTTCAATATAATTTCATGTGACCGCACGGGAGTTTTGCCTAAGGACAATACATGCATGAGAATGAGATCATCTACTTCCTAAGATATTTTTTTGCAACTTGTGAGATAACAAATTACTCCCTCCGTCCCAATAGAAGTGAGACCTTGCTATTGGGACGGAGGAAGTATATATTATTTCCAGACAACGGACTGTACGTAGGTTTATATAAGATATTTTATGGGGTTTGAACTAAAAATAAAGTATCTTACTCTAGTGCCGACACAAATATGTAATCTTTAGAAATTAGAATATTGCAAGTTGCAAAAATAATTTGTTACACGACAAAATTTAATTATTCAGTCAATCAGTGAGTACCAAATGCAAATATCCTATATTAATTAATTATATATTCATTATTTAATAATCTCATGCTCCTTTTTACTTTTTGCTTTTTTTATGATAGAAAAATCTGCAACCAATAACTCTTAGAACACCAACAATTGGTGCCCTCCAAAATGGAGGATACCAACTATTTTTGTGGGTTCAGGTGGGCTTTTCTTGTCTCCCCACAGTGGTGCCCTCTAAATTTGGATAGTCTATCCATTTTTTTTTTGTTTCAATTTTAATAATTAATTTTAATTTTAATTAATTTTGAATTACATAAATTTAAGATAAAGAAACATTCTATTAACATTCAAAATTTCTCAAAAAAAAATCTAAAAAAAACCCCAAATTAAATAAAGAAACGAATTAAATTAATATTGGGGGTCCCACCTAAACGTCTTCTACTTCATCGCCATCTTTTCTTCTTCCTTCTCCTTCTTTATTTCTTCTTCTTATTATTATTTCTAAGAAAGAAAATAAATTAGCCCAATCGGCTGCCGCCACCTAATCGCCTCGCCTCCTCCGCCATCGGCCCGAAAATGGGGCATTTGCGCCTTCCGTCAACAGCCTGCCGTGGGCGCCAACAGCTCTGCCACCCAAATTCACAGCGCCCGCCATAAAATGGCGCCGCTGCGTGTATTCTTAGGATCAACTTCATTTTTGTACAGTAACTATACAAATCACTTAGGAGAAGTAAATTTTGGTGCGTCTTTCTTCGTGCTTTTGCTGCAGCGATCCAACACAATACAAATTTGACTTAGCTAGGGAGCTGGTCTCGGAAATAGTCTTATAATTAAATTCGTGGGGAAATTAACTAATTTGGCCTTTAGCCTTGTAAAGTTTAAGGTTATTGCTACAATTACTTAGAAGGTATTGAATTAAGCCCTGACTCAGTTGAAAGGAAAGTAATGTTGTCAGAGAATGTATTTATGTGAAATATGATTTTAAGAAATTAAAAACGATGCAGTAACTTTGTAAAAATGTGGAATATGATTATGAGGAAATAAATTCTAGAAGATTTTTTTATCGAGTGGTTGGAAAATAGTACTAAATTAGTTGTCAGAATTCTGAATTATTTTTAGGGATCAAAATTATCAACTAAGGAATGAAAAATCAAATTATCAATCACAATTATCAAAAATATGTTTTTATTAATTTTATAACATCAATGATGCTTATTATTTTTAAGACTCATACAATATATTTTGTATTCTAAAAATATACATATTAGTCAAATTATTGAGAACGTATGTGAAGACAAAACTTTGTATAGAAAATACAACACAATTTCTGTAAATGAACTATAGTTTACATTTAATTAAAAATGGCATGAATTAAGATAAGATACTCAAGTAGCATAATTAGGGCTGGCAAATTCCCGGGCCGGGCCGGGCCAGCCCGGAAATTTTTCGGGCCTAAAAATGTGCGGCCCAGCCCGGCCCTAAAATATATTTGTAGTGCAATTTGTCCGGGTCGGACCGGCCCAAAAAATTTCGGGCCTAACATTGTGATGCCCGGCCCGGCCCGAAAATGCTTCGGGCCTGAAAATTGGCAGCCCAGCCTGGTTTCTGGCCGGACTGGGCCAATTTTGACACCCCTAAGCATAATGTTAGAACCGGATACAGGTTTCGTGAACAATTACAAGGGAATTATGAACAAACACAAACATAAATTTGGACTAGAAATTAGAGATAAGAATTACAAGAAATAGACGTATTGAAATACAGAAAATATAGATCAAACTCTTGAATAAGTCGAGTCGAAGGAATCCTTCTCCCCACAAGACGAAGAACGCCCTAGTAGTGCTCTCGGATTGGCGGTTCGTCCCTAAAGGTTAAACGACTTCGTCTCGACGGATGTAGCACCACAATCCAGTGAGCTCCGGCGAACTGAACAAGGACGAGAACTGAGCAATGACACAAAGAACTATGCTATCTCGTATGCAATGAAAGAATGATTTCTAGTGTACAATGCAAATGAGAAATGCATCTATTTATAGGCTAAATCAACATGGTGGGATTAATACACAATAAAGTGTAATAACTATCCAATATGACAGTTACATATGTTACACTATGAAGAGCCATTAATCACACGGGTGTTACACCTTGACCACAATCAAGGCTCATCAATTATGTCGGTTTCCGTTCATTGAAACTTAACTGTGGTTGTTACAGACAAACTGAAC
Source organism: Agastache rugosa (assembly GCA_031470985.1). Lineage (NCBI taxonomy): Eukaryota > Viridiplantae > Streptophyta > Magnoliopsida > Lamiales > Lamiaceae > Agastache > Agastache rugosa. Next base: position 21,331,817 of record CM062604.1, read on the forward strand.
CATCTGTTTGGCTAAACGAATAGCTCTATCTGAAACACACACACCTGCTAGGCCAAGCGAATTGGACTCCAGCTTATTATAATTGGGAAGCGTAATTTCCCTACACCAACACCCATCTACGGCATACAATATCTCACTCACCAGAAATCGGTTTTGAGACTTCGAGTATGCCACGTTCATCTACTTGACACACGTAGATTAACATCTAATATTTATTTTCACAAAATAAATATTATCCAAAACCAATTTTCCAACAATCCCCCACATGAGTGAGAAAACCATATGCAAATGTATGCAGACACTTAGCTCAGTCCTCAAGAGACTCTATTGCATTTGGATAGGTGGCTTGTGACCTTGAACCTTCCATAGTCAATATCATCGAGTATACTGGCGGCCTAGTGAACGCGATGCCTTAAACTAGTCCTCCTTAGTGTATACCGAGACAACAACATTGACACAATATCGTCAATACTCATCCGTTCTCACGTTTGTGTCCATTACAGGCCCTGGAACACCCTTTGGATTCATAAGTGCATCGTCGAAGCGCCCATACTTCACAATTACATAGGTGATTTTTATTTCAATTATCCTGTTATACTTCACCTCCTTGAAGTATCCAAGAATCATTAAAAGTCAAAGACTTAACCTCACCACGTGCAGGTTTCCAAACACTCATTGCTCTCTAGGGAATAAGTGAATTTGAGTGTTTTCATATGGAGTCATATAGCTTAGTTGTTCCATTGAACCAAGTTCTTGAGATCCTCCAGTTATCATGGTTGGGTTTCACTATAATCATCCTTAAGATGTGGATTTTAATCCCATTCCCACTAGCAATTTTGACCATTTGATCTTGTTTTAACCTTTTTGGTTAGCAGATCCGCTATATTATCCATTGACTTCACACAATCAATAACGATAACATCACTAAAAGATCAAATGTCATGGGCATTATGTCGAAGATATATATAAGTCACGACTTACAATTGTACAAGTCACTTTGTGTACAACCAATAGTCGTTTGGCTATCATAGTAAAAATTCACTAAAGATACTGATTATTCAACATAGGATATCTTCAAATACCCCCACACTTTGAAGTATTAATACAATGATTTACATTCTTTTCATATCTCGTGAAGAGTTGCATCTCTAACTTTTAGAAAAATCTTATTCAGAATGTAACTACTCGTAAATAAAACTTCCTTATATCAGCCTCAATACAAAGCTTGACAATCAAGTCTTCAAGAGACATTTCTTTTCGTTTGTGCTTAAGGTAGCTCTTCAATTTCCTCCAACTAGGAGGCAACTTCTCATTCAACACCACAATGTTGAATACATCGGGTATGAACATTCCCTCGGCATGAATATCGTGGACCAAGAGTTAGAACTCTTCCACTTGTTGCATGATCGGACGGGAATTAGTTATCTTGAAATCAAGAGATACTTGGCTACAACGAATATCTTCGTGCTAGCCTTATCAACCCGATAATTCCGATTCAAAGCCTCCCAAAGAAACTTGGAGGTCTTGACCCCGGAATACACAGAATAGAGTCAATCCTCTATACCGTTCAATAGAAGTGTGCACGGGCCAAACCGAACCGAACCGAAGGGTTTTGGTCGGTTCGGTTCGGTTTTCTTGTAAGTCGTTTTCGGTTCGGTCCAGGATTTTGCCAAAATTCGGTTTTCGGTTTCGGTCCCGGTTCTCCGAAATTTCATCGGTCGGGCACCGAACCGACCGAATATATATATAATATATATAATATAATTATATAATAATATAAATATATATAGAAAAAAACCCTAGCTTCTATAGTTCTATTATGCTGCTGCCGCCTTCTTACCTTGCGTTTCTCTCTCACAGACCACAGTCACTCTCACCACTCACTTCAGCGGTGCTGCCGCATTGCTCATCTCACCGTCCGACATCCCACCATCCTTCTTCCACCGCCGTCCGACATCCTCACAACTCACATCCCATCGAGCATCTCTCTCTGTCTCTCATATCCTCTCCACCATCCGGGAGTCCACCTCGAGCTCGACCTCGTCGACGCCCTTCTCCCACCTCCGGCGGCGTCCTTCTCGACTCTCCCACCATCGAGAAACTGCTGCATCTCTCTCAAGTCTCAAGTTTCACTCTCCAGTCTCCAGATTCTCCAGTTTCATGCCTGCCGGAGGTATCCCGACGGCGAGGAGAGGAGCGTCGCCGCCACGTGCAGCGGCATCGTCTGGCCGTGGTTGTGACGGCACGCCTCCGCTATCGATTGGCTCAGGATGCTCGCCGCCTCCGGCGTCAGTGTCTGCTAAATTGTGCTCAGTCCTGCTCTCATTCTCGCGATGGATTTTATCTTTAGAAAATGTTTTGGTTTTTTTGGAAATGATTTCAATTCAAGAATTATTTTAGGGAAAATGGAGGTTGGGATTGAGGAGGAGAGCAAAAATTTGAAATTAAATCCTAAACTGTCGGTTTTTTCATAAACCGACCGAACCGACACTACAAAAAAATATGTTTTACCGACGGAAATTTCCGTCTGTAAACCATGAAATTTCGTTGGTAAAGTAGTTACCGACGGAAAGCAACTGTCGGAAATTGGCTCAATGCTAAATATTTACCGACGGATTTCATCCGTCGGACAGTCCGACGCCATCAATTTCGTTGAAGAAACAGTTGTCGGCATTTACCGACGGAATACCGACGGTATTTTCCGTCGGTAACTACCGGCGGATATTTCTGTTGGTGATTACCGACGGATATTTCCATTGGTGATTACCGACGGATTTTAAATATATTTTTTATTATTTATTATTTTTATTTTTTTGATTTTTTTTTGCTTAAATTTCATTTTCATGGCGGAAGATATGACATAACAATCAAAATCTGTAACAAAACTCAAGAGATGTAATAAAACTCGGATATATACATTTGTCAATTCAATACATAATGTATTCATAAATTTGTCTTAAAAAAATTTATATAATGACAATAGTATTCTATTCTGGGTATTTATACATCAATAGCAAGTGATTTGCTTCTATGCAACAACAAAGACTTATCCTTTCAACCTTCTCCTTGTTTACCGCCTCTTCAACCAAAAATTATTTTCTCCTTCTTTCTCGCTCGAATTCTCGATACACTGCAAGAAAGATATATACTTTGTTTATCTTCCATGCCTTTGTTTTCATCCTTGAATCCACCCGAACCACTTAATTTGTCTTATCAAGCAAACTGAGTTTATGGCATCTGTATTCAAAGGAAACTTATGGACAAGTGTTGGAATATAATGGATATTTATTATTTGCAGCTTGATATATGCAATTTGTTGCATAAACGCAAAACAAAGAAATCATGTATTCATTCATAAACAAAACAAACACACAGAATTCTACTGGAAAATAGGAAATTTGAGGTAGTAAAAATGATAAAAATCATAAACATACTACAAAAAGAATTAACCTCAACCTAGTACAGCAGGCTCAACATCATTAAGCATTTCTTTTTAAGTCTATATAATAAAAGAAAAGGATTTGTGTAATGTTCATAATTAATTACATCGAATAACAATTTTTTGGGACTATTTTCATGATGAAACTGGTGGTTTTTGAGTTTCTTCACTTGAAACTTAAGCAAAATTAATTTAAAAGAAAAGGCAACAACTACTATAATCAAAATGAAAAATCAACCACTGCCAATAGTTCTTATGAAAAATCAAAATTTAGGGCAAATATCATTTTGAATCTAGAATGCAATCAAAACTGCAATAACATCAAATCTTACCAATTAGTGGCGAAAAGGTTAATTGAAAGGGGTTGGGGGTGGAGATCGGCGGCGGCGGCACGACAGAGGCTAGAAGAGAGAAATATAATTAGTGAGAGAGAGACAGTCAGAGAGAGAGACAGAAATTGAGAGTGAGAGAGAGTCAGCGAGAGAGAGAGAGCGAGAGCGAGTAAGAGAGGAGAACGGACGCGGCGGAGGAGAAGCGTCGGAGAGGCGGCGACGCGGCGGAGGAGAAGCGGCGGAGAGGGAGAGTGAGAAAGAGTCAGCGAGATAAAGAGCGAGAGCCACAGAGAGAGTGAGTGAGAGAGGCGGCGGCGCGACGGAGGATAAGGGGTGGAGAAGAAGCGACGGACGGAGGGGGGGATTTGAGGTGGAAATTAGGGCTGTGAATGAGGGAGAAGAGAATTCCCCTGTTGTATATATCGCCGATTTACCGACGGATTCAATCCGTCGGTAATTACCGACGGAACACAATCCGTCGGTAATTAACGATGGAAAAATCCGTCATTAATTAAATATGTTTGATTTATTATTATTTTTTTCTGGTTAATGTTACCGACGAATTTATCCGTGGTTAATTACCGATAGACGAGAATCCGTCGGTAATTACTGACGGACGGGAATCTGTCGGTAATTAATGACGGATAAATCCGTCATTAACAAATATGTTTGCTTAATTATTATTTTTTTCATCTGATTAATCTTACCGACGGATAACATTCCGTCGGTAGTTTTTATATTATATTTAATTCGATAAATTAAATTTTACCGATGGAAATATCAGTCGGCAATATTAATGACGGCTTATCTGTCAGAAAATTCTTCAGAGCCAACCCATTTTTTTTCCGTCGGTAATTACCAACGGATAGATTTCCGTCGGTAATTTCAGTTTGTAAAATGACTATTTTTGTAGTGCGACCGAATTTTTCGGTCCGGTTTCGGTTCGGTTCAAAGGGTCTAGTCGGTCGGTTTCGATTTTGAATTTTTTGATCGGTTTAGTGTTCGGTTCATGAGATTTTGGTCGGTCGGTCGGACCGACCGACCGATGCTCACCCCTACCGTTCAATATGACGATTCTACACAAGAAATCGTCTTTTCTCCAAGTGTCGTATTGCATACGCACATGGACATCCGTCTCGCCCTCACTAGGAGGAGGCACCTCGTTATCACGGAGGTATTTGGCAAGTTCCAAAATCATGATGTAAACAACATCTTTGGGACCAACTTTTAAAATCAATCCCTGAGAAGCTCGGAGGCTTCTCGGCAACGGACATCATCCTCGATGCATGGAGGAGCCATCACAGACTGGGGTATGCCTGTTTGCCCAAATAGATGACAGACAGTAGAGACAACCACAAAGGCAACAGTGGGCTGTCTGCTTGCCGAAACGAATGGTAGACATTGGAGCCATTGGTGATTGATCCGTTGGGCGGAACAGTGGACGACATCCTCAATCAAAAGTTTAAGAGTTTTGAAATTTATTAGTCAAATTTATAGTCCAAAATTTGATCTTCTTGTCCAAACTCGAACAAGCAACATTAGCAGATTATTTCGCCTTCTTTCACGAACGTGTAGACAATAGAACTTCTTCGTCTTGCGATTGTTTGAACCGGATACAAGTCTCGTGAACAATTGTAAGGGAATTATGAACAAACACAAACATAAATTTGGACTAGAAATTAGAGATAAGAATTACAAGAAATAGACGTATTGAAATACAGAAAATAAAGATCAAACTCTTGAATAAGTCGAGTCGAAGGAATCCTTCTCCCCGTAAGACGACGAACGCCCCGGTAATGCTCTCGGATTGGCGGTTCGTCCCCAAAGGTAAAATGACTTCGATGTAGCACCACAATCCGACGAGCTCCGGGGAACTAAACAAGGACGGGAACTGAGCAATGACACAAAGAACTCTACTATCTCGTATGCAATGAAAGAATGATTTCTAGTGTACAATGCAAATGAGAAATGCATCTATTTATAGGCTAAATCAATATGGAGGGATTAATACACAATAAAGTGTAATAACTATACAATATGACAGTTACATAGGTTACACTATGAAGAGCCATTAATCACACGGGTGTTACACCTTGACCACAATCAAGGCTCATCAATTACGTCGATTTCAGTTCTTTGAAACTTAACTGTGGTTGTTACAGACAAATTGAACCATCTGTTTGGTCAAATGAATAGCTCTATCTGAAACACACACACCTGCTAGGCCAAGCGAATTGGGCCCTAGCTTATTAGAATTGGGAAGCGTAATTTCCCTACACCAAAAATCGATTTTGAGACTTCGAGTATGCCACGTTCATTTAATCGACACGTAGATTAACATCCAATATTTATTTTCACAAAATAAATATTATCCAATAATTGATTATTCAAAACCAATTTTCCAACACATAAATAGTCAATAACAAAATAAATGAATAGATGAAACTCGATCAAGTCGCCTTTTATAAAGTAGTGTTAGTATATAGGGATGAGTTATGGTAGAAATCGTTCTTTTCATAAAACTATAGGAACCATGCATCTTTATAAATACCATAATACATGATTATGATGATATGTTTTATATATTACAAAAATCATTTTATATATTAAGATAATTCTGCTTTTTATGACATCTGTATATTAATTATATAAAAATAAATGGTTTAGAATGATCGATTCCTAATTCCCATAGTGTAGAAAGTTTTTATTTGACTTTCTGCATGATATATATATGGGCATCAAGAAATCATTTTTCCATAGTATTATGGTTGAATACTTGAATTAATGGTGTGAAATAGCAATTTAAGATAGTACTAATAAAAGTTATCCACCAAGTTTATTTGTATAAATTCTGTCTAAAATACCCTTATGTTTTTACCTCAACCAAAAATTAACTCTCTTTCTCTCTCTCATTTATCTCTCAGCTCTCTCTCTTTCATCACTCTCTCTTTCTATTTTCTGTTCTCTACAGGTTGTCGGAATTTCTCTCCCTCTCTCAGATCAACTTTTTTTTTCTCTCCCACGTTGTTCACTTTTAGACGATGGGGTTTGATTGTGAATTTTCTCAGGCCATTTTCTCCGGCGGCCTTCTCCGATACAATTAATACGAATGAACCCATTTTTCTCCATGAATTGGTGTGATTGGTACGAATGATCCATACTTTCTTAATATTTCTTATCATTATATGTCCTTTAGATCCATAATATTCCTAATAAATGAGAATTAGTATTAAGTAACTCTAATTGAGATTAATTAATCCTAATTAAGATTAATAAACTCTATGGTGGCCGTCGTTTACCACCAAATAATTCCTGCAATCTGATCAGAATTAAATTAGTATAGCAACAAGCAGGGTCGAACCACAGAGAACGGGAATTCACCTATTTTTCCTAATAATCTAATTTTGGTGTAGCCACCACGCCTTAAATTGAGATAAATTAATTAAATACTAGGAAGACAAAGAAATTAATTAAAATGGCAAACGAGAATATAATCAAAAGAAAAGCAATCCGGCTTCGAATAAATCCACACTAGTCTAGACTCTGATCATCGATGCAAAGATTAATTAATTCCCAAGAACCAACCAGTTATAGGGTACCGTGAACGCAGCGGACATACCCCAATTCCTACGTGCTTTATCGATAGTTAGCTGTAGACGCCAGACCTAACTATTTCCCTTATTAAAACACAACCTAGCTGGAGACGCCAGACCTAGATTTAATGTTCTAATAGCTTTTAGATTTGAAGGAACCCAATTTAGACGAATTACCCAAGAACGCAAGTAATAACCCGTCTACCAATTTATTCCTACTACGAACATGGTAGCTTTATCACTAATTAGCCCTATTCCAACAATTACGGATTGGGGGAACTAATTGACTGTAATCCAATTTAATCTAAGTTGATCAGGCTTAAATAAAATTGGAATTAACTTTAAACACAAGGAATAAATCGAAACCCTAGGAAATTAATTATATGAACAATTAGATCTCACAGATTATTAAACTAGTGCTTCATTATTCTCGCCGAATTAAAGAATTAGCTACTCATAATAGAATTAAACACAATCAAATAAATTAAATAAAGCATAATATATATCACCGAAATAAAAAGAGAACAAGGAATAGTCACCGAAATAAATCTTCAAATATGATGCCAAGATCGAACTCCAAACTAAGAATAAAAATTGAATTAAACCAAACTCCAAGTCTGCTGTGCACAAATCTCGTCCCTCTATGCAGCTAAAATAAAACTAAAACATGAAAAATAATTCTGCTCCCCAAAAGTAAAAAATATGCGGCTGAAAAGGAAAACCTAAAGCTATCAAAAAGTATCACCCAATATTGCCGGCTGGAATGAGAAAAAAAAATCAAAAGTCTGTCTCCAAAAAAACCTCCTAATCCTAAACTAAATAGGTAACAACTGCTCTACCAAAAATAAGGACTTGGGCTTAATTAGGACACTTTTAATTAGCCCAATAATAATAAAACACTACAAATTAATATCTAAAATTAATTACAGCCCATCTCTTCCTTGCATCTTTAATCCACAGCAAAATAGTGCAAAATATACTCCATTCTCGATCTTTCTCGTCCAAATCTCCGCACTTACAAATTCTCCAAAATCCTGCACAAGACACACTAAAACGTGCATTATACTCGCATAAAATGATCGAAAACCCCAACTTCTGAACAACCAAAAACATACACATCAAATCTCCTCACACTTGAATCATACTTGCCCTCAAGTATGAAGAGAAAATAAACAAAAACATCAAACATGGTTGTTCAGAAACATCAAACCCCCCAAGACTCAATTCAACGACCTCAATTAAAAGGAAAAGAAGAATGGAAGGTAGAGATGAGACACGAACTGACTCGACACAGCCAAGTAAATACCAACATGTCATACTGCAAACTTCTTCTGCAAGCAAAAGTCAAGCAACAAACAAGAGATTCTCAACCATCAAATGAACGAAATGTAATCTCAAGTAAGCCTCATTATCATCAACTTAGTCAAAATCGGGCAACAATCAAACATCTCACAGATTCACTCATTCACTCCCTACACTACTCCAGGACAGCCACTCATAAACAAATTTCACTCGATCACGATATAAAGCTGCCAACATGTAATTCAAGAAGGACTTTTCTCATTTGGCGTAATGGGGCTAGGGACCATTCAAAATTTGGAAGGATCTAACAGGGATTCCTAGGCTTCAGAAAAAATAAGAACAAATATTATGCATATCCAAACCGAATCATCATCCATGCAAAATAGGCATCATAAGGAGAACAAACTAACTCATCTCAACAAACTAACCATCGAACTGTATGTCAACTAAACTTGGGTGCTTATTTTCATTTTTTTATGTTTCTTTTTTTCCTTTTTTTTCTTTTTTCTTTTTTTCAGCACCTCTTTTTCTCTTCAAATTTCGAACGAACATACAATTCATCACTTCAGAATACATTCCAATGATAAGCAACACAACACATGAGTTACAGCTCCTCTCCGTTTGGCCAAACAGAACCAAATCACAACTTTTTCATAACAGAAACTTCAGCACACGGTTCTGTCTGGGCAGACTGAACGTACAAAAATTGCCTTTTTCACTAAAATCACACATAGATGAATTTCCGAATTTGAACATGCACAATAGGGCCAAGAGATCAAAGACAGGCCTTGGTTAAATATTTAGTAGCTCAAGTCAAAGAAATGGTCAAGGCTTCAAAATGGCTCACTAGGGGTTAATGTACGGGTTGGGCAATGAAGCTCAGGCCAAAATTGGTTCACCCTAATGCCTTCTATCATGCATTACAAAAATGGCACACTCGATATTGCAACCTTGTGAATTAAATTCTCTCAGAAAGAACAAAGTAGAGAGTGCTCTACTATAATAGGCTCAAATCTCATATAAGTGTGGGTTAAAAAATTCAATTATTGCCCTTTTCGTCATCCCAAGTATCATTCAATAATTCTTCAAAAATTAAATCACATTCCATCATTTAACAGCATATTGAATCACAAATTCATCACACAACTCAAGCAGGCAGAATGCGTTTACAAAGTCAAACAAATCGGCAATACTTGGCTCACTTGACACGACTCTAACAAAAATCAAATCTAACAACTAAACACTGAACAACTAAACACCCTCCTCACACTTAAAACTTTGCTTGCCCTCAAGCAAATAAAGAAAAAGCGCAAGACAGGAAAACAACTAAACACACATAAAACAGACAAAACAAATTAAATAAGAAGGGGTAAGATGTCACCGGGGTCTCCTGTGCCGAAGCTCAGCAAGTATAGATGCACCCAGATCAGCCAAGTCTTGCTTCACGGAAGCAACGTCATCCTTCAATTGCGTGACCTGCTCCTGGAGATTCTGCACTTCCGATTCTAGGATGTTTGTCCTTAATTCGGAGGGCCACCCTCGATTTCTTGAGCCGGGAGAATGCCTCCCGAGCTGTTCTCTTAGTGCAGGTGCGCCCACTCTGGATACTTTAGTGGGGAAGGTTCCGGCAGTGAAAGAGCAGCGGCTTTGCGCTTCCCGGCGACTTTAATGGGGGTAGTCGCCGGATTTTTAGAAGAGGAAGATGGAGCAGCTGCTGGAATTGGAGAACGAGGACGACGAGCAGGGGGTCGTCTTCCGGCAGCCTGAGCGATTGTCGTCGCCAGCGTCTCCGGTGGTGGAGCAGCTGGCAGCGCCGTATCCTTGGCGGTTTCCTGGTGTTTGGCGGCTACGGTTTTCGGCCGCTTGGCAGCAGCGGTTCTTCGCTTCGACTTGGGAGGCATGATGGTGGTCTCGCCGGCTGGAGGAGGAACAGCAGTAGGCGGAAATCGCCGGTGGGCGGCGATTTTGCAGTAATTGAATAGAGAGAAGTTGGCGTTTGCTGTTGCTGTAGAATGAAGGAAGAAAAATTGAATTAGGGTCGAAAAAAGGAAACAACTAAATTGGGGGGAAATTGAAACGCCTTTTTCTTTTTCTTTTTATTTTTATTTATTTTTATTATTTTTTTTATTTTATTTTTTTTATTTTATTTTTTTGAATAAACTGAATAATAAAGCAAATATGGGTTGCCTCCCACAAGCGCCTTTATTTTAAGTCTTCGGCTAGACTCTCCGATGCAGCTAGGAGCACGTCGGAGGTAACAGTGAAATTGCTTCCACTGTCGTAACGAGGGACTTATCATAGTACGGCTTCAATCGGTGCCCGTTGACCATAAAAGTTTTCCCCGTTTCCAAACTCATGATTTCAACTGCTCCGCTTGGGCTAACCGTCAGTATTTCGAAAGGACCAATCCATTTCGTTTTCAACTTTCCGGGCATCAAACGCAGCTTCGATTGATACAAAAGTACCTTTTGGCCGACTTGAAATGTTTTCCCCCGCAGATTTTTGTCGTGCCACATTTTTGTTCGATCCTTGTACCACATGGCAGCATCATAAGCTTCGAGACGAAGCTCCTCTAACTCTTGAAGTTGAAACTTCCTTTCCTCCTCACACTTGAGTGATTGCATGTTCATTTGCTTCACCGCCCAATAGGCCTTGTGTTCTAATTCAACCGGCAAATGACACATCTTCCCAAAAATCAACCTATAAGGCGACATGCCGATGGGAGTTTTATAAGCTGTTCGATAGGCCCATAGGGCATCATCTAACCTTAAGCTCCAATCTTTTCGAGAGGGGTTGACGGTTTTCTCCAAGATCTGCTTAATCTCTCGATTTGAAACTTCAGCTTGGCCATTCATTTGTGGATGATAAGGAGTAGCCAACCGATGATGAACACCGTACTTCTTCATTAATGCCTCGATGGTGCGATTGCAGAAATGGGTTCCCTGATCACTTATCACTGCTCGCGGCACTCCAAACCTTGTGAAGATGTGAGACTTCAAGAATGCTGCGACTACCTTAGAATCATTCGTGCGTGTGGCTTTCGCTTCCACCCACTTAGAAACATAATCAACGGCAAGTAAGATGTATAAATTCCCACATGAGCTAGGAAACGGTCCCATAAAATCCATCCCCCACACATCAAATATTTCACAAAAAATCATCGGAACTTGGGGCATTTCATCTCTCTTGGAAATATTTCCTATCAATTGACACCGCTCGCAACTCTTACAAAAAAGATATGCATCTCTATTCAATGTAGTCCAAAAGAAACCAGAATCTAACACCTTCCGAGCAGTACGTTTTGGACCAAAATGCCCACCACAAGCAAGAGAATGGCAGTGCAAGAGAATCTCACCTTGTTCCTCTTCAGGAACGCACCTTCGAATGATTTGATCCGCTCTAACCTTCCACAAATAAGGCTCATCCCAGAAATAATACTTGCAATCACTCTTCAACTTAAGTCCTTGAGCTCGTGTGAAAGTAGGCGGGAGCTCCCCGGTTGTCAAATAATTAACAATATCCGCAAACCAAGGGTCCTTAGGAAACTTACTTGCTGCTGCACAGAATTCTGATTCTGGAAATAGGCTTCGTTTGGGCAAACAAGTGGTATTTCTGTTCCTGACAGCATATAAATGCTCCTCCGGGAATGTTTCCTTGATAGGCATAGCATCATAATCTTGAACCAAACGACTTAAGTGATCGGTAACCTTATTTTCTGCTCCTTTCTTGTCTCGAACCTCCCAATCGAACTCTTGCAATAATAGTATCCATCTGATCAATCGCGGTTTCGACTCTTTTTTGGATAGCAAAAACTTCAACGCTGAATGATCCGTGTAAACAATTATCTTAGAACCCAAGAGATAGGACCTGAACTTCTCAAAAGCAAAAACAATGGCCAACATCTCCTTCTCGGTGGTAGCATAATTACATTGAGCCGGATTTAACGTCTTCGAAGCATAATAGATCACGTGGCTCTCTTTCCCCATCTTTTGTCCAAGAACGGCACCCACCGCATAATCACTGGCATCACACATAAGCTCGAAGGGAAGATCCCAATTGGGTGGTTGGATAATAGGAGCCGTGGTCAGCTTGGTCTTCAACAAATCAAAAGCTGCCTTACAGTCATCCGTTAGGGCAAACGGAACGTCATTCTGGAGCAGTCGAGTCAAAGGTTGTGCAATTTTGGCGAAATCTTTGATAAACCTTCTGTAAAACCCGGCATGCCCTAGAAAACCTCGTATCTCCTTCACATTCGTGGGATAGGGTAGCCGTGCAATCAGATCCACCTTCGCCTTATCAACTTGAATTCCTCTTTCTGAAACGATATGACCCAAGACAATTCCTTCCCTTACCATAAAATGACACTTCTCGTAATTTAACACCAAATTTTTCTCCACACAACGAGTCAAGACTTTATCCAAATTGTCGAGACAATCACCAAACGAATCTCCATATACTGTAAAGTCGTCCATGAAGATCTCTATGAATTTTTCGATCATATCTGAAAAGATGCTCATCATACACCTTTGAAAAGTTCCTGGTGCATTACACAATCCAAACGGCATCCTCCTGCATGCGTACGTGCCAAAAGGGCACGTAAATGTGGTCTTCTCTTGATCTTCTTGGTTGACATAAATCTGGAAATAACCACTATAACCATCCAAAAAACTGAAGAACATTTTCCCAGCTAACCGCTCCAACATCTGATCAATGAACGGTAAAGGAAAATGATCCTTGCGAGTTGCTGCATTTAGCTTGCGGTAATCGATACACATGCGCCATCCGGTGACAAGACGCATCGGCACCAACTCATTCTGCTCGTTCTCGACCACTTGCAATCCAGATTTCTTCGGAACCATGTGAACCGGGCTCACCCACTTGCTGTCAGATATTGGGTAGATGATCCCCAATGCGAGAAGCTTTAAGATTTCCTTGAGCACTATTTCCCTCATGTTCGGATTCAATTTCCGTTGTGGATCTCGGCAAGGTTTAGCATCAGGCTCCAAAAAAATATAGTGCATGCTCACATCGGGGCTAATTCCTGTGATATCAGCTAGAGTCCACCCAATCGCCTTCTTGTGCTTCTTCAACACGATGATTAATTGCTCCTCTTGGCTCATGGTCAACTCGTTGCTGATAATAACTGGTAGAGTTTCATTTTTCCCAAGAAACACATACTTCAAATTTGCGGGTAAGGGCTTCAGCTCCAACACCGGCGGCTTCTCATCGGATGGCAGTGGTCTGTCTGAGGGGTCCTGTTTGGGCAAACGGAATGTATTCCCAGAACCTGTAACTTCCGGTTGCGCGTAAAGAGACATAATAGCCTCTTTGATCTCTTCATCACTCATCTCCTGGGCATCAAAATCAGTCCAGCCTTGCGTCAAGGTGAGCTCCAACTTATCCTGCATGAATTCAGTCTCAAGATATTCTTGGACAAGAGGGTCAATCACATCAATAGCATAAGCATTTTCAGCATCACTGGGATTTTTCATGGCATCATCAATACTAAAAGTAAACTTCTCTCCATGATAATCCAAACATATAGTGCCATTGCAAACATCAATGATGGACTTAGCTGTCCTTAAGAAAGGACGACCTAAAAGAACACCGGACGAATCCTTAGATTGCATGTCACTCATTCTCACCACATAAAAATCAGCAGGGTAAACAAAATTATGCACCTTCACAAGAACATTTTCCAACAAGCCCTCGGGATGAACACATGATCTATCGGCTAACTGAATCACAACCCTAGTATCTACTAACTCAACACCAGATAAGCTATTATAAACAGCTAAAGGCATGACATTAATAGAAGCTCCTAGATCACACATAGCATGCTCAATTTTGGTATCTCCAATGTAGCAAGGTAAAGAAAACATACCTGGATCCTTGCATTTGGGTGGCAACTTTTTCTGTATCACAGCCGACACGTTTTCACCCATCACAATCTTTCCAGAATCCTTAGCCTTACCAGCAATGAAGTCCTTCACAAATTTGCTCAACGGAGGAAGCTTGATCGCTTGAAGGAATGGAAGGTTAATCTCTAACTTTCCAAATATCGACATGTAGTCCATAGGATCTTCCTCCGGCTTCTTCTTCGCTAATCTTCTGGGAAAAGGAGCAGGTATCACAATGTTAGGATCATATAAACTCAAAGGTTTATGTACCTTAGTCGGCTCCTCCGATGCAATCTCCTTTTCCTTTTCCTTCTTATTCAGCACAACTGCCGGATCAGTGTCCGGTTTGGGCAAACGGGAAGTATTTTCACCCTGTTCAGTAGAAACTGCTATTCCGTCAGAATCGTCCAGTTTGAGCTGACTGGACCCTTCTCCAGATTCATTGCTCGAGCCTTCTCGTGACTTCTTGACTGTGGGTTCACTCAACTCCTTGCCACTCCTCAAAGTGATTTTGTTCACATTCTCCCTTGGATTAGCCTGAACTTGTGATGGCAAGCGGCCTTGATTCCCTTTAAGCTCGTTCATAGAAGTCGAGAGTTGAGACATTTGACGAGCTAAGCCATCGATGCACACTTTTTGCTCATTTTGAGTTTGTTGGAGTTGCTGCACATTGTTTTGCAAAAATTGCTGGGAACCTATCAAATCCGCCATCATCTCTTCAAGAGACTTCCCTTGTTTTTCTTGTGGAGGTGGAGTAGGTGATGCTTGCTGAAATCCTCTTTGATGAGGTGGTCGGTAATTTTGTTGCTGTTGAGGCTGCTTCTGCCCTTGATCTCGCCAACGGAAATTAGGATGATCCCTCCAACCTGGATTATAAGTATTCGAGTAGGGATCTCTCTTCGGTATTGGATCTTTGCTGCCATAAAAGTTATGCGACGAGTTGACTTGAGCATGGAGATCTTCGTCGTTCCCATCGCATTGCAAGCTTGAATGGCCAAAATTACCACATGCGCCACACGGCTTCTCCACTGGTCCCGCACTTGCAGACTTCTCGACCATAGTATTCAGCATCTTTTCTATTCGTCCCATCCTCTCTTCGAGCTTCTCTTCAAAATTGGAGGAATTTGCTTGTGCAGCTCTCTTAAGCAAACGAGGCTCCTCGTACTCCCTTGTTGCTTCTACTAAGTGTTGAATCAATTTCTTAGCTTCACTCACCCTGCAATGCGAAAATCCGCCTCCACTTGATGAGTTAACTAAATTCTTCGTGTCAACGGTCATTCCTTGGTAGAAATACTGCAACAAGTCTCCATCGGTGTACTTATGGTTTGGGCAACTATCCACCAATCTCTTGAATCTGGACCAGTAAGTACTCAAGGACTCATCATAGTCTTGTTTTACTCTACTAATCTCCTTCTTCAGCGCATTAGTCTTCGTTGGAGGAAAGAAATGCTCCAAAAACAACCTCTTCATGTCAGCCCATGTAGATATGGAGTTTGGCGGAAGGCTTGTGAACCAGGCGTTCGCCTCTGCTGTCTGAGTGAAAGGGAACGCCGCTAACTTGAATTGTTCTTCAGTAACTCCAGCTGGTCGTTTCTGCACCTTGCATATCTTGACGAACTCACTTAGGAAATTGTACGGATCCTCTCCTTTTTTACCATAGAATTTAGGTAAAACATTCAGCAATCCCAGCTTGATCTCGATCGACGCCTCTAAATCTGGTATGAGTATCGGTGTCGGAGGATCATCTTCCAGATGGCTCGAAAGCTCACTCAGTCTTGGATCTTCATCTGCCATGTCGCCTTCAATAATCGCGACGAAAGTGGACTCAACTTCTTCCTCGGCTTCTGTTTCTGCTTCAGAAATACCTTTCGTTTGGACAAACGGAACACTTTCAGCTTCTGGAACACTACTGTCAGACTCGTAAACAGCTTCCGTCTGGGCAGACGGATCTCCTTGCGGTTCTAACAGATTCTGCTGCTTCTTAAGCTTGGCCTCCTTCCTCAACCGTTTCGCTAACTTCTCAATTTCAGGATGATATAGAAGGTCCGGGTTAGAGGCCCTGCTCATAAACAACAGAAAAGTAACCAAAGATCAATAGGAAAAATAAATTAAATAACACCGTTCCCCGGCAACGGCGCCAATTTGGTGGCCGTCGTTTACCACCAAATAATTCCTGCAATCTGCTCAGAATTAAATTAGTATAGCAACAAGCAGGGTCGAACCACAGAGAACGGGAATTCACCTATTTTTCCTAATAATCTAATTTTGGTGTAGCCACCACGCCTTAAATTGAGATAAATTAATTAAATACTAGGAAGACAAAGAAATTAATTAAAATGGCAAACGAGAATATAATCAAAAGAAAAGCAATCCGGCTTCGAATAAATCCACACTAGTCTAGACTCTGATCATCGATGCAAAGATTAATTAATTCCCAAGAACCAACCAGTTATAGGGTACCGTGAACGCAGCGGACATACCCCAATTCCTACGTGCTTTATCGATAGTTAGCTGTAGACGCCAGACCTAACTATTTCCCTTATTAAAACACAACCTAGCTGGAGACGCCAGACCTAGATTTAATGTTCTAATAGCTTTTAGATTTGAAGGAACCCAATTTAGACGAATTACCCAAGAACGCAAGTAATAACCCGTCTACCAATTTATTCCTACTACGAACATGGTAGCTTTATCACTAATTAGCCCTATTCCAACAATTACGGATTGGGGGAACTAATTGACTGTAATCCAATTTAATCTAAGTTGATCAGTCTTAAATAAAATTGGAATTAACTTTAAACACAAGGAATAAATCGAAACCCTAGGAAATTAATTATATGAACAATTAGATCTCACAGATTATTAAACTAGTGCTTCATTATTCTCGCCGAATTAAAGAATTAGCTACTCATAATAGAATTAAACACAATCAAATAAATTAAATAAAGCATAATATATATCACCGAAATAAAAAGAGAACAAGGAATAGTCACCGAAATAAATCTTCAAATATGATGCCAAGATCGAACTCCAAACTAAGAATAAAAATTGAATTAAACCAAACTCCAAGTCTGCTGTGCACAAATCTCGTCCCTCTATGCAGCTAAAATAAAACTAAAACATGAAAAATAAATCTGCTCCCCAAAAGTAAAAATATGCGGCTGAAAAGGAAAACCTAAAGCTATCAAAAAGTATCACCCAATATTGCCGGCTGGAATGAGAAAAAAAATCAAAAGTCTGTCTCCAAAAAAACCTCCTAATCCTAAACTAAATAGGTAACAACTGCTCCACCAAAAATAAGGACTTGGGCTTAATTAGGACACATTTAATTAGCCCAATAATAATAAAACACTACAAATTAATATCTAAAATTAATTACAGCCCATCTCTTCCTTGCATCTTTAATCAACAGCAAAATAGTGCAAAATATACTCCATTCTCGATCTTTCTCGTCCAAATCTCCGCACTTACAAATTCTCCAAAATCCTGCACAAGACACACTAAAACGTGCATTATACTCGCATAAAATGATCGAAAACCCCAACTTCTGAACAACCAAAAACATACACATCACTCTAATTAATCCAAGTCCTTATTACCACTAAACGCACGGTGTGGTTAACCGTACCCAAGTTTTTGACTAAAACAAAATCCTACAATTAATATTAATGTAGATTGGTGGAAATGTGTAGCTTTTCCTTTTCCCTTGCCTTCTTTATTTATGTTTATCCCACATCAATTATTTTTAGGAGTTTGCTCTTGCTTACATTATATTTCCCTTTTTTACTTCAAGAACATGGGCAAAGGGCATAATATGAAGAGATTATTAAGGTTGCGTGGGTGCGAGCCACGCAGGTTACGGCTATTTGTTTTGCTCCGAATTCTAATTTTCTTGCAACTCTTTTTCTCAATATATTATTACTCACATCGATTGGTAGTTGTGTAACCCTTTGGTGGCAATTGGACTGTACGATTAGCACATTTTTTGGTCTGCCTAAATCGCTTTCAGGGTCGTGGTTTAACCACGCCGCAGCGTTTTGTCTTGTTTGCAGGCTGTTTTTCCTTGTTGACATTGTAACAAATAGTTGGTGTGCGTAATTAAATTTCAGCACAGTTTCTGCAAACTAATATTTTCTTTTGGTCATTGTGTCAAGCAGTTGGTGGGTGTTCGAATTGTTGACAGTTTTGAAGGTGCAGCTCGTCTCACATAAAAGAAATCTGAAAATAAAATTGATAACGGGACACGAGTGAGACACCAAAGCTGAGATAAATGATCTGTAATGCTAGTAGAATACATCATAATAATTAATTTGACAGAGTAGTACAATATTATTTAATATTTTTTCTATTCAATAATACAGATGATACCGTCACCTCACTTGTGGGCACGATTTTAAGTAGCTCAACTTAGAAGATAAAGATTCGAACATGAAAATTATATATTATCCACGTCATCAGCAATCCATGCAAGATCGATCTCATTCATCCAGTGACAAGCCTCCCCCTGCCCAGGCCTAAATTTCAGTATTTTGAACGCAACGTGATCCTCCGGCCACATTGACGTGTCCATGTGGCAAACCGCCATCACAGTATTCACCGGCGTCTGCATCTCCGGCTCCACCAAAACCACAGAATAGATCTGAGAAGACGCGAGCGAATGACAGTAGTATGTCGCAAAGGGAAGGAAAAGTTCATGACAAGCAACACTTTTCTCGACTTTAAACTGTTTGACAGCTCCGATCATGAGCACACTGTCTGAACCGGCATTACTTTTCGACGTTATCGAAAGCAGCTTGCTTGCCTTTAACGTCGTTTTGCAGAAACCGATCATTTCTTCAAGAGATTTAGGGCAGGATTTAACCTCTCCTTTTACTGCTGCGGCATTGCAGTAAAAAAAGGTCGTTTCAATGGCGTCCTTAGGGGAATGAGGGAACAATTGTGTGACTCCTTTAAGGGAGAGAGAAAGTTTGGAGGCGATTTGAGGAGGGAGAAAGGAACGATGAGGAAGGGATTGTTTGAGACTAGAGAGATGTATTTTGTCTCCTTGTTTGAGACTCGATGACCTAAAGAAGGTAAATGGATCAATTTTTTCTAGAGAATTTGCCTGATTAGACTTTAAATCTGCATAAAGTTTTGCCGATCCCGAATACTCTTTTCCGCCTTGTAGATTATATCGACTGTCGGAGGCGGAACAGGCTAATTTAGCCAGGGAGCAGAATTTGTTATCAGAAATGAAGTTTTTTTGGGATATGATTTGAGCGAAGTAATCAGAATCGAGTTTTGTGAGTGGGGATAGTTTGGTGGAGATGGTTGCTGGCATTTCGTTCTTCACATTTTCAGACCAATATTTTATCTGTGTGGTGGCAAATGCTGGTGGGAGTTTGTCTGAAAAAGATGAGGAAATGAGATTCGAGTAGAGAGAGAAGGAGAATAGGAGAAAATGAGTAGTGAAGAGGTAATTTGCCATTGTTAAAGTTGAGTGATTGGTTTGTGTTTTGGTGCATGAAGATGAAGTATATTTGTAGTTGAAGTTGGATGATGAAATTCAACTAGTACTAGTTGGTTTGAATTCGAAAGGATTGGTTTGTTAATTAATACTCCCTCCGTCCCAAGTTAGTGTGGTTCAAGTAATATTTTATACCTCACAACAAATCAAATACGCACCAGACTTTTGAGGGACGGAGGGAGTTAATATATCTATCTTGTGGCCCAAAACTATGATAAGAATCATGATTTGGCAGGTCCAAGTGGGATTCATTCAGATCCAACGATGCCACTTCCTCGTGTTCCTATTGTGTATCACTTTCGATTTTATAAAAATTTTAATTTATTTTTTTCTACAATTTTGATTTCACGCGCGTGTTTTAATTTAATTTTGTACTTACTAATTAGGGCTTATTATACTCAATTAGGCTATATAATTTTTCTTATTATTTAATTTGAATTTTGTTAGTTAATAAATTATTATTAGGGTTCCTAAATCCATAATTAGGGTTAATAATTTTTTTATACTTCCTAGTTTTAGTACTTATAAATTGAAATAATGAATCATTGTATGACAAATTTAACTAATATTTATAATATATATTATCAAAATAACATATTTACTAGTGGGACACGAGTGAAACACAGAAAATATTCAAATATTGGATCCCATTTCAAGTCGGACTATCTATTGCACAAACAATTCTTCAACACTGTTTGTCCTACAAGAAATTACAGTTATACCTACACATAAATGTGTGGCTAATAGCATGCTTATGTGTGGGTATATATTTGTACCCACACAAAATGCAAATGTCAACACGTGTCTCTATTTTTCCGTAGAGAAATGGTTTTGCCTACACATAGACATATGTGTGGATAAATATTGCCTACACATATATATGTCCCTAAAGATGCCTCTATGTGTAGATAAATATATTTTTGCTAGTGCCTAATGATGAGGTGGATGATGACATGGATACGTGGCAATTTGTATGTGTGGGTAAATACTAACTTAGGTGTAGGTAATCTCTAGTATATAATAAGTTTTAGCGTTTTTTTTTTTTTTTATCACAATTTGGTATCAAAAGAAGTGAATAATCCAACAAATTTTTGACATTATTTTAAGAAAACTTTATATATACTCAAACACAAAAACTTGGGTAAGACCGGTCTCTAACTAGAGACAGAATCTCACCCGGGTTGAAATATATAAAATATAAACGGAGTATTTCACACATAACTCGCTAGCTTATAAGTGGTTTCCTCCTCCACCTACCATTCGAAGCGTCTTGGGTTTGAATCCCATGAGAAGCAACTTTCATATTACTTCAAAAAATTTTACTTTTGCTTACGACAATTATCATATTGAAAAAATATTACTACTTTTTTTCTCGTCAATTATTACTTTTTATCTCGAAAAATATTACTTTTGACAAATATCACATTTTCAGACCAATATTTTATCTGTGTGGTGGCAAATGCTGGTGTGGGAGTTTGTCTGAAAAAGATGAGGAAATGGGATTCGAGTAGAGAGAGAAGGAGAATAGGAGAAGATAAGTAGTGAAGAGGTAATTTGCCATTATGTTAAAGTTGAGTGATTGGTTTGTGTTTTGGTGCATGAAGTATATTTGTAGTTCAAGTTGGATGATGAAATTCAACTAGTACTAGTTGGTTTGAATTCGAAAGGAATGGTTTGTTATTTAATACCTCTCCGTCCCAAGTTAGCAAGTAATATTTTATACCTCACAACAAATCAAATACGCACTGCATTTTGAGGGGACGGAGGGAGTTAATATATCTATCTTGTGGCCCAAAACTATGATAAGAATCATGATTTGGCAGGTCCAAGTGGGATTAATTCATTCAGATCCAACTATGCCACTTCCTCGTGTTCCTATTGTGTATCATTTTCGATTTTATAAAAATTTTAATTTATTTTTTTCTACAATTTTGATTTCACGTGTTTTAATTAAATTTTGTACTTACTAATTAGGGCTTATTGTACCCAATTAGACATATGTGTGGATAAATATTGCCTACACATATATATGTCCCTAAAGATGCCTCTATGTGTAGATAAATATATTTTTGCTAGTGCCTAATGATGAGGTGGATGATGACATGGATACGTGGCAATTTGTATGTGTGGGTAAATAGTAACTTAGGTGTAGGTAATCTCTAGTATATAATAAGTTTTAGCGTTTTTTTTTTTTTTTATCACAATTTGGTATCAAAAGAAGTGAATAATCCAACAAATTTTTGACATTATTTTAAGAAAACTTTATATATACTCAAACACAAAAACTTGGGTGAGACCGGTCTCTAACTAGAGACAGAATCTCACCCGGGTTGAAATATATAAAATATAAACGGAGTATTTCACACATAACTCGCTAGCTTATAAGTGGTTTCCTCCTCCACCTACCATTCGAAGCGTCCTGGGTTTGAATCCCATGAGAAGCAACTTTCATATTACTTCAAAAAATATTACTTTTGTTACGACAATTATCATATTGAAAAAATATTACAACTTTTTTTTTCGTCAATTATTACTTTTTATCTCGAAAAATATTACTTTTGACAAATATCACATTTTCAGACCAATATTTTATCTGTGTGGTGGCAAATGCTGGTGTGGGAGTTTGTCTGAAAAAGATGAGGAAATGGGATTCGAGTAGAGAGAGAAGGAGAATAGGAGAAGATAAGTAGTGAAGAGATAATTTGCCATTATGTTAAAGTTGAGTGATTGGTTTGTGTTTTGGTGCATGAAGATGAAGTATATTTGTAGTTCAAGTTGGATGATGAAATTCAACTAGTACTAGTTGGTTTGAATTTGAATTCGAAAGGAATGGTTTGTTATTTAATACTAATATATCTATCTTGTGGCCCAAAACTATGATAAGAATCATGATTTGGCAGGTCCAAGTGGGATTAATTCATTCAGATCCAACTATGCCACTTCCTCGTGTTCCTATTGTGTATCATTTTCGATTTTATAAAAATTTTAATTTATTTTTTTCTACAATTTTGATTTCACGTGTTTTAATTAAATTTTGTACTTACTAATTAGGGCTTATTGTACCCAATTAGACATATGTGTGGATAAATATTGCCTACACATATATATGTCCCTAAAGATGCCTCTATGTGTAGATAAATATATTTTTGCTAGTGCCTAATGATGAGGTGGATGATGACATGGATACGTGGCAATTTGTATGTGTGGGTAAATACTAACTTAGGTGTAGGTAATCTCTAGTATATAATAAGTTTTAGCGTTTTTTTTTTTTTTTATCACAATTTGGTATCAAAAGAAGTGAATAATCCAACAAATTTTTGACATTATTTTAAGAAAACTTTATATATACTCAAACACAAAAACTTGGGTGAGACCGGTCTCTAACTAGAGACAGAATCTCACCCGGGTTGAAATATATAAAATATAAACGGAGTATTTCACACATAACTCGCTAGCTTATAAGTGGTTTCCTCCTGCACCTACCATTCGAAGCGTCCTGGGTTTGAATCCCATGAGAAGCAACTTTCATATTACTTCAAAAAATATTACTTTTGTTACGACAATTATCATATTGAAAAAATATTACAACTTTTTTTCTCGTCAATTATTACTTTTTATCTCGAAAAATATTACTTTTGACAAATATCACATTTTCAGACCAATATTTTATCTGTGTGGTGGCAAATGCTGGTGGGAGTTTGTCTGAAAAAGATGAGGAAATGGGATTCGAGTAGAGAGAGAAGGAGAATAGGAGAAGATAAGTAGTGAAGAGATAATTTGCCATTATGTTAAAGTTGAGTGATTGGTTTGTGTTTTGGTGCATGAAGATGAAGTATATTTGTAGTTCAAGTTGGATGATGAAATTCAACTAGTACTAGTTGGTTTGAATTCGAAAGGAATGGTTTGTTATTTAATACTAATATATCTATCTTGTGGCCCAAAACTATGATAAGAATCATGATTTGGCAGGTCCAAGTGGGATTCATTCAGATCCAACTATGCCACTTCCTCGTGTTCCTATTGTGTATCACTTTCGATTTTATAAAAATTTTAATTTATTTTTTTCTACAATTTTGATTTCACGTGTTTTAATTAAATTTTGTACTTACTAATTAGGGCTTATTGTACCCAATTAGACTACATAATTTTTATTATTATTTAATTTCAGTTTTATTAGTTAATAAATGATTATTAGGGTTCATAAATCCATAATTAGGGTTAATAATTTTTTTAAACTTCAAGTTTTAGTTATAAATGGAAATAATGAATCATTGTATGATAAATTTAACTTATATTTATAATATATTATCAAAATAACATATTTACTAGTGGGACATGAGTGAAACACAGAAAATATTGAGATATTGGATTCCATTCAAGTCAGGATTATCTATTGCACAAATTCTTCAACATTGATTGTTACATGTCAAAAGAAGTGAATAATCCACCAAAATTTTGACATTATTTTAAGAAAACTTCATATATACTTAAACACAAAAATTTGGGTGAGACCGGTCTCTAACTAGAGACCGAATCTCACCCGGGTTGAAATATATAAATAAATGTGGAGTATTTCACACATAGCCAGCTAGCTTATAAGTAATTTCCTCCTCCGCCTACCATTCGGAGCGTCCTGGGTATGAATCCCATGAGAAGCAACTTTCATATTACTTCAAAAAATATTACTTTTGCTTATGACAATTATCACATTGAAAAAATATTACTACTTTTCTTCTCATGAATTATTACTTTTTATCCGACAAATATTACTTTTGTTTCCGACAGTTGTTACATTGAAAAAATATTACTTTTCTTCTTCTGAATTATTACTTTTTAGATAGATGAATATTACTTTTGAAAGATAGTACTTTTTTTAACGAAAATTGTTACATTGAACAAATATGTATTTTTCTTCTAGTGAATTATTACTTTAATTTTAAGATAGATAATACTCCCTCCGTCCATAATAAATTTGCCACATTGTGGATGACACGAGTTTTAATAATTTGTTGGTTGATTGTATTGTGAGTAGAATAAAGATTCCACTTTTATATAGTTTTAAATTGTGCTGTGAGTGAAAAAGTAAGTCAGGTGTGTGGGGTCTATTACTATAAATGGATGTGACAAATTTTTTGTGGACAGACCAAAAAGGAAATTGTGGCAAATTTATCGTGGATGGAGGGAGTTTTACTTTTGAATATTACCTTTTTTACGACAATTGTTACATTGAAAAAATATTACTTTGTCTTCTCATGAATTATTACTTTTTATCCCGAAAAATATTATTTTTGACGATAATTTTTACATTGATAAAATATTACTTTTCTTCTTTATTACTTTTTATCCTGATAAATATTACTCCCTCCGCCCCACAATAAGTGTCTAATTTCTTTTCGGAGCAAGAATTAAGGAGAAGGGTGATTTAAATAATAAAGAGATAGAAAGTGGTGGAACCCACAACTTTTTGAGAGACAATGCGGTTTTCAAAAAGGGAAATGAGACACTTGGGTGAGACAAACCAAAGAGGAAAGTAAGATACTTAATGTGAGACAGAAGAGTACTTTTAAAAATATTACATTTATTTACGATAATTGTTACATTAAATTATACATTATTAACGGACAAGAGACTGTAGATTTAGAAGAGATATTTATAGGGTTTGAAATAAAAACAAGGTCTCTATCTAATACTACTACAAATTAAAATCCAGAAGAAAACGCCAAAACCTGAATTATTCTTACTCTAGTGAGTGCCGACGACACAAATGTAATCATCGAGTATTGCAAGTTGCCATATGCCAATTTCCTTTAGACTTTCTTCACTCACAAGTCACATCCCGGACCAACCTTGTCTCCGGCCGTATGACGGTATGAGACAGAGACAAGAGGAATGAAAATAGTAGACTTGGGGGGCCCACATTCTTGGAGGTGATCAGCATCTATTCATGCAAAGGGTCTTGACAAATGGCACCATTTGATTGGTGCCATTTAATTTATTTAGATAAAATTTAAATTCATAGTATTATAGAATAGTTAAGGAAAGATTGCAAAATAAATAACCAACTATTACCCATTTCGTAATTGCAATACAAAATTTAAAAGTTTGGAATTAAATACAAAAACAATATTTTTCTGCAGTTGGAGCTCAGTCCATATTTCCTGACTAGTGTGAAATTTGGGAGTGTGAATTCTTCGGCCATTTGACATCTCATTTTCACCGATTTGTTGAGGGGGAAGATGGACTTCATAGTAGGGAGTAGTTTGATGGTCAAATCAAAGACTAAAAGCAACTAACGAAGAAAATTTTCGAAGTATATATGAATTACAATAGGAAATTGCCATTTGGCTACTTGCAATGTTCAATGATTGCTTTTGTGTGGGCACTAGAGTAAGAATTCAAAGTTTCGCGCGCGCGGCGTTTTTGTCGTGTAAACTTTTTGCAACTTGCAATATTCTAATTTCCAAGACTAATGATTCACTTTTTTTTAGCTGTCCCACTATTAATGTAGACCTTACCATTTTTCTTAATTCTCGAGCCGAACAATAAAGAACTATTAGTTGCGAAACAGGAGAATATTAGATATATACTTTATTTTAGGGGGCCATCGCAATTATTGACGACTCTTTCACATCTAACGTGGAAATTAACAGCAACCATGCATACCTCATCAAATGCAAATCTAACTTTCCTTATCCAAATTAAAGCCACAACATTTTTTCAAACAACAATCATTTCCAAAACCATAATTCAATTTCATCATCCAACTTCAACTACAAATATACTGCATGCATATGCATGCACCAAAACACAACCACCCACTCAAATAATGGCAAACCTCTTCACTTCCTATCTTCTCCTGTTCTCCTTCTCTCTTTACTCGAATCTCATTTCCTCATCTTTTTCAGACAAACTCCCACCAACATTTGCCGCCACACAGATAAAATATTGGTCTGAAAATGTGGAGAACGAAATGCCAGCAGCCATCTCCACCAAACTATCCCCCCTCACAAAACTAGATTCTGATTACTTCGCTCAAATCATATCCCAAAAAAACTTCATTTCTGATAACAAATTCTGCTCTCTTGCTAAATTAGCCTGTTCCCTCGATCAAACTTATCAAACAAATGCGGCACGAAGCGGAAAAGAGTACTCGGCAAAAATTTATTCCGGAAATCCTAAGCATGCAAAAATTCATGAAGCTGCAGCAACTTCGCTTGAAAAAATTGATCCATTTACCTTCTTTAGGTCATCAAGTCTCAAACAAGGAGACACTATCCATCTCTCTACCCTCAAAGAATCCCTTCCTCATCGCTCCTTTCTCCCTCCTCAAATCGCCTCCAAACTTTCTCTCTCCTTGAAAGGAGTCACACAATTGTTCCCTCATTCCCCTAAAGACGCCATTGAAACAACCCTTTCTTACTGCAATGCTGCACCAATAAAGGGAGAGGTTAAATCCTGCCCTAAGTCTCTAGAAGAGATGATCCGTTTCTCCAAAACGGCGTTATCGGCTAGCAAGCTGCTTTCGTTAACGTCGAAAAGTACGGCCGGTTCGGACAGTGTACTCATGATCGGAGCGGTTAAGCAATTTAACGTCGAGAAAATTGTTGCTTGTCATGAACTTTTCCTTCCCTTTGCGACGTACTTTTGCCATTCGATCCCGTCTACTCAGATTTATTCTGTGGATTTGGTCGAGCCGGAGACCCGGGCCCCGGTCAATACGGTAATGGCGGTTTGCCACGTGGACACGTCGACGTGGCCGGAGGATCACGTGGCGTTCAAGATACTGAAATTTAGGCCTGGGCAGGGCGAGGCTTGCCACTGGATGAATGAGATTGATCTTGCATGGATTGCTGATGACGTGGATAATATGTGATTTCATATTCTGACGTGTATTTTCTAAGTCGAGCTACTTAAAATGTGCCCACAAGTGAAGTGACAATATCACATGTTGTAAAAAAGTTTGAATTAATGTATGAGATTTAACGTCGATTTCACACACGCACCGGGACGTAGGTGTGTTTTGTGTGTTTGCGTCATGTATGTTCTTGTGTATTTGGATGGAAAAAATATGTAATAATATTGTGCGATTATGTCAAATTAAATAGTTATGACATCATCAACTAAATAAAACTGTACAAGTTACTGAAACAAATTTCCACTATTTATTTAATTATGAGAGTTCTCTATTTTTTTTTATTTTGAATTATAATAGGTGATTCTAGCCACTTTGAGAATAAAGATAATTAAAATGTAGCCACTAGGATAAAAAAATAAAAAAAAATAAGAGCCACAATTTTCATTTTCATGCATTCACTAAAAAGATAAAATGGACTTATAGAATTTTCATTCATTTTTAAAGTCATTGCTACAATTCCTTGAAGTTTTTGAATTAAATGTATGTCTCAAACTCATTATTGTTCATTTATAAATAGAAGCCCATCACTTAACAAAATGGATCTAAGTACTTTTTACAATAAAAAGAGAATCGCCATAAGAACATAAAACATAAGTACGTGGAAGCTAGAAGTGTGGGTAATTTGTTTAGGGTGTGTTTACTTTGATTGTAAGGGACAATGAAGGAAAAAAAATTCACTTCCTTTAAATCTCTCATTTCTTATCCTTCCTTTTCTATAGATTAGAATTTCACCTTTCTTATTCCTTCTTTTCACTCTAAGGAGGGAAAATATTGTCATAAGGTATTTGGTGTGATAATATTTTCCTTCCGTGGAGTGAAAAGAAGCAATAAGAAATTATGAAATTTTAATTTATAGAAAAGGAGGGACTTAAAATGAGAGATTTTTTTTTTTGAAAAGAGACTTAAAGGGATAAAAATTTCTTTTCCCTTATAATCAAAGTAAACACATCCTTATAGAAATACAGAGATGAGAAAGAAAGAACCTTGCTTGCTGTGGAAAATTAGCTTCTGATGGCTTGAGCAAAAATTCCAAGGGGCGATGCAACTTGTTTTGGAAAGTGAAAAAGGAAATGAGAAGAGTGAATTGATGAGTCTGGGGTGTTAGTGTGTAATTATAAGTACGATAGTCAAGAACATCCAAGCTTAAAGACCTCCTCTGTTAATAGAGAGGTCAAGGTTCAATTTCAACAATTTTCATTTCCAGAATTAAAAAAAGAAAAAGAAAAAAATAAGTACGATCAATGATCCAAACAATCCCAATTCAGAATTAGTGTTAGTTATATTTATTTAATCTTCTTATTAATAATAATAGAAATCAATAATATTAATCCTCTCATATGAGTGGCCCATTAATTATCTAGGCCCATAAGAAATACATATATTCTTTTTTTAGAAGAAGGCCCATACGAAATATTTGGAGTGTTACAAAATCGGTTCCAAGTTGTTTTTAGGGTAATTTTAAATATAGCCTCATTTTCTCTCTTCATAGCCCCCAATTTAAAATAATAATAAAAATAATTATAAATGTACTATTATATCCTTACAACCCAACTTAACCCCCTTACCTCCCCAATTAATTTTCTAATAAATAATATTTTCCTAATTGTAGCCAAGATAAAATTAAACACTTTTAGGTTTCCACAAAAAATTATAGCCCCCAAAAATGAAAGCACAAGACGGTGGCGATGGACTACTTTGGGGAGGCGGAGGAGCAGAGCGGTGGAGTCACGGTGGCGATGGACGTCGACGACGTCCATTCATCCTTGGCTCCGATGGGGATGAGCACAGATTTATTCAACTGCTTCCACTGTGTTCATCTTTCCTCTTTTCTGATTTCGCCGCATTTACTTTTGCTGGAAAAATCATGTGTCGGTTGAAGTTGCTTTTATGACCAACGAATATGCTATAATTAAATGATGAAACTCTTGCGATTGCTCCATGGATGATCGATAACAGTTCAAGTGAACAACTTGCCACTAAAGGATCAAGATTCATATCGAAACGTAAACATGATGTTGAGAAAATTTTGTGAATTAAATTTGCGGAGCTATAGCCTCTATATACAATATCATAATATCACCATCAAAACAATGTAATATGAAAATATTATTTTTAGAAATCTGGGAGTTTTTTTCCTTTGGATTGGACGATGTTCTTCAGAATTCTGGAGTTGTGCGTGCTTTTTCTTTCTTTAGATGAATAATTTATTAACTAGAATATTAAATTAGGGGTTTTGGGTAGAATAGTACATTTACTAATATTTTAATTATTATTTTTAATAAGGGGGAAGAGAGAAAAGGGGGTTACGTTTAAAATTACCCTTGTTTTTATTAGTTGCTCTACATGATATATATGGGCGTCAAGAAAACACTTTTTTATAGCATCATAGTTTCCTAATATTTCTTATGAATATATATTCTTTGTGATCTCTACTATTTCTTCCTGCACATTACTTTTTTTTTTTATTTGTAACAATAAATTTCAAAGACCGCATTAGTGAACCGGAACCTGAGACCTTTGCCGCCTTAGCTATTAGCCATGGTAATATTTTTATTTTTTTATTTTTTGTCCAGACAATGAAAATTTTGTAGTTTTGCAATGTATAACGGAGAAGCAAAATGCAAAAATTTTGAATTTGGGTTTTGCAGATTGGGTTAGGAAGATCGAGAAAGGATGGAAATGCAAGAAATTTGATACGGACTTGACAGTTATTTAATTAGCGGGAGAAAATGGAATGAGAGGATATTTTGATTCTGGGTTCCCTCTCTGCGGTGAGAATGTGTTGTTGGAGTTGTGAAGAAAAAAACAAAAAAAGACCACCTCCATATCTGGGGTGGATGGGTAATCTGATTTTGATTTTGATTTTTTTTTTCTTTTTTTTAAGACAAAAGACGTCGTTTTGTCTAGGTGGAACCAACTATTTAATTTCCACGTCATTTTAAAAATTTGGACGGGAATATCCACATTAACATTCAATCGTCCAATTCATCTTTCGCTCATCGGATTTTTGTTGTGGTGCTATAAATGTCATAGCGCGCAGAGCAAAGGTCGGGCCAAATTTCATATTTCGAAAGGTCAGGTTATAAAGTAATTAACTACAGGATGAAAAGTTGGACCATAAACCTATAACTGTTGATTTATAAAGGAAGAATTATTTTTCTAATTGGGTATGATTTACAAGAACTTTTGGTGTTAATTATTTGATGATGTTGCTACCAAATATTTAAAAAAAAAAGGATATTTTAAAAATTAAATAGGAGAACCAATGATAAAATTAATACCAACATAATACAAGTAATAGTAATTTAATTGACCGGTTCTAATTAAAACTAAAATTATCATACCGATTTTTTTTTTTTAAATTAAGGGTATTATATTATGGCCGATCACATTAATATGGCGAAATAAATTTATCCAACTACTTAATTAGGCGATAATCTATCTGAAAATATGAGATTTGGCTGATGAGATCCTCTAATATCACTTATGATGCACGGATTCTTCTAAAAATACCATGTAGCATTATCGGATTCTCCTTAGGGTGCGATTCTCGTTGGATTTCCTTCCGATTCGCACTCGCTTCGCCATGTGGCGTATTCTTACAAATAAAAAAGGGAAAAGGTGCAAATACCCCCCTCATGTTAGCAGCGCTAGGAAAATACCTCATCTGAACTTTGTTTAGGTACAAATTCACTATTCCCTAAAGTTTTTGGGTGCAATTATCCCCTCGCCGTGACGGAAACAACACTTTCGTTGGCAAAAAAAAATATTTTTGATTCATTTTTATTCTTGTAGGGCCCTTACAATTCCCAAGAATTAATTGGTGCTAAAAACTCAAATTAGGAAAAAATTTGTTTCGAACCCTAACTCACAACTATCAAAACTCAGGCGAAGTTCTCCAATAATTTGCAATCCAAGCCAACTATTTGTTGTTGATATTGATGATCTCATATTCTTCAAGTGGTTCGTAATCATTTTTCGTGCAAATTATCGGAGAAAATTACCTGAATTTTGATAGTTACGTGCTAGGGTTCGAAATAATTTGTTTCATAATTTAAGCTTTTAGCACCAATTATGTAGTATATAACCATTGAAAATTGTGAGGGTCCCATAAGAATAAAAATAAATCAAATTAAAAATATTTTTTTTGCTAACGAAAGTGTCGTTTCCATCACGGCGAGGGGCTAATTGCACCTGAAAACTTTAGGGAATGGTGAATTTGCACCTAAACAAAGTTCAAGGGGTATTTGTCTAGCGCTGCCAACATGAGGGGGGTATTTGTACCTTTTCTCAATAAAAAATAAAACATAATAAGATTCACAAATCCTATGCGGGAAAATTATGAATCCCATGGGTGAAGGGGGTGTACGGGATTGAGTTTGAGAACTTTACTTGAATTATGACTTATGTATTGGGCTAATGATATTTGAATTGTTATTTTGTTGCTTAATTAAATTATGTAATTGAAAATATTTAAGTTTTGAGAGAGAGAAAATGTGAATCACATACATTTGATTTATGAAAATTTAAATTTATATGTATTTTTAAGTGTTATATATATAAAATATTAATAACTAGACGTATGACGAATCGCACCCTATAATTTTCAAAATTTCGTATCCCCGTACCCGTATCGTATCGCCCCGCACCCGTACAACATAGAATATCACTAATAAGATAAATAAACGCAGTACTACGAATAAGAGATAAAACTCGAAATATCCAAAATGCATACATAAAAAGCATAAGAAAACAAACCCTAACAATGTAAGACATATAAAGCACTATCACATTTTCGATAATCCCCTGTTCAAAAGTTCTGGCTCCGTCAGTGATCCCGACGTCCCAGTCGTAAGCATCCGAATCTCCTCATCCCGTTCCAAAAACTTCATATCCGGTTCCTTCAGAGACACCCAAGCCTCGATCCCTTGCTTATCTTTGGAACTCATCAGCACGAAAATATCCTCAAGCCTCCCTCCCGCCAAGCTCACCCAAACAGGCTTCCCAAAACCCAAATCAACCTCGTAATCTCCGAACTTGGACCAATCACTTATCCAAACAACCTTGCACGCGCCCCCGTCGCTGCCGCCTTTCCTGTCGGCCTCGACGTAGCTACCGACCAACGCCCACCTCCCGAACTCCCTGTCCGCCAACAGCCTCGCGCAGTCCGCCACGCCGGTTGCGGCGGACTCACGCATTTTTGAAACCAGGGAGGGGAAATCCGTCTCCATTCCTCGAGCTGCGAGCGCGTCGAGCTCGAGGGTGGAGAAGGTAGCCCAGTTGCCAACGGAGTGTTCCGACACGGGTGGAACAGTCCGTCCGCGGACGTTGATTGCCTGAGCGATGAGACAGGCTCTGGACTTTCCATTTTTACCCCTGTCGGCGCGGAGAAGCGCCTGGATGAGGACGGCCGACGCCACCGCCACCCTGGACGGCGGTTTCTGGCCTCCGGAGGCGGTGGTCAGGCGTTGGCGGAGTTTTGATAAGGCGGTTTTGGTGAAAACGAACCTCCTGACGACTATGTTCTTGTTCCGGGTTCGGGAATTGTGAGTCTGTAGAGGAGGTAAGTTCTCGGAGGGGAAGTAGGAGGCGGAGTCGAAGACGGGGGTGAAGGTGGGGCCACCGCCGCCGGTGGCGGCGCTGCTCCAGGCTGTGAGGAATATGCTCACTGAGCCTGCGTCGAAAATTCTATGGGAGGCGCAGACGGCGATGGCAGTGCCTCCACACTGAAATCTGTTAAGAAATATAGTTAGTATTATTCTATTTTTTAATATAATTGCAATTGAAGTTGCAAGTTAACAGGGAAATTGGGTTAGGATCTGGAAAAATAAATTAAATATTCTCAGACAAATTTGACCGGAAACATATTCGCCTCAATTTGTTGGGTCCATTTAATAGTTGGAATATAAGTACAATAAGAATTGATACTAATTAATTTCAACTTTACAAAAAACAATAGGATTAATACTAATTATGTATGTTCCCTCAAAAAAAATTACTAATTATGTATGTGTAATTGTATTATAGAATAAATGTGACATAATTGCTCAAAAAAAAATGTGACATATATATAAAAAACAATAGAACACGATTTCAAGTAAAAGATGTCATGTGACACTAAGGTGTAATCTCAGCCAAATTTCTATTTTGCTTTTCTTTTTCTTTCTTTCTTTATTATTTTTCGAGTTGGGAAATATAAATTTGTAGATATAACCATGGTTACTTTTCTATATAAAGATGAATTTTTTTAATGATTTTGCAAAGGTTTGAAAGCGTTTATCTCAGGGACTAATGTTACCACCCCCCAAATATATTGTAATCTCTAATTAGAAATTAAAATATTTGGATCAAGAAATTAAGGAGCTAGAGGTTTTTTTAGGACAGTAACTAAGGTCGAGTTCATATTCAGGACAAAAAATTTTCGGGCCGACTTTTTAGGACACTAGCTTTTAATTTGTGCGTCCGTAGGACAAATTTCGGCCTGAATGCTTATGTGGAGCCCGAATGCTTATGTGGAAAGCCACATAGATAAAAATTTAATAATAAAAAAAAATCATACACTCTCTCTCCTCACTCTCTCTCTCTTACTCACTCATCCCTTCCTCTCTCTCCTCTTCCTCGTCACTCTCTGCAGAAAATCCACCGCCGCCGCCGTCATAATCCCACCACAACACCTATTTTCCTGCCCAAAATTTCTTCAAATTCTTTCTTTTACACTCAAATTGAATGCTCATATTTCTGCACTACAATCACTAGTAGCTGCACAGCCCAACCACTGCTTCCTGCCATCCATGAATCTCACCAGTATTGGCAAGAGAAGAGGCGGCGCCGTCGCCGAAACCCCGAGCCGTTGTCGCCGAAGGTGACCTGCATCAGTCAGGTGAGAGTGAAGTCGCAGAAGAAGGTGAAGCAGTGCCGGCGGCGGATTAACGGCAAGGCCAGTTTTCCGGAGTGCGGAGTCATCGTTCCAACACCAGTAGCGGCGGAACCCCTGCTGCTTCTAGCGACAGTGAGGGATCTAGTGGTGTTGGGCGAAGGCGGCGGCGGCGGCAAGGGCATGGTGGGAGAGAAAGAGACGAGAGAGAGAGAAAGAAAGGAGGAGGCGAGAGGGAGTGGGGAGGCTTCAGGGAGAGAGAGAGAGAAAATTTTTGGTTTTATTTTAATTTTGTTTTAATTTTTTTATTTATTCCACATCGGTTTTTCTTTTATATTTACGTGATGTTACACGTCTGTAAACGGGCTCCACGAAGTTAGTCACGTGCTATGCACGAGCGGGTTAACTTGTTCGGGCCGAAATTTGTCCTACGGACTCACAAATTAAAAGTTGGTGTCCTAAAAAGTCGGCCCGAAATTTTTTTGTCCTGAATATGAACTCGACCTTAGTTACTGTCCTAAAAAAGCCTCTAGCTCAGAAATTAAGTATTAGTACGATACTAGTCTAGTTCTAATTCGATCTCTTGTTATTTTGACACATATTAAGGGGAAAAAAAAACATACCTATTAAAAAAGGTAACGACATATAATTTGATAAATATTTTGGAAAACAATTAAAAATAGACACTTATTTTATGGAAAAATCAAGTAAAAAATTTCAAGATTTTCTTTTAATATGCAAAGATTGTTAAATTTAAAAGACGTCAAGTAGGACTGTAGAGAACATCAAGGATTTTTTTTCTTTTTTGAGTTGAAGGAAAGAAAAAAATGTAACTAACAAACAATATACCTGAAACTATGGGACATAAAAAAAAATGTCAAAAACGGTACAAAAGAAAAACTTGATTTTTATAACTCGAATAATCGTAATAGAGAAAGATAAAAATACGCTACCTTCAATAAATCTTAAATTTTCTTCAAGAAAATAACAATAAATTTAAAATTGAACAAAACCTGTTGATTTGGACCGCCAGCATTGGGTCCGAAGGCTCATCAGCAGCACCTATTTCCAACGGGAGGAGGAGGTTGAGCTTATCGACCTCCACCTCCCCGTTTATGAGTTGATTGAGTTGGTACTCGACTTCTGCTACCGAATAATGAGCGCCCTCATCGTTGCAATTAACTATACGCCTTTCCTTGTCATATCTACCCGCTAGCGGGTAGAAAAGGGACAAGGTTCGAGCCAACGACTCTTCCGGAGAAGCAAAGTTTCCTTCAATCGCACCCGATTGATAGTAGAGGATACGGACCACAAACATTGATGGATTGACCTCGTCCATGACCGATATCTTGTAGGTTCGGAGATGTGGTGGAGTCGGCTTGCTAGGTTTAACTAGCTTTCGACTAAGGACATTGATCTGCATTTTCTTTCTTGGAAACCTGAAAATTTATGTATCCAGATTAGGAAAATTGAAACATGAACAATTGAAACGCGACTGCAAAAATTATGATAATAGAATATGACATACAATTTCGAAATAGCTAGAGAATTTGATTAGGGGCGAGTATTCAGTCCGTTCGGATTTTTGCTAAATCCGACCAATCCGGAAATTCGAAATTTTCAAAAAATTAAATCCGATCTGAATCCGAAAATGATCGAAAAAACGAAATTTGGGACCTAAATCTGATCCGAACAGAAATAATCAAAATTTTCCAAAAATTCCCCAAATAAACCGAAATATAAATAATATTCATTCTTTTTTATCCCAAAATTATTAAAAATAAAAATCAATAATATAGTATATATATATATATATATATATTATTCGGATTTCGGATTTATTCAGTTTTTTAAAACACCGATCCGAATCGATCCGAAAATCTAAAATTTTAAGAAAATTAAATCCGATCTGATCGAAAAATTCGGAAAATCCGAACTGAAATTCATATTTCCATTTGGTTCGGTTCGAATATTCGGATTTGGATTATTTTGCTCACTCCTAAATTTGATTGTTCAAATTATAATTTATTTTTTACTTTGACTTGATTTTCTGCTTAAATATAACTTCTCTTAAAGTGAGCATTGCTTTTAGTCTTAAGATAAAATTCCCACATCAGCCCTTTTATAATATTTTTCTTAGGGAAAAAGTATTCGACAATTAAAAACTTCATACTAGCTAGAATGATTCTTTCCGCTACTTGTGTCAATTGTGATTATTCGGACAATGATATTTCATATCAAATTAATTGCTAATTAAAAATAAGAAATGGCAGAATCTGCTGAAAAATTATAAAAAATAAGTACCTGCTTTGGGCGTCGCAGAAGAGAGATTTTTGGTGGAGGGAATTAGCAGTTCTTAAAATGAACCTGTTCTGTAGTTTGATTTTGCAGAAGTGAAAAGGGAAACCCGTAGTTTTATAGCGATTTAAAAAAAAAAATTGAAATTAAAATCGGCTTGCACACACCACCTAACCAATTTACTACCTAGAGAATCTTCCATTTATGTCAATTAGTATGATATTATCTGTTGTTTAAAAAAAAAAAATGATATCATCTGTAACAAGATACCTTTTATAGCGCTCGAATGAGGAATTAAGATTCTCTCGTACACAAATTTTTTTTTTTTCAAAGGGATTTCTCTTGTACACGCAATTGGTCTCATTAGTACTCCCTCCGTCCCTAGTAACTGTAGTCTTTTTATAATTTTGGATTGTCCCCAATAAGTGTGATCTTTTCATTTCCCATATTCTACTAACTTTTTAATTTACTCGCTCCGTCCCGCTATTTCTGGCACATTGTTTTGCTTTTTGTCTCACAAAAAGCAAAACAATGGGCCAGAAATAGCAGGATGGAGGGAGTAATATTTTAAACCTTACGACAAATCAAAATAGGTGGATTGATCTAATTCTTTACTCAAAATATATCGACCAAACAATTCTTAAAACATGTGCTACACATCCCACACCATACTTAATGGGGACGCAGGGAGTATCAAATTTTATCCTGACCTTTAACATTTTTATCAAGAGGCACACTCCCAAAAATTAATAAATTCTACTTAGAAATTAATGAATCATAATTATAAATTAATAAATGCTAATTAGGGATTAATAACTCTAATTGGAGAAGAATTGAAGAAAAAATAAAATTAAAATAAAGAAAAAAATAAATTTAAAAAGAGGGGTACCTGTGATGCACGCGCCCGTCATAAAAATAATAAATAAAATAAAAAAGATGGACGTGCATCTCACGCGCCCACCATACGCGTGTGGTGTGGCACGTGCAATGCACACGTCGTTCTGGCCGTTCATGGGGCGTGTGACATGCACGCGCCGCGTGCGTGATCGTATCCTGCGTCTGTTTCTAATTTTTTTTTTTTTGTATTTTTATCAAATCTATTCCGATGTTTAGAGCTTTTATCAAATCTATCCCAATCTTTATAAAAAATAGTTAGAATATCCACACCTTTACATATACTTATAGGGTTTGGTATTATTGTGCTTGAAATCATTAGTGGCAAGAGACACAGAAGTAGCGTTTCGTTTAATTTATGTTTCTGCTTATGATATTTTGCGGATTAATGAGAAGGTAAATTTATTTTATTGATAATGTTTAGTTTATATGACAGATCTGGTATGGCTTTTTTTAAGCCATGAAATTTAATTTAGTTTTTCGTGAATTGGAAATGATTCATTCTCTGGTATTTTAAAAGACTGTTTCTTACATTATGTAAATACAACTCAATCTGGGAACTGTCGGGATGAATTATGACAGTTCGAGGCTTATGTGTGGATTTATGTTTTTCTTTCAGTGCTATATATATCACTACAAAAAAATGCGTTTCTAACGACGGAAAATTCCGTCTCTAAACAGCGTAATTCCGTCGCTAAAGAGGCCTAGCAACGGAATAATGACGGCATACGGTCGACACGAAATACCTCGTCGCTAAGACAAGTAACGACGGAATTTCAACTCCGTCGCTAACGTGACGACGGAATAGTCGTCGTTGACCCTGCGTCACAGATTTCGTCGTCGACGGACTTAGCGACGGGAATAGCGACGGAAGTAATTCCATCGCGAGGTTTGGTTTATTTTGGAAACGGATTGGCGACGGAATTTCGTCGCTAATAGCGACGGAACCCATTCCGTCGTTAATTCTGGATTTTTAGCGACGGGATTGCCGTCTCTATTCCGTCGTTAAGTCTGGAATAGTGGGCGGTGTAATGCTCTGTTTTTTCTGTTCCCTTTAACAACAAACAAACACCAATTTCAAATCCAACAAATCACATAAATATGAACCTAAAACACAATATTAAAACTTAATCAAACACTAATTCATTGTTAAATTTCATAAAAAAGCATTCAACATTAACATAACAGTTATGTCTAAATAAAGAAAAACATCTAATGTCAACAACTATAGAGTTTTGAAGCAAGCAGTGGTTGACCATCGTATTGTATTATCAAACATCGTCGTCCTCTTTGTCAATGTCTTCTTTGTCGTCGGCTTCATCATCATCATTGTCTTCGATGCCAACCCAACGAGTAAAAGCAAAAAGAAATTTCTTGAAGTTTACCATTCCATTCTTTTCCTAGTCCATCTCCTCTGCAAATTCAAAACAAATTGCACCTTAATAACAAGCTACGGCCAAGACATACATGGTCTTTATACAAACACCTCATTTTATTCTGCAAGACTAGAGTAATTCTGGAAATTGGTCACGTCTTTGTTAGTTATTACATGAATAGTGTGAATAAATGAAAACATTGTTGTGTCTGCGTGTGTGTGTGTGTGTGTGTGTGTGAGAGAGAGAGACAGAGAGAGAGAGAGTACTGACCAAACCTCTTCATGGCTATCCTTCCAGAAGACCGTTCCCCTGCAGTAGTTTCATTAATGGCCTCAACTATCTCATTTTTGCTCACATAACCATCCTTGTTCTTATCTAAAAACACGAATGCATCGACTAATGTTTCAAGAGTAGCTTTGAAGTTTTGCACTCATATCTGAGATTTATTAATTAATGTTAAGGACCAGAACGAAGCAACATGATCACGGACATGCTCTGGCCAAATACATGCAAATTCAAGGATGTTATCATTTCCATGTAGATTGTTGCATTGGTAATAAAGGAGATTAAACAAAAACTGTAGTTCGAATCTTGTTCAAAACCAAACATGTATATATCTTTACTTGTCAGGGGGGTGCATGCAAAACACAAACACGAAATCATGTAAAACATCAAATTGAGCTACACATAAAAAACAAAAAATAAACACAATTTCTATCATTCAAACACCAAACAAAGCACAAACAAGGAACTCAATATTTTTCTGTACAATACTTGAGCTACAACATCGGAGTTGGGGGTTACCTCTTGTTGGTAACAAGGCTTGAGCTATGGCAGAACGGCATTAATAAATCTAACGACGGAATAAATTTCGTCGTAAAATTAAAATTAAAATTATAAAATTATATTTTAATATTAACGACGGAACTTTCCGTCGTTAAACGAAATATTTAAATTTAAATTATATTAAATAAAGCTAACGACGGACACCATCCGTCACTATTCCGTCGTTAGTTCACGAAAATAAAATTTTAAATCATTAATAAATCTAACGACGGAAAATATTCCGTCGTAAAATTAAAATTAAAATTATAAAATTATATTTTAATATTAACGAAGGCAATTTCCGTCGTTAAACGAAATATCTAAATTTAAATTTTATTAAATAAAACTAACGACGGAATAATTCCGTCGTTAGTATATTTAAAATAAAAAAATTGAAAAATAAAATATTAACGACGGATAGTGGCGTCGTTAGGAGTAACGACGGAAATTCCGTCGCTAACACCGTCGTTAATTTAAGCGCGAAGAATCCCGCCAAAATTCCGTCGTAGTTCCGTCGTGGGTTCCGTCGTTATTTCTGGTCAAGTGTTTCTGTCAAAATTTCGTCGTTAGTTGTGACGGAATAGATTCCGTCGTTATTCCAACTTTTTTTTGTAGTGTATAAAGATGGTGAAGCCAAATTTTGAAGATATCTTTTGATTTTATGGACTAGATCCGTATGGTGAAAAGTTAATTTGATAAGGTAAAACTAACAAAAATATGAAAGTTGAAACAAAGAAATCTTACTCGATAATGACTTTTTGAATTTCATTTGACATTCTGTGCACATTGCCCTATGCTAATACGTTTGAGCAACAAATAGTATGGTCTTTGCTAGAATTCCTACTTTGTGATGATTACATGCTGTGTTGTGTAGTGCATATGGTAGTTGTGATGTTTGTAGATGTCTTGATAGATTTTCTCCAAGAGATCCACACCAGTGGAATACATGAGATTGGTCCAGTGGATGCATTCGTAGAGCACGTTTAACCTGTGAAGGGGATATATTCATGAAGTATTCCAAGGTTAAACCTTCAGATGTGACCATTCTTGAATGACCCGAGCATGACACTTAAAGAATGCAGCGCAGAATTGCTCTTGCAATGCTTACGCGCAGTTAGACATACGGAAAAGAAGTGGATGCCTGTTCTCGTATGGGGACTTGATTGATATCAGGACTCTACCAAAAGATGGGCAGGATGTTTACATCAGAATGGCTGCTTCTGAGTCTGGTAAGGATCTGTGATGATACAAAAAATTGTTCTTGTATATTTTGGCCATATAGAAACCTTATTGTTTTATTTAATATTTGATAATAAACATTGCAGATGACCCTAAAAGAAAAGAGAGAATTATACTCGGAGTAAGTTTGATGTCAATTATGGGGATAATTATTTTATGCCTTGGCCTCTTTCTACGTAGATGGGGGATGAAGAATGATCTAGAGAGAAGAAAAGGTTAGAACAAAGTGGATACGAAATGAATTTTTGCCTTCTCCAACTTCCCTGTAACATTATATCTCTCTGCTTCAGGAAAATATGATGGAAGTTTTGCGGAAGACATGGACGTATCGTTTTTCAAGTTATCCACTATTATGAGAGCTACCGGACACTTCTCAATTGAGAACAAGCTTGGAGAGGGTGGATTTGGACCTGTTTATATGGTAAATATTTCAAAGTTACAGGCAGTTATTTTGCAAGTGAAAGGATTATTTCTAAGAACGCAGAACTATTTGGTGAAACAAATGAAACAGAATCAATTTACTTGAGCCCAAAATTCATGAAGAATTCTAGTTCTTGGACATTCTGTGGAAACTAGTTACTAGTCGATATTTCTGATCCCTCGAGTTTTTCAGTACAGTCTTGATCATTTAATTTTTGCTGCTGATGTACAAGTCAGTGGAGCACTAGGAACAAACGTTGATCCATTTAACTTTTAAAGAAACTAGTTGATGATGCAGAGTTAATACTGAATTTGCCTCTGGCCTGAAATCACTTCTGTAATAAACTCGAGGAACACGTCTGTTCGTACAATTTTCATATAATTGTACGTATTCGTGTTTAGAGATCTCTTACTTAATAGAGTAGAAAAGACAGATGTCGAAGTAGATTATGGGTTGCTTTTGAGAAAAGTCCAGATCTTTGAGATCTTTGTTTTGTTTCTTCCTTTGTTACTATCGAGATGAGCAAGATTTGATCTTAGGGTGTTCTGGAAGATGGCCAAGAAGTTGTAGTGAAGAAGTTATCAAAAGATTCCTCACAAGGGCTCTATGAATTGAAGAATGAGCACCGAAATCTTGTTAAGCTTCTTTGATTCTGCAATCAAGGAGAGGAAAGTTTGTTAGTCTATGAATATATATACGCCTAACAAAAGCCTTGATTTTATTTTATTTGGTACGTTTTGCTACAATCATATTCAAGATGAGGTTCTAAATTTGTTTGTCGTGTTCTGACAAGCAAGTAATGTTGGCCAGATGAAAGAAAAAGAACATCACTTGATTGGAAAGAACGACTCCATATTATCAATAGCCAGGGGACTGATGTATCTCCATCAAGATTCGAGGTTGAGAATCATCCATCGAGACCTCAAAGCTAGTAATATCTTGTTAGATTCCAACATGAACCTGAAGATCTCAGACTTCGGATTAGCTAGAAGCTTTGGAGGGAACGAGGTTTCAGCCAAGAAAATGGAGGTGTAATTCCTCAAGCGCAAAAACTTGCGTGCAATGGTCGCACAGTAAGTGGCGGAGCTCACGCGCGGGACGCGTGTAAACCACACACCCCTTTTCGACCTATAAGTTAGGCGCGTGCATCACACGCGCCCCTCAAGGCACGTACAGGCGCCTAACAAGTTTTTTTTAATTCGGCGCGTGTGTTACACGTGCCGAACTTTTTTAATTTTTTATTCAGTTTTTTTTTTTTTTTTCAGTTTTTTTTTAATTTTTTTAAAGAGTCGAGCAAGGGGAGCCGAAGGCTTCGGAGCGAGCTAAAAAACATTAATTTTTCCACAATCATTATCTATAAATTAAAATCGAAATCGAAAGCGGAGAAAAAAAATAAATTAAAAAATGGAATTAAAAAAAAACTGGCGGGTCGGGTTTGACCCGTTTTGACCCGGTCGGGTCGGAGGATCCGATTGCACAGTAAGCGACCGGTGCACAGGAGTGCTGCTGTTCCTCAAGCTAGGCAGCCTGGTTTCTTCACTACAAGAGATGTTCTTGCTACTCAGGCGTCAACTTCTGGGGACTGGGAAAATTCGATAAATAAAGTCACCATTTCTATGTTGGAGCCTACTAATATCTCACTTGGGATCCTCTATTCCAATTTAGAATGTACTCTCTTCGTTTCCAAATAATTGTTCCGAGCCGTCAAAATTTTTGTCCCCAAATAAGTGTCTTATTTCAGATTTCTATGCAAAAGTTATGTCAAATTGTCATATTTACCCTTTGACTCATGCTAAAAAGTTTACTTTTTCATTTTTCCATGCAATAATTAAGGGTAAAATAAGTCATTTTGCCTACTATCTTATTATACGTATTTTGACGGCTGAGAACACTTATTTGGGAACGGAGGGAGTATATTAATTCAATGTACATGCACAATTTTAATGAAGTCATTCTATATACTTGATGTGTCTTCATAAAATACATAGGTGATAGATCTAGGGTTTGCGAAAGTAGCTAAAAGAAATAATAACACGATGACACAGTAATTTACGTGGTTCGATCGATGTGATCTACGTCCACGGGAGAGAATGCAGAGAGCTTTGATTATGCTTGAGAGTACAATGAGTATTGAATGTCCCTTACACCTCTAATCTTGCATCTATTTATAAGCATTGGGTTAAGCCCTAATCCTTCTAGAGATCGGACTCCTTATACATATCTGGTTGCTTGATACATGTATATCCGATTCCCATTCGTAGTAGAATTCTATCTTCTTCCAAAGTAGGGTTTCGTTACTTGGTCTTCAAGGCCGATGTGGACTTTGTTTGGGCCGAACTCTGTGGGCCGAGCTTTAATATATAGGCCGAAATAGCCTTAGGTCGGGCCCAAGATGAGGCCGGTACTATCACATCCCACAAGAGGAAGAAGACATGTAGACGCGGACTACGAGGGTCTAATTGCCGAGGTGATTGATCGCGCAAATCACTTGAACGAGGCGAATTACCGAA
Organism: Agastache rugosa; assembly: GCA_031470985.1. NCBI lineage: Eukaryota > Viridiplantae > Streptophyta > Magnoliopsida > Lamiales > Lamiaceae > Agastache > Agastache rugosa. The sequence goes on from CM062604.1 coordinate 21,376,241, forward strand.
CTTATAATCCGAGATTTGAAGCGACGGCATAACTATTTGAGCGATCTGAGTATCAGGGGCTTGTTATGTGCTTTTAGGTCGGTCAACAGGCGCGGCCCATATAAATTTTAAGGGCGGGGAAAGCAATGGGCCGTTTGAATTTTGTGGAGGGACGGTTCATGTTTCGAGAAAGGCGGGCCCCCGTCACACGTGTGTCAGACGCAACGGTGGGATTCAAATGTATATCCACAGAAGTTGAAACGTTTCTGCCCATATCACACTATTTCACATCCGCCGCCCTTAGCAGAAAAGAAACTCGTGCTCCAAAAAAGGTGTCCTCCTTCCCCAAAATCCCTAATCTGCTGTTCCGATGCTATGGCGTACTCCGTTGGTTATCGTAAAGTTGCAAATCACCCGCCGGAGCATTTACCTTCTGTTTGAACAAGTAAGTATGGCCTCCCTTTCTCAGTGTAGTAGTAGTGACATCGAATTGCCTCCGTCAGTCGACTCGAGTAGAAGTTTTGCTTTTAGCATTTTTTCATTAGGATCTGCTATTCCTTCTGTCGAATCTTTAATAGTGCCCCCGTTTGTGAAGGGGAAAGTGGCTGATTACCCCTCGACCTTATAATTTTCCCCGTTTCTTGCCCAAACGTATAATTTTCCAATCGACGCGGAATTAATAGAACCTCGCCTTGAGGATAGGGCATGCTCTCCCCCAATGGGGTTTGTTACTATTTATGAGGACGGCACACTGCCGGCTGTGCCGGTGCACCTCCACGAGCCCTATTCGAGCTCCCGGAAAGTTGGGCTTAGCGTTAGGGCATAATGCCGAACTCGTTTAGGCGAGTTTACGGATTTGGGCGTGGCGGCGGTAGATAGGGTTACCAAATATCCGCCGAGCTCATTCACGAGCTCTTTGTCTTCAAAAAGGCGGGGGGCTGGTATTCTGCCGGCTCGGACTGAGTTCAAGGGGCGAACTCAAAATAAGGTGGACAAGTGGCACCAGAAATTTTTCTTCTGCCGCCACAGTAGTTTCATCGACCTGATTTGGAGGCTAGAAAAGCCTTGCGAGTGGGTAATAGAAGAGGTCGATAAGGATTTGGAGTCCGCTGTAAAAGCGATGAGGGACCACGGTCCACAGGCGAGCTACAATGAAGACTCCACTAGGCCCAGAGCGGGGTTGAGCCCGTATGAGCCTCAAAATATGGTGGATCCGGCGACGGGTGAGGCCCGCCTAGTGCTATTAGGATAGTTGCGGCGTGTTTATTTATCGTCCGACTCCTTTTATGATTTGTATGTGCGGTGAAGTTCGGTAAGATCAAGGGGGCTGATGGCAAGGCTACGGCTCGCGGGGCTAAGAGGCGAAGCTATACGACGAACTGACTTCTTCCGTCCGGGATCGGCTCGGCGGGGCTGCTGCGGCAGCGGTTCGCTCTCCACCCCAAACCACCTCGAAGCGGTTGAAGGTCGGGGACCCGCTCGAAGTGGACATCATTGATGTCACGAGTAGTGACGCGAGCCCGGCGGCTCCCTCCAACAAGTGGTGGGTGCAGCCTTTTCCGAGGTGAAGAATTATTTTTCATTACACGGTTTCTCTTAATTGTTGCCGGTGTAGCTATCGCCATGTATTCCTTCTTGGGGCCTTGATATGTTCGTCGGTTGGGTGAAGAACAACGTCGAGGAGATGTCCTCGAAACACGAGGAAGAGAAAAGCCGATACTCCGAGGCGATGTCGGCTATTGCCGGGACGAAAAGCGGGGCCGAGGCGGTGAAGGCGCGAAGAGGGCGAGAAAAGGGCGCAAGTCCGAGTTGGTTGCTCGGCTCGCGAGGGTCGAGGCGGAGGCCGAGAAAGCTCGGAGGCTTAGTCCGGCGGTGCGGCGAAGGACCGGGAGGTCAACCTTGCGGCTAGCCAAGGTGAGCTCTTCCGGGCCTTCGCGAAGAGGTTTACGTTGTCGGAGAGTTTCTCGAGCTTGCCAATGACTGGCCATGCTCGTCAATGGAAACATCGCCGTGGCTACTTTAGAGAGGCCTGAGGACTTCCCGGCACTGGACGTATCTAAGTACGGCTTCGAACGTCTGAGGGATGAAGCCCTACCGCCTCGGTATGCCGGGGTGGTCCGAGATCACCTCGGCCGGTTACCTCTGGAGAATCTTGGCGGCTCGTCCACACCTATCGTCGAGCGGTGCGGCGCTCGGTGAGCCGGGACCCGACCTGGATGCGCTTTCAATTCCCTTCGCGACGAGGAAGAAGAAGGCGAGGGCCGGAAGAGGAAGTGGAGGAGGAGCGAGGAGGCAGGGCTGAGTGAAGATCCCGGCCGACAAGGACTTGGACGGTTCCTCCGAGCGACCACGCCTCAGGACAAGGAGGTCGGCGATATTCTAGTGTAGTTGGTTTTTTTTTTCTTTTCATTGTATATCTGTACGGAATATCTTCAAATGAATGAATTTGATTTTGATTTTTTTTTTCTTGAGTGTAGAGCTTGGATTCTGTCGGTGTTTACTACTTTGCGCGCTACAAATAGCTCTCCTTTGCAAGACACTGGTTGACCAACGGTCCGTTGTTGAGCAATGGAAGGACAAATGCCGCCGAGCCGAGGAACTTTTCAGCCATAAGTGTACTCTGCTGAAATCTCAAGAAGCCGAGCTGTCGAGATGGCAGATGAAGTTCGAGGCACTTTGTGAGGAGGTCGAAGTTAAGCGTCTCGCTTTTCAAGAGAGTACCGGCTGCTTCGGGCCAAGCACGCGAGTGAGGAGGAGTTGGAAGTTGCCCGAGATCAAGCTGGCCGCGTTCCCAAAGATTACGAGATGATCGTCGAGGAGCATACCGAGTATGAAGATATTATCCGTCGCGGGGGTGGTATCACCATCGCGGAGGGGGAGGCGGAATTAAAGGCGAAAGAGGACACTGGAACAGTATATCGCGTTAAAGGAAGCACTCGGGTCCGAGTCTTTTGGGCTTCAGGGTGCTTTTGAAATGCTGAAGGAGAGTGCGGGCAGGTATAAGTGCATTTTGGACCGCCGACCTAAGTTACGGGCCCTTTTGGCACGTGGTCCGGGGGCAGACCTTCTTCTTCTGTTCGGACAATGCCTGCTCGCGAGGTGAAAACGACTTCGCGGGGACATCAGGTCGGTCCGAGCCAGCGTAGGCGAGTCGTTTGTCGCGGTTCGGGCGCCCCGCGAGGTCGAAGTTTTCTGTTGGAAGAAGTCGAGGTCGGGGACGAGGTCGAATCTCAATTGATGATCTCACAGGGCGCTTCCTCGGCTGAGGAAGATTGAGCAACTTCGGCGAGAAACATCCTTCCCCTAGATTAGCTCGCAACTTCCCCTGTAATTATGTACACCCAAGCATTGTTCCAAATAGTTAGAAATAAAAATATATATATTGAGTTTTGAACTTTCTGTTCTTCGTGAAGATTGCTTCCTTGGTTTTCTGCATGTTGCATCTTTTGAGGGAGTTGGACTCAGACCTTTTTGTGTTGACAAGGGAACCATGGTTCGGACCTTGTATTTCATCCTCCCGGGGGAACTTGGTTCCGATCCCAGTTGAGAACTACTTATCCTTAGGAGGGAGTTTGACTCGGACCTCGTGGGATCATCCTTTTTGGAGGGAGACGAGCTCGGACCTCGGAAAGGGTTTCCTTTGCGCATTATAGGAATTTGTTACCCCGTGTCGGGTCATTGCCGACCACGCAGGGAACCGTAGTTCGACCTTATGAGGGGATTTTGATATTAGGGATACTTCGTATAAGCAAATCAAAGACACGAGATGCAAGACAAAAGGAAATTTTATTAAAAATGACCAAAAACAAAGTAAAAGAGTTTTGACGAGCTCGTTAAAAACAAAACATTAAGGACAAAAAAAAGACGAAAAGAAAACCTAAGACTCTATATGCAAGACTTTGTTCTTTATACAAAGAATCTCTTTAGATGGGCGATGTGCCATGTTCTGGGTATTAGTTCGCCCGAAAGATAGGCGATTTTGTAAGCTCCTTTGCCGAGGACTTCGTGTACTCGTAGGGCCACTTCACGCGTAAGCTTCGAGCTTGTCGAGCTTCTCGAGAGGCGATCTCATTGTTTCGAAGCACAAGATCTCCGACACAGGAACCTGGGGTTTGACCCTTTGGTTGTAATACCGAGCCATCCTGTGTTTATGCACGAGCTTCTTTTATGCGGCTAGTTCCCTTTTTCCTCAATAAGTCTAGGTCGGTTCGGCGCTTCTCTTCGTTAGCTTCGGCGGAGAAATTGATAGTTCGGGGACGGGTGCTCCGATCTCGACGGGTATGAGCGCCGGACCCGAGTATACTAAACGGTACGGGGTTTCTCCGTTGGAGTTCGGGGCGTAGTCCGGTACGACCACGGACATTTTGGAGATTGTGGATCCACTCTGTTTTCTCCTTCTCTAGGCGGGTCTTGAGTCCGTTCACTATCGTCACTGTTGGTGACTTCGATCGGCCATTAGTTTGAGGTCGGTTGACCGAGGTGAACTTTTCTTTGGATATTGAGTCCTTCGCGAATTCTACGAATTCCCTGCTCGTGAATTGCGTTCCATTATCCGAGATGAGGACTCTTGGTACCCCGAACGCGCGATGTTTTCCGGACGAAGTCGACGGCTTTATCACTTGTGACTTTTGTGGAAGGTTCGGCTTCTACCCACAGTGAAGTAGTCGACGGCGACTATTAGAAACCGTTTTTGCTTAGGTCTTTGGGTAGAAAGGCCCTACGATGTCAATGCCCCACTCCATAAATGGCCACGGACTTTGAATAGTAGAGAGGTCGGTTTGGGGTAGTCTCGTCACTGCACGGCATGCGTGGCATTTGAAGCCTTCTTCGCGAAGTCTTAGCGCATCTTTTGCCATTGTTGGCCAATAGTACCCCCAGCCGCATGATTTTCGAGCTAGTACCCGAGCTCCGTGTGGCTTCCGCACGATCCGTGTGCACTTCATTTAATATGTAGTCCGACTTCCTTTGGTCCAACACATACGGCGAGGAGGTTGTAAGTAAGACTTTCGATAGAGGACCCTCGCCGAGGGCATCTTGCGTGGATCTGGCTAGAATTTTTCTGGCCTCAATGCTTGTCTTCGGGCACTTCCCGTTTCCCAAACATTTGATTAGGGGGGTCGTCCAATTTGGGTCGTCCTCTATGATTGCATTGACTTCCGCCTCTTCTATACTCTGTTGCGGACTTCTTCCACTAGCGTCGAGGCTGGACGGGGAGGTCGCCGAACTTACTTAGCTCATCGGCTCGGGTATTTTGGCTTCGGGAATGCGGACTATTTTGAAGAATTGGAAAAGCATCCAAGGAGCTTGACCTTCTCTAGGTACTTCTTCAGCTTCTCACTTTTCACTTCGTATTTCCCTAACACATGGTTGACCACGACTTGGGAATCACAATGGGCTTGGACCGGCTCGTACTGGAGGGTTTGGGCGAGGCGCGGTCCGGCAATGAGAGCTTCGTATTCCGCCTCGTTATTCGTAGTGGAGAACTCGAATCGCGAGCGAATATGTTAGTTCGCTTCTTTTACGGGGCTGATGAGGAGTATGCCGGCTCCAGCTTCCTTTCTTTCCCCGAAGCTCCGTCCACGTACATCTCCCAGGCGGTCCAGGGGTGTCTTCTACGGGACTTCTTGGAGCTGGTTTTGGCTTTGATTTCTTTTGGCTCCACGAGGTCCATACATAGCTTCTACAAGGAAGTACGCGGAGCTGTCCTTTTATAGCTCGACGGGGACCGTACGATATAGAATGTTCTCTAGCTCGATCGCCCGCTTCGCGATTCTTCACGAAGCTTCGGCAGTGAGAACTTGTCGAAGTGGTAGATCGGTCGAACTTGTATCGGGTGAGCTTGGAAGTAGGGCTTTAGGCGCCGAGCTGCGTTTATGAGGGCTAGAGCGACCTTCTCGAGAGGCGATACCTCGTCTACGGGTCTTTTAGAACTCGGTGACAAAGTACAGGTAGGCGCCGATCTCCGCCGTCTCGGACCAACACGCACTTATTGCGCCATCGGATGTGGCGAGGTATAGAGAGAGAGGTTAACTTCTTCTGCAGGGGTACAAGGTTGGTAAGTCCTCGAGGTGGCGCTTGAGCTCCTCAAAAGCTAGCTCGTGCTCTCGTCCGAAATCAAATTCCGGGGCCCTTCTTGAGAATTTTGAAGAATGGGGCTGCTCTCGGCGACCTTGGAGAGAAACGACTTAGCGCGGTTATGCGCCTGTCAACCTATGCACGTCGCGGATAGTCCGAGGTACCTTCGTCTCTGCACGGCTCTAATCTTCGATTGGATTGGCTTTGAGACCTTCGGCGAGATCCGGCACCCTAAGAATTTTCCGAGATCGCACTTTGAAGGTGTGCACTTTTCGGGTTCGGCTTGAGGTTCGCTTTGCGCTTAGAATGTGGAGCGTGGTTCGCGGAGTTGCTCACCGCCGAGGCCTCTTCTTTACTCTTGACGACAATGTCGTCTACGTATCTTCGACAATCTTGCCGATGTGATCTCGGAAGAGGAAATCGACCATTCGGCGGTAGGTCGCTCGGCGTTCTTTAACCCGAAAGGCATATACTTGAATGCAAAGATCCGAAGCTTGTTGCGAAAGGTTGTCATGATTGCATCCTCCGCAAATCCATTAGAACTGATAGTATCCTTTGTAGAGATCGAGAAAGCGGAATACTTCGTGTCCCACCAAGGATTCGATCTTTTCATCGATGTTGGGGAGAGGATAGCGATCCTTCGGGCAAGCTTTGTTGAGGTCGGTGTAATCTACACACATCCTCCACTCTCCTTCTTCTTTCTTTACCACCACTACGGATTAGATAGCCAAATCGGGTACGACTTCAAACGAAGCCACCCTTTCAACCATTGCTGCGCCTCGTTGTAGATAACTTGATTTCGTTCGGCGGCAAATGATCGCCGTTTACGCGACCGGGGTCGAGTTCGGATTAATGTTAAGCTTGTGCGTAATGATTTCCGACAACACCCCCGTCATGTCCGTTGGAGACCAGGCGAAGACGTCTTGATATTCCCTTAGGAGCTGGATTACTTGCATGCGTGTTTGAGGTCCCCCGGCAAAGCCGACCTTGACGACCTTCGCTGGATCTGCTTTGGACAGGGTAACCTGTTCCGGGGTGTCCGGGATTGACGTCATTTCATCCGGCTCCTTGGGATACTTTGATTGCTATGCTTGGGGTTGACCTCGTAGAGCAACTGCATGCACTCCTTGGCCTTTATCTGAGTCATATCGGACCGTAAGGGTTCCGGCCGAGGTCGGGATCTTCAACGGCGGGTGGTAGGGCGAAATGATGGCCCACGGCGCATTCGGCCAATCCGACCTAGTATGATGTTGTAGGGGAGTTTGCTTTAACCACATAGAGCCGAACCGGCTTATTGACGGTTGGTCGGCGGGGCTGCCAATCGCAACGTCGAGCGCGATGGTCCTTCGGGTCGCGTCTCTTGCTGCGTAAAGCTCTTGAGAGGCGAGGGGTGCGGAATTCACCCGAGGCCGGGTCGAGGCCCATCCTATCCAAGCGGTGTTGGAAGATGATGCTCACGCTGGCCCCACCATCGATGAACACGCGATGGACCATCTTGTTGGCCACTCCAGAGCACTGTATAACCGGGGCGTCGTTGTGTGGTGTAGCGGTAGGCACGGGGTCATCCTCGGAGAATGTGACGGTTTCCCGTTTCTTGAATCTCTTTTCGTTTGCTCCTCACGATGGGACCGGTGGTACGCGAGCTTACGCCTTGACTGGTTTTTGTCTTGCTGGGGGTAGCCGGTGATGGTGGAGACCACTCCGTCGTCTTGTGGTGCGTCGTACGGAGGGTCGTCATCCTCCTCGTCGTGATCGACCTTAGCTCGCTTATTGTGGGGAGCACAACGACCTTGTCCTCCTTTCCGTTTTCCTTTTTGTGTTTTTCTTCCCCCAGCTTCGTATCTCTTCGGAGCTCCCTCTTGGGCTAACCTCTCTATACGTTCCGCGAGGTCGCGGCAATCCTCCGTGTGGTGCCCATGGTAAATGCATGGAAGGAGCAATGCTTGTTTTGGTCCCGAGGTTTAGATTTTGACATGGGACGTGGTTTAGCGAACCAGTCCTCGTGGAGTGCGAAGATCTCGGCATTCGTCTTCATAAAAGGAGGTCGTTGGGACGGCTGCGGTCCCAGCGAGGTCAAGCCGGGGCCCGGATTGGTCCGGATCCGAGCCGGGGCCCGGATAGGTCCTCTTTGGAGGCGCTCGTGGGCACACTCGATCACGATCGCTCCGACCTCGATCCTTCAGTTTTCTTCTTCTCGGTCTCCTCCGGCTTCAATCGGTCCGTCACGGCCATCGGCGGCGCCTGTATACAATCTTCCACATCTTAAGGCATCTCGGGCTTCCGCTTAGCGAGCTCTTGGTTCGGGGGACCGGGGGCCACTCCATTTTCGGAAGGCCGAGATGAGGAAGACGTCGTCGATTTTATCGACCTTCAAGCTTTCTGCGTGAACTGGAAGCGTACTCCTTATAGATTCTTTGTCCTTTTGCTTCACCGATGGGAGGTATCTTGTGTCTCGGCGAGCACGAACCTTCGTATGGAATCTTTGCTTGAATATTTTTTCCAAATAGGTCCGGGACCCCACGCGCCAGTTGGAAGGGAACAGTCGACCAAGCTCGGGCATAATCGATCGGCATCTCGGGGAGTAGCTTGCACATGTGTTCTGCGAGACCACAGTTGTGCATGCTGTACCGGAAATGCGTTAGGAAGTTAAGGGGGTCGTCCAGCCCATTGTAGGCCGGTATGTTTGGCAATTTGTACACCGTGGGGAGTTTGGTGTCAAGCAGCTCGTCGGTGAACGGGCTGATCAGCCGAGCTGGTTCCTTTTCATGTCGGTGTCGATTCCTGGTGGACTGCGACTCTCGCTATGGCTCGGGCTTCGATACCTTACGGGGCTCGAGGTCGCCTTTGGGTATGATGTCGCACAGGCTACTGCGAGCTTGGACTCCGACGTCGATCCGAACCCGCCGGGATCGCGCCTCTCCTTTAGCTCCGGTTCCGGTCTCTCGGTGTAGTGAGGAGCTTTAGGCGGAGATTTTGCGTGGAACTTCTCCACGGCTTCAAGTATGGGAGACATCCGGGTTGTCGCAAGAAAGCGTTTGAAACGCTCCTTGTTTGCTTTTAGCGGGTCGGCCGCGGCGTAGGTGGTGGCAAGATCAAAGTCCCTGGATAGATCATCCTCCTTCAACTCGGATCCCTTCGGCTCCGACTCGTCGTTGATCTCTAGCGCGGGCATCCTTTCGGAGGGATTTCCTTCTATTGGGTCCACTGGCGTGCTCTCGCTTTGGGACCCGAACTGCCTTTACGGCGATTCTCTTGGCTTATGGGGCAACTTTACGCCGTTAGGATTCACCCGTTGGCTTTGGGCCTCCCGCATGCTTTGTGATCGCGTTACCATCGTAAATCAGCTACGTAAGAACCGTTGATGAGTTCCCACAGACGGCGCCAATGATAGATCTAGGGTTTGCGAAAGTAGCTAAAAGAAATAATAACACGATGACACAGTAATTTACGTGGTTCGATCGATGTGATCTACGTCCACGGGAGAGAATGCAGAGAGCTTTGATTATGCTTGAGAGTACAATGAGTATTGAATGTCCCTTCTGCTCCCAATCTTGCATCTATTTATAAGCATTGGGTTAAGCCACAATCTTCTAGAGATCGGACTCCTTATACATATCTGGTTGCTTGATACATGTATATCCGATTCCCATTCGTAGTAGAATTCTATCTTCTTCCAAAGTAGGGTTTCGTTACTTGGTCTTCAAGGCCGATGTGGACTTTGTTTGGGCCGAACTCTGTGGGCCGAGCTTTAATATATAGGCCGAAATAGCCTTAGGTCGGGCCCAAGATGAGGCCGGTACTATCAATAGGGACTTGTAATCATGTAATAAAGTTTAATTTTATGGTAAAATAATGGGAGTTACAAAGAAAAGATGATTTGTTTAGATATCCACATAGCAAAGATGATCATGTGTCCCATTTTTCAGCGAGATAACACTTTTTTGTATCTTATGCAATTCATTTACAACATCCGTCATCGACATTCTCTCTCTAGCAATCTCCTTTGAGCAGAACACTCCAATGCTCAGAATAGAAGCCATACAGCTCTTTATCTTGTCATTGTTCATGCCAGTTTGTAACTGTGGATCCACAACTTCCATTACTCCACCTGGCAAAGCAGCACTAACGAAACGATGAAGATTTACATGATCCTCGAACAGATCATCCGTTGGTCTTATGTTCGTAAACATCTCCAATAAAACGACACCATAACTATACACATCGCCTTGTGTTGACACCAAACGGCTCGTGCCATATTCTGCATCAAAACAAACAAGAAAATAATGAAAAAAACACAAACATCTGTGTCAATGTCAGACAACACTCATATCCAGATCCAACACTATGTCAAGATGAAAATACTAAAATCTCATACCTGGAGGTACATAACCTATAGTTCCTCTGATCCCGGTTGAGGTACTACTGCTTTCATGCAACGAAACTATGCCTGAAACAATTTTGGCTAATCCAAAGTCGCCAACGTATGCAGTCATATCTTGATCCAAAAGAATGTTACTCGGCTTCAAATCACCATGAACAATCGATATATCAGTACCAGAATGAAGATATAGGATTGCCTCAGCAATATCAACTGCAATATTAAGCCTCTGAATCATGTTAAGATTATTGGTTTCTCCATTTTCTTCACCTTCTTCATTGCTCTGGTGCAACCATTTTTCAAGACTTCCATTAGACTTAAAATCATAGACCAAAGCTTTAAACTCATTTCCCTGGAAGTCTATGCTCTCACAAACACTCAATATTTTCAGCAGATTTCTATGCCTCGCATTTCTAATGGCATTGCGCTCTGCCAAGAAGCTTCTAGAAGATCCTCTAACAAGTAGATTAAGAACCTTCACTGCAACCACAATCTGATCATGATCATGATCAAGAACTCCTTTGTAAACAGATCCAAATCTTCCGACACCAAGCAAGTTCGTCTCTGAGAATCCATCAGTAGCTCTCAAAAGATCACCATAAGTAAGTCTCATAATTTGAACCCTAGTGAACAATGAAGCAGGAGAGGCTGCATTTTTCCTCGACATTCTTTGCTTGTAAGTGAATGCAGCAAATAGGATAAGGCCTAAACCTCCAGAAGCAAATATCAAGATCAAGATTTTGAGCAAAGTAGATGAAATCTTCCTTTTAGATTTTACTAAAGAGCAAGGAGGAAGCTTCAACTCTGAAATCCCGCCACACAATTCTCTATTCCCATCAAGAGAGATAGAAGTTTTGTTCATGAAAACTCCTAATTTTGGAACTTCTCCTTCCAAGCTATTGAAAGATAAGTTCAATCTTTCTAGATGAAACTTTCCAAAAAAACTTGGGATCATCCCAGACAGATTATTGCGCGAAAGATCCAAATCTTGCAAACCCATCAAAGCATCCATTCCTGGAGGTATCTTACCTTCTAGAGAGTTCCCTCTAAGGTACAATACTTGCAAGACTTTGCATTTTCCCAAAGAATTTGGGATTACTCCAGACAATCTGTTGTTAGACAAGTCCAATTTTCCAAGATTTGTCAAAAAACCAACTTCTTGTGGAATCGAGCCATTGAACTTGTTCCAAGAGAGATTGAATACAACAGAAAGAGATGAAAGTCTCATGATTTCAGGAGGTATGAAGCCATTGAAATTGTTGCTAGAGAGATCTAACTCTAGCATTCTTGTGCAGTTGCCAAGATTGGAAGGTACATTTCCAGAAATGTTGTTTCCATTAATGTATAACCGCGTTAAACGAGTTAAGTTTCCTAAAGAAGATGGCAATTCTTCTGCAAGTCTATTTGTTCCCACAATGATCTCACTCAACTGCAGGAGCTTCCCAATTTCCACAGGAATTGGGCCCTCAAGAAAATTATCAAAAAAAGTAATGCTACTGAGACTGATGAGATTTCCAATGGTTGAAGGAATTTTGCCATGAATCTTATTCATTGCTATTTGAAATGTATCAAGATAAACAGACAAATTTCCAACAGATGCTAGCAATGAACCCGTTAACAAATTCTGACCAACTTGAAGAATCACAAGGTTTGTAGAATTAGTGAGTGATGAAATCACAAAACCAATATCATCAACAATTAGATTTGATTGAAAAGAGAAGTACACAAGATTAGTAAGCATTCCAAGTGATCTCGGCAAAGCTCCATCAAAAGAGTTCCCTGCAAACTCAAGAACTTGAAGCATTGAAGAGTTTGAGATCGAACCCGGGATTGATCCACTAAAATTGTTTCCCCATAGAAGAAGTTCACTCAGATTAGGAAATTTGAGGCCTAATGTAGAGGGTAGGACTCCATGAAGATGATTATCCGCGACGTAAAAATAAACTATTGATTATATGTTGAAGAGGCCCGAAGGAATGGTTCCAGTTAACATGTTGTTACTTAGTTGTAACTGCTCTAACTTATGAAGCTGTTGAAATGATTCGGGAATGTTCCCAGTCAAGCCACAAGATAGCACAGAAAACCGTAGAAGCTCAGTTAGGTTTCCAATGGAAGGAGGGATAGACCCTGAGAGTGTGTTTTGACCTAGAGAGAGAACCTCAAGCTTACAGAGAGAACCTAGCTCTGGAGGTATAGCTCCAGAGAGGTAGTTGTTTAACAGGTTGACACGAACAAGATTTGGACAGTGGGACAAGTTTTTAGGTATTGGGCCACAAAGGAGTTATTTTTTAGGTTAGTGATCTCGAGTCTTCTTAAGAGACTGAGTTCTCCGGGAATCTGGCCTTGGAAAGTATTGTTAACGAGAAAGAGGACTCTTAGGAAAGAAAGGTTACCTACATGAGGAGAGAGAGAGCCCACAAGGCCTTGAGACGTCAAGTTTATTGCGACGACTCGATCATGGTGCCTCCGGCCACACTGGACGCCATTCCAGCTGCAGAAATGAGTTCTTCGTTCCATGAAGTTAGAGCTCCTTGTGGATCGAGATCAATGGCGGATTTGAAGGCTAGCAATGATTGTACATCAGTTGTGTTAGAAGTGAAGCATGTGGCTTATGAAGGGAAGATGAAGAAGAAAATCAAGATTAATGGAAGTGTAGTGATACAGTATTCTGCCATGATTAGGCCTATTTGTGTGCGGAGGGAATGTATGTCACGTGTATATATGCACACAGTCACACACATTAAAGAGATAGTGCTTCAATTTTGGGTAGGAAAAAGTTGGTCTTTTACGTCAAGAAAAAGTTGGTATATAGAGTCAACTTTTAATGCATTGAATGAAATATGGAAGTCAAAGTTGCTAATTTTATTTTGGGAAAATACTGGATATTAACGTTTATGCATTTTTTTCAAAAGTATCTCGATATTTAAAAGTTCGTAATTTTTATATCTAACGTGTCAAATGGGCACAAAAGTATATTTCCAGTTATTCTTTTTATTTCCCTAAAAGAAAAGGTTATTCGTATTTTAATTGATTCTTTTCAGATATGGAATTTCTAAGAAATTGTACTTCTTTTAATTTTCAAGAGTTGATGATATATGTATATCCATGTAAACCTTCGGAATGATTCGTAGATTTGATGATACCGAAAAATATACTTTCGAAATATTTTTGTGACAATTTGAAATGTTAGGTACAAAGGTGCAAAATTTTAAACATCATGGAAATGTTTAATATTTTCCTTTTTATTTTTTAGTGGCAAGAAGTGATACTTAATAAAATTGTTTGTTTTAAAAGTCATATTTTGTGATGGTGAATTTTCTTAATTAATTGAAATAATGAACTCGATATTCTGTATAGAATTAATTAATATCAGTACTAGAACATTAACTGTCAATATTTCTCACTCTAGTCTCTGATTTTTGTATTGAATATCTAAATTTCTAATTCACCCGTTTATCGTTTTTTTAGAGAGAGAATTACAAGGTATATATATATATATATAATCTAATCAAGCACTACACCACCATATAAGCGGGACCTCTACACCACGCAGGGTGGGACCACTACACCACCAAACAAGGTGGGAAATATATTACACCGCACGAAGGCGGGATTGAACCCAAGGTCTTTTCGCTAAGGAGAGTCTTGTAGTGCCTCAGCTATCCAATTGAGCTAGGCCTCATCGACTAATTAACCCGTTTATCATTTTGTTCTCATCGTGTCAAATAATGTAGAATTGGATTGTGGCCACTTAATGTGTAATTGTATCATCAAAAACAATAGTTGAGCATGAGCAACTACCTTGAATGTGATTGGCTCAATAGAGCTTGCAAGACTTGGAAAGATAAATGTTGTGGAAAAAAATTTGTTGCCCGAATTATGAATTTTTTTTTAACTTGGCCATTTTAGGAATAATAGTAAAAAAATATCCAATTTAAATAGATTTTAATTTTAGACATAACTTATAAAACGCATCGATAATGATTCCTTAAAAATAGACACGCCCAAAAAATTTAGATGACTGAAAATATGGCGTGGCATGAATTTTTTCATGATGATAGAAAATCCAGAAGAAACAAATTGTTGGATCCTGAAAAAAAATCAATTCTTTTTTCCTTCATTTTGAGTGAAATTAAGGGACATTAAATTAAGTTGAAATTGCTAGAAGTCTTCCATATCTTGAAAATGACAGTACACATTATCTATAATGCGTTTTGTGGAAATTCCCTCGGTGGAAAATTATACTGGTGCTACTAGACTAATAGCAAAATATAGACCTAGAATTTTCAATATTTTTTTAGATTTACCATTTTCCACGTGGACTTAGAATATCTAGCAATATGTAGTAGTGATTAACCACTTGACCTTTTTTTCCGCTCACTTGACCTTAGGGTGGCCGGTAAACATGAATGAAATTTAGTGAAAATGGAATGACCCTTGTATTAGAATGAATGTAGGAAATTAATGAATCATGAAATAATATTCTTATGGCTGGTATAAATCAAGAATGGAATGGTCATTCCTTAACTGATTTTATTCTTACGATAGATAATAAAACCCGTGTCGCAATTCTTTATGCGAATTTTGGTGGACAGAGAGAGAGTACTTATTATAATTGGTTTATTATTGATGGTCTCTGAGTTGGGTCTTTGGTGTAGAGGGGGGTGAATACACCAAAGATAGATTTTAGAAACTTTTTAAACTAGTTGAAATCAGAGTTTGTGAGCTCAGTTATGAATCCAGCTGATGAAAGTCAGTTGGGCTAATAACTCAGCTGGCGGTGCGGAAAGTGGTGGTTTTAAAAACTTAGCTCGTTTGATTAGAAAACTCAGTTTGAAAATAATCTTTACGTTTTCAGCTTAGTCAAGTTGTGCAAATTTCAGAAAGACACAGCTGTCTTTGGAGAGCAGCTGAGTATGCAGATTTGATAAATATGCAATGTGCAAATGAAGTTAGTACAATAACTGAAAATAACGGGAAAATAAATAACACGAGATTTTACGTGGTTCGGAGTAACACCTCCTACGTCCACGACCAAGTTCACTGGTAATTCACTACCACTTGGTTTTCAAGTACCAAGCAACTTCACAACTCTAACCCGAGCTGTGTTCCAACAGTTTAAGGGCACTGTCAAGCCTAACTTTTCAGTTTGCGGGTACTGAAAAAACCTTACAACCACTTGAAATCCGCGCTTCAAGCAAGCGTAACCTTGACCTAACCTTTCTGGGTAAAGAGGGGTTTGGTTTGGGGTTCCAACTATGAACGAGTTCTTACAATGAAGAACTTAGAGTTAGATGAACTCGTTCAAGATCTAGGCTTAAGATATACAATGATTTCTGCCTAGGAATCAGACGAAAAGCTGGGCAGTTTCTGGACTAGAAACACTTTAAGATAAAGTGTTCTTTGAACTATTTAGAACTGCTTATGAGCTTTTGAAGGCTTGATGAATTCAGAAAATGAAAGATTGTAGAGAGTTTTTCGTATCTGATCCTGAGATTGAAGACGGGTATATATAGGTAGAGATTCAAGACTAGCCGTTGGAGGAGCCGTTTGAATCTTACCTACTCTTCTTAAATTCATAATCTGCCGTTGGGCGTTTCTGCACCTGTCTTCATTAGTGTCACATCCTAGGTTCTGAAGTCTAGGATTCTGATTTGGCAATCCCTCATTGGTCGAGGTATATTGACTTTCTCTGACACCAGGATCTCTACCTTTGGAGCTGGTTTTTGAATTTAGAGCTGGATTGGGTAAACTGACTTGAAGTGACGTCTTCAGAGTTAGTTCCCTTTGTTCTGTACAGCTGAACCAGCTGTGTCTTGAACTCAGCTCGATTAAACTTCTGCTTGATCCTGATCCGTTTTGAACTCAGCTCAGTTGGAAAACTCAGCTGATAGTTGACTCCTGCTGTGAACACAGCTGGATCTTCTGATGTCTTGGGCTTCTGCTGTCTTCCGCTTCCTGAACCTGTAAACTTAGAAAATCTAGAGCTCAAACAGACGAGGTGGAAAACACTACTTAGGTTGATGCGATCATCTACTCGGTTGGAGAACAGTTGAGTTTTGGTATTAAATCAAAACTTTATAATTTTCCCAATAATTTCCCCCTTTTTGATGATGCCAAAACCTAACTGAGACAACTTATGAAGTTTCCCCTTAGCTTCATCCTATGTTTAAGAGGGTAAAAAAAATCAGCAGTTGAGTTCATAGTTCAGAGCCTGGACAAAAAGTAATTGTCATCAGGGTGAGCTTTGAGCAGCAAATAAAGCTTTGTTTTATTACTGTAAGAAATTACAACAGATAAAGAGAAATAAAAAAAAACTGAAAAACTTCTTCAATTCTTCAATCTCAGTTGGCTGGGTCTTCTCTTCTGCATCCGCTGTTACTTGATTTTGACTCCGTTTCTCCTTCAGCTGGTTCCTCTAGCTCAGCAGTTTTGCCTTTGCCTCTTTGTCTCATTATCTTCCCCCTTTTTAGCATAATCAACAAGGCGGGAGAGACACACCATCGTCTTATAGAGCTGTGCAATTTCCTGAATTGCATCAGCGATGTATGCTGTGTTGTCAGCTGTTGCGATGTTTAGTTCGGCTGTGCTGCGGTTGTCAGCTCTGAGCAGCGAGGTCTGGAGTCTTGGTGGCTCAGCTGTTGCATCAGCTGGCTCTTCTTCAATAGTATTAGCCTCAGCTGTGATTGTAGACACAGCTTCCTTGGCTGTTTCAGCTGGGGCGGTCCAGCTGAGTGCTTGGAGGTATGAGTTGGCACTAGAGATGACATCTTCTAAGTAGGGCACAACTTCATTCCTTGCAATTTGGCTTCTTCAGACTTCATTAGATTGAATGAGAAAGTCTGAGTTAGCTCTTCAGTTGCGCTTGTGACTCCTTTAAGCATGAGGTCTTCAAACCTTGAGATGAAGGCGTCACGTGCAACTCTTGAGGGACTTAAGTATTCCCTTCCACTTCTGAAGTGGGGGTATGGGGTTCAGCTCATGTTTTCATCATCCAGCTGCAAGTGATCATCGGCTGGATGATGCTTTCCACTTGAGCTTGGTGCAAGGGCTTGAGCTCCAACTTCCATAAGTTGATCTTGAAGTTGGTGTCCCTGTTGAGCTGAAGGAAATTGAGGAGAAGACGGTTGAAGTATTCCATCTGCTGTGAGGTTTAAGCTTAGTTGATTGGGGTCTAAGCTTAGTTGATCAGTTGGAATACGTCGTTGTGGTGGTGGCGATGATGATGTTCACGCTGGCACATGAACTTCTTCTCCACCGTAAGAAACCACCGCTTGTGGACCTTCTGCTCCTCGGAGAGTAGTTACGAATTCTCTCTTAATGTCAGCTGGCTTCTCGGCTGACTGGCTGGGCACCTTTAACTTGAGTCTTCTCTTTGAAGACGGTGCTTCAGCTTGTTTTGTCTCTTCATGTTGTTTCCTTTTCCCAGCTGGGAAGGAAGTAGATGCATGCTGCTTTGTCTCTTGCATCTTTTTCTGTGCCTCCTGTGGCGGAGCAAGAGCTTTGACATGTCTGCTCTTAAGGACTCCGGCTTTATCAACATCTCGTCCAGTTCTGACTGGGCTTCCTCTTAGGTTGAATTCCTCTGACAGGATCTTGTTGACGTTGATTTCCGCATCCCAGGGAATTGTGTGTCCCGTTCTCTCTTTTATTTTTAGAGAAATATTAGGGCGGAGGAGGTCTTTTTTTCTTTGACATTCCCAGGAAGAATTCTGCAATTTCCTGGTGAATGATCTTCTTGAGCTTTGCAGTCACCCACTGCGTTAGTCCGGATCTGTCGATGAGCTTCATTATCTCCTAGAACTCCGTCTTCTTGTGGTTCCTGAGAGATAAGCAACTCTCACAGTGAAGCTTTGACAGACTCTTCATGTTGATCGGCTTCTGGAGATATCTTTCTAGATTCCATGTTCTTCTTCTGCAACTTTGGTTAGTAGAACAAATAATATATAAGTGAGGAAGAAGAAAGAGTGCCGAAAAACTTTTTAGGGTTAATGCAAATGTTTGCGAATCTCTTCTAGCATATTTATATCGACTTTCTTGATGAATGGACGATCAAGATTGATAGTTTGATAAGAAGATCTACGACTGGGGGTGATTCTCGCGTCATGTTAGTTTCTTGTTCAGAAAATGCGAGTTAATGCGCGCGTGAGAACGGTTGAGGCGTTTTGACTTCTGTCTCGAAACTCCCATGTTTCAGGTCTTTGCAGATTTTTAATTTAATTTGATTAGTTATGACATGAAATGATTTGACTGTGGTCTGTCAAAAACAGAATGAATAGGTATAAGTAATGATGTTGCAAACCTCTCAGCTGATCATCGTAGTCAGCTGATACCTCGGTTATGAATAGCTGTGTTGAGTGATCGTTTTTCCAGTTGGTTTCCCCCTCAGCTGAATAATCCTTCAACTTGGGCGTCTGGCTGAGCTTGATTCTTTCTGAGCTAGGTTCTTTGAGGTTGATTCTGAATTCCAGCTGGGTTTGCTTCCATTGAGCTGGATGTGGCTTCGTCTGGGTTGAGTAATCCAAGTAATCCGCACAACATCTTGAATCCTGTTTCTACCAGCAGCTTTGTGAGTATATCAGCCCGCTGTATGTCTGTGTGAATTTTCTCAACAATCACATCCTTCTTTTCCACGTGATCTCTAATGAAGTGATGTCACACGTCCACATGTTTGCATCTTGTGTGATGTACTAGATTTTCTGATATAGCAATCGCACTTGAGCTATCACAGAAAATTGGAACTTGTCCAGTTTTTACTTCATAGTCATCTAGCTGATGTTTCAGCCAGAGAATTTATGAGCAGCAGCTTCCAGCTGCCATGTATTCTGCTTCTGTTGTGGAGGTTGCGACGCATGTTTGCTTTGAAAACCACGATATTAACTTGCTTCCTAGGAACTGACATGTTCCTGAAGTTGATTTTCTGTCCAACCGATCTGCAGCGAAGTCTGAGTCTGAATATCCAGTCAGCTGTAGATTGTCTTCAGCTGGGTACCATAGCCTAACATTCTGAGTTCTTTTGAGATATTTGAAAATGTTTTGGCTGCTTGCATGTGTGCCTCCTTTGGATCAACTTGAAATCTGGCACACACTCCGACTGCGAAAGAGATGTCTGGACGACTAGCTGTTAGATACAACAGGGAACCTATTATCCCTCTGTATTTGCTGGAATCAACTGACTTTCCTTCAGTTCCGGGTTCAATCTTCCAGTTGGTGTTCATCGGGATTTTTACTGTTCTTCTGGATTGAACTCCATACTTGGCGATCAAGTCTTTCACGTACTTGGATTGATTTATAAAAATCCCTTCTCCTGATTGCTTGACTTGAAGTCCTAGGAAGAAGCTTATTTCTCCCATCATAGACATTTGGAACTGTTTTGACATCATCTCTCCAAATCTTTGTCATAAAAATGTTGATCTTGATCCAAAGATGATGTCGTCTACATAGATTTGAACAACCAGGATGTCTTCTCCCAATTTGATGGTGAAGAGGGTTCTGTCTACTGAGCCCTTCTTGAATCCTTTGGATACAAGGATATTTGATAGAGTATCATACCAAGCTCGAGGTGCTTGTTTCAATCCATAAAGCGCCTTCTTTAGCTTGTAGACTTTATTTCCTTCTACTTCAAATCCTGGAGGTTGTTCAACATAGACATCTTCCTTGATTTCTCCATTTAAAAATGCACATTTCACATCCATTTGATAGACCTTGAATTTGTGATGTGCTGCATAAGTGAGAAATAGTCTGATTGCTTCCAATCGTGCAACTGGAGCAAATGATTTTTCGAAGTCAATTCCTTCTTGCTATGTGTAGTCCTTGGCAACGAGTCGAGCTTTGTTTCTGATGATGGCTCCAAGGGTATATAGCTTGTTCTTGAAGATCCATTTGAGTCCTATGACTTTGACTCCTTCACGTCTGTCGACCAATTCCCAGACACAATTTCTGAGGAATTCATTTAGCTCTTCCTGCATGGCGATTGTCCAGGGTACACTTTTTAAGGCTTCTAGAATTGTTTGAGGCTCTGGAACTTGAGCTACATAATACGCCATTAGAGTTGTGTCTTCATCATAGACAGTCAGTTCTAGCTCTACTGAAAGTTGAGCTCTGTCAGCTGCTTCTTGATGATCCGAGGTAGCTTGAGCAGCTGAGCTTCTGGTTTTGACTTGGTCAGATGGTTCTCCAATGATTGCCGATGATGGATGATCTTCAATCCATCTTCTTTTTCTACGAATTTCTTCTTCCAGCTGATTGATGCTAGAAGTGGCTAAATTTCGTCTAGCTTGGAGTTGTTCTGGATTTAAGTCTTGAGAATGAGACTCTACTTGGATTGAGTTTTGAGGTGACTTCTGTAGGAGCTCTGCTGGAGATAGAGCTGGGGATTCAGATTTGTCTGGATTTCCAGCTGATGGCATTCCCTCTTGATTTGGCGTTGGAGGTTCCTCTTGATTTCCAGCTGGTGGAACTTCCTGATTGATTTGAGGTTCCTCCTCTTGCTCATCATCCCATATTAATGGTTCGGCCAGATTCCTGATTTGATTCTCTTGAGCTCTTGTCTGAATCTGCCTTGAAGATTCTCCTTCACTTCTTCGTTTGATAGAATCTCTATATTCAAATGATGATTCATCAAAGGTAACATGTGGAGTTACTTCAACCGTCTGAGTTCTTCTGTTGAAGACTCTGTAAGCTTTACTCACAGCAAAGTAACCAAGGAATACTCCTCGGTCAATCTTCGCATCGAACGTCTTGAGCTGTGTTTTTCCATTGTTTAGGATATGACATGTTGGGAAAATTAATAAAGTTTTGATTTGATACCAAAATCCAACTGACCCCAACCAAGTAGATGATTGCACAAGCCTAAGCGTTTTTCAGCTCACCTGGTTGAGCTTATAGAGTTTCTAAGTTTACAGGTAGAGTCGCTGAAGATGGCAGAAGACACAGCTAAGCTGTCACAGCTGAGGTATTCAGCAGAGCAGACTCAGCAGAGCAGAGCAGACCAAGCAGAGTGTAAGACCCAACCGTATCAAGACCCAGCTCAGTGACGGAAACCCAGCTCAGTGTCGAAGACCCAGCTCAGTGTAAAAGACCCAGCTTAGTGTCGATGACACAGCTCAGGTCCAAGACACAACTCAGGCTAATGACACAGCTCAGGTTGAAGACACAGCTCAGGTTAATGATACAGCACAGGTCTAAGACACAGCTCAGAGTCGAAACACAGCAGAGTCCAAGACGCTGAAGACACAGCAGAAATGCTTAGCAGCTCGAAGACGAAGACCTTCTCCAAGACAAGATCCCGATGTCAGAAGATCTTATTTGACGCAGTCAAATCAGAAAAGAAATAGCTTCTGCAGATGCAGACCTACTTCGTAGGTTAAAGGCCAGAAGTAAATGAGAGTAGGTAAGATTCAAATGGCTCTCTTCCAACGGCTAGTTTGAATCTCCACCTATATATATCTCCTCACCATTGAAGAACAAGAGGCTGGCGAGACGACTGAAGAAATAGAAGAGAAAACAGAAAAATGAACAACGATCTTTAAAGCCAAATCTTTCAAGAACACCCAGCCAGTCAGCTGTGTTCTTAGTTGTTCACATATTCTGTCAAAGGCAGAATAGATCAGAATAGAAATACCTTAAGCCTAGTTTGAACGAATTCATCATACTCCATGTTCTTCATTGTAAGAACTCGTTCATAGTTGGAAAACCCAAACCCAAACCCAAACCCAGAAAGGTTAGGTCAAGGTACGCCTGCTCGAAGCGTGTAATTCGAGTGGTTAGGTTTTACAGTACCCGGAAACTGTAAGTCAGGTTTTTTCAGTACCCACAAACTGAAAGGTGTAGGCTTGACAGTGCCCATAAACTGTTGGAACACAACTCAGGTTCGAGTTGTGAAGTTGCTTGGTACTTGGAAACCAAGTGGTAGTGAATTACTAGTGAACCTGATCGTGGACGTAGGAGGTGTTACTCCGAACCACGTTAAAATTGCTTTGTTCTTTACTGCTTTGTTTATGCATTCTGCTAACCCCTCATGATCTTATTTTAAATTGCATAAACTGACTAACTAAAAAGTGAAACAGAGCTTTGCAATATAACTTGAAGCAACAGACGGACTTTCCAAACCCACCAACTTCCGCACACACTCACACAGCCAGCTGTGTCGATCAAGCTGCCTTCCAGCTGGGTGGAACACAGCAGGCTCTCTCAAAAGAGTTTTTAATTGGAAAAGTTTTTAAACCTTGGTGTATTCATCCCCCCTCTACACCAATTATCCGTCTTGGGACCAACAATTGGTATCAAAGCAGTGGTTCAAAATATCACTGTATCTGTGTCAAGTCAGTTTTCTATTTGCTGAAAGTGGTCACCTGAACAGATCCTTCAAAGTTTCAAAATCTTTTTATAATCATTATATTGCATAGTGTCATGGAATCTTCCTTGTGTAGGAATCTTCCGACATTCTCTGTCGATGATTATCAGATCTGGAAGTTCCGACTCAAAAGCTTTCTGAGCGCGCGTCACGACATGATGTGGGATGTTATCACTGACGGACGCATCATCATCATAAAATCAGAAAGACAAGCCGAAGAATGAATGATCAGGAGCTTGAAGATGAGAAAACACAGCTGATCAAGAAGCTGAAGATGGCCAAAGCTGAATCAGATCAAAGAATGGCTCCAGCCAATGCAAACACAGCTGGAACCAAGCCAAGGATGTACCAAAGAGGTCGTACATAATCAAGCCAGCTCTCCAAGCTCAGTCCTATCAAAGAAGAAAACTGCTCGACAACTCCAAGCCCAAGAAAAGCAGCAACTCCCAGCTGATCACAGAGCTCAAATGCAGCAGATAAATCCAGCTGACTGGAATCAAAATCAAAGACAGAATGTCATCCAGCACAGACATCAAGGTCAACTAAAAAGACAGCTGAGAAGGATCTCAGCTGGTTATAAAGCTGAAAATCAACCGAGCTTCACATCAAGATTCCAGCAGACGGGATATCAAGCTAGATATCAAGCTGACAGACTCCAGCTATGAAATGGACCTCATCAAAGAAAATGGAGTCAACAAGGTCCAAAGAAGAAAGGACCCTTTCAAGGACCAACCAGAAGTATCACTCACAAAAGATAAGGACAAATCTGGGTTATCAATGGAACCCTCAACGACAAAGTCGGACCCAATCACAACTGGGTGCCGAAGGAGTGATAACAGGTCAAGGAGGGACATGCGTTTTTGAGGAGTCATCAAGCATGCTGTGAAAGAAAGACAGTTGGTGATCAAAGCTCATGACTCACCTCAAAGCTCTTCAAAGAATATGTCAAGCGTACTGTTTCCAGGAATGCATTGCAAAGAACAGGAAATCGAAGGTTCTACCCCGCAAAGCAGCAGTGAACTCAGCTGATCATGGAACAGCTGACTGTCTTCTCAAGATTAGAGATCAAGTTGACAGATGAACGTAATTGTTGAGAAAATCACTGGCTCAAGTAGGAAGCAGCTGAGAAAAGACAACCACCTACGATCAAATTCAGGGGGAACTCCACCGAGCTGGAAATCGACACAGCTGTGATATCGGCTGAGGGCAAAGTCAATCCAGCAGAATATTCAAGTGGATAATCAAGAGAGAAATCCAGCTGAACTATCAAAGGTCATCCTCTGAATATCAAACAAAGCTGGATCAAGCGTAAATCGCAGAATTTCAAAAGAGGAATCTAGATGAAGGGAACTCAGTGTAGCAGATTCACCAACATTTGGTATCAGCTCAAACCGGATGAAGAAAGTTCATCCAGCTGAGGGGGAACAAACTCAGCTGGATCCCAAAGCAGAAGGATTACCCAGCTGAAGAGGAATCAAGCTCATCTAGACAGTCACAGAACTCAAAAGAACTCAGCTGAAAGAAAATCAAGTGAATCTCCAGATACTCAGCTGAGGGAAAAACTCAGTCAAGCAAAGGAAAAGACCACCGTGGTATCAGCTGACTTCTATGTCCAAGCTGACCAGTTTGGGTCTCATGCATTTATTTTTCTGAGGAATATAATATTTAAGTCCAATTATTTTGAATTCCTATTTTAAGCGGACTTATGTTCCTTAGTTAAATTGCTTGATAAGTTTCCTTTCCCATCGTATTAATTATAAAGTCAGAGTACTGTAGCACGGTAGGATCGAGGCAGAACGTCAAACGTTTTAACTGCCTCACGCGCGGTTGTAATATACTCGCCGTAAGCACGTCAGCAAAACGTGATGAGTGAATCTCTCCAAGTCGTGGATCGGAATATCAGCTGTTTCAATCTCAATCGTTGATCCATTATGGCAGTTGATATATATGGAAAAGATACGCAGAATTCTTTCATCTTTATCTCTGCGAATTTCAAATCTTCAAATCCTCTATCTATTTTCTGCAAGTTCTTCGTGCGATCAAAATCAACAGATTGCATAAATGGCACCCAAGAAATCAACCGCAGGGATGAACCAGTTCGAAGTTCTTATGACAAAGTTGTCATTTGAAAGTTGTCTTTCCACCTCCAACCTTCATATCTCAGAACTCAAAGATATGGTGGATCTCGTTGCAGACTCCGGTCTCTTGTTGTGGGCAACCTCCATGCCCAAACTTATGCTGAAAAGAGATGATGCTCTCTTCTACCTCAACATCATTGACGAAGACGGCTTCTACTCATCGTCATTCGATATGATCGTCAAGGGCGCTGACGGAAAATTTGATTCAGCAACCGTCAATATCAAACTCAACAGAATGCTGCAAAAAGTATTCAATCTGCCCAACAAAGGAGAATTCATTCCAGACGATTACAGCCGTGAGGAAGTGGATGAATTTCTCAGTCAAGAGATGCTTATTTCTCCAGAGCCGTACAGAACGAGCATGTCAAAGCTCCTACTCAAACCAAAGTACAGGCTGCTGCTGGATATTACACAGAAGTGTATTCTTGGGATAGCTGGATCTCAAGGAGAGATCAGTATTCCAAAGCTCAAACCAATGATTGCCATGATCAAAGGCGCAAACGTCAACTGGTTTGATTTCTTACTCAACCGACTGGTCAAGGAGTCAGAGAAGATCAAGTTCGACTCCACCAGGACGACGTATTCATCCTCAGAGCCCCTGTATCTATGCTCTAAGATTTCGTTCTTGATAGAACAAGCTGTGAAAGGGCACACAGTAAAGTGGGTTGATTCAGAACCGTTTCCAGAAATGAAGATTCTCTTCCAGAGAATTAGTCAAATCAATGATCTCCTGAGGAAACAGCCTGCTGTGAGCAAAGGCAAGAAGCAGCTGGAAGGAACAGAGGCAGAAGTTCCAGCTGAGAAGAAACAGAGAAAAAGGAAGACAGCTGACCTCAAACCAGCTGGAGGCCCAGCTGAAAAGAAAAAGAAAACAGATGTCATTCCATCAACAGAGGCGAGCTCTTCTTCAGAGGCTACTCCAACAATCTCTCCCAGCAAGCTTAGTCAAGCAATGGTGATTCTCTCCCCGCAACCAGTGTCGGCCTTTAATCAATTCGGATCAAACATCCTGGCTGATATGGGATTGAATGATGGATCGTCATCCAGCTCAGAGGACGAGCTGGATAATCCAAGGAACTCACCCCAGCCCTCACCGCCTCACAGCTCACCGACCAAACAACCTTCTTCTCCACCCAACTCTCCAACCAAAGAGCCATCTCCTGTAAGAGAGCAGACAAATATTCAACTGGCTGAAGCCCTTCACAGCCAGCTGACACCCAAGTTGAACCCTCTTCCACTAATCCCAGCTCACCCCCAAAACAGCCATCTCCCAAAGTTCAATCTCCCACGCAGTTGGCTGATGCTTCTTCACAGCCTACTGTGAACCCAATTGATCCAATTCCTCAAATCTCCACAGAATCAGAGGAGAGTGATTCCACTGCTTCTCCATCACTCAACTCTATTGGCTCAGCCTTCATAGAAGCCATGTACGAGGACTTGCGCATTGCAGGGATCAAAAGTGTTCTAACTCAGTATCCAGTCTTGGCGCACCTGCCTATCGCCCTCACCAAAGTTGGAGATCTCAAGTTCTACCTTGCCACCAAGATGACAACTTGGTACCAGAATGAGCAGCTGATAGAGACCTTCTCCTACGAGAAGTTGAAGACGGATGAAGCATGCCTCCAGCACACTTTTGGCTTTGGAAGTCTGGAGGATGCATACTTGCATCAAGATGATCTCATTAGAGGTATCATCGAAGTATCTCAGCAGTACCCCAAGCCGCTCCCAGCAGACGTCTGGGAGTCAGCCAACAAGCTTCTTACAGCAGCAGGATGGGAGACACCTTCTGGAGCTGACATATCCAAAGAAGTCTCAGCTGAGATTACCAAGGAAGCTGTACCAGAAAACACAGCTGAGGTAATGATCATTGAAAAACCAGCTGATGCAGTAGCTGAACCAGAAGCGGCAGCCCCACCAAGTCCAATTACTGATGACACTCGCACACTGGTCGAGTTTGAGGCAGACAAACCCAGTCATGTTGAATCCGAAACCCAAACGGACTCAGCTGTCGAGCTTTCAACCACCATGAAAGAAGCAATCTCTAAAGTGGTTGAAGAAATTCTTTTTCAGGATAGACTGAAGTCTCAAGTGGATGTCATCATGCGATTCACAGCTCTAGACTGTCAAGTCAGAGAACAACAGCGGACAATTGATGAAGTTCATAATTTTGTCCAAAATTTACAAGAAAGTACAAGTCTAGATCTCAAGCAATCTCTCGTCTCACAAAGCATTGATCAGTCAAAACAGCTAGAGAAGAGAGTTCCTGAGATAGTAACAAGACTTCAAGCTCCACTGGTCGACGATATAGCAAATCTTTCAAGCCAGCTGAAAGCCATCAAAAAGTCTACTCTCTCCAGCAGCTCTGACATCCGCCAACTGTTTAACCTATACAAAGATCTGGATGCTCAGTTCAGAGCTGGAAGTATCAGCGTTACTCAGCTGAACATCACCACAGCTGACAACTCAGCCAAGATCACTGATGTTGAAGCTGCTCTCGCCAAGCTCAACGCAACAGTCGCTGACCTCTCTGCCTTCCTTATTGATAATGCCAAAAAGGAGGAAGAAAATAATGAAGCTGGAAAAATAATGGAGAGGAAAGCTGCAGCTCAGGGGGAACCTGTGCAGCCAAATCAGTCGGAAATCGACGACTTTGCTAAAGAGCTGGATGAGGATGAACCGATTGCAGCAGTCAAAGAGACATGGAGAGAGAAAACAGTCGCTTTAGCCAAAGCGTGTGGACACAAGCCAGAAGAATACAATGACTATCACTGGCTGTGTAAATTTCACAACGAGCAAAGAAGAGAAATGCAGGAGCTGGATAAAATCATCAAGAAGAAAGCCGAATCGCTCAAGCCTACTGAGAAAAAGCAGAAGAAGAAAAGGCAGAGCTACAGGCAAGCTAAGAAGAAACAAGTCCAAGCAGCCTCAACTGACAAGAAGAACCCAGATGATTTCAATGAAAACTGGGAACAATGCAAAATATAATTCATCAAAGAATTCTACTACATGAATCAATACAAAGGCATGGATCATGAAACTGCATTCAAAGAATACTTGCTCGAACTTCATGAAGAAGATCCAATGATGGCAAGATCTTTAGCCCTAGCTGCCAAGATAAACGACATCCAGCTAAAAGCTCCAAAAGTCAAGCAATTGAAGCCTCCCACTCTAGCTGGAATGAACCTTCCCGATAAGGCCCAGATTATCAAAGAAGTTCATCACTAGGCTGGCGAAAGAGGAATCTCCAAAACGAAAAATCAAGTCGAATGGAAGGAGTTGGAAGAATTCATCTTCAACAGATATGGTCTCAAGACTGACCATCAAATGGACGAACAGATGAAGTAGCACAGCTGAAGACCCAGCCAATTGGGAATCTTTTCTTTTGAACTTTTGTAATTTTAAAGTTGTAAAATTTTGTATTAATGAAAAGTTCGTTTTATCAAAATCAACCTGAAGACAATCTCTCTTTGTCTAGGCTCTGAAAATGATTATCTGCTATGAATGTTTATATCTTTTGAAACCCCGTTTCCTGTTAAGGGGGAAGTAAATTGTTTTTCTCAGTTAGGTTTTGGCATCAACAAAAAGGGGGAAATTGTTGGGAAAATTAATAGAGTTTTGATTTGATACCAAAACCCAGCTGACCCCAACCGAGTAGATGATTGCACAAGCCTAAGCGTTTTTCAGCTCACCTGTTTGAGCTTATAGAGTTTCTAAGTTTACAGGTAGAGTCGCTGAAGATGGCAGAAGACACAGCTAAGCTGACACAGCTGAGGTATTCAGCAGAGCAGACCAAGCAGAGTCTAAGACCCAACCGTATCAAGACCCAGCTCAGTGACGGAAACCCAGCTCAGTGTCGAAGACCCAGCTCAGTGTAAAAGACCCAGCCTAGTGTCGATGACACAGCTCAGGTCTAAGACACAGCTCAGGCTAATGACACAGCTCAGGTTGAAGACATAGCTCAGGTTAATGATACAGCACAGGTCTAAGACACAGCTCAGAGTCGAGACGCAGCAGAGTCCAAGACGCTGAAGACACAGCAGAAATGTTTAGCAGCTCGAAGACGAAGACCTTCTCCAAGACAAGATCCCGATGTCAGAAGATCTTATCTGACGCAGTCAAATCAGAGAAGAAATAGCTTCTGCAGTTGCAAACCTACTTCGTAGGTTAAAGGCCAGAAGTAAATAAGAGTAGGTAAGATTCAAATAGCTCTCTTCCAACGGCTAGTTTGAATCTCCACCTATATATATCTCCTCACCATTGAAGAACAAGAGGCTGGCGAGACGACTGAAGAAATAGAAGAGAAACAGAAAAATGAACAACGATCTTCAAAGCCAAATCTTTCAAGAACACCCAGCCAGTCAGCTGTGTTCTTAGTTGTTCACATATTCAGTCATAGGTAGAATAGATTAGAATAGAAATATCTTAAGCCTAGTTTGAACGAGTTCATCATACTCCATGTTCTTCATTGTAAGAACTCGTTCATAGTGAAAAAACCCAAACCCAAACCCAAACCCAGAAAGGTTAGGTCAAGGTACGCCTACTCGAAGCGTATAATTCGAGTGGTTAGGTTTTACAGTACCCGGAAAATGTAAGTCAGGTTTTTTCAGTACCCGCAAACTAAAAGGTGTAGGCTTGACAGTGCCCGTAAACTGTTGGAACACAACTCAGGTTCGAGTTGTGAAGTTGTTTGGTACTTGGAAACCAAGTGGTAGTGAATTACCAGTGAACCTGGTCGTGGACGTAGGAGGTGTTACTCTGAACCACGTTAAAATTGCTTTGTTCTTTACTGCTTTGTTTATGCATTCTGCTAACCCCTCATGATCTTATTTTAAATTGCATAAACTGACTAACTGAAAAGTGAAACAGAGCTTTGCAATATAACTTGAAGCAACAGACGGACTTTCCAAACCCACCAACTTCCGCACACACTCACACAGCCAGCTGTGTCGATCAAGCTGCTTTCCAGCTGGATCGAATACAGCAGGCTCTCTCAAAAGAGTTTTAAATTAGAAAAGTTTTTAAACCTTGGTGTATTTACCCCCCTCTACACCAAGGTATCCGTCTTGGGACCAACATGACATTTGGATCCGAAGACCTTGAAATACCAAATGTTTGGTATTCTGTTATTCCATAGCTCATACGGCGTCTTTCCTTGCCTCGATGTGAGTAGAGAGCGATTCTGAGTGAAGCATGCTGTGTTGATTGCCTCGGCCCAGAACTTCTTTGGAATGGCTGAGCTGGCTAGCATTGAGGTAGCCGCTTCTTTGAGTGTTCTGTTCCTCCTCTATGCTACACCATTCTACTGTGGTGTGCGCGCTGCTGAGGTTTGATGCTGAACTCCGTTCTTCTCACAGTATTCATAAATAGTTTCATTCAGAAACTCCGTTCCTCGATCTGATCTGATTGACATTATCTTGCACTCCTTCTGAGTTGACAATCTTTCCAGCAGGATTGACAGCTTAGTCCTTGTTTCGCTCTTCTGGTACAGGAATGACACCCATGTGAATCTTGAGAAGTCATCCACTACGACCGGAGTATATTTTCTGCCATTGAAGCTTGCTGGAGTCACTGGACCAAAGAGATCCATGTGAAGAAGTTGAAGAACGCGATCAGTTGACTGTACTGGCTTGAGAGAGATTGAAATTCTTGTTTGTTTTCCTTGTTGGCATGCGCTGCACATATGACTTTTGTCATATACTTGATCTGGAATTCCATTAGCGAGCTGGTTCCTAGCCAGTTTGTTGATTGTCTTGAAGTTGAGATGATTCAGCCGTCTGTGCCACAGCCAGCTGACTTCATTGCTGCTTTTGGATACAAGACAAGTCTCGGGAGGGCTGCTGTTCCAGTCAGCAAAATACATATTTCCTTTTCTTTTCCCTCTCAGTAGTATCTGCTTGGTTTTCTTGTGCATCCATGTGCATCAAACTTGACAGAAAAACCGTTGTCGCAGAATTGGCTAATGGAAAGCAAATTATGTTGCAATCCTTGTACATATGAAACATTAGGGATTATAACATTTTTAGTTTTAAATGTACCATAACCTTTGGTTAGACCTTTGGAGTTGTCACTAAAAGTTACTTGTGGGCCTGGACGCTCGATGTACTCCTGGAGTAGATACTTTAAGTGGGTCATGTGCTTGGAACATCCGCTGTCCAAGTACCATAGCGTTATCATCGACTCCTCAATGATACGTCGTTCCCTTGCAACCTATGACAAAAATCAAAATTTAGGTACCTAGTTTTAATTGGGTCCTTGTGGGTTAGACAGAGATCCTTTTACGACCCAGATCTGCTTGATGACTCGAATTGGGTCATTTGATCTGATGATCCTTCCAGCTGAGTCGATATATACATTCTTTGTGTTCTTCGGTTGTTGCTGGTGGGGTCTTGATCTCAGTATTTTTCCAGCTTGATTTCTTTGTTGATGTCCTGGTCTTTTTCGGTATCCAGCTGAGATGTTCCTTTATCTCTACTGTTTCTTGTGATATCTCGGCTGGAATTGGTGCTCCAGCTGGTGATCATATGAGTGATATCCAGCTGGGTGTCTCTTTTGATATCTCAGTTGATATCTTTCGACGTGCTGTTGATGTCGCTGGTATCTGAACTGTCCAACCTGCTGTCTTTGTTGAGTTTGAGCACGTTGCTATCTGATCTGAGCTTGAAGTTGTCTCACAGCTGGCTTTTTTTATGCCTGGTGTGTCCTCAATGGTCGTTGCTGAGTGGCTGGAATTGGGTTTTCTTTTGCTCTTACAAACATTACCTTTGTTCCACTTGTGGAAGCAATGTTTGTGGCATCCTTTGATCCATTGTAACCCAGTCCTGCTTTGAGTGCTGCTGGACGTTGTGCACTTATGATTTCGTCCATTGTTGTTGTAGCTTTGATGAGAGCTACCATCTTTTTAGATAGTACCTCTTCGGAACTTTTCAGCTCTATAATCTCAGCTGACTTCTTTTCTGATTCAGCTGTGGCCTTTTTCAATTCTTCCATCAGCTGTTTCTTTTCGTAGTAGAAGTCTTTCATCAGCTGATCTTGTTTCACTATTTTGTCTTTTAGTGAAATAACCTCCTCTTTGAGTTGTGTTGTATCAGCTGCTTCTGATACCTTTTTCTTTTCCAGTTCCACCTTCAGCTCAGTATTCTCACACATTATGATGTCAAGGATCTCTTGAAGCTCTTTGGAATCGTTCATAACCTTCTCTACTAAACTCCAATTAGGTAGCCCTGATTCTGAAACCTGTGTAGAGTGTTCGTGTGATGGTGAGGGATTAGATAGATTTTGAGTTCTTGACATTACCTCATCTTCATCGATTCCGTCTGTCTGTCCCATGAAGCATGTATCCCATTCACGTTCATCATGAGCCATCAGTGCTTCTTCTTCTGAATCTGAAAATGGCATGTTATCCTCCATTTTGTTGCACTCCGATTCCTCGTCGGCGATGTAAGCTCTCCTTCTGTCAGCTGCCTTAGCTTTCAGTTGGTCTTTATCTTTCTTGGATAACTTGGGACAGTCTAGCATGTAGTGTCCCGGTTCCTTGCAGTTGAAGCAACCTTCGTCTGTTCGTTTGTTAGCTGACTTCTCATCAGCTGTTGCGTACTTGTCTCTGTAAGTTCTTGCGAACTTCTTGTACTTGCCCTTGCTGGTGTTGAGTCTGTTGTAGTTTTTGACCAGCATGGCTATCTCTTCAAGTATCTCTTCCTTGCTCATGTCCTTCTTTGAGGACTCAGCTGACTGTATGTATGTGGATTTTTCAGAATTAGCTCTGAACGCAATCTCATTTGGCGCAGGTGTCAGCTCTCCATCATTTTGATTGCTTGAAGATTCTTTCATGGTAATCTTCAAGTTGTATTCGTTGGCTTTGAGCAGGGAGAATAATATTTCAGTTGAAAGATCACCCAAGTCACTTCGACTTTGGTGTACCACCTTGTATGTGTTCCATTCAGCTGTGAGCGCTGAAAGGACTTTAGATTCTTTTCAGGCTGGGTGTATTTCCCAGTTCTGATGGTTTCAATCTCTACCACGATATTTGAGAATCTGAGTTCCATCCCTTCGATGGACTCGTTGACAAGCTGTTTGAAGTTATCATACTTCTGGCAGACAATCGTGAATTTATTTTCTTTTATCTCCTCCGACCCTTCGCATAGCTTGGCTAGGGTTTCCCACATCTCCTTTGCGGTGTTGCAGTTGATGATCTTGCTAAGATAGGCGTTGAAGACTATTGACGAGATGGTGTTCCTTGCGAAGCTGTCTAATCCAGCTTGCTTCCTTTCTTCTGAGGTATGTTCATTCTTCGGCTTGGGAATGAGCTGATACGTTGGCTGACCACCATCTTGAGCTGGAACAAGCTCATTTTCTTATTTGTAAATGATGATAGGTCCGTCTGATGACGTCCCACATCATGTCATGATGTGCACAAAGAAAGCTTTTTAATCTGAACTTCCAGATTGCATAATCATCAACCGAGAAAGTAGGAAGGTTCATGTTAAGATAAGAATCCATGGAGATATGCACAGTATGAAATAATATGAGTTTTTCCAAAAGAGGATCTGTTCAGTTGACCACTGACAGATTTTCAAGAACAATCTCTTGATTCAGAAATAGCGGTCTTTTGAACCACTGCTCTGATACCAATTGATGGTCCCTGAGCTGGGTCTTTGGTGTAGAGGGGAGGGGTGAAAACACCAAAGATAGATTTTAGAAACTTTTTATACTAGTTGAAATCAGAGTTTGTGAGCTCAGTTATGAATCCAGCTGAGGAAAGTCGTCTGGGCTAATAACTTAGCTGGCGGTGCGGAAAGTGGTTGTTGGTCCCAAGACGGATACCTTGGTGTAGAGAGGGGGGGTGAATACACCAAGGTTTAAAAACTTTTCCTAGTTAAAACTCTTTTCAGAGAGTTGGCTGTGTTCGATCCAGCTGGATGGCAGCTTGATCGACACAGCTGGCTGTGTGTGTGTGCGGAATGTGGTGGATTTGGAAAGTCCGTCTGTTGCTTCAAATATATTGCGAAGCTCTGTTTCACTTTTTAGTTAGTCAGTTTATGCAGATTGAAATGTATGCTTATGAGGGTTAGTAACATGCATAAAACAAAGCGATAAATGACAGAGCAATTTTAACGTGGTTCGGAGTAATCCCTCCTACGTCCACGACCAGATTCACTGGTAATTCACTACCACTTGGTTTCCAAGTACCAAGCAACTTCACAACTCTAACCCGAGCTGTGTTTCAACAGTTTGCGGGCACTGTCAAGCCTACACCTTCAGTTTCCGGGTACTGAAGAACTTAACCACTTGAATTACACGCTTCGAGCAAGCGTACCTTTACCTAACCTTTCTGGGTTTGGGTTTGGGTATGGTTTTCCAACTATGAACGAGTTCTTACAATGAAGAACAAGGAGTATGATGAACTCATTCAAACTAGGCTTAAGATATTTATTCTGATCTATTCTGCCTATGACTGAATATGTGAACAACTAAGAACACAGCTGACTGGCTGGGTGTTCTAGAAAGATTTGGCTTTGTAGATCGTTGTTCATTTTTCTGTTTTCTTCTATTTCTTCAGTCGTCTTGCCAGCCTCACCAGCCTCTTCTCTTCAATGGTGAGGAGGTATATATATAGGTGGAGATTCAAACTAGCCGTTTGAATCTTACCTACTCTTGTTGACTTCTGGCCTTTACCTACGAAGTAGGTCTGCATCTGCAGAAGCTAGTTCTTCTCTGATCTGACTGCGTCAGATAAGATCTTCTGACATCGGGATCTTGTCTTTGAGAAGGTCTTCGTCTTCGCGCTGCTAAGCGTCTCTGCTGTATCTTCAGCGGCTTGGACTCTGCTGTGTCTTGATTCTGAGCTGTCTTTAGACCTGTGCTGTATCATCAACCTGAGCTGTGTCTTCAACCTGAGCTGTGTCACTGACCTGAGCTGTGTTTTAGACCTGAGCTGTGTCAACGACACTAAGCTGGGTCTTTTACACTGAGCTGGGTCTTTGACACTAAGCTGGGTTTCCGTCACTGAGCTGGGTCTTGATACTGCAGGATCTTTGACTCTGCTTGGTCTTGCTCTGCTGAGTCTGCACTGCTGAGTTCTATAAGCTGTCTGCTTAGCTGTGTCTTCTGCTGTCTTCAGCGAATCTACCTGTAAACTAAGAAACTCTATAAGCTCAAACAGGTGAGCTGGAAACAACACAAAGTTTGTACATTCATCTACTCGGTTGGGGTCAGCTGGGTTTTGGTATCACTTCAAAACATGTTTATTATTTTCCCAACAATTTCCCCCTTTTTGATGATGCCAAAACCTTTACAAACTTTTACAGAAAAACACAAAATAAAAATCCTAACTAAACTCTTCCTGGCTGCTCCACATGCCTTGACGAGAGTTTGCACTCTTTCTCCAATTGTCTTTCCAGCTCGCCATTTGCCTCTTTTAGATTCCTTTTCTGTTCAATCATTTCCCCCTTTTTATTTCCGTTTTTCTGTTCAATCATTTTCTTCCTTTTTGGTTCATCAAAAAGATATTGGGAGGAAGGAGAGTCGAGGTCTGGCGGCGGCGTTCTGGCAATAATTTCTTCCCGTTCTTGGTAACTCCAGTCAGCTTGGAGTTGATACCAATTGATGCACTTTTGGCTCTTCTTTTTCATCTGATACCAATTGATGGTCTTTCTCAGCTGTATGACTCAGTTTGGAGTGAGTCATCTTGACCTTCTTCCTCTGAGGGAAGGCTCCGTTTGCAAGGTTCCCCCTCAATTGGATGGTCCAATTGTGTTTTATCAGCGGAGTTTGATTCCTCCAGGCTTGATGACTTCATCATGAGATCTTTGGGGTTTCTGCTGAGCTGGTCCAGCTGTGTCTGATTCCTTCTTGATGACACACGATGATCCAGCTGGGTATATCTTGCTGGATGCTCTGCTTGACGATTCTGCTGGACTGAGTTCCCCCTCAATTGGATATTCCAATTATTTTATCAGCTGGGTTTGATTCCCCTGGCTTGATGTGGAACAAGTTGCAGCTGATTATTTGATGGTGAGAGATCGCGAAAGGGACCGTCGTCGGCAGAATTTAAAACGGACGTATCTTTCGCTTCAAGGATCAGAATTTCTATTATAATACCATTCTGGAAGCGGAACGACGATTCAGATTGAACTCATCGCGCTCTGCGCGATGACCTAAGTGGTCACGGGCCCAAAGTTGGTTCCTGAATGAATCATCTCCTCTCTGGACCTTGTTGACTGCTTGAAGTCTATTTCCCAGCTGGAGTCTGACTGCTTGACATCCAGCTTGATATTCCGTCTGCTGGAATCTTGAAATGAAGCTCGGTTGAATTCCAGCTTTATGTCTAGTTGAGATCCTCAGCTGTGTCTTTTTGGTTGACCTTGATGTCTGAGCTGAATGACCTTCTGCCTTTAATTTTGATTCCAGTCAGCTGGATTTATCTGTTGCCTTTTAGCTTTCTGTCCAGCTGGGAGCCGCTGCTTTTCTTGGGCTTTAGATTGCTGAGCAACTTGTCTTCTTTGGCAGGGCTGAGCTTTGAAAGCTGGCTTGATGATGTTCGATCTTTTTGGAACATCATTGGCCTTGGTTCCAGCTGTGTTTGTATTGGCTGGAGCCAGTCTGTTCTGATTCAACTCTGGCCATCTTCAGCTTCTTGAACATTCTTCTGCTTTAGCTCCGAATTCTCAGCTGTGTAGATTTCAAGGATTTCTAGCAATCTCTTGAAGTCGCTGAGCACTTTTTCGATGAGGTCTCTTTTTAGCATGCAATCAGTTGTGCCATGTCCAGCTGGGCATTCTACTTGATTTTGCTCTCTTTCCAGCTGTGTAGAGTTCCTCCTTGATTTGATAGTAGGTGGCTTTTTCTTCAGCTGCATCCTACTTCATTTGAAGAGGTCTCCGTTTGTATAGCAGGTAGACAGCTGTCCCAAATCCAGCTGATTCATCTGTTGCTTCTCGATTCTTTTCTTGAGACCAATGTACTCAGTAGTGTGACTGGC
The DNA here is from genome assembly GCA_031470985.1 of Agastache rugosa. NCBI lineage: Eukaryota > Viridiplantae > Streptophyta > Magnoliopsida > Lamiales > Lamiaceae > Agastache > Agastache rugosa. The sequence goes on from CM062604.1 coordinate 21,413,143, forward strand.
TGAGTTTTTAGTTTTGTATCCAGCTGTCTTTATTTCACAGCTGGTCCCAGTCAGCTAGCTGGGTTTCTTCATTTTCTTCGTCGGTTGATTCAGTAAGATGTTCCAGACATCTTAATCAAGGTGATCATCCTCATCTGAGTCGGAGAAGGAGATTTGATCATCGTCCATTTCGCTCGTTTCGAACCCTTTATCCTTTCTTCGGGAGGATGACTCAGCTGGGTTTCTCTTTGGGTAGAGTTGCTTGTCGTGATGAACCTTCACGATCTTCTTGTACCTTTCCTTGCTGTGATTCAGTCTATTGATGCTCCGTACAAGCATGGCAACTTCTTCGTGCAATTCTTCTTTGCTCATATTTCCGCGCTCCTTGTTGGTCCTTCCAAGCTGAGCTGATTGAGCTAATCTTCTTGATTTTGCACTGAGAGCTGTCTCTTTTTCCTTGGGAGTCAGCTCCGTTTCATTCATCCGGCTGAATGATTCTCAGCTTGTGATCCCCAGATCAAATTCGTTGGCTTTCAAGATGGAGAACAATTTTTCCGTCTCCATGCTGCCAAGATCAGTTCTGCTTTGGTGAACCACCTTGTGTGTACACCATTCTGATGAGAGAGCTGCAAGAACTTTCAAGTTCTTATCTCGAACTGTATATTTCCCAGTTCGGATCGTCTCGATCTCGATGACGAGGTTGGAGAATCTGAGCTCCATTTGATCAGTGGACTCGTAGGGGAGTTGCTTGAAGTTGTCGAACTTCTGGCATGCAACTGAGAATTTGTTCTCTTGAATTTCATCTGAGCCTTCACACAGCTTGGCTAGAGTGTTCCACATCCCCTTAGCTGTCTCACAGTTGATAATCTTGCTGAGATAAGCGTCCGTCACCGTTGAGGAGATGACGTTGCGAGCGTAGCTATCCAATCCAGCTTGTCTTCTTTCTTCTGGAGAGTACTCATTCCTTGGCTTCACAACTTGCCGGAGTACTGGTTCAGCTCCAGGTGTGGTTTCTGCTTTTCTTTCTGACTTCATGATGATGATGGGTCCGTCTGTGATAACATCCCACATCATATCGTTTTGCGTGCACAGAAAGCTTTTGAGTCGGAACTTCCATATCTGATAATCATCGACTGAGAATGTTGGAAGATTCCTGCACATAGAAGATTCCATGACAGTATGCAATATAATGATTTAAAATTTTTTTTTTTGAAACTTTGAAGGATCTGTTCAGGTGACCATTATCAGCAATGAAATGCTGACTTGACAGATACAGTGATCTTTTGAACCACTGCTCTGATACCAATTGTTGGTCCCAAGACGGATACCTTGGTGTAGAGGGGGGGTGAATACACCAAGGTTTAAAAACTTTTCCAAGTTAAAACTCTTTTCAGAGAGCTGGCTGTGTTCGATCCAGCTGGATGGCAGCTTGATCGACACAGCTGGCTGTGTGTGTGTGCGGAATGTGGTGGATTTGGAAAGTCCGTCTGTTGCTTCAAATATATTGCAAAGCTCTGTTTTACTTTTCAGTTAGTCAGTTTATGCAGATTGAAATGTATGCTTATGAGAGTTAGTAACATGCATAAAACAAAGCGATAAATGACAGAGCAATTTTAACGTGGTTCGGAGTAACCCCTCCTACGTCCACGACCAGATTCACTGGTAATTCACTACCACTTGGTTTCCAAGTACCAAGCAACTTCACAACTCTAACCCGAGCTGTGTTTCAACAGTTTGCGGGCACTGTCAAGCCTACACCTTCAGTTTCCGGGTACTGAAGAACCTAACCACTCGAATTACACGCTTCGAGCAAGCGTACCTTTACCTAACCTTTCTGGGTTTGGGTTTGGGTATGGTTTTCCAACTATGAACGAGTTCTTACAATGAAGAACAAGGAGTATGATGAACTCGTTCAAACTAGGCTTAAGATATTTATTCTGATCTATTCTGCCTATGACTGAATATGTGAACAACTAAGAACACAGCTGACTGGCTGGGTGTTCTAGAAAGATTTGGCTTTGTAGATCGTTGTTCATTTTTTCTGTTTTCTTCTATTTCTTCAGTCGTCTTGCCAGCCTCACCAGCCTCTTCTCTTCAATGGTGAGGAGGTATATATATAGGTGGAGATTCAAACTAGCCGTTTGAATCTTACCTACTCTTGTTGACTTCTGGCCTTTACCTACGAAGTAGGTCTGCATCTGCAGAAGCTAGTTCTTCTCTGATCTGACTGCGTCAGATAAGATCTTCTGACATCGGGATCTTGTCTTTGAGAAGGTCTTCGTCTTCGAGCTGCTAAGCGTCTCTGCTGTATCTTCAGCGGCTTGGACTCTGCTGTGTCTTGATTCTGAGCTGTCTTTAGACTGTCTTTGTATCATCAACTCCGAGCCGTGTCTTCAACCCGAGCCGTGTCACCGACTCCGAGCCGTGTTTTAGACTGAAAGCTGTGTCAACGACACTAAGCTGGGTCTTTTACACTGAGCTGGGTCTTTGACACTAAGCTGGGTTTCCGTCACTGAGCTGGGTCTTGATACTGCAGGATCTTTGACTCTGCTTGGTCTTGCTCTACTGAGTCTGCACTGCTGAGTTCTATAAGCTGTCTGCTTAGCTGTGTCTTCTGCTGTCTTCAGCGAATCTACCTGTAAACTAAGAAACTCTATAAGCTCAAACAGGTGAGCTGGAAACAACACAAAGTTTGTACATTCATCTACTCGGTTGGGGTCAGCTGGGTTTTGGTATCACTTCAAAACATGTTTATTATTTTCCCAACAATTTCCCCCTTTTTGATGATGCCAAAACCTTTACAAACTTTTACAGAAAAACACAAAATAAAAATCCTAACTAAACTCTTCCTGGCTGCTCCACATGCCTTGACGAGAGTTTGCACTCTTTCTCCAATTGTCTTTCCAGCTCGCCATTTGCCTCTTTTAGATTCCTTTTCTGTTCAATCCTTTCTCCCTTTTTATTTCCGTTTTTCTGTTCAATCCTTTTCTCCCTTTTTGGTTCATCAAAAAGATATTGGGAGGAAGGAGAGTCGAGGTCTGGCGGCGGCATTTGTGAAAATATTCGTTGATTTGGATTCCGATTCGATTCGATTTCGAATACTAAATATGATTCGAATTCGATTCGAAGTCTAAATTCGAACTATTCGATTCGATTCGAATATTCGAATGGATTTTTTATATTTATATTCTAAGTAAAAAATTTCGAATATTCGATTTGAATTCATAAAATTATTCGATTCGATTTGAACTATTCGATTCGAATTAATTCCCCAAATTCAATTCTCTGTCTCAAACTCTCAATACAAACCACAAATTATATTGTCTAACATAAAAACAATTATCAAATACATAAATAACAAAACATTCCTTGTCAAATGCATTCAAAGAACAGTCGCATAAAACAATCCACAAAAGTCTAATCTTTCAACAAACACTAGGATAAACCCTAGATTTAAAAAAAAATTAATATATTCATATATTATTAAGAAGGTATATTAGGACCAGTTACAGTTAGGTTGCTTTAAAAAATTAATATTACATCTATAATATATTATATATTATATTATAAATATTATATTATATATTTATTTAAATATCTAATCGAATCTTTACGAATATCGAATCGAATATCGTAATTACTAATAAAGATTTGAAAACTAATCGAATAAAAAAAAAGATTTGAATTCGAATTCGAATCGTAAAATTTCGAATCCGAATATCAAAATTCGAATACGAATCTCGAATCGAATCAAAATATTTGATTTGATTTACACCCCTACTAAAGATGATGATTAGCTAATACCAGGGGGGAGTGAAGGAATGATTAAATCCATACTCATGGGATTAGTCATTCCTGATGAAAAAAATACACCAACCGTAGAATTAGGAATGGAGACAACAATTACAATTCCATTCTAGCATACCAGTCATCCCCTAATTAGAGCATGTATAATCCCAATATATTATTAATATTTTGTGCATTTTAAGTGGGGTCCCAATAATTGGGAGATCAGACTCAAAATAATCTATAATGGCATCGGTCTCTCATCCTGGTCTTTCATTATTTAATTGTATTTTATCTTTATTTTTATGTTTTATATTTATTTTGAATAATAAGAATAATTATAATTAAAATACCATATTGTATTGAAACATTGGAAAAATACAATATAATAAATAAAAATACAATAATATTAAAATTTAGCTAGAACTAGTTGAGTGGACCGAAACGTGTCAAAATTTCCTCAATTAAATCGTTTTCAAGACATTCGTGGACTCTCGCATCGTGAAAGCGCACTTGTCTCTCAGCATATGTTCTAAACGCAGCAGTTCCACCTCGTGAAACTGTCGCCGGGTTGATATTTCGATCACCCTCCGTGCTCTGTTCGGCTTCAAAGTGAGTTGCTCCCTCTCCTTCATCTTCAATGATCATGTTATGCATAATGATGCCCTCTCACGATCTCGGTGCACGTACACCCTTGCTGGAATTGAACTCCGTCGAGTTTTGCTCTCCTCAAGACTTTTTGCACTATTTCAACGGCTTGTTGTGCCAGCTCCATTGCCCTATGAATGCGCTTATGCTTTTCATCGAAATTGAAAAAACTTCCAGATCAAAACATTTTATTGCTAATTGAAAATATGTTGAGCATATTGAGAAAGAAAGAGTATTGAAAATGAGCCCTCGCTGTAGATGCTCTTAGGGCATGTTTGGTAGACATGATAGGATATGATAAGATAGTTTAAGGCAAGATATGTATCGTAGATAAAGTAAGATTGGTATCGTATCTTTGTGTTTGATAGATAAGATATGTAATGTAGATATGATAGATTGGTTGTTTGGTATCCTAGTTTAAATTCAAGATTAAGTAGGAAATGACAATTCTACCCCTAATTATAATTAATTATTTAAAATATAAAATTAATGTCCTCTCTCTATCTCTTCTCTTCCCCTCTGCAAATTAATCTCTTCTCTTTTGTCTCCCCTCTCTGACCCGCCACCATCCTCTGCAATTTCTCAAAACCTCTCTATCTTTCTCTCTCTCTCCTCTCTCCCCTCTATCTCTCCTCTCTCCCTGCCACCGCACCACCACCCAAAACCTCTTTCTCTCACTCTCAAAACCTCTCTCTCTCTTTCTCTCACTCTCCTCTATCCCCTCTATCTCTCCTCTCTCTTCTCTCTCCCTGCCGCCACCATCACCACCACCCAAAATTTCTTCCGCGTCTGAAATCTCACACCAGATCTCACCGATCCCGCCACCATGTTCTCACGTCGTCGGCATCGCGTTGCTGCTCGCCACCAGCAGCCCACTGTTCACCGCCATCCATTTGCCCCACTTCCACATCGGTATCACTCTGTACGGCTTCTCCGCTGCATGTTGCCGCCGCTTCCGCTTCTGATTCTCGGAGCTCGACGAGACGTCGTCGACGACGTCGCTCTTCCATCGATGCAATTAGAGATTAGGAAATTGGGAGGAATTGGAGGGGGTTTTGATTTTGTGTGGAAGGATTATTTGGGGGAAGAAATAGAATTCAGTAAATTCATATTTGGAGAGAAGGCAGACTCTTCATATTTGGGGAGAAGGCATCGCGACGGATGAAGGAGAGGAGGAAGAGAGAGAAAAGAGGGAGGAGAGAGAAAATAGGAGGAGAATTTGGTCTTTTTAACAATTAATCTGGAATACTGTTTAAACCTCTTTCAGTATCCATCCAAATTGATGGGTTAGCTTTTACGAAAGGCTACAGTGTTATGTAACGGGCCATGAATTAATGTCGGGCCAGCCATATCTAGGCCTTATCAGGACTGTCAAACACCTCCTTAATATTGTGCAATGAAGACCTAAGCGGAGTCCGCCACGTGGCCGGTCCGGATCGGATCGGTTCAGTTGTTGCTGGTCTACCTGATGATGGCTTCCATTTCATCCGGTTTAGTGTTGTCACGCTCGCAGCGGCATCGCTTCTCTCTCTCTCTCTTTGCTTTGCTCTCCGCAATTTCTAGGGCAAAAACTTTAGGCATCGAGGTAGGTTACAAACTTTCGCTTAATCGCAGCTGCTTCGCTTAAACTCTTATTTTTCTTTCGATGTATTTGGGGATTAATCTAGGGTTTTGGTTGATTTTCGTGTAATGTGTTCAAACTTTGTCTAATATGTTTGGATTTTCATTTTCTTTCTCGATTTTTGTTAATTTTGCGATCGGTTGAGAAATTGGACCGAACTGACTCTGGAATTAATGAGACGTAGCTAAATCAGCAGGAATTCGTGTAAAAAAAAGTGAAGTTGGAAGCTACACAGTCTCGACAATGATAGATGGTAAAAGAAAAGGACAAATTTTTGGTCTGTTTATCCTCTTTTTCAATATATTGAGCAGATTGGGTCCTGATTCATTGTTTTCGTCAGTTCCAGACTTCCAGTTTGGTCAGAACATGGTGTTCTTTCATGGGCTATTTGTTTCTATTATTTTCTTTTTGTTTATTCAATGTTGTAGAATTTTAGGAAATTAAGAAATTTGCTCCTCTGTATTTTTAGTTTGCTTGATCGGGGTGTGTTGTTGTTTTGTCTTCATTGTATGTGGTATTTAACTAAATTTGATTAGTTTTGTTGACTAAACCATTTCTAGCATATAAATACTATTCATTTTAGAGATGATCTCGATAAAAATGTGAATTTTCTTTCTCATTTTGATTATTTGGATTTGCTATTGTACTCAATAACAGCTATAACCAACAACTCGCTTCTGTAACATTTAAGTGGTTTTATTTTGCTTTTACATTGTAGATTCAGCTTCTTCTTGGGTGTCGTAAAGATGGTGGAGACACTTTTTGAAGATATATTTCGAATTGATGCAATAGACCCAGATGGAAAAAAGTTTGATAGGGGTATGATTTTATTTTAATTTCATCCTTTTTTCCTGCTCAAATTGTAGTTTCTTGTTTTTGATGCGTATTTTGTATTTCTGGCCAAAACCTTAGGGATTTTTAGAACTGTCGATGTTCTCATGCAGTATATATATTTAAACAAATGAAGCAGAAATGTAGAGGAGACCAAATGGAACTCTGACTCCAATTTACACAAGTTTTTCTCGAAGTTTCTTGTTGTTGCTAGACCAATGAAATGTGACCGAATTTATGATTGCTTCTTATTTTTTATATTACTGCCACTTTTGTGCAGAGGAGTTCTGTTTTGTATAATCCTTGTGGAGCGTCACTCGTTAAGAAAATTATTAGCAGTAAGCATGTTTCTAGAAGTTTATCATTGACCAGCTATTTGTGTATGTTATTTTGTGTTGTTTTGGTAAATCATGCTTGATGTGATTAATAAGGAATTGGTTGATTGATTAGATGAGATGATTTTGATATTTTTCATTTGCATTTTAAACTGCTAGTTGATTCCTATCTAATAATGCCCTTATTCTCATCCTTGGACTTGATCGTTGGTTTTAGGCCTTAATTGTTTCTCCCTGCAGTCCTCCTGAAATGTGTCCTGTAATAGAATTCTTCTCAACCTTGGACATGTTCTGATTCTTATGAGTTGATGGTTTTTCTTTAGTCTCTCGCATTTCTGCTAGGAGTGAGCAGTTTGACATGCTGATGCACCTTGATATCAATACTGAGATATATCCTATGCGTTCTGGGGAGAAGTTCATGATGGTATTAGCATCCACTCTGAACTTGGATGGAACGCCCGATACTGGTTATTACACTCCGGTAAAATCATGATCTCGTCTGTTTTGAGTTCATGAGTCTTTGCAATTCATGATGAATTAGATTTTGTTTATATTTTAATTAGTTAATTGGCCACGAAAAAAAAAAACAACTAGTTTTGGAAAGAAATATTCAGATACACATTCATGCATATATATATGTATGTAGTTTGACCTCAGAATTTCCCTTAGTGACTATTTCAGTTGAATTTCATGACATTTATAGTTAGCTTTGACTTTGATTTGTGTGATTTTACTTGGAAATGTTGCTGCTATCTTTTGAAAAAAAAATAATAATAATAAGGAATTGAGGTTTACACATTAAGTAGAGTAACCTTGAATAAGCAATGCCCATTTATTTACTTCACAGCTTGGTGTCTATGTAATTGGTGGCTATGGCTTCAACACCTGACTGCTTTGAAGTGGTTTTGCTTTTGAATCAAAGTACACGACCTTTATTCGACTTTGAATGATTTAGTTTTTGCCATAGCTTTGTTCTTCATTTCCATTAGTGAATTAAATAGCTATGACATCCTCGATTATATTTGTAAATGTTGAGTCTAATCTGAAGATTTGATTACTAACAATCTGACATAAGTTTATTGCTCTTTGACTTCAGGGTAACAAGAAATCACTTGCAGATAAGTTCGACTATGTCATGCTAGGAAAATTGTACAGAATCTCTGAGGAATCTAGAGAGAAGCAAGTTAAAGCGTATGTTTCCATACCTTGTCCTGCATTCATTATAATATTATCTCTCCTTATATCCATTGTCCTTAACACAGTAGTTAGTTTACCATAATATGTTCACACTTCACCTTAACGAGGTTGTGGATTTTGTAGCTGGCTGTTTAAGCATTGTTGTCTCTTTTACTCCAGCTATCATATGTTGTTTTTGTTTGGACCCAGGGATATATATGTATCGTTTGGTGGACTTCTGATGATGCTGAAGGGTGACCCTTCCATTGCTGCTAGATTTGAGCTTGATCAGAAGTTGTTTATTCTGATTAGGAAAGTCTGAGGTACCAATCACTACTAGAAATTCGCTCATACATAACGGGTAATATCCGTTATTTATGAGCGCAAAAAACCGTTATATAAAGTGGTGATATAAAAGGTGCGCTCATATATAACGGTTATTAACCGTTATGTATAGAACTTATGCATAACGGTTTGACCATATAGATAACGGTTCTAACACCGTTATCTATGAAAGTGATACATAACGGTTTTTAACCGTTATAAAATTTATTAACACGTAATGTATTGTTCTTAAGATAACGTTTTTATGCTTTAGATGACGGTTTTGAAACCGTTATGTTTTCTCGTTCTAATTTCAACCTATTATTTATGTTTTTTTTGTTGTTTTTTTTTTTTCAATTTACCTATTTTTTAAAATTCTTAAAACCAATAAATAATCTCATTAAATCATAAAATAATACATTTGTTATCATCAAAACATAGTCTTACATATATTACCATCCTAACATAGTCAACATACATGATAATGTTTCACAAAAAATTATATCTATGTGAGTATCATCTGACATAAAACAATTAACTAAACTAGCTAGTTCCAAACCCATATTCATCCACTTCTTTGCCGACTCCACCTGCCCATCTTAACTGGGAGCACACCTCGATTCCTCGATGTCATGCCTAGCCACTTAGGTTCTTCACTTGAATCATTCTCCCTCCTTCAATCCAACCATTTCTATCTACACAAAGCAATAAGAAAGAATCCAAATATTATCAATCAATAACCATAAGAACACTACGTATAATACAATAAAAAGTATATTATTTAGATTATGCACCATGTCCTGAAACATGCATATAAAATGAACGACTACTTTTAACTTCACAACTCTCATGACAATAGTTTACTTCTACAATACGTTATAGAATGCAGATAGAAATTAACAAGAACAAAAACATAAAAACAGTAAGTGAGCTTCTTTACTTTGAAGACAAGATGAACTTCTTATCAGTAGAAAAGTCCCTTGCTTCCTTAAGATTCATAAAAAACTAATTTGTCTGGTACCTAGCATGTAGCAAGTAAGAAAGATGGAGGACAAATAAAAGACCGGACAACTCCTAGCAGCAACTATACATCTCAAATTATGTGTCAGCCACATAATAACATACTTAATGTACCTAATAACTCCAAAAGTAAAATAGATCCAACACAATCCCACTAACGTAACAGAAAATTAAATATAAAAATAGACTCAAATAGTATCACAATTTTCAATTATTCAAAGTCATTCTTCTCTTTTACTCTACAATTTATAATGTATGCAATCAGTTGGACAGAACTGAACAATCTAATTGCAGCATAATCTCACAATGCATTTCTACGAGCAGCAGCAGAGGGATAAAAAAGCACTGACCACATCAATTCTAATACTTATAAACCTTAAGCAAGAATTTTGAGTTACACCCATTGAGAAAAGAACAGCAGGCATCAAAGCAGAACACATCACATTACCTGAAAATGAAGAATTGTTGATTTTACTGATCTGGTGTTCTGCCAGAACTCATAATACACTCCGCCTTTCCTAGTTACTTTGCATTCCTAACAAATCCAGAAGACAAAATCACACAACTTACACATCTTCTAGAATCAATAAATTAATAGCTGTACATCTTTCTGAATACCAGAAGCAATACAACTCTGTCAGCTACCATTTAAGGCTGAAGCTTACCTTTTCTGATTCCTCTCCGGAGTGGAGTACATTCTCATAATTCTTGTACTGTTCTAGTCTAGTCTGTCTATACTTCTCCCTAGATATGCTTAGCCTCTCCCATGGAATTCCTTGGATATCCTTCCCTCTTCGTGCCTCAGCAGCCGAAGTATCAGTAATCTTATTGTCCTAATCCTACATTCAAGTTAACTCATATCGCAAATAACATAACCAACAAGCAAATACAATGAGACAAATAAAGTATAGTGATATCACTGAGTTTGCATTCACATAATTTGCGAGTGCTGTTTAACTAACCAAATGGTCGTGATCATCCTCATCCTCAGATTCCGTGTCTCCCATTATTCGACCAGCAAAATACATATCTTCTTCTACTTCGCCCATCTCATAATAACCAGGCGCATAATCCATTTCTTCCACTTGATATGACATTTATTCAATTTCAGTTACTTAGCTTCAAGGAAAGTAACACACAAACATAATTAGATTGCATGTACAATCTCCGTTAACTAGGAGCAAACCCTAAACGTTAAGAGCTCAGAAAGCAAACTGAAAGATACCTAATAAACTAAAAAATTCCATAACCATCGCAAAGAAAGCAGCAATTCAAACACGAAAATCTGTACCAGTAACTTTAAAGACGGGGAAGAAAAAATGAAAAAGAAAACATTTTTAATTGAAAAATTAAGCTAACCTGATATACAGTAGGAAAGAGAGACCAATTGAAAATTGAAGGTAACAACAATACATTAAGACTACTTAGCATTTAGTACCCAACCCTAAGAAGCAAAGAAAGTCAGAAATTAACAAATAAACTCGTAAATTTACAAATCAACATTAAAACGCAGAAAAACAAAGTCTACTCACATCAAATTGGGAAATTAAAAGAATTTAATCCTTACCTTCCAATAGATTACTTGTTTTCCATTTTCATAATCTCTTTTTGGGTTGAACAGATATTTCACTTAAGAAATACATACTAGTATCATGAAAATAGCATTATAGATCTATATACGGTGTAAAAATACACACTATAAATATCATTTGCAGTAAAGAAATTTGACTACTCGGAAACCCATATTCATAAACGTTGAAGATGAAATTGAAAAAATGAAAGGGGGTCTTCTACGCCCGTGCTGAATCAGAAACACAATTTCAAGCTATCAAAAATTCGAGATTAGGGCAAGCTCAAATTTGGGGTTTTTGGTGTTTGAGATGAAAGGAGAGTGTGGTAGGGGCCGGTAACGACAGACGGCGGTCGATTTCCACTGGAAAATGAAGACGAGATGAAGAGGCTGTGCCAGCAACTGAAACGAGGGGGAAGAGGTTTTTTGCTGGGTTCGGTTTGAGAGAGAGAGAGAGAGACCTACATATTAGGGGAAGCTGAATTTGGGGCAAAAAGAGTGGGGCAAAAATGATGAAGAAGAATTGATGAAAACATATATGTCTGACGTGTGTTTCTTTTTTTATTTTTTTAATCTTGAAATTTATTGATTAAAATAATCTAAAATAAAATAATAAATAGCAATTGTAAAAAAACCTTTCGCTCATACATAACGGTCGGTAAAATACTGTTATCTTTGTCTAAAGATACACATACATAGATAACGGGTATTTTAAAAACTGTTATGGATACCAAAGATGCGCTCATATATAACGGTTTTTAAAAACAACCGTTATCTTTGCACTGTTATGTATAAGCAAATTTCTAGTAGTGAATGCTACTGGAAAAAGGAAATGCCTTGATTCTCATAACACGAACATGTTATTATTCTTCTCCGTTATGTTCGCTCGAGACTCTTATTAGGGGACGGAGGGAGTACAACTTAATCTATCCTTGTTGTTAAGACTTCAGATGAAGGGACATATATAGGTTTAGTTAAAAGTAAATACAATACAAAGTAATCATATTTAGCTATATAAGTTGCAACATAAAAACTACTTACATAATCATGTATTTTCTCCTAAAAACTTTCCTTCCAGAAGCATACAACATAACCAACGTAGATGGATATTAGAGTGTTTCAAGAGCAGCTACAACCTCAAGACATATTTGGTCTCAATTTTGGATCATGACTTACACACTGCATAGCTATCTCGGCAACTTTATATGCTTCTTTGGGTGGATATTGACCTTCTAATCATTCATCCATAATTCGTAACATTTTTATTTTGGCACGTCTTCCCCAATCAGTCAGATTACGCATTTCGATACGCCGACTAATGTTAATAGCTCGAAGCCTGATACTAATTCTAGTAAAACAACTCCAAAGTTGTACACATCACATCTCGTGGTCAAGTGACCTGTTCATAAACAACGATGTCCTTCAAAAAGACGACCGGACTAGTAAGTAGGCTTAGAGATGTAAATGAACCAAGCTACTTCGGGTCTTTAATTGACCCTAACATGTTTAATTATTACAGTTCTTCTAATTCAGCTACAACCTCAGACATGGTCGGTCTTAATCTTGGATCTGAACTTACACATCGCGAAGCTATCTTGCCAACTTTGAGAGGATACTGACCTTCTAATCTGCTATCCACAACTCGCAACAGTCGTTTTTTGTCTCTCAGTAATGGTCTTGCCCAATCAATCAGATTATGCATTCCCACAAGCCGATTTCGGTCAAGAACTTGAAGCCCCGATATTAATTGTAGAAAAACAACTCCAAAGCTGTACACATCACATCTCGTGGTCAATTGACCTGTTCATAGACAACGACCTTCAAAAAGACGATCAGACTAGAAACTAGGCTTTGAATTGAAAGAAGCTCGTTTGAAATTCAAACGATTCAATAAACGAGCTGAGCTTGAGCCTCACTTTGAAGTTCAGACAAAGTGAGTTCCTGCTTTAATGTGTCGAGGCAGTCTCTTGTGCGTGCTGAGCAATGATCTCCTCTTTAGTAATTTTTTATTTTTAAAATTTTATTTTAATATTTTAACAATCTTAAATTAAATTAATAAATCCTAATTGGAGATTAAAATCCTAATTGTGATTAATAAATCCTAATCAGGGATCAACTTCTCTAATGTGGATTAATAAAACCTAATTACCCTTAATCTCCCCCTACTTACCAGTAATCACTCCCGAATCTCCCTCTAATACCCCAGTGCGCATGGTGCGCTCCAAATACATGGAGCGCACCCAAGTCTTTATTAAATGTGTATTATAAGAGCTTGAATGAAGCTCAAGCCTAAGTGAAAACCAAGCTCTTGGCAGCTTGGTTACACCTCTAAGTATGTATGCTTCTCAATTAGTAACTGGACAAGAATTTCAGATTGAAGAACCTGTTGCTATGTACTCCGGAGCAGCATATCCATATGTACCCATAAATTGAGTTGATACATGAGTCTCGTCACCAGTAGGACCATCTCTTGCAAGACCAAAGTTTGACAACTTGGCGTTGAAGTCTTGCAATCCTCAGAAACAAATGAGTTTCGACTTTATCTAGAGGCTAGAGCAACTCAAAAAGTTTTAACTCAAATTTACCAAACTTACACCATCCAAGAAAATATGAGCACTATTGATATTCCGGTGTATGACGGGTATTTCCAAGCCATGCAAGAAGGCGAGGGCTCTAGCAGCGCCTATAGCCACTTTGATTCTCGTTGCCCAAGGAAGCGATTCATTCCTTCTTATGAAACAGAGCAATTACTACCCAAGCTTTGATTGACAACTTGATTACAGTCCAAATGGATGATAAGTGAGTCAATCAAGTACAAATGTAAAAAGTTTATACTTCTGAACAAGTGATTATCCAAGCTTCCTCTGGGTGTGAACTCGTAAATTAGTACCCTGTTGTCTGTGTCAAAGCTATATCCAATAAGTTTGATCAAGTTTGGGTGACAAAGTTCACTCAAATAATTAATTTCAGCCTGCAAAAGTGCATATGGTTATCCCCTAAAGAAGTAAGCACTAGGGTAAAGTAGGAGAAGAAACACCGACCAACCACTCCGTATTGGCTACATGTTTCATATTCTTGACAGCAACAGCAATCCCAGATCCAGGCTTTACTGCGGTAAGATAGTGCTCGTGAAGCCATCCTTTATAAAAAAGACCAAGTCCTCCAACCCCCCAAAACTTGTCGGGGCGAAAGTTTTTGGTAGCTTTCTTTATCTCTTCATATTTCATGGACATTACATCACGGGAAAAGAAAGTGTTCTGACTAGAGAGATCTGCAGGATCGACCCTCTGGCGGTCAATTCTAGTGACTTCTGAAGTTCACAAGAAAAAGAGAGTGTGATATAAGTGGGTTGTATGTGATTAGATATAAAAGCAGAGAAACTTTGCACTTCCAAACTGTATGAATAGACTAAAAAATTGTTCATGACATTAATTGACCAATTAATTTGACGGAGCTGGAAAAATGGATCTCCATATACATAACTTAATGTACTTTTTGAGGAATATAAGTGATGAGTGACAATCTTACATTAGAATGAAACTTGGTCATTAGCAAATTACTTGATTTTTAGAAATTATTCATCTGGATTTATGGATGGATATCCCAATAAAATTACTTAAATCCATAAATCCAAAATACAATTTTAAGATTCAAGTGATAGTGTAGATGAAGCGTTGACTACCCCATATTATATAATTCAAGGGCTGAAACTCAACATCCCAATCCCTACCAAGCAAACAAAACGAGCTCCTGAGGACTACACACACACAGACACATGCAAATATTTGTTGAGAAGGGGGATGAACTATTATCACCATTTCCGACATTATCAAACCAAAAAATGTAAACAAAAATGATGAAAATACCAGGAGGCAGTTGAGCATCTCCGACCAAAGGATTAGAAGTGAGACTGAAACGTGTGCTGAGATCAGATGAACTTGAGCTGCTGAAGCTCAGACAAAGCGCAAGATGACGGTCTCTCTCTCTCCTCATAACTGCTTCCACCAACTTCTCCCAGTTATCATAAATTCTCGACATTCTCTCTCAAATTTTTAGTTTTTTCATTTTATGAGTAATTGTTTTTTTTAAATGATTTTATGAGTAATTGTTGAGATAATTGAACTTCAACTGTGAAAAGAATCTGTTGAAGTCAGTTTTTGACTTCTGCTGTTTTTAGTTATTTCTATTTTGTCTTTCTTTGATTGTTGAGTAAGTATGCAGGTAAGGTTATCAAGAGTTGAGAAACGTGTTTGTTGACAAAGTCAAGAAGGAATCAGCAAGGCACAGGAGATAAGGTTGGACTAAGTCATGAGAGATTGGTGGTTACTGGTGCGTGAAAGTAGGAAGAAAGAGAAGTGGAGATAATGGGCTCGTGTGAAGATCATGAGGATATGATGGAGTAGAGCCCAAGTTAAAGATAGAGTATAAATATGGATCAAATCTGATTAGATTTGATACGGTTTTTACAAGATTGATTCAGAGTTATCAGATTTCTTTTTAAGAGATTTATTCTTGTTTCTTCGAGCAATAGTTGTGGCAACTTTAGTTATAACCTTCTGTCAAGGGAGTGATAAATTGCCTTAGTTTTCGTGACCTTTTTACTCGAAGTGTTTTTGTAATTCACATTATCAATTAGTGAATCTTTTTGCCCTGAGGCACTTCACGAGATTATTAATTTATAATCTCGTGAAATTTTCATACTTTGTGTTTTTATTTTTTCCGCTGCAATCGAAGACAAAGTTGTCTGACCTTCAGTCACAACTTTGCTCAAAACTCTGTGTATTTCGATCATCGTGCATTTTCAGAATCTTAGCAGGAGGTCATGACGTCTTAAATCAAACAAAAGTTGATATTTATGATGAGAGATGCACTTGCGTGTGCTGCACCATTTTTCTTTTTTTTTTTATCTCTTTATATTTTAACTAGCGTGTATCCTGTCGAAAATCGACGGCGAACTATATTATTAAAATAAAATACATTAATAAGGTTGTTTCTTCGATTTTATTGTACTTCCTTGAACAAATATTTTTATTTTTATTATTATTTTGCAATATATAAGTATTAACATTAAAAATAATTTAATATTATTTCAGAGTGATAATATTTTGATAATTTATCAAAAAGAGTGTTTCTTTGATTTTATTTCACTTTCTTTAGTTGCAAGAAATCAAACTATTTTTTTTAGCTCACAATCTGTCAAAGATTTCTTTATATATGATGTTAATTGTTGTGTACGTCTGATCATCTCGTCACAAAGTCAAATTTCGAGAATTATTCCTACGTGTATATATATACAAATCCAAGAATTATAATTGAGAATACGTATTTTTGGGATTTTTCTTTTATTTACGTCAATTTAAAAATTTGTTAAATTAAACAAATTAATATTGACAACTTAATAATTGATCAAATTAAAATTGTCAATAAAAATAAAACTATTAATTTGTCCAACAAATTAATTTGCCAAATTATATTGGTTGTGCAAAATAATTGCAGAATAGGAAAATACACATGGATTGTGAGTATTTATATAGGTTCTCAAATAGTGAAGTTTTATTAAGAATCAATGTGGGATGAAAAATTCAAATTAAATATACATAGAATAAATGAATAAAAATGCTCAAAATCAGGTTAAAAGGTATGAACCGAAATCCATTTTCATCAATTCTTACACTTTAAGGCTTAATCTTCATACTGTTCAAAAAGCATTCCTTGTAGACACAAGGGTTGTGGATCTTCCTTGGGTTGATAAAGAGAATCCAACACCGACTCCACTTAGACTTCATTATGTTATTCCAGCTTCTGTTTTGCAGGAACAAGTCCTTTTCTGAGCTGCTGAAGCTCAGACAAAGCGCAAGATGACAGTCTCTCTCTCTCCTCAGAACTGCTTCCACCAACTTCTCCCAGTTATCATAAATTCTCGACATTCTCTCTCAAATTTTTAGTTTTTTCATTTTATGAGTAATTGTTTTTTTTAAATGATTTTATGAGTAATTGTTGAGATAATTGAAATTCAACTGTGAAAAGAATCTGTTGAAGTCAGTTTTTGACTTCTGCTGTTTTTAGTTATTTCTATTTTGTCTTTCTTTGTTTGTTGAGTAAGTATGCAGGTAAGGTTATCAAGAGTTGAGAAACGTGTTTGTTGACAAAGTCAAGAAGGAATCAGCAAGGCACAGGAGATAAGGTTGGACTAAGTCATGAGAGATTGGTGGTTACTGGTGCATGAAAGTAGGAAGAAAGAGAAGTGGAGATAATGGGCTCGTGTGAAGATCATGAGGATATGATGGAGTAGAGCCCAAGTTAAAGATAGAGTATAAATATGGATCAAATCTGATTAGATTTGATACGGTTTTTACAAGATTGATTCAGAGTTATCAGATTTCTTTTTAAGAGATTTATTCTTGTTTCTTCGAGCAAAAGTTGTGGCAACTTTAGTCATAACCTTCTGTCAAGGGAGTGATAAATTGCCTTAGTTTTCGTGACCTTTTTACTCGAAGTGTTTTTGTAATTCACATTATCAATTAGTGAATCTTTTTGCCCTGAGGCACTTCACGAGATTATTAATTTATAATCTCGTGAAATTTTCATACTTTGTGCTTTTATTTTTTCCGCTGCAATCGAAGGCAAAGTTGTCTGACCTTCGGTCACAACTTTGCTCAAAACTTTGTGTATTTCAATCATCGTGCATTTTCATTTGGTATCCAGAGCCAACACTTGACACACTAGGTTTTGATCCTGTTTTCGTGACTACAATGGATTGCACAAACCCGTTGTTCAATAAACCTCCTGTCCTTGACGGAATGAACTATTCATTTTGGAAAGTTCGGATGAGAGCATGCATCAAATCCATTGATGCTAGAGCATGGCACGCTGTTAGTTTTATATGACAAAATCTATGGAAAAAGATGGTTTGCTTAATGCTGAGTCGACAATATAACACTGTAAAAAAGTCGTTAGCAAGATTTATCTTTTTTTATTTTTATTTTCTAAAGGGCATGTTTTGATTGATTGATAGGCATCGATAGACAAATGGATCCCGCAGGGTCGAGGAATTGGTCAGTTCTTGGTCCAGGTAGGCTGGTTATTCTTAACTTAAGGTACATTTACTGGGTGATAGTGCAATACTCTTTGTGGCTCAAAATTTGAAATATATGAGATTACAACTTTGCACCTGATAACCTATATAACAATGACCAAATTACCCTTCAAAGAACATATAACTTGTCATATTATATTAAATATCTCCGCAATCCTCAATAAGGCTGCTTGAAGAAGAAACACTGGAGTATGGTAAAGCTTCTTTAAACATACGCAACAGTCAAATATGTAATTTATGTTGTTGTTCATGTGAAATTTATGAAGAAATAAAACAGTCAAGCCACTGGTTTACTTAAGGGTCTATGTTAGACTTATTTGAAGGGTCTACTAATGCTTTAGGTATGTTGGAGTTGCTGTGATATCTTATATATTGCGAGTAACAACAATCTGAAATTGCAATTATTGTCGACTGGTTTTTGTATGGCGTCCATTCCTCATCACCAAATCAATTGGTGAGTTTATATACATAAGCAAGTTAGTGTGCTGCCCTGGCCTTTAAATTTTTCTTTCCGGATTATATGTGATGAAAATTGAAGTTTATTTTCCATGTAACACAAAACTAGTTGCACGCCAGCTATTTGTTTTAGCTTTCATGTCTCCCAATGCTCTTGTTCCCTTGAATTCGAAAGACTGCATTTGGTCTAGCAGATCCTTCTAGCCAAAGCATTTCCATTTTTCATGACGTGATGGCCGTACAATTCGATGTGATAAAAAAAGCAACCAGAAACTTTCGACCTGACCTTGTTTTGGGGGAAGGAAGATCTGGTCCTGTTTATAAAGGAGTGATCAATGAGCACCCTCTCACTGCTGTGAAGCTTGAGCCTGGAGTTGTTGTTGCTGTAAAGAAAGAGTGTTTCAAACGAGTTGCTGGGCAGAAAGAGTGTTTGGTGGGTTTTTCTTTGTTAGTTTTGTACTGGAATCGATTTAACAACCATTACTACTTTTGCAGGCGGTAATTAATTATTTGAGTAAACTCCCCCGCCACCCAAACTTGGTGAAGCTTATTGGCAACACGATTTTTGTATATGAGTTCGTACGCGGTGGAGGCTTGGACTATCACTTGTTCAGAAGTAAAGTTTGCGCACTTGATACACAACTCATGATTTGTCTGTTTTGAAATTCATATTTCATCTTGTATTTTTCGTTATCAAATAGAATGTGTATTTAAGTTGTCATTAAGTGGTGGTTGACAGGTTGTTGTGTTTCACAGGAGGAGGGGGTCAATCCCTACCTTGGGAAACAAGACTAAAAGTTGCTGTAGGTACTGCTAGAGCCCTCGCTTTCTTGCATGCCTGAGGAATATGGACCCCGTATAAGGATTTTAATAGTGGCGACATTCTTTTGGACGGCGTAAGTTCTGTTGCATCTCATATTCACTATTTCCCATACATGCTTTCATGCCACTGTATGTATGTAGGGATATAACTGAGTCGAGTCGTGTCCAGTATTGCTAAGTTAGAGCTTCACTAGTTTATTATGGGGTCAAGTTTGACCTTTATTTAAGGAACACCGCGATGCTCAAATTTATATTCAAATTTAAATATTAACCGTCTTTCTTAATAAAAAAAATACTTATTCTAAAAAAAGATACTCCCGCCGTCCCATGAATTAAGTTGGAGAGTCCCCGACATGAATGTTAAAAATGAATTGTTTATAATAAAATTAGAAAGTGAATACAACTTTTTTGAGGGGTATTTACGTCAACCCATTAAAAGCAGGAAAGAGAACAACTTTTCTCATGACATAATGTGTAATTTAAGAGTTATGTTGGGGCGCTTATTATGTGTTGTGAGGCACCGTGGTTTCTATTTTGGATATGAGACTAATTTGTTTAGATGGTTAAATAAGGATACTGTGACTAAAATCATGGGGTGGTCGAGGGAGTAAAATTTTACTTTAAATTTATTATTTGCTTATAACTATTTTATTTGCTTATTACTGATTAAAGTGTAAAATAATACGATATACAAAATTAATAATTTATTTCCATTTAACTAGCCGAGTAGTGTGAAACCCAAACTCGACTCTTTTAGTCAACGAGCTTAACTTTGTGCTCGAGCGAGTGAACTTTTATCGAGTTGAGATCTGTGTAGCGTTGCTCATTTCCAGCCTGACTCAATGCAATTTTACACCAAAATATATCATCTAACGTTATGCGGATTGCAGGAATTCAACGCCAAGTTGTCCGACTATGGTCTTGAAAGAACTTCTGATACTGGCTCGTTGAAAACCGGTTGTCAACCGCCTGAATATCTTGCAACAGGTTATTGGGCGTGTGATTCTTCTCTAATTTCTGCTATACAAGCTTGTACTAGTGATCCAGTCATGGTTTTGATAGACATTCTTGTGTACAGGTCACTGGTATGTAAAATCTATTGTATACAGCTTTGGAGTTGTGTTGCTGGAATTACTATCGGGGCGTCAAGCTTACGATAGAAATCTGCCTTTGAAGGATCAAAGCCTTGTGAGTTATGCAAAGCCATATTTTGGAAGCCAAAGAAAAGTGTCGCAAATTATGGACCCCAGATTAGAGGGCGAATATCCTCGTGGAGGAGTATACAAAGTCGCAAAGCTAGCTTCACGTTGCTTGAGCCAAAGCCCCGTCGACAGACCAGCAATGTCTGAGGTTGTAGCTGCACTCGAACAATTGTGTAAGTAGCAGTGGCAGATGCAGAAAATTTCATTAGGAGGCTATATTGTTCGAATTTCATTAGTAGGCTTAAGCCCTTTGTAAACTATTTGGTCTGCATCTTACAAGTTAGAACGCACCAACTTCTCAGTTGGCTCCTTTGTTTCTGTATTGTTCATATGCGCCACGTGAATTAGTCGCCACATTATATGTTGAATATTGAATATACATGTATCTGTTGAATTCATGATGAAAACCAGCTAATCGGCAAACCAAATAAAAGCTGGAAAAGAAAAAATACCAGTTCCCATCTTTAACAACTTTTTTTTTTCTTTCTAAAATATTGTAATTCTTTTCAAAGTATAAATGCCTAACGTTTAATTTTTTCAACAGATCTATACCTATTATAAAAGTGTCTTGTTTATAAAATTTGATTTGCCTATTATACCCTTATTTTAGTATTTTATTATTAGTATCTATTATTATATTATTATTTTATTTTTGACATATATATATATATATATATATATATATTATTAAAATATATCAATATTACGTGCATCGCACGTACCACTCTACTAGTATAAGAAAAGAATGTATTTTAGCTATATTATGTTTTTTTATTTAGCTAATTTATTAATCCTTATAAATTAAATATATATTCCCTCCGTCCGGCAATAAGTGGCCACATTATTTTCGGCACGGGTATTAATGAGAAGGGTGTTTAATGGATAAAAAGATAGAAAGTGGTGGAGCCAACAACTTTTTGTGAGAGAAGCATATTTCTTTTTAAGGAAAGTGACCACTTATCCCGGAACAACCCAATAAGGAAATATGGTCATTTATCCCGGGACGGAGGGAGTACTATTAATTTATAAATTTCGTTCATACTCAATAATTTTCTTCTAATTTAGTTAAAGTGAAATTAGTCGATCAAGTATAGAAAGAGTACATGATAATAATTGCGGTCCTACTATGCAACTGAAAAGCACATGTGTTCAAAATCAAAATGAGGAAAATTGCAATGAATTTGTTATTAGTAATTAAATTGGTATACATCAAAATCTTCAATTTATAATTCTCACTTTTCTCTGCAACGTGCGCATTTCCCACCAAAGCAGATATGCTAGGAGAATGAAATGAAGAATTAAAACTATATATCTATATCATTAAAAGGTCAATTTTCAACATAATCTCTAGGTACACGTACAAAGCCTCTACTTATACACCCAAAAAAGAAAAATCCACAAAAAAAAAAGAAGCAAAAGCCAAAAAGAAAAGGAGCCTTACTATTTAGCCAGTAGCTAGCTAACCAACCTATTAACTAATTAAAGGAGAAAAAAAAATGGGGGTTAAGAAAAAAGACAAGAGTTAGCTAGAAATTGAGAACACCTCCGCATGGACATGATGCAGCAGTAAAATATATTCAACATGCAGTTTACCGAGAATCTTAAATCGAAACTCTTGCAACAATACACGAAATATGTGTCGTGATTGCCCCTCGATTTACTTAGAGGGCAAATAAGGTGACAACCATCCTCTACAAAAATAGACACGTGCATGTGATCAAGAATACTTGTCCCAACAAAGAAGCATAGTAACACAAACTCTAATGATATAGAATTTCCCTCTCATATCTCTCACCATTCTTCTCCACTTCCCAAATCTCTTCCCCATTTCTTGATATGATCATAACCACTTCTTCACCACAAACTCCCAATTTATAATTGACTTGTAATTACAACAACTATTGAAAGAATTCCAAATGCATTTCAAATTGTAGGGACAGTTTGTACCCTCACAGTACACAAACATCACGTGCACTAACCCTATCTTAATCCACATTTAAATCACTTTTCCATCAGTTAAATCTGCCGGCAACAGATCATTTAATTTTTATTTTCTATCAAAATTTGGTAGTCCATTAATAATTTATGATCCTTCAAAATTGAAGCCCCACCTCATTATCTTTTTTCTTGGACATAGTCCTTTTCTCTTTATTTCAAGATTAGATGTGGCCCTCAACTTTCTAGAGACCCTACTAGTTTAATAAAAATTTGGCACTTTAAAATTTGAATGGACTCATTGTTTTGAGGAAAAAAAAGTTCTCATTAACTAACTTGAATCACAACGAACAATATCCAAAAATTAAGGTAGTCAATTATCATGCCACACACTAATAGAATCAATAGTCTTTGCTAATCTAGCTAATTCATGTGCTGCTCCATTCGCTTCTCGACGAACATGGCTCACCGAGAGAACATTGATCTCCTTCACCGCTATAAAAAAGTCAGCCATGTCTTCCCCCATAACAGTCTCAAATCAATTTGAATGGACTCGTTGATGTCGTACGTGTAAATAGTAAATTCATCCCAAATTAAAATTGAACAAATTAAAATGATATTGTTTGTAAAGATGCAAAGTTAGGGTTATGCTGCACCTGATTATATAGCTACAGGTTCTTGGACACGAACGCTCTTCTCCGATTTCTGTTGTTCTAACATCAAACTTTGTCTAGTCTCTATTTCTGAGATCTTTTGTTTATGAACAGGTCGAGTTACCACAAAATGTGATGTGTACAGCTTTGGGGTAGTTCTGCTTGAATTACTATCCATGCTTCGAGTTCTTGACAACAGTCGGCCTCCAAAAAAGAAGCATATATCTGTTATATTCAGGAACATCGTTCTTGACACAGAAACGAGGACTAATGCAGATTACAGGGCCGATATCCTCGTGAACAAGCATACAAAGTCGCAAAGCTAGCTTCACGCTGCTTAAGCCAAATGCCCGAATACAGACCGACAATGTCTGATCAGGTCGTAGCTGCACTGGAACAGCTATGTAAGTAGCTAGTGGCGGACGCGCAAAATTTCTTTAGAGGCGCAACTGGAGGGACGATCGATAGATTATTTAAAATTTTTTGTACATAAACATTCTCTTATATTTAAAATGTATACAATCAGATTAAATGTAAATAATAATAAGATATTTCATAGAGTTCAAAACAAAATTATACTCTCTCCGTCCGCGATAATTGTTCCCTGAGACAATAGGCACGAGAATTAATAAAAGTTAGGTGTAGTGGGTTGTGAGTGAATTAAGGAAAATGAATATTTTGTGTAATGTAGTATTGTGAGTGGAGGAAAAAGAATATTTTGTGTGGGGTAATGTACAAAAATGGAAATGGAACAATCTTCGTGAAAGGACTAAAAAGGAAAACAGGGAATAATTATCATGGATGGAGGGAGTACTAGTAAATGTAAATAGTTACAACTGAGCAGCTGAGCCCAACCCGACAAGTCTTCATTTTCTGAAATCGGTCCATGACATCATCATCAGGAATTTGAAGCAACATATTTCTCAATGAAAGTGACCAAACAATTATTTAATAATTGATCACCCATGCTATTTCGCATCTTATTTTTGACATAGGTCATTCCCGAAAATACTATTTTCACACTTGTTGTAGCAACTGGGAGAATCAACACCAACTTGATCAACAAATAAATTATCGGATGAGTCACATGCTTTTTTGTTTCGACAACATCACCAAAAGGGCACCGAGATCATTCAAATCCCAAAACCTATCATCCTTTTGCAAATCTATACTTATATAAAAAGAGCCTTGTTTTATAAAATTTGGACTACCTATTATATCCTTACTATAATTTTTTTAAGGGTAATAGTGTAACATAATATATTATATTATAAAAATATAATAATTAATTAGTAATTAAATTTACCTTATATATAGATTTTATATATGGTAAATATTAATCAATATCAATAGATATAGACACTATATGTGTTTCATTAATTTGTTATTTATAAAGGATTTCTTTTTTATAAAGGAACACTTATAATTTGTTGTTTAAACTTTAATTGTACTGATCGCATTGACTTTTTCTCTTTACTCTTTGTAATTGAAAATAGAAAATCATTCAACATAATAATTTATTTTTGTCGCTAATCCATTATCACTATATAATTTATCTATGTAATTTTTTATTCTTTAAAATTCTAATTCGTTAATAATATTTTCAACTATCTTAAAAAATCTTAACTTAAAATTTTTTAATGAATTAATTTATTTTACTGGAGTATATTACTATTATACTAATTAGTATAATTTTTTTTAAATCAAATCGAATTAAGATGAGTACCATCAACTTCAAACTTAATTCAAAGCAATCCTATTCAAGTTTAACCTGCATAAACGAGCTTTCTAATTATATATTTCAATTTAAATATTCATTCTTTTAAAACAAATTATATTGTTCTAAATTTATACTACTTCCCTTCGTCCACCAAAGATCTGCTACGTTTTGACCGCTACGGATTTTAATTATGTTTGAGTTGAATGTATTGTGAGTAGAATAGGAGTCCACACTTTTAATGCATTAGATTGAGTAAATATGTTGTCAGTGGAATAAGGATCCCACTTTTAATGATTTTAAATTAATATGGTGGGTCCAATAATGAAAATTTTTGTAAATAATGAGGTATGAGAGGTTAATAAATAAGTAAACTGTGTGTGGTCTATTACTATAAATGGATGTGGTAATTCTTTTGTAGACGACCGAAAAGGAAATTGTGACAATTCTTTTGTGGATGGAGGAAATAATATATATCCTAAAATCCCACAAAAATAAGGTTAAGTAGACAATTAATATATCTTTAATTATTTAAAGTATATAAATTATAATTTAGAAACAATTACTTTTACATATTCAATTAACTCGAGAGACCATTAACGAAATAATAAATTAAATAGTACTTCATCAGTCCATCAAAATTGTGATGCAATTTGTATGGCACGGATTGTAACACCCTAATTTCTTAATAACTAAAATAACTTTGATCACTTAACATAGTACGGAAAATAAAAAAAATAATTCTTATATATAAATATCTATATATAATCAAAGACTATTTCACTTTTCTTAAACATAAGTTTAACAATCGATATATATATATATATATAAATATATATATATATATATGTATATTAATTAGCCGTACATCTACAAAAAAGCAATATACTATACTTTTTTTTGTATATATAATCATGTAGAGATTAATACTTTTCTAATCAAACTAATTAACCACATCTAGCATACCAAAATAAATAAATAAATCAATAAACAAACAAAATCAAGCATACAAAAAGTTTCGTACTATTACTTAGATAATTTCAAATAAAACTTGATTATTCATAAATTATAAAGAAAAGAACATATTGATAATACTGTAAATAGAAATTTTGTTTCTAACAAAAGATATTCAATATAATAAGAAATAAACTATAGAATCAACTTAAGAAAAATCCTTAACTAAATTTAAATAAATACTCTCAAAAGAAAGTTGCGTTAATTTCTATAACTTTAAATTATTTAACTATAATTCTTCAAACGATGCTCTAGTCATTCTCGGCCTCCACGACTGCTGCGGTTCCAAATCCTGAAAACTGAAAATCTAAAAGGGGGTGAGCATATTGAAATATACTCAGTGAGAAAACATGCAATTATCCATATGTATTTAACGTATAAATAAATCATATTATCATAAACACATAAAACTTGAGGCATGAGATTTGAATCTCAACTTGAACATATAGGGCTGTATCCCTTTCACTTGACATATATAGGGCTGTATCCCTTTAACTTAAACATATATAGGGTTGTATCCCTTTAACTTGAACATATAGGGCTGTATCCCTTTTACTTGAGCATGAACATACGTTAATCAAACATGAAATATAAACACATAAAAACATACATGGATAATTAATCAACGTGCATAAATTCTCTCACCTTAACATTGTCTTGAGAAAAACTTGATGAATCCCTTCAGTACATAACTCCTCTCTAAATTCTTATATTTACCATCAAATAATTGATTTATTTATTAATCTATGAACAAAGATCATATCAAAGAAAACTAATTAAAAAAAATCCTTACCTAGTGATTGGTGTGGCTGCGTACGTGAGGGTCATGCACAAAAAAAAAAGAGGCAAAATTTGGGATAACCAATATAGATAGTGGAAATTAATAGTTGGCCACCAACTTTATTTGTAGAAATTCTGGCCAACTTTTGGAAATTTGGACCAATTTGCCCTTAGATCCACTATTAACCATCCATCTACACATTTCATTTTTCATTTTTCAAATTTCAGATTTTGTGTTCTGCAAAATATTCTCTCTCTAGAAATTCTATTTTTCTTCATTTCTTCCGTCGCCGCCGTCGTACTTTCATTCCGCCGCCGCGTCGTCGTACTTCCATTTCCTTCGGCCGCCCCGCCTTCGTACTTCCAGTCCAGTCCGCCGCGCCGTCTTGAACTTTCACATTCTGCCGGCCATATTCCAGATCTGCCACCGCACCAGATCCGGCCATATTCACAGCTTTCTCTCCGGAATCCATGGCGTCACATTCCAGATCTAATGTCATGGATGGTGTTTGTCTTTGGTCAATAGCATCCCGGTATGCCTTGGCACACCTGGTACGAATGCAACGTATTCGTACCAGGTGTGCCAAGGCATACCGCGTTTGAACTTAGCACACCTGGTACGAATGATGTGTATCCGTACTAGGTGTACCAAGTCTAGGCGCGGTATGCCTTGGCACACCTGGTATGAATACGTTGCATTCAGGTGTGCCAAGGCATATCGCGCCTAGACTTGGCACACCTGGTACGAATGGTGTGTATTCGTACCAGGTGTTCCAAGTCTAGGCGCGGTATGCCTTGGCACATCTGGTACGAATACGTTGCATTCGTACCAGGTGTGCCAAGTCGCGACGCGCAGTGACGTGAAAAATGCAGGAAGAACACATATGCACGAAGATGACGGCAAGATCTGGAAAATACGACAAGAACATGACATACTAGATCTAGAAAACTCAATTAAAATTAATACACTAAATTCAAAGTTGATATCTTAGATTAAAATTCATCAATCTACAATACAACCATCAAACAAGCAAATTTCCAAAATACAAGATACATTATTACGATCAAAGCTAAATTACAACCATAAAACCAACAACCTACAATACACCATCAAAGAATAAATTTTCAGATGGAGATGATATGATGACCGGAGAAGAAAGCCGCAAAATAAAGGAAAGTTGCATCGACGCCAGAGAGATTGGCCATGCTGAATTTCTTAAG
This sequence comes from Agastache rugosa, assembly GCA_031470985.1. NCBI lineage: Eukaryota > Viridiplantae > Streptophyta > Magnoliopsida > Lamiales > Lamiaceae > Agastache > Agastache rugosa. The sequence continues at coordinate 21,441,329 of CM062604.1, forward strand.
ATCTGCCGAGCTGTGACTGATAGAAGAGAGAGAAAGAAGAGAGTCGATAATACACAAATCTGCCGGAGAAGACGACCGCAGAAAGCTGCCCATGCCGGAGAATACAGATCTGAAGTTGAGAGAGAGAATCGTGGAACTCAAGAGAGAGAGAGAGAGAAAGTTCACAGATCCAGATTTGGATCTGGATCTTAAACAAGAGAGAGAGAGGTGAAATTAAGGGTATTTTGGTCTCTTTACCTCAAAGTTGGCCAGAATTTCTACAAATAAAGTGGATGGACAACTATTATTATTCACTAACTTGAAATGACATTCCACACAATTAACTCAAAAACAAAAGTATTGATGTGTACGCGAGGATTGAGGGAGAAGATGCCAAGACCATATGATGGGGTAATAGGCTAATAGCATCGGGACCGGTAATATGAAATCAAAGTTTTAAGATTTATTTTTTTATATAATACGTATTATATATTTATATATATAGAGAGAGAGATAGAGAGAGAGAAAAAAAAATGGGGGAGCAATTGTCCCCCCTGCTTCAGTATACATAGAAGTAGGTAGGAGGGAAAGTAAAGAAAAGATGAGAGAAAAAATAAAAAAAAAAGAATTATTAAGGGTAATATTAATATTTTATTATTTTGAAAGCTAAAATTTGTGTTTTAAATTTTGAAGGTCATTATTTATCTTTTAATTTTAGAAATCACTATTACAAGTTTTCATTCTAATCATTATGTTATTGAACTTTTTGAGCACAGGCGAGGCGACGACCCATGGGCCCCACGAGGGAAGTTTAATTTCCGAAGAAGATGCTGACTAAAAAGAAAGGGTCTTCAGTTCACATTCGCTACTCAATTAATTTTCCACTATAAATAAATTAACATCTGAAAGAAAATCATTTTTTGCTTGACAGAATGTCAAGGATTTATGATAGCTGGGAGAAGTTGGTTGAGGCAGTTTTGAGGAGAGAGAAAGACCGGCGTATTGCGCTTTTCGAAAGCTTCAGCAGCTCGAGTTCAGCTGGCGTCAGTTCACGTTTCAGTTTCGATTCTGCCGCCATAAATGATTCTTCTGCTGATGATTTCAGTTCACGATTCAGTTTTAATCCTTTCGCGAGAGATGATCATGTGCCTGCTGGTATTTTTTTATTTTTATTTTTGATTAATTGTGTTCGTTATTTTTGTTGGGTTTAATAATGTCAAAAATGGTGATGAAGCGATTCCCGGTTTTTAATTTTGTATTGTTTTGATCTGGACTGCAATTCTTACTGGTTTACTGTTAACTGCAAGTATTAATTTCTGTTGTTTAAAGTAAATTCATAGATAAAAAAAATGGGAAAAATTATGCAAAATGTTCATCCCGTGTGTGTGTGTGTGTGGTGAGCTTAGGAGCTCGTTTTGTTTGATTGGTAGGTGTTGTCGATAAACAAATCAATCAAGCAGGGCCAAGCAATTGGGATGCTGAATTTCAGCCCTTGAATGATATGATCTCAGGTACTAATCTTTCATTTACTTTCTATAACCGATAATTTAAGGATCCAAGTATTTAAATTGATTATACTCTAATCTTACCAATCCCATCCATAAATCTAGATGAACAATTTAAAGAATAAATGATTGATAATGACCTAGTTTCAATCTTATGAAAGATTGTCAAATTCCTCATATTGTGGATTTTAGTCTTTGATGGTGATCCATTTTATGTCATGAGCAATGTTTAGTCCATTCACACATTGGAAGTTCAAAGTTTCTGTGCCTCTATACTTAAATCACATATATATATGTCATACTCTCTTCTTTTTCTTGTGAACTTGATAAGTCTCTAGAAGTTCCGGCCAGAGGGACAATCCCGCAGATCTCTCCAGTCAGAACATTTTCTTTTTCCGTAATGTGATGGCCATAGAGTATGAAGAGATAAAGAAAGCTACCAAAAACTTTCACCCCAACTTGTTGTTGGGCGAAGGAGGATTTGGTCCGGTTTATAAAGGATGGCTTCACGAGCACTACCTTACTGCCGTGAAGCCAGGTTCTGGGATTGCTGTTGCTATCAAGAAGCTGAATCTTGAAGGATGGCAAGGACATAAGGAGTGGGTGGTGGGTGTTTTTTCCCCTATCTTTCTTTTGTGCTTATTTCTTTAGTGGGATGTTTTCACCAACCATATACACTATGTTACTATTGTAGGATGAAATAAATTATTTGAGTCGTCTCCGTCATCCGAATTTGATCAAACTTATTGGATATAGCTTCGACACAGACAACAGGATTGTAATTTATGAGTTCATGTCCAGAGGAAGCTTGGACAATCACTTGTTCAAAGGTAAATTTACATATTACTCTTCACATATTTCTACATACTTGGTTGACTCACTTATCGTCTCCACTTTTTTTATTTTTTAAATTAATATTTAAGGCGTCCCAAAATTTGTGAAATACCATGTTATCAGCAAAATATGTATTACATTGATTGCTCTAATTTTATAGGAGGGCATCAATCGCTCCCATGGGTAATGAGAATCAAAGTGGCTATAGGTGCTGCTAGAGCCCTTGCCTTCTTGCACGGCTTGGAAATACCACTCGTACATCGAAATATTAAGAGTAGTGACATTCTTTTGGATGGTGTAAGTTTGGCAAAGTTTGTGACTTGCTCTGCTCTTAGATTTCATCGATAAAATCAAAACTCATTTGTTGTTCCGAGGAATGGATTACAGGACTTAAACACCAAATTGTCCGACTTTGGCATGGCAAAAGATGGTCCTACTGGTGACGAGACTCATGTATCAACTCGAGTTATGGGTACATATGGATATGCTGCTCCAGAGTACATAGCAACAGGTTCTTGCATCTGAATTTCTTGTCAGTTACTACTTAAGAAGCACACGTAGGGCTCTAAACTAGCTGAAACTAACGTCTTGCTCAAGCTTGCCTAGTACATTACTAGCTTGAGCGACTAGTAGATGACTCTTACATGAACTTAAATGAGTCTAGTTCGTCCCAGTGGGGATGGCCTAGTGGTGGAGTGGTTGTCTGTTGACCAATAGGTCAGAGGTTCGAGTACTATGCATATGACTGAGTCCTACGTTGTGATTGTAAAGTGTATAATTAATTGGAGATAGGTTTATTAAGCATATAAAATGAGGAAAAATAAATAACAAACAAATTAGTTTGAGCTTATGAACTAACTCGAAGACATATAAATGAGGCAATGGGCTTTTGAACTATGAATTTGCAAGTTCGCAGACTGATGATTCGAACACCTCTAGATTGAACTTAGCTCAAGTTCAGCTTGTCTACTGAAGCGTTAATTTCCGGATTTAACACCACTTTTACACCGTTTTGTAATTTTTACATGACATTTCATTTTTTTGCAATTTTCACATTTTTTATTTCAATTTTTTACAATTTTCACATTGTTTAAATTTTCTGGCTAAACTAAACAGGATTAGTGCTCAATTTTATGGCTGAAGATGTTCTAGTAGCTCATAATTCAGCATGTGGAAGTTGTATAGAGCTACGATTGTCGGATTCATCTAGAGAGTGGAAATTGTAGAAAAATTGAAAAGTGGTGTTTTAGTTACACTGATTGAAAAGTCAATTGAAAATTGCAAATTACGGTGTAAGAAGTTATGTTAAATCTGGCAATTAACCCTTTATTAAACAATTGAATTCAGGACGAGCTTTTTTCAATTCAAGACACACAGTCTCGGTTCATTTACTTCCCTAAACCTAATTACTAATCTGGTCATCTTTCTGAAGGACATCGTTGTTTATGAACAGGTCACTTAACCACGAGATGTGATGTGTACGGCTTTGGAGTCGTTTTGCTAGAATTAGTATCAGGGCTTCGAGCTATTGACAGTGATCGGCCTATCAAAATGCGTAATCTGACTAATTGGGCAAGACCTTATCTGGGAGCCAAAAAAAAACTGTCGCGAATTATGGATAGAAGATTAGAAGGTCAATATCCACCCAAAGAAGCATATAAAGTTGCCAAGATAGCTATGCAGTGTGTAAGTCATGATTCAAAATTAAGACCAAATATGTCTGAGGTTGTAGCTGCTCTTGAAACACTCTAATATCCATGCACTTTTGGTTATGTTGGATGCTTCTGGAAGGAAAGTTTTTAAGAGAGAAACCATGATGATGTAATAGTTTTTATGTTGCAACTTATAGCTAAATATGATTACTTTGTATGTACGTACTTTTTTACTAAACCTATATATGTCCCTTCTTCTGAAGTCTGAACTATAGACAACGTTGGGCCACCCGCAGGCCTACAACATAATAATATATTGGACCAAAGCTAGATTTTGGACCAGCCAGGCCGGCCAATATTATTTTGTCATGCCTAAAAAGACACGGTCTAACCCAATCCAAAATTAGGACAGGCTAGATATATCGGACCAGGCCAGTTTTGACACCGAACAAAATCCATTTCCTACTGTGATGTTCCATTTCTATTTTGCAGGAATTCAACGCCAAGTTTTCCACTGCAGCTTGGCTAGGGATTGCCCGACTGGTGTAGCCACTCAAGTCGCGGGGCCAGGTATATATGGTGTTGTTGCTCCTGAATATGCTATGACAGGTGTTCTTGGATACAAAATTCTTCCTCCATTCTCACTGAAGTCTTCACCGACTAACAGGTTGATTTATAGAAAAATACGATGTGTATAGCTTCGAGGCTGTTTAGCTGGAAGTACTATCCAGGCATCGAGCTCTTGACCTGAGGCAACCTACAGAAAAATACGATGTGTACAGCTGAAAATGTTTAAGAGTAAAGGGTAATAACATTTGAATATTGAAGCTCAAAAGAAAGATATAACTAAACGAAATACATAAACAAAGGAAAAGAGAAACTCCCATCAAGAGAGGAACTCTCTCCTATCCCAAGCGACTAGGGCTTTTCCTTAACAATAATAAAATCCTACCCTCTCGTAAGGAGAGAAGTCCTATTTATTCTAGTGAATCCTTTCCTTATTGGAATAGGATTCTGACCTATGAATCATTTCTTTATCGAAATAGTACTCTGACCAATAAACCTTACCTTATCGGAATACGACTACCAATAATTAATTGAATAAAATAAACATAAAATAAAACCATACTATAAACGGGATTCTAACAGCTACTTTAATATGCACAATGTTCCTTTCATTAATTAGAGTCAACTTTTGGATAACATTTTTCTAAGTCAATTTTGGAATAACAACCGTAATACGTATTGTGGGAAAATTTCGTTGACGCGTCATAATCTGGCTTCAGCTTGACTAATGGTGGTCCGATTGGTGGAATGAGTCTCCTATCGACTCGAGTCGTGGGTACATATGGTGTTAATGTTGCGGCACCTGAATATGTGATGACAGGTTCTTGGATATATCTGAGAATTAATTTTCTTGAATATTATTCTCTTTTTATTTTACTAGCGGAGAGATTACTTGCATTGCACATGTAAACTCTTGTTTAAGATAATTAATCTATTATAAATAGTACTCCCTCCGTCCCTGATAAGTGTAGTCCACTTTCCTTTTTCGTCCATCCCCCATAAGTGTAGTCCTTAATTCCTTAAATGGATATGACCTCACTTTAAAATTTTACCCTTTTACCCTTAAAAGTAACTAACACTACAATAAAGTGAGTCACATTGTCCACTCACTACACATCTACCTAACATGTTCTTAAAACCCGTGCCCCTCCCTCCGGACCACACTTATCATGGACGGAGGGAGTAATATATTTGAAAACAAAAAAATAAAGTTGTAATATTCTTACCTTTTTTTAGCATATGTGGTGGCCACAGTGTGTCTAAATAGCACTACCCTTTAATTATTAGACCTTAGAAGAAACAAATCTATCCATAATTTTAATATATATTCTATTTTATGTACAATTTTAAAAATTGTTTGACAGTGGTAAATATTGATCTATTATAATATAATTAATTGATTAGGACCTTAGAATATAGAAGAAACATAACATACATTGAGGTGTTCCAATTATAAGGTAGAAAGTTGCTCCCATCTAATATAGTTTAAGTAATCCAAAAAAAAAGTAATCCAAAAAAAATACTCCCTCCGTCCCATTATTCTTGTCTTGTATTCTTTTTTGGGCTGTCCCGTTATTCTTGTCCTGTTTCCATAAAAGGAAATATGCTTCCCTCACAAAAAGTTATGGGCTCCACCACTTTCTATCTTTTTACCCTTTAAACACCATTCTCTTTAATACCCGTGCCCAAAAGAAATGAGACAAGAATAATGGGACGGAGGTAGTAATTCTAAATTACAAAGTTAGGTGTTATGATGGATGTATTTAACCATAGTTATCATATAAAAAGAGAGTTCTCTATACATAAACCGTATTTTGGAAGTGAAGAGAACTACTATTATGGAAGATCATGAATTTTAAGATTCATTTTTTAAGTTGTCTTGTAAATTGTAATCCAATATTGCTCCAACTATATATAGTAAACACCATTGTCTCTCTTCCTAAGTTAACGAACAAAACGATCAATGTTGTAGTAAAATATCTAATAAGGGAATATATTGACCTTTTGAATATAGTCATTCCTCGGCAAAGGCTAACCAATAAAGACTTAGACGGGCATTCCTATCGAGATGACTTCCTTCGGACCGGGAGGTCAAATATTCAAAGAAAGAACCTTCTACTCAGACCTAAGAATTATTGCTTTTTATTTTTAAATGCATATTTTCTATTCTCATATCATGCACATATCGAAAAAATCGTTTTTAAGTAACACATATTCACTCATCCATCCAAGAATTGTATGAATATTAAAATGCATTCATATCAATTTTTTCTCTCATCTTGAGTGCCACAACAATCTAGTCATGCATTTTCCTCTCATTCTCAAGTTTTTTCATTTTTTGTCTATTAAATATAAAAAATTGCATTCTTCTCCAACTTTCTTGAAATAAAATAATATTCTGAAATATATTTTTTCAATCTCTGTGATGCTTCTCGTAATGATAAGAGGTATAACAATTACTAAGTGCCTCAAGTATCATGCTTTAATTTCTTACACTTTTTTCCTCCATCTCTATTACCTTTTTCAATTTTAGTATATATATTTTTATGAGTGATGCTATTCGGACATAAATGTCCGGACATAATCCAGCCTATTTAAGAAAATAGAGCAGTTGAATCCGTTTTATTTATTTATTTAATTTTGTAATTAAAAGAAAATATGCTGAATTATCATTTTAAAAATGGAAATTAAGAGTAATTAAGTAAATTATATTATTTTATTTAATAAATCAAAGTAAAATTATTAATATATTCTTTTATGTCCAGACATATATGTCCAAAAAGTATTATTGTATTTTTATTTACTTTATAATTAAATATGACAGGATTAATTATTAAACTTTAATTTAGTTCACTATATTATAATGATTAGATGAAAAATATATGTTAATAAATCAGTTGTCGTGTATTATATATTTCAACTTTAATTTAGGTGAGATTGTAGTTATCAATAACAGATTTAATTAATTACACCAAAAATCACATCTTTTACACCAAATTGTACATTCATTTTTATCGTTTTCTATGAGATGCTTTAAAAGATATGAAATTAATTTATCAATCACTAATTTATATACTCCCTTCATAAACTACAAACCTAAAGATACTTCATAATCAATTTCAATCAGAAAAAATTAATAATAACTAGAATTTAGATAAAAGAAAAGAGTTCCATTTAAGATAACATATTTATCAAAGATTAATATGCCAGTGATCATTTGTGAGCACGACGTTTAGCCCACATCAATATTTTTCTATTTAATTTGTAATATTATTTTTATTTTATTACTTGAGAAATTATAATGAGAATTATCAATTTTACAAATTATGCAAAATCAAAGCCGATTTTTGAGGCATAGGCTTTTTTAAGTCCAATTCCAAAAATTTTGACACCAATCATGCTCGATTTCATTAACGTCTAATATGATATTATGCTTTAAAGCTATAAAATTAATTTATTTATAACCACTAATTTCTCGACTCTCTTCATAATAACCATGGCTACAGATCTAAAAGTACTTCATAATCAAATCAAATAATAACTCTAACTTAAAAAATAAATTACTCAAAAATACAAAATTCCGACGCAATAAATTAATCCAAGCTATCAAAATTTATGTTATCTTTTCTCTTTCTTTTTTGAGTAATATAACATGTTGGACTATATTATTAATTAATTTATTTAGTTGAGTTATAGTAGGATTAGGATTATATTATTAATTTATTATGTTTATAATAAATTTAATATGTATTTACACTATTGCCCTTAAAAAATATAATAAAAGGAATATATTAGGCAAATTCAATTTTGTAAAAATCTGCTCTTTTTAAATAGTGAAATGTCAATCTTGCCCTTAATGATTCTTTTTTTTTTAATTTTCTTTCTCCTTCTTTATTTACTTTCCCTCCTACCTACTTCCATTTTCTCTCTCATCCTTTTATTTTAGCTGCTGATTTTGAAGAGGCTGTGGAGATTTCTGGCGCAGCGTAGCGATTTCCGGCGAAAAATTCCGGCGATGAAGATTCAAAATTTTTGGCATATGACTGAATTTTTTGGCATACACGAAAAATAATTTTCGTGTATGAATCTTCGTGTATGTACAACATAATACTTGAAGTAGCTTATGTATATGCATACATGAAAAACAACATATTTCCGACGACGACAACGATTTTCGGCGACGACAGTGCGATTTCAGGCGAAAAATTTTGGCGACGAAGAAACCAAAATTTGTCAAAATTCTGGGCATATGACTGAGTTTCTTGTAGCATACACGAAGAATTACTTTCATGTATGAATCTTCGTGTAAGCACAACATAATACTTGAAGTAGTTTGTGTATATGCATACATGAAAAATAGCATACATGAAGACTGTAATGGGACATACAAGAAGTAAGCATATATGCCTATACACACACACACACACACACATATATATATATATATATATATATATGTGTGTGTGTGTGTGTGGATCTGGTGAGAACCACTCCTTATATAGAAACTAGGAACCATCCTAGTCCATTGATCATCTCTAATTAAAGGGTCAAGATTTTATCCTTCCATATCTACTAGGATTGAAAAATCAATTGTTGTGGTTCACTAAAGGGTAGGAACGGTAGAATAAAAAATTATATTCTTAGGATCTGCGTAAATATTGCGATCTGGGGTAAAACCGCCAACTTCAATCTTTGAAACTTCCAAGAATAATATCATCAAATCACTTTACAAAAAATCGAAACCCATTCTTCAAAATCAAATTAAGGTGAAATTCGATAGCTTTAAGTTTCTTTCGACTTCAAAAGCGACGACAGCGAACAAGACATCGAAGAGAAAGACTAATTATAGATATTACAATGCGAGATTTGATCGATTTGTGGGAAGAGATGAGTCGCATCGAATTTACAGTGATTTGATTGTAAAATTTAAGAACCAGAACATTTGAATAATAATTCGATTGTATAGTTCTTGATTGGCTTTTCCTTGTACTCTTTCTTTCTTTTCTTTTGATATAATATAACATTCGTTTGGTAACAGAAAATTAAGAAAATTTTAGAGCTTCTCTTTTTTTTTTTTTTTACAGACGAGTTTTTATTATGCATTTAGTGTAGTAATGAAATGAATTGTGTTCATTTTTCTTATGTACTATATGAAGGTAGACTTTATTTTCTTTGGTACGAAGATGTCGAAGTCCGATCGAAGAAGACGATGAATAATTCACAATGTAATGCATAAATCTAAACAATGTAATGCACAAATTAATATCATATACATAATGCATTTATTATGATAATGAGTCTTTTGTGCATTTACAATTTCATGTTGATGCTTTACGTAACTCGTGTTAATACATCATAAAATTGTGCCTAGAACATCAACTAAGAAATACGAATACGATATATAATATACAATTAATTGTGGTATCATATACGAATGAGAATACGATATACATATTGCATAAATGAATGATACTGCATGACAAAAAATACACAGTTGTAGAGGCTAAATCTACAATTGATGGTGACGTCAGGTACATCCGGATCAATCGGGCACTAGCAACCTGTCAACACAATAACACGTAAGAGCCCTAGGTGAGCACCGGTGGGGGGTGTCGACCGTAGAGCCTCCGACGCTCAAGTTAGATACGGAATGACAAAGTAAATGCTATAGAAAACAAGTAAAGAGAGATGGTTGGGAACAATGAATGTTCCGGGAGACCGGGAGCGTGCGGAGGGTGGAGACGGTGATGAGACCGGGCCTAGCATTGAAGACCTAAACCCGGAATTGCAGCTTAGAGGTCCAGTGACGAGATTAAGAGCCAAGAAGCTGCAAGGATATTTTCAGTGCTATATTCAGAAGAAGTTGGAAGACCATGGAGTTGAAACCCGACATTACAAGTTGGTAACTTTCATGAGCATCGAGGAGGACACCTAGCCACGACCATGTGTGCTATTGAATTATTTATCCATTAGTATAGTTTGTTTTTTATTTCAATTTAATTAGTAGCCCAATTATCACAACATGTTTAGGTGATTAATTGGCCCAGTTATATTTAATTAAGGGATTCGAAATTACCAAGCCCAAGCCTTGTAACTTTCGAACCCTAGCTTAGAATTAGCCTAGTATTTAATTAATTTTCGTAGGTACTGTTCAACAGACGAGTTTTGAATCAAAAGTTATTTTTCGACTTTGTCTCACGTGTTCTTCAAGTACACAAACCCTAGTTCTTGGTAGGATTCGATTTTGGCACCTTTGAATCTGAAATCTCTAGTTCGTTCGTGATCTCGTGTGGGTCTCGGGTTAACTACGCCGCCGGAGAATTGCTTCCGTGATACGTGTTTCAATCGTTCGTCGATTCGGGGTCCGTATTGAGGTAAATCTCCAATCTGTTCGTCTCTTTGTTCTGTGTTTTTCGCCCAGCCATCCAAGCCTTCTTATCACCCTCATAATTCGACCATAATCATCCCTTCCATCGCCCAAGTCCAGTTTCCATCAAATTCGAACCCGTTGCAGTGCTAAAATCCCAAATCGCACCGAAATTGAGCACCGAGCGTTTTTGAGTTCTACTCGTGCGTTTTTGCCGAATTTTGGATATATTCTTTCTGTGTTCAATTTATAATTCGTGTTAAAATTTCAGCTCAATCGGAGTTGATTTGCTATCGTTTCCAGTCGAGTCTTCTGTTAGGGTTTTAATCGTTGTTTTTGGCTTTTGTTTCGTGTTTGGTCTGTTTCTTGTTCCATTCTCGTTTGAGACCAGTCGAATAGGTGTTACAATCTGTATTGGTTCAGTTCATATTTTTGGGTTGAATCGTCCTTTCTGTTGACGTGTGTTCGCATCCTTGCTTCCGCATATTGATTGGCCGTATCAGACGGTGACAATGGATTAGTGATGGCGGAAGCCTGACGGGCAGACTATGTCAGGCTGATGAGAGCCAGAAGGTAAGGCGGCGGAAGTAGAGAAGACGGAGAGAAATCGTGTGATAGTTGAGAGTATGAATGAACGTGTCTCGCTGTCACCTAGGCGGGCTGTATATATAGAGCCGCCAATCCCTTAGGGTTTAGTACGTCGGTCTTATCCATCAGCCATGCCTTTCTCGTATGTTCCTATTTTCTTGGAGCCGTCAAGATATACCTTGACTGCGTCAGTCGGGCTGACTTGACGAACCCTTTTAGGCTTTATTGTTTATGGCCTGATGGTTTTGGGCCTATTATGTTATTTATTGGGCCGGTTAATCCGTTTCGTCGGGCTCGTCGGGCTGGCAAACCACATCAATTGGGCCTAAAATATAAATACTAATTTCGCCCACTAGAGTTTATCCCCCACTCTCTATTTAGAAGTATTCTAAGTAGAGAGTTGATGATTTTGCATTGATTAATGTCAGGTAGAGAAGAACGTGCAAATGTGAAAAATCTAAAATCGATTGAACTTGAAATAATCAGTGGGACTAATCTCGCCAAAGCTTATTCATAATTCACGAGGGAGAGAGAAAATAACTTTCGGCCCTCAAGTCACAATTTATGCTTGTAGGAGCTGACGAGCCTTCATTCTTTTTAAATAAAATCTGGCCCATATATCTCAACTCCAATTTATATGAGATGGGGCAGCCGCTATGTATTTGTTGGTTGGGTAGTTCTGCTGACATCATCAAATGTCTGTCTGATGTCATCCGAATTTTGCATTCTAAACACTGGAGGCGGGTTGTATAGTGTCTGGCAGACAGGGTAGGTCGGCCTTACCTGCTTCTTCATAGGCTGGACTTTGGCGCCTTTTGTTGAGGTGTAGTACAAAGCGAGGTGAGGTTGCGACGGTGAGGAGGGTGACTGTTAATGTCCGGGCGGCTCCATCGGGTGCGGAGGTTTATGGCTTTGGTGGCGGGTGTGCCTAACGGCGTCACTACAGTGTCAACATCTCCGGCTGTTGTTACTCATCTGTTGTATAGGAGCCAGCTCCGTCGAGTGACAGTGAATTTGGTGTGTTGGAATGCGTGGGGAGAGGCCATGGATTCTGGTGCCATGAAACTTGAAGAAGACGGCGACGAGTCCCTTTTTTCTTCCTCTTGATAGTATATATTTTCTTGCTACATAGTGACGTCTTCACTTGATATTTAGTGCTAAGAGTATAGTTTAAAGTTTGGAGGCTTGTCCAGTTGCATCGGTCTGATGTAGCCATGGCTGATAAGAACAAAAGACGTGAAAATACACAACTTTACTAAGTTAATTTCCTTAGCACATACGTGTATATCTATCAATATGCATATATATTTATATATATAGATATATATATTATGTCAATACAGGTGCTTTTTAACAAGCTTTTGAAGGTGGGTCCATTTATATGGCTATTAATAGCAAAGGCTGTCAAGAGTATAGATTTTGAATAAAAAGTCAGGCATTAATTAAATTATGCAAATCTTGTTTCTTTCGTCTGGTGCTACGGCTATTTGAGCTATAGTTGCAGAAAGTTATTTTTTGAGATTTTGAATTGACTACAGGTTGTCTGAGTAATTAAATAAAGAGAGGGAATCTACTTCTGCTTTTGAATTTGGTAGTTCGATAGAATTAAATGTGCTCTTCCTTTTGCCAATAACACGGGACGAGGTGCCTTTGCTTCTCTCACTTTCTTGTTTATCAAGCTGGTAGGGCTCGTATTAATTGAATTTCAACGAGCATCGTCGTCTGCTTTAATACTTTGGTTTGTTCTATCAGGCCGATGACGGTGAAGGGTGGAAGGTGAAGGTTTTGACATCGTGAAAACGAGAGCCAACAAGATATAGTCGTGCGGTGTGGGGTTGAAGGTGACGCCGACGATCGGTCCATTTACTAAGGTCTCGCCAGGCCGTAAGCAGTGACAACAATACGTTTTTTTCTTGGTAATGCCTCTGTTATCTTCGTTTATACAACACCAGTATGTGTATTTATTTCGTTTTTACATGTCGCTCAAGAGAAATAAGCATGGAGTAGAGCTCGACTTTGGTTGCAGGTTGACAGGCTCGTCTTTTGCTCCAACTTATTCGGATGGTAATTTTGTGAAGCTTCATTTCAAGTTTTGTAAGTTTGCAGGTGCAACATTCAATAGTAGTGATAATTTTATTTTGCTAATTCCACTTACACGTGTATATGCATGTTGGTATATATATATATATATATATATATATAGACACACTTGGTGGCAGGCAATTAGCTTAGTGATGAGCCACTTTTGTATAGAACACAATAGAGCCACCACCTGAATGGATTAGTTTAAGCTCTTCAGCTTGTCAAGTTGGATTTTATGGAGCCTGGATTCTGTATTTTGCCGTTGGCTCATTTCCTTTATCCATAAGAGTAATGAATTATATTCTCATTTCACTTTTTACTTCAGTAACTTGGTAGTGAGAGAAATTGTGGGAGTAGAAAATTGAAGTGAAAGAGAGAAGGCCTTGAAGGAGCTTTTCAAGAGGTAAGTTTTCTCGTTTCTTTTACTATTCTTCATGTTCTTCGTGTGAGATGTGGATAAAATGAATTGTAGTAATTTTTGATTCGTATTGCCACATGTTTGTAGTAGATCTTTGTTGATAGTAAAATTTATATGTCTATTGTTGTTTTTGAGCTTTTTGTTATCATCTTGCTATCTTGATGTGCTGAATGAGTCGGGATCATCGGGTTAATAGGTCCGTCGGGCTGTCGGGTTCTTAAAATGAGATGATATTGGGTGTCCTGCTTTCTTGGTTGATTATTTCATCATGTTAGACATGTAGCGAGTTGTGCATGACGGGGAGTTGTGCATGACGGGGTGATACCGTTTGAATATGTTTCACTTATTTCTTGGCTAATCGGTCTGGCTTATTTCCTTAGAATATGCATGATATTAGGATGTCTCTGTTCAACTTTGTCTGCTTTACTTAGATAGTGTTATTTTCTAGGTGCTCTTGTTGCTATGTCTTCTTGTTGTCTGAGTGGTTCGGCCTGGTCATCTAGTAGGGAGGTCGGATCTTGTTGTGGCGGTGATAGTGATGGTGATGATGAGAATGATATCCATCAAGTTGTTACAGAGGGTCAGGATGACTCGGGGTCTATTCCGATTGAAGAGGTTGGTAAGGATGTTTGCTTAGAGGGTTTGATTTATGGTTCTTATGCCACCAACATGATTCAGGGTGATGAAAGTTGTAATCCAGCCTCTACACTTAAGCAAAAACATTTGAGAGAACTTCGTGATGATTGTGACATTCCAGATTACCTTAGTATGTATGCTCCAGCCCCGGAAGTGCGGGCTGATTGGGATCTGCCCGGTATGGTCTGCCTGTATGAACTTCCTTTTAGATCGGGGTTCAGATTTCCTCTCCCTAGGTTAGTGAGGAGTTGTGTATTCGTCATGTTATATCGCCCGGTCAATTGACACCGACTGCTTGGTGGGTCTTAATGGCTATAGAGCTTTTTGTGAGATGCATGACATTGATTTCTCCATTGATGAAGTTCTTACTGCATACGCGTTGGTAGAATTCTACAAGAATAGTTGTCGGTTCCGATTGAGTAGTAGGATGAGGCCGTCTTTGATGGCCGACCCTGATAAAAATTGGAAAAACGTTATTTCTTTGTCCATTTTGATTCACTAGGGTTGCCTCCTGGTTGCCAAGTCAGGCGTACATGGGACAGTCCGAGTGAGTTTCTTGTCTTATTGTTTGGAATGTGTATATCCTATATTTGGTTGAACTTACTAACTTGTCCCTTCATGTTTGTTTTGCAGCTGGTAGCGACAACAAGTTCGTATCTCAACATCCGAAGGGGGTTAAGGAAAGGATTGCAAAGTTCCTCAGTTATTCGAAAGAGTCACGCAGGTGGGACGTCATCTTGACCCCATCCAACCTTAGAGGTAGCTCTTTGTGGAAGTTGGTGCCTCCTGTTCCTGAAGGTATTACTTGTCCAGAAACTTCTACCTTCCCTAAGTGGGCGGCTTTGCAAAGGAGTATTGAGATATTATTTCCTGGACCTCCATTGTTTGCTAACTTGACTCCGCCTGAGATAGCTTTTGCAGACTTTGCAATGTCGAAGCCATCAAGTACCACTTCCGACGAACGAGATTCTATTGAAGCTTATCGTCAGATACAGGAAGCTAAGATGGCTAGGCTGGCTAAAAATATTGCTAAGGGTAAGGAAAAAGGTTCGGTCAGCTTGCTTCTTCCCCCGCCTGCTCCTACTGCTTCATCGAAGAAAAGAGCCATCGAGTCGGATGCATCTGGTTGTAAAAGTGGAATGATCAATCTCTCATTTGATGAGTCTGCCTCTGCTTACTCTGAGTTTGGTCCTTTGGCTGGAGAGGTCATTAAAGAGTTGTTCCCTGAAGATAGGTTGAGGTTTGATGACTTGGGTATTGCTACTACGGGTCGGTCGGGCCTCCAACACGCCTTCCAGGTATTGCTTGTTTTTAATGTTAAACGTTATCTCGTTTAATGTTGACTATTTGTTTGTAATACTTCGTTGTTTTACAATTTATTTGCAAAGTATGCAGACTCTCATATATATGACTGAGAAGATGAAAGAGTTGGAGGTAAAGCTGAAGACGGCGAATGCGAGTAAGGCTAAGTGGCACGTCGAGGCCAAGGCCCTTTTGGCGATCAAGGTAGAGGCCGACAAACTCAAGGCCGAACTGAAAGAGCAACTGGCTCTACGACAAGTGGACTCTGAACAGGTGCAGTCCTTGCTTCTTGAGGTGGACTCTCTTAAGTCCGAGAATGCTACTTTGAAGGATAATATGTTGATGCATGAGCTAGGGGGTGAGATTAAGATGAAGGCCAAGATGGCGAGGGATTGGGAGAAAAACTTGGCTGAGACTTGGGATCTCGCAAAGATCTATGCTGATGAGGCGGAGTTGGAGAAGATGAAGGCTTCAGACCCGACTCCTCCACCTGATGTGCTTGAGCATGCTTTCCGTAACATGGGCACTCCCTAGTGTCGTGGTGTTTGCATAGTTTTATTTATTTATGTATGACTTTCAGACTTATTATATTTGTCGAGGCATATGTGCCTTTGTCTTTTGCATGTATTATTGACGTTGGAACTTGTAGGGACTATCTGCCCCCAATTCCCCCCCTCCCAATTCAAGTCTTAACTTGTTGGTAAGACTTGGATTTCTTTTGGTATGATTATGGCGGGTTGACCGTCTGGGATGGCCCCTTATTATTATGACTTATGTGTTGTTCATTTTTCTGCTTGTTATATTCTTGCGATATTTGGGTTGTGTGGTCTTGTAGGATGTCGCAGCCCGACTTAGAATGAAGATGACCAAGCCGGTGGGTCCCACGACGTACACAATTTATGATTAACCAAATAATAAGATAACGATCCAGTTATCCAACAAAATCAATCATACAATGAATCATACTTTCAAGGCAAACTCAAAATGAATCAAATATTAACAACGGCATCAATAATAATTTATTGATTACGTTCAAAATCCAAAATAACAAGAATGGTCAAAAAATACAACACCATCTCGTATCAGAGTTTTAACGACGGAAACAAAGTTTATCAAATCATAGTTTCAATCATCATAATAGGACAACAATTATTGAATAAGTTCAGAGTGTTGCAGCGGAAAAACATAACACATCTTTGGTTATATGTATGAAAACATATAACCCTGCTCAATATCAACAGAAATCTCAAAAGGTCAACAACAAAAGTCCGCCCAGCACACTCCTTTTCCATCTAAGCTAACCTGCACATTTTAGAAATAATATGCAGGGCTGAGTACTTTCGCACTCAGTGGACACATGCCAAAAATAATTGAAAACTGCTGCTTAGAGCTATAGATTGATAACTTGCCATAAAGCATAGCACAAGTATTTATATATACTTAAAAACAAACCTGTGCTTGCCAAAACCTTTTTCTTTCATATAAGTGACTGCAGTCAAAATACCTTTTATGTATGTACCACATCTACTATAACTTTTGAGTGTTGAGAAGTAGGCCTCCTTCTCAAACACTTGTAATCGTCCCACCAAAAAGGAAGGCTCCCGATTACTACATAGTGTACACAAATCCCACCTTAAGTAGGACCGAATTCGTCTTTCCTTGATAGAGGGTATCATACAAAAACATAAAAAATTGGCAAGTCAATCACTTTAAAAATCATCACACATATATATAATCATAATATCACATTCTTTATTTCTTTAGTTCAGAAAGCCCACCTGAACTGGCGACTTTATCTACAAGCTTACTTCTCGGCTTTTCCTTAATTTATGATTCCGCTCGATCCTTCAATTTAAGAATTAATTTAAATATAAGAGCGAGAAAAGTTTAAATATTAAAATAAGGAATGCCGCTGCTATATTTAATATTTTCTTCTTTAATCCGACTTTTCTAGGATTTTTCTCTCGGCAATTAGAAACTAAACTTTTCTAATTTCTTTTTCTTTCTTACTTAATTTCTTAATCGATAATTAATCGATTATAACTTCAGGAAACATTTAAAAACTTATAATCATATAATTCATCATTTAACTTCATAATAATATATTACTTAATCACATAAGCATTTAATTTACACTTAAGCTCTTTATTTAATTAATTAAGCATATTAAAATGCTTAATCTCTTTATTAACATATAATTAATAATTAATCTCATATTAATTACTCCATCAATCAATGTAAACTTATTCTTTATCATATTATCATTCTAGGATAATAAACATATCCTTTAATCATATAAACATTTAATTAATACTAAAACTCTTCATTAACGTATCATTAGGAAAAAATAGCTAACATTTTAACTTTTGAGTTTACGAAAGAAACAACTGAAAACAAGTTGAGCAAAGATCAGCTGGATAAATCAAAATTTGTGGAAAATCAAGTTAATGGAAAAAATTGAGTTATCTGGAGAACTGAGCTATTGGAAAAAAATTTAGAAAAAGCAAAAATTTATTTGGAAAAGCCGATGGACCAATTTGAGTTAATCCAGTGGTCAATTTGGATAAATCAGTAGGATTGAGTAAATCCAATTGGCCAGTCCAATGTAAATCCACTGAGTAAATCCAATTGTGGTTCAATTTGGGTAAATCCAATGTGGGTCAATTTAGGTAAATCCAGTGTCGAGTTCATTTGAGTAAATCAATTGTTGGATCCAAATGGAATTAATCAATGCTGGATCCAGCTGACTTAATCCAGCAATTTAAACTCTAGAAACTCTAAATTTCAAACTTTGTATTAAATTTCCGAAAAATTCTACGTCACTTAATTTTTAACGTAGATTCCATTTCTATCATTATTTTCTTCATTAAAAATCAAATACATGGCTTTAATGTACATATATATTTCTGTCCTTTTGATAAATTAAGAATTAAAATCCAAATTTCATTCTAATCATTTTCAATCATGTTAATTTAATTAATAAGCTATATTTATAGCTTAATCACTTAATTTGATTGGATAAAAATAAAAACTCTAATATATATATATTCGGCCCTTATGATAAATAGGGTACATTTATTTATTTTTATCCATTTCAAATTTCAACATGTATAATTAATATTCTAGAGATTAATTATAATCTCAATTAATCAATTTAAGCTCTAAATAATTATTTTTAATTTATTTTTAAATGCTGAAAATTCTTAAAATTATGAAATTGAGCTCTAAAAATTCTAACAAAATTCTCACATACTTAATTAAATATTATGAGCTCATTTATATCATCAATTTCATCATTTAACATCTAAATCAAAGAGCTCCAATTTCAAACCCTAGATATTTCGAAATGTCCACAATTTGAAACAATTATGCTTCAAACATTTAACTCAATATATAAACATGCTTATTAACATCATCTAAACCCACGTTGATCATCAAATCAAGTATAGAGCATCAAAATCAAAAATTTCTATTTATGGCCAAAACCTTCGACTATTTTTAAACATAACACAATCAATCCAATATTGATCAATCCAACTATCCAACATGCTTATGATCATCATAGAAGTTCATCATAATCATCAACTCAACCATTGGATCAAAGAAATAAATTTTCTAATTTATTTCATAATTTTCGACAAAAATGGCAATTTAGTCTTGAATTAATTTCTCAAGGATTAAATAATAGAAACGTAATCTAAAACACTCCCTAATCAACATACTTGAAGATCAAATCCATACTACAACATATATATAATTTTCGAAATTTAGAAAAATTTAAGAAATATGGATTTGATACTAAACCTTGAGTTATTTGCTTAACTAATGAGAAATCTCACCTCTTGAGATGATTTTACTACTACTTCCTTTGATCAACCAAGCTTAATTCCTTCTCCACAATTGTGTGTGTGTGCTCTGTAATGTGCGTTTTTTGTGTGTGTTTGAGTGTGTGTTGCGTGTGTTTTTTTTTTGTTTGCTGCGTGAGAAATGAGAGATATGAGAGATGAGAGATGCATTAATTAAATACTAACTTATCTAACAAAAATACATTGAATCTTGCTAACTTACATGCTTAGTCACCCAACATCCTTCATCATTATGTTGGGGACAAGCTTAGGTGGAACCAATTTAGCAATTAAATAATAGGTATTGGTGTTAGTTATTTATCATGTGCTAATTTAATTACTAATCTTAGATTAATAACTAAATTAATCATTAATTATTAACAATCAAGATTTAACTAGGAAATAATAATTAAGCTTATACTACAAGCTTTATTTCTTAGGAAAAATTATGCTTAATATCTTAACTTAATTAATTAATTAAACATTAAATTAATTAATTAAACATTAAGCATAAAAATCTCATTTTAATCGATCAATTAATTCTCTAATTAATTGATCATTCATCAATTAAATAATCATAGAGGCTTTAATTAAAAACCTCTCGATACATATAAATTTATTAGGGTTTCTCAAACCCTAATATAAACTTCCTTTAAAAATTTTCGGAATTAAAATCCGAAAATTAAATAATTGTCGGAGAAAATTCATAAATCTCTAGAAAATCAAATACTTCAAAAATGGCACATATTTCACATATAATGCAAATATAATAGCACATAATCATAAACACCTTTAATATTTCATTTCGGATTAACCGAAACAAAAATAAAACTTAAATTATCAAAATTCAGCAATTTCGGGCTGCCGAATTAATTTAACTGCCTGAACTTAATTTCATACTAAATTCTTGCATTTTAAATATTCTAGTTAATTATCTTAATTATTTACTAAGATTAGTTATGAAAAAGGCGGGATACTACATTCTCTCCCCCTAAAAATAAATTTCGTCCCGAAATTTGCTTACCTCAAAGGAAAAGCTCGGGATGCTTCTC
Source organism: Agastache rugosa (assembly GCA_031470985.1). Classification (NCBI taxonomy): domain Eukaryota; kingdom Viridiplantae; phylum Streptophyta; class Magnoliopsida; order Lamiales; family Lamiaceae; genus Agastache; species Agastache rugosa. Next base: position 21,462,156 of record CM062604.1, read on the forward strand.
TTTCATCTTATCTTCAAGCTCCCACGTAGCTTCCTCTAACCCGTGGTGTTTCCACTTAATCTTTACTGACGTGATTGACTTGTTTCTTAACTGTTGGACCTTTCGATCAAAGATCGCTTCTGGTTTCTCCTCATAACTGAGATCTGGTTCGAGGACTACTTCTTCTTGCTGAATAACGTGCTTGGGGTCGAACATGTATCGGCGCAACTGGGATTCATGAAACACGTTATGCAAATTTCCAAAACTTGGTGGTAAAGCTAGCTTATACGCTACTTGACCAATCCTTTCCAGGATTTCATACGGTCCTATGTAACGTGGCTTAAGCTTTCCTTTTACGCCAAATCTATAAATTCCCCTCGAAGGCGAAACTTTTAGGAATACTTTATCTCCCACTTCAAACTCTAATTCAGATCTTCGAGAATCTGCATAGGATTTTTGACGATCTTGCGCTTCTTTAATCCGTTGCTTGATTTGACGGACAATTTTGATCATCTCTTCAACAGCATCGGGCCCTAAAACTTTTCTTTCACCCACTTCATCCCAATAAAGAGGTGACCTACATTTTCTTCCATAAAGAGCTTCATAGGGTACCATGCCAATTGTCATTTGATAATTGTTGTTGTATGCAAACTCAACGAGAGGCAAAACTTGCTCCCATTGATTACCTTGGTCTAACACAACAGTTCTGAGCATATCTTCCAAAAGTTAAATTGTCCTTTCGGATTGACCATCCGTCTGAGGATGAAATGCAGTGCTGAAATTTAATTTGGTACCCATCTCACTTTGTAAACTTCTCCAAAAACGAGAAGTAAACTTTGAATCTCGGTCTGAAGTAATCGACTTGGGCACACCGTGCAGACGCACGATCTCTCGAACGTACAGCTGGGCTAATTTATCTGCTCCATATGTTTCTGGAATTGGTATAAAGTGAGCAGATTTTGTCAATCTGTCCACTATTACCCATATGGCTATGTTTCCTTTCTTAGACTTTGGTAACTGGGTTACAAAATCCATTGTAATACCATCCCATTTCCATTCCGGAGTTTCCAACGGCTGGAGCTTTCCATAAGGCCGTTGATGTAAAGCCTTAACTTGCTGACACGCTAAACATCGCTCTACAAATGAAGCTATATCTCGCTTCATTCCTTCCCACCAAAATTTCTGCTTTAAGTCTTGATACATTTTGGTGCTTCCAGGATGAACTGTATAAGGCGTTTCATGAGCTTCTCTCATGATCTCGGCTCTTAAATTTTCTTTATCTGGAACACAAATCCTTTCTTTAAACAGGAGAGTGTTATCTCCAGCTTCATGAAAATTTTCCGCTTCTCCTTGGCGAATCTTGAGTCTCAAATTCTCTAACTTCTCATCTTTTCTTTGAGCATCTGAAATTCTCATCTTCAAATCTGGAGTTATTTTCAAAGCTGCAATTATTTGCTCTGTAGTTTGAGGTGGTAGAACCACTTCTATTCTTAACTTTTCAAAACTTTTAATAAGCTCTTTTTCTTGAGTGAGCAGAAATCCTAACTCAGTTCTGTTCTTTCTACTCAAGGCATCGGCTACTACGTTCGTTTTTCCTGGGTGATAGGAAATTTTGCAATCGTAGTCCTTTACCAACTCAAGCCATCTTCTTTGCCTCATATTCAACTCTTTTTGCTCGAAAAAGTATTTGAGACTCTTATGATCTGAAAAGATCTCACACTTGGCTCCATAAAGATGATGTCTCCAAATTTTTAAAGCATGCACAACTGCTGCTAACTATAAATCATGAGTTGGGTAATTCTCCTCAGGAGGTCTGAGTTGTCGTGACGCATAAGCAATAACTCTGCCATCTTGCATCAAGACACAACCCAATCCATTCTTTGATGCATCCGTATAAACGGTAAAATCTTTGTCTGTTTCTGGCACTGCTAGAACTGGAGCGGTGGTTAGTTTCTTAAGCTCTTGAAAACTTTCTTCGCATTCAAGAGACCATTTAAACTTCGATTCTTTCTTCAGAAGTTGGGTCATTGGCCTTGCTATCTTTGAGAATCCTTCAATGAATCTCCGATAGTAACCTACTAGACCCAAGAAACTACGAATCTCATGGGGTGACTTTGGAGATTTCCATTCTTGAACTGCTTGCACTTTAGAATTGTCTACTTTAATTCCTTCGGAAGAAACAACATGTCCGAGGAAATTTACTTCTTTCAGCCAAAATTCACACTTACTGAATTTGGCATACAACTTTTCTGATCTCAACGTTTCTAATACAATTCTGAGATGTTCTTCATGCTCCTGCCCACTTCTTGAATACACAAGAATGTCGTCAATAAAGACTATGACAAATCTATCCAAGAATTCATGAAAAACTCGATTCATAAGATCCATGAATACCGCCGGAGCATTTGTTAATCTAAACGGCATTACTATAAACTCATAATGGCCGTATCTCGTTCGAAAAGTAGTTTTTGGAATATCTCCTTGACGAATTTTCAACTGATGATAGCCAGATTTTAAATCAATCTTTGAGAATACACTGGCTCCTTTGAGCTGATCAAACAGATCATCTATCCTTGGCAAAGGATACTTGTTCTTTAATGTCAACTTGTTTAATTCTCGGTAATCTATACACATTCTTAGACTACCGTCTTTCTTCTTGACAAATAAAATTGGTGCTCCCCACGGGGAAACACTAGGTCTAATAAATCCAAGATCAAGCAACTCTTGCAACTGGATCTTCAATTCTTACAATTCTTTCGGGGCCATTCTATATGGCGCCTTTGATATTGGAGCTGAACCAGGTTCAAGATCAATGGTAAACTCCAATTGCCTGTCTGGTGGTAATCCTGGCAAAACTTCAGGAAAAACATCCTTAAATTCTCGGACTACTGCTACATCATCAATTTTCTTCTCTTGGTTTTCATTTTTGTTGAGATAAACAAGATATATTTGCACATCTTTTCTTCTCAACAGTCTTCTTGCTTGAATTGCCGAAATAATCGGTATTCCTCTCTTGCTTCTCTCTATTCCGAAGAATAGTGTTGGCTCTTTTCCAGGGGCATGAAAAAAAATCTGCCTTTGCTTACACCGAATGGTAGCAAAATTTTCGGTTAACCAATCCATTCCCAAAATGATGTCTACGTCCCACATTTGAATTAGATTGAAAGTCTTGGCTGACATCTTAAGGGAACCAATCTCAAATTCTAGATTAGGGCAAACATGCGTAACTGAGGTAGATTTACCTATCGGGGTTGATACTCTTAAGTTCTGTTTAACTTTCTCTATTTTAAGGCCAAGAGTATCTACGCATGCATTTGATATAAAAGAATGCGATGCACCAGTATCAAAAAGAATTATAACAGGTACATCATTAATCTGACCCATACCTGTCAGATTGCCCTGATACTTGACACTTGCTTTCTGCTCAAGAGCAAAAATTCTCTGATGATGCTGCCGATCTTGCTGCGGGGTTTGCTGCTTCTTTGGCTATTGCTGCTGCTGCTGAGGGCGAGGCACTTGGCGCGGACGCTGCTGCGTCTGTGAGACTCCTTCAATGGCCTTTAAATGCGGAGGCTGATACTGATTAGGCTTTCCTCCACCAGTCTCTTGCCTATTTTAGTTTGGAGCAAGATAAGAATAATGCCCTGGTTGCCCACATGCATAACAATTATTACTTCCTGCTCTGCAAATTCCCTGGTGCATCTTTCCACACTTGGGACATGCAGAAATTCCTTGTTGTCTCTGAGATGAACTTCCTTGACCAACAAAAGGAACTTTAAATTTTCCTTGGGTCGATTGCTGCTGACTCTGCCCATTTCATGGCTTCTTGTTAGGTTGATTTCCAGCATTCCATTTTCTCTTTCCTTTTTGAATCTGGCTTTGGTGTGAAAATTGCGGTTTAACAGCCGCTGGGGATTGAATTGGGGGAGGTGCTGGAATCTGAACTGATTTCTCTGGCTGCATAGCCAGCTCCATATCTAAAGCTCGGTTTAAAGCTTCCGCATAGGTCATAGCACTTTGACTTGCTAAGACCACTCTTATATCTTGCCTAAGTCCGGCACGAAAAAGCTCGGACATCTTCTCATCTGAATCAACCTTATCAGGGGCAAAACGAGCTAAATCACAAAATTCACGGTCATATTCTGACACCGTCTTCTTTCCTTGCTTGAGATTTGCAAACTCATTTTCTTTTTGTTTACGATAACTTCTCGGAATATACTTTTCAAAAAGAGCTTCTTTGAATTGCTCCCAAGTAAGGTTTTCAAGTTGCTCTGGAGTATAAGTCTTTTGGCGAGCTTCCCACCAGTAGTCTGCAGATCCTTTAAGCTGATAAGACATACATGTGAGACGTTCATGGTCATCACATCGAAGAAACTTAAAGATTCGCTCTAGAGCACGAATCCATTCTTCAGCCTCTGACGGACTTCCTCTTCCGTCAAAAGTTGGGGGATTTTGTCGAAGAAAAAGTTCTTCAATTCTCCTCTCAGGTTGAGGAGGTGGGGTAGGATCTTGCTGTTGTTGTTGTTGTTGTTCTTCTTCTACCCTATTTCTTCTTCTACGAGGCATTCTGATTTTAAGAAAATATAAAATCATCAAGAAATAACTTTATTTATTTCAAACTTTTCATTTTAACATTTTTCATCTTATTCTTTATTCCATAAGCAATTTCTTCACAAAGCAAATAATTAAATCTTGAAACTCATCATTCAAGAAATTCATATCATATCATATCATAACATAATCACTTGCATAACTTTACTTAATAGTCACATAATGGCAACATGACTTAATTTCATAACTTTTCTTGACTTGACAATCATTATTAAAGCACTAAGTTTTTCACAACTTTTCTTAAAGAACAGCAGGATATTTAACTTATAAATTTAACATTCATATAAACAATTAATAGAACCATTTTTCTTCTTTCTTTATCATCTAAAGAAATCTTATCTCCATAACATTCTTTACTTTATACTTTTATCCCATCTCTTAACTTTCCTTTATTTCCACATCATAACTTGAATTAACCAAATAGTTTATCTGTCTTTAATAGCTCAACTTTAATTTCTAAAGAGATCTTTTCTTCTTTCATTTTTAACTTACTTTCATAAAATTCTTTCCTTCTTTACTTCATCTTCTTACTTATTTTCATTCATACTTTTCTTTTCTCATAGAACATCATAACTTCACATGTTTCTTAAACATTTTAGAGAGGCAACAACTTAATTTAAATGACCGCTTTGGTCATTTTTCTTCATATATGGAAAATTGCCTCTTAGAGGTCTTTTCAAAATAAGGGATTTATTTACAGCAAAAATTATCCCTATGTCATCTGTGATGTCCTAACATCACACAAAATATATCATTAGCGTTACGGACTACTACTCCGTTACCGATCTAGCTAACCATATTATACATCAGATATTTACACACACACATATTTACATCATCAGTATCGCTATACTTCATACATATATAAACATAGTAAACATTATCAAAAGATCACAACTCTACTCGGATGGGTCCTCCTCTGGATCCTCTTCTGGATCCTCTTCTGAGGTCATACTCTCGAAACTCGAACTCTCACCCTCACTCTCAGCTCTCACGTCTCCCTCCAACGTGAGCGGAATCTCCCTGGTAACATCGGCACCCGCCGACGGCTGGAAACTAGCCTCGAAGCCTAACTCGCTAAATGGGATACGACGAAGGTCAGACCATCCAAGAGTAACCTCTACAGCCGGGTCGTCTTCGTCATCCTCGTCAGAGTCGTCACGGCGTGGCTTCGACGAGCTGGCCTCGTCTAAGCGCTGAGGCACAGGGTAGTAGAAAGGCTGGAGATCAGAAAGCTCAAAAGTATGAGGAATATCCATAAACTGATAAAAAGAAGTTACCTTCTAGCAGAGGTGCTGGGTAGTAATCCGAAGTTGGAGGAATAGGAACTAATGCTAAAGCATCTGTCAGTGGTGTGGGTGAATTAATACCAACTGACGGGGAGGTAGGATGTGAAACAAAAGCACTTTGGTCAACACCAAAGTAGGAAGTCAAAGGGTCATAAACCGGCTCAGGATCAACAGGAGGAACCATGAACGGGACATGATCATCCTGTGGCAAAAACTCAGCTAAGAGACCCTCCTCGGTGAAACTGGGAGGTGGGCAGTAGGGTCCTGGAGGTGGCGCTGCGTAACACATAAAACGAGAGCTGATCTCTGCAATGAAACCTCGGCAATCACCATAAAGGTTGTCGTCCCAGTACTGCTTTGTCACAAATCGTGACACCAGCGAAGCTGCCCACTCCTGCCATTCCTCTGGAAGAAGAAGAACCAATCGTATGATACCATGCACACCCGAGATACCTGTCTCGCATATCTCCATCCAGACACAATGATATCGAGCTAGGAACTCAGCTAAGGTCTCCCGATAACTCATTCTGATATGTCGAAATTCCTCCATCGCATCGCTGCCAGGCATCCTATATAAGAAAATTTTTAAAAATTAATCACACTGAGACTAAAAACGTTTCCATGAATCCACAATCTCCACCTACTCAATATCGCTTCCCAAAGGTGGTACCAAGCTCACATTACTTTCCAAAGATAAACAACCAACTTGATTGCACAATTGTTCCATCATCTCGCTTATTAACGTCGTCACAAAACAACCTCATCAAAACACAATCTCACAACAACAACATTAAATTCACATATAACATAAACATAAAATATATATCAAATAAATTCAACTTAATTCAAACTTTAAACTTTTAAACGTTAGAAAACTTTTAAATGCATACCTGACTTTGCCAGATGAGATGAGGTGCTGGACTTTTGTTGTTTAAGACTTAACTAGTCTAGGGATTCAAGTCAAGACTAGACTCAAGGGAAAAATTTTCTTAGATTTAGAGCAGACAAGCTGCTCTGATACCACTCTGTCGCAGCCCGACTTAGAATGAAGATGACCAAGCCGGTGGGTCCCACGACGTACACAATTTATGATTAACCAAAGAATAAGATAACGACCCAGTTATCCAACAAAATCAATCATACAATGAATCATACTTTCAAGGCAAACTCAAAATGAATCAAATATTAACAACGTCATCAATAATAATTTATTGATTACGTTCAAAATCCAAAATAACGAGAATGGTCAAAAAATACAACACCATCTCGTATCAGAGTTTTAACGACGGAAACAAAGTTTATCAAATCATAGTTTCAATCATCATAATAGGACAACAATTATTGAATAAGTTCAGAGTGTTGCAGCGGAAAAACATAACACATCTTTGGTTATATGTATGAAGACATATAACCCTGCTCAATATCAACAGAAATCTCAAAAGGTCAACAACAAAAGTCCGCCCAGCACACTCCTTTCCCATCCAAGCTAACCTGCACATTTTAGAAATAATATGCAGGGCTGAGTACTTTCGCACTCAGTGGACACATGCCAGAAATAATTGAAAACTGCTGCTTAGAGCTATAGATTGATAACTTGCCATAAAGCATAGCACAAGTATTATATACTTAAAAACAAACCTGTGCTTGCCAAAACCTTTTTCTTTCATATAAGTGACTGCAGTCAAAATACTTTTTATGTATGTACCACATCTACTATAACTTTTGAGTGTTGAGAAGTAGGCCTCCTTCTCAAACACTTGTAATCGTCCCACCAAAAAGGAAGGCTCCCGATTACTACATAGTGTACACAAATCCCACCTTAAGTAGGACCGAATTCGTCTTTCCTTGATAGAGGGTATCATACAAAAACTTCAAAAATTGGGAAGTCAATCACTTTAAAAATCATCACACATATATATAATCATAATATCACATTCTTTATTTCTTTAGTTCAGAAAGCCCACCTAAACTGGCGACTTTATCTACAAGCTTACTTCTCGGCTTTTCCTTAATTTATGATTCCGCTCGATCCTTCAATTTAAGAATTAATTTAAATATAAGAGCGAGAAAAGTTTAAATATTAAAATAAGGAATGCCGCTGTTATATTTAATATTTTCTTCTTTAATCCGACTTTTCTAGGATTTTTCTCTCGGCAATTAGAAACTAAACTTTTCTAATTTCCTTTTCTTTCTTACTTAATTTCTTAATCGATAATTAATCGTTTATAACTTCAGGAAATATTTAAAAACTTATAATCATATAATTCATCATTTAACTTCATAATAATATATTACTTAATCACATAAGCATTTAATTTACACTTAAGCTCTTTATTTAATTAATTAAGCATATTAAAATGCTTAATCTCTTTATTAACATATCATTAGTAATTAATCTCATATTAATTACTCCATCAATCAATGTAAACTTATTCTTTATCATATTATCATTCTAGGATAATAAACATATCCTTTAATCATATAAACATTTAATTAATACTAAAACTCTTCATTAACGTATCATTAGGAAAAAATAGCTAACATTTTAACTTTTGAGTTTACGAAAGAAACAACTGAAAACAAGTTGAGCAAAGATCAGCTGGATAAATCAAGCTGACTGGAAAATCAAGTTAGCTGGAAAAAACTGAGTTATCTGGAGAACTGAGCTAGCTGGAAAAACTGACCTTAAAACTGAGCCGGCCGGAAAAAACCGATGGCCGGACCAAATTTGAGTTAATCCAAATTGATCGGGGTTCAGTAGGTAAATCCAGTGGTCCAAAGGTAAATCCAACAGGTAAATCCAATTGGCCAGGTTCAACAGTAAATCCAATGATCGGGTCCAATTGGTAAATCCAACTGAGTTCACTGGTAAATCCAATTTGACTGGTCCAGTGAGTAAATCCAATTAGGTCAGTTACCCAACTGAGTCCAAATTGAGTAAATCCAATTGACGAGTTCAAATTTGAGTAAATCAAGCTGGCTGGATCCAGCTGACTTAATCCAGCAATTTAAACTCTAGAAACTCTAAATTTCAAACTTTGTATTAAATTTCCGAAAAATTCTACGTCACTTAATTTTTAACGTAGATTCCATTTCTATCATTATTTTCTTCATTAAAAATCAAATACATGGCTTTAATGTACATATATATTTCTGTCCTTTTGATAAATTAAGAATTAAAATCCAAGTTTCATTCTAATCATTTCCAATCATGTTAATTTAATTAATAAGCTATATTTATAGCTTAATCACTTAATTTGATTGGATAAAAATAAAAACCCTAATATATATATATATATATATTCGGCCCTTATGATAAATAGGGTACATTTATTTATTTTTATCCATTTCAAATTTCAACATGTATAATTAATATTCTAGAGATTAATTATAATCTCAATTAATCTATTTAAGCTCTAAATAATTATTTTTAATTTTTTTTAAATGCTGAAAATTCTTAAAATTATGAAATTGAGCTCTAAAAATTCTAACAAAATTCTCACATACTTAATTAAATATAATGAGCTCAATTATATCATCAATTTCATCATTTAACATCTAAATCAAAGAGCTCCAATTTCAAACCCTAGATATTTCGAAATGTCCACAATTTGAAACAATTATGCTTCAAACATTTAACTCAATATATAAACATGCTTATTAACATCATCTAAACCCACATTGATCATCAAATCAAGTATAGAGCATCAAAATCAAAAATTTCTATTTATGGCCAAAACCTTCGACTATTTTTAAACATAACACAATCAATCCAATATTGATCAATCCAACTATCCAACATGCTTATGATCATCATAGAAGTTCATCTTAATCATCAATTCAACCATAGGATCAAAGAAATAAATTTTCTAATTTATTTCATAATTTTCGACAAAAATGGCAATTTAGTCTAGAATTAATTTCTCAAGGATTAAATAATAGAAATGTAATCTAAAACACTCCCTAATCAACATACTTGAAGATCAAATCCATACTACAACACATATATAATTTTCGAAATTTAGAAAAATTTAAGAAATATGGATTTGATACTAAACCTTGAGTTATTTGCTTAACTAATGAGAAATCTCACCTCTTGAGATGATTTTACTACTACTTCCTTTGATCAACCAAGCTCAATTCCTTCTCCTCAATTGTGTATGTGTGTGCTCTGTAATGTGCGTTTTGTGTGTGTGTTTGAGTGTGTGTGTGCGTGTGTTTTTTTTTGTTTGCTGCGTGAGAAATGAGAGATATGAGAGATGAGAGATGCATTAGTTAAATACTAACTTATCTAACAAAAATACATTGAATCTTGCTAACTTACATGCTTAGTCACCCAACATCCTTCATCATTATGTTGGGGACAAGCTTAGGTGGCACCAATTTAGCAATTAAATAATAGGTATTAGTGTTAGTTATTTATCATGTGCTAATTTAATTACTAATCTTAGATTAATAACTAAATTAATCATTAATTATTAACAATCAAGATTTAACTAGGAAATAATAATTAAGCTTATACTACAAGCTTTATTTCTTAGGAAAAATTATGCTTAATATCTTAACTTAATTAATTAATTAAACATCAAATTAATTAATTAAACATTAAGCATAAAAATCTCATTTTAATCGATCAATTAATTCTCTAATTAATTGATCATTCATCAATTAAATAATCATAGAGGCTTTAATTAAAAACCTCTCGATACATATAAATTTATTAGGGTTTCTCAAACCCTAATATAAACTTCCTTTAAAAATTTTCGGAATTAAAATCCGAAAATTAAATAATTGCCGGAGAAAATTCATAAATCTCTAGAAAATCAAATACTTCAAAAATGGCACATATTTCACATATAATGCAAATATAATAGCACATAATCATAAACACCTTTAATATTTTATTTTGGATTAACCGAAACAAAAACAAAACTTAAATTATCAAAATTCAGTAACTTTGGGCTGCCGAATTAATTTAACTGCCTGAACTTATTTTCATACTAAATTCTTGCATTTTAAATATTCTAGTTAATTATCTTAATTATTTACTAAGATTAGTTATGAAAAAGGCGGGATACTACATTCTCTCCCCCTAAAAATAAATTTCGTCCCGAAATTTGCTTACCTCAAAGGAAAAGCTCGGGACACTTCTCTTTCATCTTATCTTCAAGCTCCCACGTAGCTTCCTCTAACCCGTGGTGTTTCCATTTAATCTTTACTGACGCGATCGACTTGTTTCTTAACTGTTGGACCTTTCGATCCAAGATCGCTTCTAGTTTCTCCTCATAACTGAGATCTGGTTCGAGGACTACTTCTTCTTGCTGAATAACGTGCTTGGGGTCGAACATGTATCAGCGCAACTGGGATACATGAAACACGTTATGCGAATTTCCAAAACTTGGTGGTAAAGCTAGCTTATACGCTACTTGACCAATCCTTTCCAGGATTTCATACGGTCCTATGTAACGTGGCTTAAGCTTTCCTTTTACGCCAAATCTATAAATTCCCCTCGAAGGCGAAACTTTTAGGAATACTTTATCTCCCACTTCAAACTCTAATTCAGATCTTCGAGAATCTGCATAGGATTTTTGACGATCTTGCGCTTCTTTAATCCGTTGCTTGATTTGACGGACAATTTTGATCATCTCTTCAACAGCATCGGGCCCTAAAACTTTTCTTTCACCCACTTCATCCCAATAAAGCGGTGACCTACATTTTCTTCCATAAAGAGCTTCATAGGGCGCCATGCCAATTGTCATTTGATAACTGTTGTTGTATGCAAACTCAACGAGAGGCAAAACTTGCTCCCATTGATTACCTTGGTCTAACACAACAGTTCTGAGCATATCTTCCAAAATTTGAATTGTCCTTTCGGACTGACCATCCGTCTGAGGATGAAATGCAGTGCTGAAATTTAATTTGGTACCCATCTCACTTTGTAAACTTCTCCAAAAACGAGAAGTAAACTTTGAATCTCGGTCTGAAGTGATCGACTTGGGCACACCGTGCAGACGCACGATCTCTCGAACGTACAGCTGGGCTAATTTATCTGCTCCATATGTTTCTGGAATTGGTATAAAGTGAGCAGATTTTGTCAATCTGTCCACTATTACCCATATGGCTATGTTTCCTTTCTTAGACTTTGGTAACTGGGTTACAAAATCCATTGTAATACCATCCCATTTCCATTCCGGAGTTTCCAACGGCTGGAGCTTTCCATAAGGCCGTTGATGTAAAGCCTTAACTTGCTGACACGCTAAACATCGCTCTACAAATGAAGCTATATCTCGCTTCATTCCTTCCCACCAAAATTTCTGCTTTAAGTCTTGATACATTTTGGTGCTTCCAGGATGAGCTGTATAAGGCGTTTCATGAGCTTCTCTCATGATCTCGGCTCTTAAATTTTCTTTATCTGGAACACAAATCCTTTCTTTAAACAGGAGAGTGTTATCTCCAGCTTCATGAAAATTTTCCGCTTCTCCTTGGCGAATCTTGAGTCTCAAATTCTCTAACTTCTCATCTTTTCTTTGAGCATCTGAAATTCTCATCTTCAAATCTGGAGTTATTTTCAAAGCTGCAATTATTTGCTCTGTAGTTTGAGGTGGTAGAACAACTTCTATTCTTAACTTTTCAAAACTTTTAATAAGCTCTTTCTCTTGAGTGAGCAGAAATCCTAACTCAGTTCTGCTCTTTCTACTCAAGGCATCGGCTACTACGTTCGTTTTTCCTGGGTGATAGGAAATTTTGCAATCGTAGTCCTTTACCAACTCAAGCCATCTTCTTTGCCTCATATTCAACTCTTTTTGCTCGAAAAAGTATTTGAGACTCTTATGATCTGAAAAGATCTCACACTTGGCTCCATAAAGATGATGTCTCCAAATTTTTAAAGCATGCACAACTGCTGCTAACTATAAATCATGAGTTGGGTAATTCTCCTCAGGAGGTCTGAGTTGTCGTGACGCATAAGCAATAACTCTGCCATCTTGCATCAAGACACAACCCAATCCATTCTTTGATGCATCCGTATAAACGGTAAAATCTTTGTCTGCTTCTGGCACTGCTAGAACTGGAGCGGTGGTTAGTTTCTTCTTAAGCTCTTGAAAACTTTCTTCGCATTCAAGAGACCATTTAAACTTCGATTCTTTCTTCAGAAGTTGGGTCATTGGCCTTGCTATCTTTGAGAATCCTTCAATGAATCTCCGATAGTAACCTGCTAGACCCAAGAAACTACGAATCTCATGGGGTGACTTTGGAGATTTCCATTCTTGAACTGCTTGCACTTTAGAATTGTCTACTTTAATTCCTTCGGAAGAAACAACATGTCCGAGGAAATTTACTTCTTTCAGCCAAAATTCACACTTACTGAATTTGGCATACAACTTTTCTGATCTCAACGTTTCTAATACAATTCTGAGATGTTCTTCATGCTCCTGCCCACTTCTTGAATACACAAGAATGTCGTCAATAAAGACTATGACAAATCTATCCAAGAATTCATGAAAAACTCGATTCATAAGATCCATGAATACCGCCGGAGCATTTGTTAATCCAAACGGCATTACTATAAACTCATAATGGCCGTATCTCGTTCGAAAAGTAGTTTTTGGAATATCTCCTTGACGAATTTTCAACTGATGATAGCCAGATTTTTAATCAATCTTTGAGAATACACTGGCTCCTTTGAGCTGATCAAACAGATCATCTATCCTTGGCAAAGGATACTTGTTCTTTAATGTCAACTTGTTTAATTCTCGGTAATCTATACACATTCTTAGACTACCGTCTTTCTTCTTGACAAATAAAATTGGTGCTGCCCACGGGGAAACACTAGGTCTAATAAATCCAAGATCAAGCAACTCTTGCAACTGGATCTTCAATTCTTGCAATTCTTTCGGGGCCATTCTATATGGCGCCTTTGATATTGAACCGGGTTCAAGATCAATGGTAAACTCCAATTGTGTCAAGATCAACTTCGGGAAAAACATCCTTAAATTCTCGGACTATACATGGTAATCATTTTTGTTGAGATAAACAAGATATATTTGCACATCTTTTCTTCTCAACAGTCTTCTTGCTTGAATTGCCGAAATAATCGGTATTCCTCTCTTGCTTCTCTCTATTCCGAAGAATAGTGTTGGCTCTTTTCCAGGGGCATGAAAAGAAATCTGCCTTTGCTTACACCGAATGGTAGCAAAATTTTCGGTTAACCAATCCATTCCCAAAATGATGTCTACGTCCCACATTTGAATTAGATTGAGGGTCTTGGCTGACATCTTAAGGGAACCAATCTCAAATTCTAGATTAGGGCAAACATGCGTAACTGAGGTAGATTTACCTATCGGGGTTGATACTCTTAAGTTCTGATTAACTTTCTCTATTTTAAGGCCAAGAGTATCTACGCATGCATTTGATATAAAAGAATGCGATGCACCAGTATCAAAAAGAATTATAACAGGTACATCATTAATCTGACCCATACCTGTCAGATTGCCCTGATCCTTGACACTTGCTTTCTGCTCAAGAGCAAAAATTCTCTGATGATGCTGCCGATCTTGCTGCGGGGTTTGCTGCTTCTTCGGCTGTTGCTGCTGCTGCTGAGGGCGAGGCACTTGGCGCGGACGCTACTGCGTCTGTGGGACTCCTTCAATGGCCTTTAAATACGGAGGCTGATACTGATTAGGCTTTCCTCCACCAGTCCCTTGCTGCCTATTTGGGCACTGATAAGAATAATGCCCTGGTTGCCCACATGCATAACAATTATTACTTCCTGCTCTGCAAATTCCCTGGTGCATCTTTCCACACTTGGGACATGCAAAAATTCCTTGTTGTCTCTGAGATGAACTTCCTTGACCAACAAAAGGAACTTTAAACTTTCCTTGGGTCGATTGCTGCTGACTCTGCCCATACCATGGCTTCTTGTTAGGTTGATTTCCAGCATTCCATTTTCTCTTTCCTTTTTGAATCTGGCTTTGGTGTGAAAATTGCGGTTTAACAGCCGCTGGGGATTGAATTGGGAGAGGTCTTTGGAATACGGCCGATTTCTCTGGCTGCATAGCCAGCTCCATATCTAAAGCTCGGTTTAAAGCTTCCGCATAGGTCATAGCACTTTGACTTGCTAAGACCACTCTTATATCTTGCCTAAGTCCGGCACGAAAAAGCTCGGACATCTTCTCATCTGAATCAACCTTATCAGGGGCAAAACGAGCTAAATCACAAAATTCACGGTCATATTCTGACACCGTCTTCTTTCCTTGCTTGAGATTTGCAAACTCATTTTCTTTTTGTTTACGATAACTTCTCGGAATATACTTTTCAAAAAGAGCTTCTTTGAATTGCTCCCAAGTAAGGTTTTCAAGTTGCTCTGGAGTATAAGTCTTTTGGCGAGCTTCCCACCAGTAGTCTGCAGATCCTTTAAGCTGATAAGACATACATGTGAGACGTTCATGGTCATCACATCGAAGAAACTTAAAGATTCGCTCTAGAGCACGAATCCATTCTTCAGCCTCTGACGGACTTCCTCTTCCGTCAAAAGTTGGGGGATTTTGTCGAAGAAAAAGTTCTTCAATTCTCCTCTCAGGTTGAGGAGGTGGGGTAGGATCTTGCTGTTGTTGTTGTTCTTCTTCTTCTACCCTATTTCTTCTTCTACGAGGCATTTTGATTTTAAGAAAATATAAAATCATCAAGAAATAACTTTATTTATTTCAAACTTTTCATTTTAACATTTTTCATCTTATTCTTTATTGCATAAGCAATTTCTTCACAAAGCAAATAATTAAATCTTGAAACTCATCATTCCAGAAATTCATATCATATCATATCATAACATAATCACTTGCATAACTTTACTTAATAGTCACATAATGGCAACATGACTTAATTTCATAACTTTTCTTGACTTGACAATCATTATTAAAGCACTAAATTTTTCACAACTTTTCTTAAAGAACAGCAGGATATTTAACTTATAAATTTAACATTTATATAAACAATTAATAGAACCATTTTTCTTCTTTCTTTATCATCTAAAGAAATCTTATCTCCATAACATTCTTTACTTTATACTTTTATCCCATCTCTTAACTTTCCTTTATTTGCACATCATAACTTGAATTAACCAAATAGTTTATCTGTCTTTAATAGCTCAACTTTAATTTCTAAAGAGATCTTTTCTTCTTTCATTTTTAACTTACTTTCATAAAATTCTTTCCTTCTTTACTTCATCTTCTTACTTATTTTCATTCATACTTTTCTTTTCTCATAGAACATCATAACTTCACATGTTTCTTAAACATTTTAGAGAGGCAACAACTTAATTTAAATGACCGCTTTGGTCATTTTTCTTCATATATGGAAAATTGCCTCTTAGAGGTCTTTTCAAAATAAGGGATTTATTTACAGCAAAAATTATCCCTATGTCATCTGTGATGTCCTAACATCACACAAAATATATCATTAGCGTTACGGACTACTACTCCGTTACCGATCTAGCTAACCATATTATACATCAGATATTTACACACACACATATTTACATCATCAGTATCGTCATACTTCATACATATATAAACATAGTAAACATTATCAAAAGATCACAACTCTACTCGGATGGGTCCTCCTCTGGATCCTCTTCTGGATCCTCCTCTGAGGTCATACTCTCGAAACTCGAACTCTCACCCTCACTCTTAGCTCTCACGTCTCCCTCCAACGTGAGCGGAATCTCCCTGGTAACATCGGCACCCGCCGACGGCTGGAAACTAGCCTCGAAGCCTAACTCGCTAAATGGGATACGACGAAGGTCAGACCATCCAAGAGTAACCTCTACAGCCGGGTCGTCTTCGTCATCCTCGTCAGAGTCGTCACGGCGTGGCTTCGATGAGCTGGCCTCGTCTAAGCGCTGAGGCTCAGGGTAGTAGAAAGGCTGGAGATCAGAGGGCTCAAAAGTATGAGGAATATCCATAAACTGATAAAAAGGAGTTACCTCTAGCGGAGGTGCTGGGTAGTAATCCGAAGTAGGAGGAACAGGAACTAATGCTAAAGCATCTGTCAGTGGTGTGGGTGAAGCAATACCAACTGACGGGGAGGTAGGCTATGAAACAAAAGCACTTTGGTCAACACCAAAGTAGGAAGTCAAAGGGTCATAAACCGGCTCAGGATCAACAGGAGGAACCATGAACGGGACATGATCATCCTGTGTCAAAAACTCAGCTAAGAGACCCTCCTCGGTGAAACTGGGAGGTGGGCAGTAGGGTCCTGGAGGTGGCGCTGCGTAACACATAAAACGAGAGCTGATCTCTGCAATGAAACCTCGGCAATCACCATAAAGGTTGTCGTCCCAGTACTGCTTTGTCACAAATCGTGACACCAGCGAAGCTGCCCACTCCTGCCATTCCTCTGGAAGAAGAGGAACCAATCGTATGATACCATGCACACCTGAGATACCTGTCTCGCATATCTCCATCCAGACACGATGATATCGAGCTAGGAACTCAGCTAAGGTCTCCCGATAACTCATTCTGATATGTCGAAATTCCTCCATCGCATCGCTGCCAGGCGGCGCTGCCATCCTATATAAGAAAAATTTTAAAAATTAATCACACTGAGACTAAAAACGTTTCCATGAATCCACAATCTCCACCTACTCAATATCGCTTCCCAAAGGTGGTACCAAGCTCACATTACTTTCCAAAGATAAACAACCAACTTGCTTGCACAATTGTTCCATCATCTCGCTTACTAACGTCGTCACAAAACAACCTCATCAAAACACAATCTCACAACAACAACATTAAATTCACATATAACATAAACATAAAATATATATCAAATAAATTCAACTTAATTCAAACTTTAAACTTTTAAACGTTAGAAAACTTTTAAATGCGTACCTGACTTTGCCGGATGAGATGAGGTGCTGGACTTTTGTTGTTTAAGACTTAACTAGTCTAGGGATTCAAGTCTAGACTAGACTCAAGAGAAAAATTTTCTTAGATTTAGAGCAGACAAGCTGCTCTGATACCACTCTGTCGCAGCCCGACTTAGAATGAAGATGACCAAGCCGGTGGGTCCCACGACGTACACAATTTATGATTAATCAAATAATAAGATAACGACCCAGTTATCCAACAAAATCAATCATACAATGAATCATACTTTCAAGGCAAACTCAAAATGAATAAAATATTAACAACGTCATCAATAATAATTTATTGATTACGTTCAAAATCCAAAATAACGAGAATGGTCAAAAAATACAACACCATCTCGTATCAGAGTTTTAACGACGGAAACAAAGTTTATCAAATCATAGTTTCAATCATCATAATAGGACAACAATTATTGAATAAGTTCAGAGTGTTGCAGCGGAAAAACATAACACATCTTTGGTTATATGTATGAAGACATATAACCCTGCTCAATATCAACAGAAATCTCAAAAGGTCAACAACAAAAGTCCGCCCAGCACACTCCTTTCCCATCCAAGCTAACCTGCACATTTTAGAACTAATATGCAGGGCTGAGTACTTTCGCACTCAGTGGACACATGCCAAAAATAATTGAAAACTGCTGCTTACCTATAGATTGATAACTTGCCATAAAGCATAGCACAAGTATTATATACTTAAAAACAAACCTGTGCTTGCCAAAACCTTTTTCTTTCATATAAGTGACTGCAGTCAAAATACTTTTTATGTATGTACCACATCTACTATAACTTTTGAGTGTTGAGAAGTAGGCCTCCTTCTCAAACACTTGTAATCGTCCCACCAAAAAGGAAGGCTCCCGATTACTACATAGTGTACACAAATCCCACCTTAAGTAGGACCGAATTCGTCTTTCCTTGATAGAGGGTATCATACAAAAACTTCAAAAATTGGCAAGTCAATCACTTTAAAAATCATCACACATATATATAATCATAATATCACATTCTTTATTTCTTTAGTTCAGAAAGCCCACCTGAACTGGCGACTTTATCTACAAGCTTACTTCTCGGCTTTTCCTTAATTTATGATTCCGCTCGATCCTTCAATTTAAGAATTAATTTAAATATAAGAGCGAGAAAAGTTTAAATATTAAAATAAGGAATGTCGCTGCTATATTTAATATTTTCTTCTTTAATCCGACTTTTCTAGGATTTTTCTCTCGGCAATTAGAAACTAAACTTTTCTAATTTCCTTTTCTTTCTTACTTAATTTCTTAATCGATAATTAATCGATTATAACTTCAGGAAACATTTAAAAACTTATAATCATATAATTCATCATTTAACTTCATAATAATATATTACTTAATCACATAAGCATTTAATTTACACTTAAGCTCTTTATTTAATTAATTAAGCATATTAAAATGCTTAATCTCTTTATTAACATATAATTAATAATTAATCTCATATTAATTACTCCATCAATCAATGTAAACTTATTCTTTATCATATTATCATTCTAGGATAATAAACATATCCTTTAATCATATAAACATTTAATTAATACTAAAACTCTTCATTAACGTATCATTAGGAAAAAATAGCTAACATTTTAACTTTTGAGTTTACGAAAGAAAGAACTGAAAACAAGTTGAGCAAAGATCAGCTGGATAAATCAAGCTGACTGGAAAATCAAGTTAAATTTGGAAAAACCGAGTTATCCTGAGAACCGAGCTATGGAAAAATTGACACTGGAAAAGCAGGCGGAAAACCGAGCTAGACCAATTGAGTTAATCCAAGTTCAATTGGGTAAATCCAATTGAGTCCATTGGTAAATTCCAGTGAGTAAATCCAATTGTTGAGTTCAATTTGGTAAATCCAGTGAGTAAATCAAGTAGTAGGTTCTGGATAAATCCAATTGGAGGTCCAAATTGGGTAAATCCGAGTTCAATTGAGTAAATCTAGTATTGGTCCAATTGGTAAATTCAATTTGAGTAAATCCAATGATCAATGGATAAATCAGTGATCGAGTTAATTTGAGTAAATCAAGTCATTTGATCCAGTGACTTAATCCAGCAATTTAAACTCTAGAAACTCTAAATTTCAAACTTTGTATTAAATTTCCGAAAAATTCTACGTCACTTAATTTTTAACGTAGATTCCATTTCTATCATTATTTTCTTCATTAAAAATCAAATACATGGCTTTAATGTACATATATATTTCTGTCCTTTTGATAAATTAAGAATTAAAATCCAAATTTCATTCTAATCATTTCCAATCATGTTAATTTAATTAATAAGCTATATTTATAGCTTAATCACTTAATTTGATTGGATAAAAATAAAAACCCTAATATATAATATATATATATATATTCGGCCCTTATGATAAATAGGGTACATTTATTTATTTTTATCCATTTCAAATTTCAACATGTATAATTAATATTCTAGAGATTAATTATAATCTCAATTAATCAATTTAAGCTCTAAATAATTATTTTTAATTTATTTTTAAATGCTGAAAATTCTTAAAATTATGAAATTGAGCTCTAAAAATTCTAACAAAATTCTCACATACTTAATTAAATGTTATGAGCTCAATTTATATCATCAATTTCATCATTTAACATCTAAATCAAAGAGCTCCAATTTCAAACCCTAGATATTTCGAAATTTCCACAATTTGAAACAATTATGCTTCAAACATTTAACTCAATATATAAACATGCTTATTAACATCATCTAAACCCACATTGATCATCAAATCAAGTATAGAGCATCAAAATCAAAAATTTCTATTTATGGCCAAAACCTTCGACTATTTTTAAACATAACACAATCAATCCAATATTGATCAATCCAACTATCCAACATGCTTATGATCATCATAGAAGTTCATCATAATCATCAATTCAACCATAGGATCAAAGAAATAAATTTTCTAATTTATTTCATAATTTTCGACAAAAATGGCAATTTAGTCTAGAATTAATTTCTCAAGTATTAAATAATAGAAATGTAATCTAAAACACTCCCTAATCAACATACTTGAAGATCAAATCCATACTACAACACATATATAATTTTCAAAATTTAGAAAAATTTAAGAAATATGGATTTGATACTAAACCTTGAGTTATTTGCTTAACTAATGAGAAATCTCACCTCTTGAGATGATTTTACTACTACTTCCTTTGATCAACCAAGCTTAATTCCTTCTCCTCAATTGTGTGTGTGTGTGCTCTGCAATGTGCATTTTTTGTGTATGTTTGAGTGTGTGTGTGCGTGTGTTTTTTTTTTGTTTGCTGCGTGAGAAATGAGAGATAGGAGAGATGAGAGATGCATTAATTAAATACTAACTTATCTAACAAAAATACATTGAATCTTGCTAACTTACATGCTTAGTCACCCAACATCCTTCATCATTATGTTGGGGACAAGCTTAGGTGGCACCAATTTAGCAATTAAATAATAGGTATTAGTGTTAGTTATTTATCATGTGCTAATTTAATTACTAATCTTAGATTAATAACTAAATTAATCATTAATTATTAACAATCAAGATTTAACTAGGAAATAATAATTAAGCTTATACTACAAGCTTTATTTCTTAGGAAAAATTATGCTTAATATCTTAACTTAATTAATTAATTAAACATCAAATTAATTAATTAAACATTAAGCATAAAAATCTCATTTTAATCGATCAATTAATTCTCTAATTAATTGATCATTCATCAATTAAATAATCATAGAGGCTTTAATTAAAAACCTCTCGATACATATAAATTTATTAGGTTTTCTCAAACCCTAATATAAACTTCCTTTAAAAATTTTCGGAATTAAAATCCGAAAATTAAATAATTGCCGGAGAAAATTCATAAATCTCTAGAAAATCAAATACTTCAAAAATGGCACATATTTCACATATAATGCAAATATAATAGCACATAATCATAAACACCTTTAATATTTCATTTCGGATTAACCGAAACAAAAATAAAACTTAAATTATCAAAATTCAGCAATTTCGGGCTGCCGAATTAATTTAACTGCCTGAACTTATTTTCATACTAAATTCTTGCATTTTAAATATTCTAGTTAATTATCTTAATTATTTACTAAGATTAGTTATGAAAAATGCGGGATACTACATAGGACTTGAGTCCACTTTGTGTTGGTTCAACCCTTTATTTAATAATCTTGTCCCCCATTTTTTGTTGGTATTGTTGTTTTAGGCGGGCTGTGCTCCGGAAAGCTGCCTACATACTCATTTCAGAGATCAAGCCCGTATGCAGTTCTGACATTGCCTGCATTAACTTGTCAGAACTAGTATGGAATCAAGGGTTGGTCTCATAGTACCAAAATTGATTGAAATAATGAACTCGATGTCAAGAATGTTACTTGTTTATTGGTCTAGCTACCTTAGGACAGTCAGGCGGATGATCACGTATCGTCCGTTGCTACCTATTGGTAAATGTGGGATGTGCTTCATAAAACTGCCTACATACCCCTTTCGGAGATCAAGCCCATATGTAGTTCTGAGGATTTCCTGTATGGGACCGTCAGAACTAGTGTGGAAGATGATTTGGTCTTGTGAGACCAAGATAATTGAAACAAGCTTGAGTTTAGATATGTTACTAAATTCGACGGACGATGCCCGGTATGGACAGTGCAGTTGGTGCGATTGCACTTGTATTTTTCTTTCCGACCGGATTAGGATGCGCTCTTTAGAGCTGCCTACATACCCTTTGAGGGATCAAGCCTAGATGTAGTTCTGAGCTGTTGCATGGAACAATCAGAACCAATAGAAAAGAATGTAAGGGTGGCTGCGCTCCTTAGAGCTGCCTACATACCCTAAAGAATGATCAAGCTACGATATAGTTCTTTTATGTTCTGCATAAAAGTGTTAGACCGGTATGGCTAGAAAGGTGGGTCCCATAGGACCTGATCAATTGAAAGAAATGATAAGTTGAGTTTAAGTGTGATACTGTTTGAGATGGATGACATTCCAGCTGTTGGCTATGTCGCGTCCATTTTTAGCTTGGAGCTTGTATGCTCCATGTCCGACCACCTTGGTGATCAAGTAGGGACCTTCCCATGTTGGACCCAGCTTGCCGGTTCCAATCTCCTTGGTATTCTGGAAGACACGTCGGAGTACCCAGTCGCCTTGTTTGAATGTCTGGGTACGGATGTGTTTGTTGTTGTGTCTAGCGGTGCTTTGTTGGTAGGAGGCGAGCCTTATCCTTGCTTTATCTCTTTTTTCATCAAGGGTGTCAAGCTCATGGCATATTCCTTGATTGTTCTGGCTATCTGAGGTAAGCTCGTATCTGGCGGTAGGTACTTCACTTTCGGGTGGAATGACTGCCTCCATCCCATAAGCTAAGGAGAATGGACTTTCTCCAGTCGAGGTTCTAGTGGTTGTTCGGTATGACCAGAGTACTCCGGGGAGTTCATCAGCCCATCTCTCCTTGGCTTTTTCAATCCTTTTCTTCAAGTTGTTGATTATTATCTTGTTGGATGATTCGGCTTGGCCGTTTGCCTGCGGGTATCTTGGAGTGGAGAAGCTGAGTTTAATGTTCCAAAACCTACAAAAGTCTTGGAAGTCGTTGCTGATAAATTGAGAGCCGTTGTCAGTCACTATTTCTTTTGGTACTCCATATCGGCATATCACATTCTTCCAAATGAATCCTTTCACTTCTATGTCTCGAACTTTTTGGAATGCTTCTGCCTCTATCCATTTGCTAAAGTAGTCTGTTACGGCCAGCATGTACACCTTTCGTCTAGGTGCCGTAGGCAGTTTCCCCACGATGTCCATCCCCCACTTCATGAACGGCCAAGGAGATGTGATGGAAATCAATGGTTCAGGTGGAAGATGGGACACTTGGGAAAATCTTTGGCATTTGTCGCATCGTCTAACATAATCAGTTGAATCAGACTTTATGGTAGGCCAGTAGTATCCGCTTGTTAAGGCTCTGTGGGCTAAACTCCTACCACCGGAATGATTTCCGCATTCTCTATCATGCAGCTCAGCCAAGACGTACTTTGCCTCTGCAGGGTTAATACATTTCCAGTATGGACCAGAATATGATCGTTTGTATAACTTACCTCGTATGATGGAGAATCGGGCTGACTGAGCTCTTATTCGACGTGCTTCATTCTTATCCTCCGGGAGTGTCCTGTTCCAAGTACTCCAGTATTGGGGTCATCCAGGTCCGACTATCTGATATGTCAGAAACTTACTCTTCTTCCTTCTTCCAAACCGACGGCCATTGAAGATAGACGATTGGAATATTTTTCAGACCGGTGGTTTGGATGGAAGAGCCAAGGTTGGCTAAGGCGTCCGCCTGATTATTCTCTTCTCTGGGCACCTGTCCGATTGTGAATATTTCGAAGCTTGACTGCAACTCTTTCACTTTGTTTAGGTATGCTGTCATCTTGTTGTCCTGGGCTTGGTAAGTCCCTTGCATCTGATTCACCACTAGTTGTGAGTCGCTAAAAACATTGATTTTTTAGCTTCCATTTCTTTAGCTAACTCTAGCCCGGCTAACATTGCTTCATACTCGGCTTCATTGTTGGTTGCTTTGAACCCGCATCTTACTGCTCGTTCTATTTTGTCGCCTTGGGGTGATGAAAGAACAAGTCCGAGTCCGCTCTCGTGCTTATTACTTGAACCATCCACGAAGAGCTTCCACATTCCAGCCGATTCATCCTCAGTGAGACAACATAAGTCTTTGTCTGCCTGCATTGAAAGATTAGGCGTAAAATCATTTATGAAATCAGTTAGTACCTGCGACTTTAGCGAAGTCCGGGGTTTGTAGGATATGTCATGTTCACTTAGTTCGACCGCCCACTTAACGAGTCTGCTGGAGAGCTCCGGCTTGTGAATGATGGTCTTTAGAGGATATGTAGTGAGGACCACTATTGGGTGACATTGGAAGTAAGGCCGAAGCTTTCTTGCAGTATGTACAAGAGCAAAGGCTAGCTTCTCAAGCAGGCTGTATCTTATCTCCGCATCCAACAATGACTTGCTGACGTAGTAGATTGGTGATTGTTTGCCCTCATCCTCCCGAACTAGGACTGCACTGACTGTCATTTTTGACACGGCCAGGTAAATGTATAATGTTTCCCCATCTTTAGGCTTGGATAAGAGCTGTGGGCTTGTCAGGTATTGCTTCAGCTGGTTGAGTGCTTCCTCACATACCGGTGTCCACTCGAATGTTTTTTACTTTCTTAATGTGTTGAAGAAGGGGTGGCATCGCTCCGATGATCTCGAGATGAGCCGGCTAAGGGCTGCCACCCTTCTTGTGAGCTTCTGTACGTCCTTCACACATGTTCGGGATATAATTCTTTGCACAGAGTCAATCTGAGCCGGGTTGGCTTCTATTCCCCTTTGGGTCACCATGTAGCCTAGAAATTTACCTGCAGTTACACCAAATGAACATTTAGTTGGGTTAAGTTTCATGTTATACTCACGGAGGATGCTGAAAGACTGTCTGAGGTGGTCGATATGGTCCTCTGCCCGTAGAGATTTGACAAGCATGTCATCTATGTAGACCTCCATTGTGTTTCCTAATAATTCTAGAAACATCTTGTTAACCAAACGTTGGTAGGTTGCCCCTGCATTCTTCAACTCGAAGGGCATGTACTTGTAACAGTAGATGCCTATGTTGGACATGAAAGTTGTCTTCTCTTGGTCATCCGGGTGCATCAATATCTGGTGGTATCCGGAATAGGCATCCATGAAGCTGAGTAGCTCGTGTCCGGCAGTAGCGTCTACCAGCATGTCTATGTGCGGCAGTGGGAAAGAGTCCTTGGGACACGCCTTGTTCAGGTCCGTGAAGTCTATACAAACTCGCCACTTGTCGTTCTTTGTCTTTACTACCACCACATTTGCTAGCCAGTCGGGGTACTGGACCTCTTTGACTAGTCCGGTGTCCAAAAGTTGTTTGATCTCATCATTGATGACTTTATTTCTTTCTGGGGCAAATTTCCTTCGCTTTTGGTTCCTTGAAGGATAGTCCGGGTCGACATTTAACCTGTGAACAATAACATCAGGATTAATACCGGTCATATCCGCATGGGACCAAGCAAAACAATCATAATGCTCAGAAAGAAATTGAATGAGTCTCTCTCTGAGATGGGGCTCCAATTGTGCTCCTATCCGAACTTTGTTGTCCGGAAAGTCTGGGTGAATGGAGACTTCATGTAACTCCACCGCGTCAGGTTGGTCAGGTTGGACAGGATGACTCGGCTGGGGGTCGGATGATTCTCCTTGCTGTAATTGCTATAAGGCAGCTTGCTTTGCTTTCATTGTCGTCTGGTAGCAGGAACGAGAATCCTAATCTCCTCGTATCTTCTTCACTCCCCACTTAGTCGGGAACCTCAAGACCTGGTGGTAGGTGGATGGAACCGCTTCCATCTCATGTATCCATGGTCGGCCTAGAGTGACGTTGTAGGCGGAAGGAGAGTCCACCACCAGGAATCGTGTGCACAGGTTGACCCCTTCAGCATAGACCGATGGCTCGATATCTCCGATCATGCTCTTCTGTTCACCGCTAAAGCCAATTAGGACTGTGGCCTTCCTAATGATCTTGTTTTCGTCGATCCCCATTTCTCTGAGAGCAGACAGAAAGAGGACATTGGCAGAGCTGCCGTTGTCTATCAGTACACGTTTGGTTAAACAATTTGCAATATAAATTGAAATTACTAAAGCATCATGATGAGGGTTAAGAAGCCTGGTTGATTCGGATGTAGTGAAGCTGATGGTTTGGGCAGGTAAGACAGTTGCGCTTCTTTCTGCTTCACCATGCTCTGCTCGGGCATGCCCAGCCTGTCTGGTGTGCCTCTTAGCTGCTGAGTGAGTAACTCCACTAACTTCGGATCCGCCGGTTATAACATTGACGGTCTGTTCATGGACTGGTGGTCTTAGTGGTGTAACATTTCCGTGACCCTCTTCTCTATCCCTTCCTTGCTGGAGAGTTTTCTTTTCTTTGTCCGTCAGGAAGTCAGTCAAGTGGCCTTGCTTCAACATGTGAGACAATTCAAGTTTCAGAGCTATGCAATCGTCAGTCCGGTGTCCATGATCAGTGTGGAACTCACACCACTTCGACTTGTCTATTTGATCTGCCGGTGTCCTCATCTTTTCTGGTCATTTGACCCAGTTTCCAAGTCCCTTGAGAGCTAGAACCGCCTCAGCTGGCGAGATTGATAGATTGTACTTAGGTATCTTTGCCCTCTCGCGCGGTCGTGTATCTGAGGGATGATCGTATTGTCTCCTTCAATATTCTTTGCGTAGAGGTGGGTAAGGCTCTGATCGTCTCTCAGTCGTCCTCCTGTCGACCCTGGAGTCCCTTCTAATGCTTATATTGGGTGAAGACCGGTGATGGTTGTATTGGTCCTCTTCCCACTTGATCTGTGCCCACGCCTTTGCTAGAACATCTTCCATTGTTCTACAAGGATATTTGGTGAGATCTTTATAAAGGTCCGAGTCGGGCAGGAGACCCTTTCGGAACGCTGTGACCACTGTCTGAGTGTTGCAATTGGTTATAGACACCTTCTCTTTGTTGAAACATCCAATATAGTCTCGAAGAGATTCTCCACGCCGTTGCACCACGGCATACAAGTCCTCTGATATCTTTTCAAGTTTCCTGCTACTGGTATATTGCTGCACGAAAATATAGGTTAGTTGAGCAAAACTTGAAATAGAACAATTTGGAAGGTTGGTGTACCACTGGAGGCCCGGTCTAGTCAGAGTAGAACTGAACCCCTTACACATGCAAGCCTGCCTCAATTCACAGGGAATTACGGAAGTGAACATCCTCTGCTTGTACTGAGCAATATGATCGGTTGGATCCGTCGTGCCGTCGAACATCTGCATGCTAGGAAAGTTGAACTTAACAGGCATCTCAACCAGGGCAATTTCATCCACGAATGGGGAGTCGGCATAACAGTTCTCCGAACTCTTGTGGATTGGTGGCGGCACACCAGGAATTCGCTGAATCAGGGCCTCCATCTCGGCCAGCTTTCGCACCAAGTCTTCATCTCTTATTGCAAACAGTTGATCTTGGGTAACCTCTCTCTGACCTGTTCCGATCGTCTATTGGTTTACATTAGTCGGTGGAACTGTCTGGTTGGGTACCGGTATAGTTGGTTGTGTGCCTCCGATGTTGACGTTACTCATTTCTATACCGGGGCTGGTCAAAATGGTTAGAGCATATTGCTCCCCGAAAGTATTTGTTCCATCCGGCCGGGTGGTCTGTCCGGTTCTGGCATCCGGAGTGACTTGTCCTAGCACTTGCGCCGGCTCTAAGGAGGCAGACGGGATTATGTTACCTGCATTCAAAAAAGAATAACCTGGGTCAGTTGGGTTATTGACGATATTACGATTCCTTACCGAAGACGATGGATCAGTCACAGAAGGGTTGGATCCATCGTTATTAGTGATTGGGATGTCATCTAGTTGTTGCATCGAATTCACTCGAACCCAAAAACGGGGAGAGTCAACAGCCTCGATTGGCTCCAAAGCCTCGAGATGGACATACAAGTTGGCATTCTCATTTTCCAACTTCTTGCACCTTTCTCGCTCTCGATTCATCTGTTCAATGAGAGCAGCTATCTGTGCCGTCAAGTCCGGCTGAGCATTCATGTCAGGTGGGTGGCCTGTTCGGTTCCGTCTAGTCCGTCAGACATGATTGGTGCTTGAAGAGATCTACGGAAGGTGTGTTAATTCTCTTGATTGCTAGGGCTCCACGGTGGGCGCCAAATTGTAGAGGCTAAATCTACAATTGATGGTGACATCAGGTACGTCCGGATCGATCGGGCACTAGCAACTTATCAACACAAGAACACGTAAGAGCCCTGGGTGAGCACCGGTGGGGGGTGTCGACCGTAGAACCTCCGACGCTCAAGTTAGTGACGGAATGACAAAGTAAATGCTATAGAAAACAAGTAAAGAGAGATGGTTGGGAACAATGAATGTTCCGGGAGACTGGAAGTGTGCGGAGAGTGGAGACGGTGACAATGGATTAGTGATGGTGGAAGCTTGACGGGCAGACTATGTCAGGCTGATGAGAGCCAGAAGGTAAGTAGAGAAGACGGAGAGAAATCGTGTGATAGTTGAGAGTATGAATGAACGTGTCTGGCTGTGACCTAGGCAGTCTGTATATATAGAGCCGTCAATCCCTTAAGGTTTAGTACGTCGGTCTTATCCATCAGTCATGCCTTTCTCGTCTGTTCCTATTTTCGTGGAGCCGTCAAGATATACCTTGACTGCGTCAGTCGGGCTGACTTGACGAACCCTTTTAGGCTTTATTGTTTATGGCCTGATGGTTTTGGGCCTATTATGTTATTTATTGGGCCGGTTAATCCGTTTCGTCAGGCTGGCAAACCATGTCAATTGGGCCTAAAATATAAATACGAATTGTGCCCACTACAACAGTGTAATGCATAAATCTAAATAATATAATGCAAATTAACGATATAATGTAATGCTTAAATTTAAAAAATGTAATGCACAAATACCATATATGTAATGCATTACTTGTGGTAATGAGTCTCCCTATTATGTGCATTTAAAGTTTCATATTGATGTATCACGTAAATCGTGTTAATGCATCATAAAATTGTGTTCAGAACATCAAGAGCAAATACGAATAGATATACGTAAATTGTATAAGTACACACTTTACTTGTTTGTTCTTTATAAACCGTATAAAAAACATTAATTGTTGCACATTAATAAAAAATAATAGATGCATCAGAATTGTAATATTAATGCATCACTTTATACTAATTAACGCATCACTTTACGCTATTTTATGCATCTTGTTTTTTAACAGGATAAAACAGTGAAATTTACCATACTAACCTTACTTAAGTAAAATAATGCGGAGTTGACAAAAAAAATGGGTTTGACCGGTTGACTATAAGATTAAATCATATTTATAGATTTTGTAGGATGGATGACTTGGATTTGTTCATATTTCTCATATAAAAGATGAGTTTCTATATGATCCTCTCTCTCTCTCTCTCTCTCTCTCTCTCTATATATATATATATATATATATATATATAGCGCGGATCAAATTAAAATATTTTCTTAGGTGAAAAATAGGAACAAATCTGTACACTTGATCTTTGTTGATTTCTATGGTCCAGATTTAACAGTACATTTAGTTACTTTAATTTATGCATTTGAATGTTAATGAATTAAGTTATTGTAGTTTATGCATTAAAATATTTATGCAATTAGTTTCTGCATTTTATACATTTCCGATGTAATAAAAATACATGTTCTCACGTTCTCATATAAAGATGTGTTCTCACCAGATCCGCTCCATATATAAATATATATATTAATAAAATGCAGAAACTAAATGCATAAATATTTTAATGCATAAACTACAATAACTTAATTCATTAACATTCAAATGCATAAATTAAAGTAACTAAATGCACGGTTAAATCTGGACCGTAGAAATCAACAAAGATCAAGTGTACTGATTTGTTCATATTTTTCACCTAAAAAAGTATTTTTATTTGATTCGCGCTATATATATATATATATATATATATATAGGGTGTGGATCTGGTAGGAACTCATCCTTGTATAAGTCCGTAGGAACCATGCATTTTTATCACTTCAGAAATGCACAAAATGTAATACTTTAATGCACAAATATTTAACATTTTTAATGCACAACCTGCAATGATATAATGCATAAATTAAATATCGACAATACATAAAAATTATTAACTATTCAATGTTTTCATTAACATAAGATGGATGGTTTTGTGCATTAAAATAATGTAATTTGTGCAGTAACTTATGTGATAAAAATGCATATTCCTACGGACTCATACAAAGATAAGTTCCTATATAATCATCTTTCTATATATATATATATATATATATATATAGGGTAAATTGCCTGTAAATTTCTTAACTTTTCATAAATTCCGATTCTGCTCCCCACAAAAGAATTCAGCTTGACAATTCCCAAACTTTCTATTTTGTCTGATTTTACATCCAATGTCAATTTCTCCCAAATTGTGTGCTGACTTGGCAAACGGAAATTCCTACGTGTCGTAATTGGTAGACGAGTTAATATTAAATTATCCAAATAATGAATTGCCCGTAAATTTCTTAACTTTTTTCAAATTCTGTCTTTGCTCCTCACGAAAAAAATATTCTGCGCAACAATTCTCGAACCTTTTAATTTGTCTGATTTTGCATCCAATATTTTGAATGACTACCCAAAGTTGAGATGAAATCTTAAGAATTTGGTAGAAATTCAATATACGAGCTTTAGCTCCAATTCAACACACAATTTGGGAGAACCGATAGTGGATGTAAAACCAGACAAATTAGAAAGTTTGGAAATTGTCGCACAGAATTTATTTTTTTTGGGGAGCAAAAACCGAATTTGTGTAAAGTTAAGGAATTTACGAACAATTCATTGTTTGGATAAATATTAACTTGCCAGACGACTAGGACACGTAGGAAATTCCGTCTGCCAAGTCAGCACACAATTTGGGGAAAATCGAACTTGGATGCTGTCGCAGCCCGGCCTCCGAGATTAAATATCAAGGTCGGTAGATCCCAAGACGTACACAATTTATGATTAACAAAGGGAATTTAATAGCGACCCAGCTATTGATCAAGAACAACTTATACTCAACAATACATCAACTTTGAATAATTAGAATATGCATGGCTCAAAATCAACGAGACGATTGACTGAATTCAATAACAAAAGACCTGATCAACCATATAATTGACAATGACCAAGAATATAACAGGCTGACTTGAGGATCAAGAAAACAAGATAAAGAAAACTGTTTCAAGTTCGACAAAGCTTCTCAAAACAAGGAACAAACTTAGGAATATAGAATTGAGTTTCAAAAGTATTTGACAAAAGAGTTCGACTCTAGAAACCAACATTTTCATCATCATTGTATCACATCAAACTTCATAATCTCACAAAACCAATATCTTTAACATTGCAGCGGAAAAACGAGATAATATATATATGAAGATATATATTCTAGGCCAACTCTCATCACTTATATTAACAACAACAACGACAACCAGTCCAGCTCTCGTCATCTTCATCCCTGCTAACCTGCACGTTTTAGAAATAACATGCAGGGCTGAGTACTACGTACTCAGTGAACACATGCCGAAAACATTTGAAATTTTGCTGAATACAGCTATATTTTGAAAAACTTGCCGAAAAACATAGCACAAGGATTTTCTGAAAACAACTTGTGCAATGTTGAAAACATTTTCTTTTCTTGAAAAACATTTGTCTGCAGACATATTAACAGTATAAACCATTTCTACAGTAAATAATAGTGATGAGAAAGAGGCCTCTTTCTCAATCACTTGTAACCGGCATATCAAGGAAAGACTCACAGTTACGTATAACTGGCCCATCAAAGAAATGCTCATGATTACCTATGTGTACACAAATCCCACCTTGTACGGGACCGAATTCGTCCTTCTTTAGTAGATGGTAATATACTTAACATTTTAAAACATTTTGGCAAGTATCAAAGCTTTCTTAAATTCATATAAATTCATACTTTTCACGTTGTATATATAAGAAAGTCCACCTAGTTTTCTTAAGCTTTAACTTTTAAACTTTACTGCTCGTTCTTACTTCACGTTTCTGCTTCCACTTCCACTTGATCCTTTAAATCGAAATGGAATAGTGACTTTAGAACGAGAACTTCTATCGAATAACGACTTCGATAATCTTAACGTAATTCGATTCGAATTTCTATGCCGAACTTAACGAAACTCGAGAATTTCTATCTTAACTTCTTAAACATTTTTATTCTATCTTAACTCATCATTAATCAACAATCATCAATCAAACACAAAACAATCACATTCATTCATAAACATTCATCATTTACTATTCATCATAATCGACTAAGTCTATTTTAATCTTTCTAACGGATTCAGAAAATTCTAAAATTAAATCTATATACTTATTTCATCATAACAACATAATTACACATTTATTTCACACATTCGGTCCAATTAACGAATAAACTTCCGAAACGGAAAATCAACTAAAAATAGAAAAGTTTTAATACTCTGAATTAAAATTCTAGAAAATTACACAATACTTAATTTTTTATTAAGAAGTTCATAAATGTAATTAATTTCTTAATTAAAAATCAATTAATATTTTATTTTATTTATTTATTTTTCGATATTTTTAAATTTAGGATTTCTAGAATTCTTTTCTCTCTTTTTTCATTTCTAATATACTTAATTAAATATCTTAAGCTTAATTATTCCATCAATTTCATTCAATTACTCATTAAACAATAAACCCTAATTTTAAGAACCCTAATTTCAATTTCTAGGGTTTCTAGGGTTAATCATGCTTTTAATTCACTAACTCTTGATTCAACAATTACCATTAACATCATATAACATCAAATTATCCATCAATTACATCTTTCTTCATCAAATCTTCAAAACCCTAATTAAAACCATAATTTCTCCCATAATTAATAAAATGAGATAAGTTGGGAATTCATGCTAACTTCCAACATGAAACATACTTAGAATAATTATCTAAGCTCAATTATAACATTAATTTAAGCATATATCACATGAATCAAAACTTCACTAATTCCCATAAATTTCGAAAATTCCAAGATTAGGGTTAGGGTTTCTCATGCTTAATTTAATCACATCAATCATCATATAATCATGAAATAAACATCATGTTACAAGATCAACATCATCCAATCCTATCCTCAAAAATTTCGAAAAAATTAAAGAAGAATACGAGGAGATTTAATCTTGAAACAAGAGCTAAGAACTTAGGTTAGCATATATCTAACCTTGTTTGATTAATTGGAGATGATTAACTAAGCTTGAACCTTGATCTTGAAGCTTAAAACTTGAGTAACAATGGAGGAATTTTGAGAGTGTGTATATGTGTGTGTATCGAGTATAGAGAGAGAAGAGGGGTGAAGGAAGATGATGATCATCAACATATATATAGATAGATTTAGATTACCATTCATCATAAATATCTTATGATAAATGTAGAAACTTCTTCGTTTCGGATTAACCGAGACGATCATTCTTAATTAAAACTCATTTTTATGGCAAAATATATCTGCCGGATAAAATTTTCTGAAATGAAAATTTTTCTTTCACTAAAATCTTATCTTTCTTACCAAATTAATTAATTTTAGTACGCAAGAATGACGGGATATCACAGATGCAAAATCAGACAAAATAGAAAGTTTGGGAATGTCAGGCTGAATTTTTTTGTGGGGAGCAAAACCAAAATTTATGAAAAGTTCAGGAATTTACAAGCAATTTATCCATATATATATATATATATATATATATATATATATATACACACTCAAGTGTTGAGTTATGAAGTGTTGGTCGCTTAACGGAAAAATTCTACGTGTTTAGCTTTGGGGTTGTTTTGGCGGAATTACTATGTGGGAGTGGAGTTGTTGACATGATGCGGCGTATGGAAGACCGAAATCTTATCGAATGGGCATAAACAAATGAGGGCAACAAAAGCAAACTGTTGCAGATTGTGGACAATAGATTAGACGACGAATACCCTCGTAACGAGGCGTATAGTGTCGGTGCCTACGCAGAGTGCCGGAGGATCGACCAAGAATGGCTGAGGTCGTGCTCGCACTACATCACCTCGAATAGGGAGAGGATCAAATAGAAACTCCTATTTATATGAAAACAAGGAACCAATCAAAGCCATACATCCTCTAAGATCTATGCATATGATTTAATCTCATAACTAATTGGTCAAACCCGCTTTAGTTGGTCAATCCCGCTTTTTTTTTACTTAAGTAAGGTTATTATGGTAATTTTCGTTGTTTTATCCAGTTTATAAAACGAGATGCATAAAATAGTATAAAGTGATGCATTAATTAGTGTAAAGTGATGCATCAATATCACATTTTTTATGCATCAATTATTTTTTATCAGTGTAGAACAAATAATATTTCTTTACACGATTTATGATGTAGTGCAAATTCGTAGAATCTGCCAGCTTGACCATTCTTCAATGTTTCTGTCATTAGTTCTTCATTTCAACTCCAAATAATGAACGGCCGATTGCATTGGAATGTTAGTTCAGATACCTTTCGATCAAGATATTGTGGAGCTTCATATTCCAAGTAGCCGAAGAGTTATGGATGTTCCAATCAGCACAAAAACTGAAGAGTCTTTTTTTAATGTTGCTAGTTTGAAGAGTCTTTTTTCATTTATTTTATTTATGAGCTTATCTATGTTTGCAGCCTATAAATAGCTTGTCTTATGAAGAAAGTATCATACTTGAGTATTTGATAATTTGATTACATAAAGTTTGAGAATAGAGTTCTCATTTGTTTGTTATTCCCGACTTGGAAGTCGAATTAAGCATTGATCTTATTTCATTTCTTTTCTCTTTTTTCCACCCTCATCATTTGGTATCAGAGCCAGGCTACGCTCTTGATATTTTTCCATCTTTCTCCCATCGCAGCGAGAAGAGGAAGAGGCGGGCGTGGTAGAGGAAACATGGAAAATCATGGAGATGAACGAGATGCTGAAATTCAGGCACTTCGGAGACAAGTTGAGGAGCTTACCATACATCTTGAGCGTCAAGAGGCCAGAAGCGAACGTAGTTCAGGCAATGGCTATTCCAGTGATGACTCAGAGTATGAGAATCCTTTTGCCAAAAATGAAATTAATAATTTCCTTACAAAGTTCAATCGATCCACAAATTTCGTGAAGATGGACATACCGGAGTTTCATGGTCGTCTTCGACCAGATGAATTTCTTGATTGGCTTAGCGCCATCAAGAAACTCTTTGAATATAAAGATATTTCTGAGGGCCAAAAAGTTAAGCTCGTTGCCACTCGGCTTCGAGGTTACGCATCACTTTGGTGGGATAAAATGCAAGATATGAGGTTGCGAAAAGGAAAACCAAAGATTGCCTCTTGGGAGAAGATCAAGGCAAGATTGCGTGAGAATTTTCTTCCTGTTGATTTTTCTAGAAATATTTTTGTACAATTTAACACTTTGCAGCAAGGCAACAAAAGTGTGACCGACTACGTGGAAGGATTCTACAAGTTGATGGCTAGAAGTAACAACCAAGAATCGGAAGATCAACTTGTTGCGAGGTTTATCAATGGCTCAAACCAGCAATTAAAGACGAAGTGAAAATGCAACAACTTTGGAGGCTTAACGATGCTTATCAACTAGCATTAAAAGTCGAATAAAAGCTGCAATGACATGGAGCAAAGAGGTATGCTGATATTCAAAGTTTCTATTCTCCAAATGGATAACCGAGTAGCAGGAACATTCCAAATGATGGAGCAAACAAAGAGGGTGTTGGTTCAATGTCTAAAACCAAAACAAAGTCGTGTTTCAAGTGTGGGCAAACTGGTCATTACATGAACGAGTGTCCCAATCGTAAAAATGATACTCGTGCAGGCGTTGTAGTGGAAGATGGAGAACCTCAACTTGAAGAGAACCCATCATATGATCAAGAACATGAGCAAGAACTTGATGAGATCGAACCGGAATATGGAGAATGTTTGGTGATACATAGAGTTCTTGCAGCCCCTAAACAAGACAATAATTAATCTTGGTTAAGGCGTAATATCTTTCGGATAAAGTGTAAATCTCATGGAAAGATATGCTCGTTAGTCATTGATGGAGGCAGCTCTGAGAATTTTGTTTCTCAAGAAATGGTGGACAAACTCAAGCTCGAAACAAGTGTTCATGCTCGTCCATATTCGGTCTCATGGATAAAAAAAGATAATGAGGTACGAATTGATAAGAAATGTCTTGTTTCTTTTTCAATGGGTAAAAATTATCATGATGAAGTTTGGTGTGATGTAGCGCCAATGGATGTTGGTCACATACTTTTGGGTTGACCATGGCAATATGATAAGGGTGCTATGCATGATGGTAGAAAAAATACTTACACATCTATGACGGGGAAAGTTAAAATTGTTCTTTTGCGATGTACAGATACTTCTTATCCCAAATCTTCTAAAAAAGAGTAGGGAAGTGTTTTGCTTATTTTGCCACAGTTTGGAAGGAAGGTTCAAGCATTTAAGATTGAGACATACAACAAATTCAAAGAGAAGAATATAGGTGAGTCTCGGATGTTGAAGAAGACAAAAGGGAAAGATCCGAACTCAGAGACGAGTTCTTTCCGACAAGGAGAAAATGATGTAGTGCTAATTCGTAGAATCTGCCAGCTTGACTACCCTTCAATGTTTCGGTCATAAGTTCTTCATTTCAACTCCAAATAATGAATGGCCGGTTGCATTGGAAAGCTAGTTCAGATACCTTTCCGTCAAGATATTGTAGAGCTTCAGATTCTAAGTAGCCGAAGAGTTATGGATGTTCCAATCAGCACAAAAACTGAAGAGTCTTTTTTTAATGTTGCTAGTTTGAAGAGTCTTTT
This sequence comes from Agastache rugosa, assembly GCA_031470985.1. Taxonomy (NCBI): domain Eukaryota; kingdom Viridiplantae; phylum Streptophyta; class Magnoliopsida; order Lamiales; family Lamiaceae; genus Agastache; species Agastache rugosa. The sequence continues at coordinate 21,499,444 of CM062604.1, forward strand.
TTCATTTATTTTATTTATGAGCTTATCTATGTTTGCAGCCTATAAATAGCTTGTCTTATGAAGAAAGTATCAGACTTGAGTATTTGATAATTTGATTACATAAAGTTTGAGAATAGAGTTCTCATTTGTTTGTTATTCCCGACTTGGAAGTCGAATTAAGCATTGATCTTATTTTTCATTTCTTTTCTCTTGTTTCCACCCTCATCAATTTATAAAAAAAAACATGTTTTATAAAATGTGTACTTATACAATCAAAACATTATGTATATCATATTCGTATTTCTTAATTGATATTTTGGGCACAATTTTATGATGTATTAACACGATTTACGTGATGCATTAATATGAAACTTTAAATGCACAAAATAGTGAAAGACTAATTACCACAATTAATGTATTATGTATACTCCCTCATGTCCTTTATATATATCGTTCTCCACTTCTTAATTATTTGTATGTTAAATGATGTTTTGTATTTTTATACCAAAATTATCCTTAATCATCTATTTGACTCCCCTTTAACATATGAACGGACTAGGGTATTAATTAAGGTTATATTGGGTAGAATTTTTTTTTATTAATATGTGTGCATGAGCTTAGGAAGACAAATAATATGAATAGGAGGGAGTATAATATTTGTGCATTATATTGTTTAAATTTATGCATTTACACTGAGTATTTTTTACACATAATATAATTAATTATATGAGAAAACTACGCACATGATCATTATATATAGTTTAGATGTATGCATTACACTATGCATTTTCTTGTCGGTAGTATCATTCATTTATGCAATAATTGTATCGTATTTGCATTCGTATATGATATCACAATTATGCATTATGTATATCATATTTGTATTTCTTACTTGATGTTCTTGTCACAATTTTATGATGCATTAACATGATTTACATGATGCATAAATATAAAATTGTAAATGCACAAAAGATATTTCACCACAATTCATGCATTACGTATATGATATTTGTGCATTACGTTATTTAAATTTATGCATTACATAGTATACAAAGTTGATGCACTAGATGACCTTAGAAGATGCATTCGATTTAATTAGTGTAATTCACTACAAATTACTGTACCAACAACAAAATCTTTATTTATCTGATTTCTGTATCTAAAACACAACATGAAAACCTCTAATTATTTTATACAAAAATCTCAATTATTTCAATGACAAAGAAAGATGGAAAAGAGATGAAAAATTAGGATTGCATCTTGATGAAATTCTTGATGGTAGATTGATCGAAAAAGAGCTACAAGCCAGCGGCGCTAGTTGGCTAGTGTCAGCGACGGAAAAAGGTGTTTTGTAGAATTTTATGGAGAAACACGATGACGTTAGTGGTGGCAGCGGGTAGGATAATAATAATTGACATCGAGAGGTATGAAGAGTGAGGCGGCCATGGCTGTGGAAGAATTAAATTGTGTTTGCATTCGTATTTGTTACTTGATGAATTCCTATGTGCATAATTTTATGGTGCATTAACACGATTTACGTGATGCATCAATATAAAATTGTAAATGCACATAATAGGGAAATATCCATTACCACATTTAATGCATTACTTATATGGTATATGTGCATTTTATTTTAGATTTATGCAGTACATTATTCTTCCTTCTTCCTTTGCTAGCTTTATAATATCAATAGCCTAATTGTTGAACAAAGTTTAATCTGATCATAAAGTGGAAACATGATTACAATTTGATAAGATAACAAGCACCAAAGACAGATCGATGTGAGTGAAATTAAGACAAAAATTAATCGCGACAAAACTTCTAGATAGATTTTACATACATTTGGAAGGTTAATAACCCTTCAATGAATCATTAAGTAGAAGAATATAAAGTTATTCATTTTAACTATCAGACGCCAAAATTATGCAGAAATTCAAGATAGAGAAGAGATGGAGAACATATGTTCCCAGAAGCTAGAGAGGAAACAAAGCAGTGACATCTTCTACGAAATTCTCTAGAGATGTGGCTGAACAAACTTAGATTTCTGGTGATGCAATCGAGAAACGAAGGTGGGTTGACCAGATTCATCTTCCAATTGGAGAGTGTAAAGGACTAAAATCTCCATTCTCTGAATCGTTTTCAACTTGAAAACAAAATCGATCGATCGGACTCCTCCTCTTGCAAATGCAATTGAATTCTTCTGCGATGATGGTGGCGACTGCGCTGTCCGGAGGTGGCAGCGACGACACCGACTATGGTGGGTGCTAGTGGTGGTGAAGAAAAACATAGAAGAGGAAGAGAGAGAGAGAGAAGCATGAGCAATAGAACGAGAGGGAGTGAAAGTGTTGCTAGAATTTATTTTCCCCAAAATACCCTTCCATCTATTGATTTTGAATCCATGTCAATTTTTAAATTTAATCCTATGCACATATTCTTTGCAAATGAATGGTGATGATTAGTTCCTATTTCTCATATAAGGAGAAGTTTTCACCAGATCCACACCATATATATATATATATAGAAACAATAGGGAAAAATAACCATTTTTGAAAAAGAAAAATAAATTCTAACCAATGATTTTTAAAAGATAAATAAACACCAGTTTTACCAAAATACCCTTATTTATCTTGTTTTTGAATTAAAAAATAATGCACTAATAAAAGTCTGTAATTCTTATCAAAATTACCGCATCTTTTTTTACCATTCTCTCACTTGAACATTTTCCTAATTTTCATCCTCTCTCCTTGTCGCCGGAAACTCCATATTTTCTGGCTTCATCTTGCCGTCGTTATTGCAGCATCGTGAGAGCACCGACGTCTCGCGTTGCTGCATTTCTAATTCTCGACTCTAGATCTGTGCGACTATTGTCGGAATATCCAGATCTGCATCGTCACCGTCGCAATAGTTAATCTTCGCCTCCGGTCACCGCAACAGTCAGATCTGTGTCTCCGCTGTCGCCGGAAACCTATCATCTTCGGTTCATAGAGTGTTTACACTGACGAAAGCATGGAGGCAGATTCTGTTTTAGAAACTCCGATTCTTCGATCGTCGCCATCATTCTCTCTGTTGGATTAAGATCCGGAGAAAGATCCGTCGGAAGCTGCTGTGAAGGAGAAAGATCCGCCGGATGCTGTTATGACGGAGAAAGATCCGATTGATCGGTCTAAGCTAGTAGCTGATTTGTTGGATGGAGGAGATCTCAATATTTGGTCGTCGCCGGAAGTTGCTCTGACGGGGAAATATCCGACTGATCGGTCGAAGCTGGTATCTGATCTGTTGGAAGGAGATCTGAATATTTGGTCGTCGCCTGAAGCCGTTGCGGCTGAGAAGAATCCGATTTCGCAATCGTCGCCAGCAGTTGCTCTGACGGAGAAGGTAACTTAGTTGAATTCAGTTTTAGAGTTCACATACATGAAATTACACTGCTGTATGTATAGGTATAATATCATGTATGCTTTGCTAGGAAGTTATCATGTGTGCTATCTTGTATACTAATTCATGTATGTATTCATGTATGAAATAGGACTCATGTCTGCTTGTTATGTATGTATTTAGATTCGTGTGTGCGCTTACTGTCATGTATGCTTTTTGTTTGATTTTATGCATGTATGCAGTCATGTATACTAATTTATGTATTTATTCATGTATGAAATCTGATTGTCGTGTCTGCTTGTTACCTCACATACATGAAATTATACTCAAGTATACATAGGCTTTAATGTCATGTATGCTTTGATCCGACTTATACATATATGCATTCATGTATGGAATAAGACTAATGTATGTGCATACAATCATGTATGCTTTTTGTTTGATTTTATGCATGTATGCAGTCATGTATACTAATTTATGTATGTATTCATGTATGGAATACAATTCGTGTCTGGTTGTTACCTTGACATACATGTAATTATACTCATGTATGCATATTTTTTAATGTAATGTATGCTTTGTTACAAACTTATACATGTATTTATTCATGTATAATAATTTGTGTATGTATTCATGTATGGAATAAGATTTGTGTCTTTACTTACCATCCTGTATGCTTTTTGTTTGATTTTTTCATGTATGCATTCTTGTATGATTTTCAATACTTGTCTGTATGCATTTACTTTTGTTTTTATAATCTTGTATGTATTTTTGTTTTTCTTTTATGGTTGTGTTTCTTTCATCTCGGTTTATTTATGTATGGAATTGTGTGATTTGAATAGGAATATGTGTATGAACATTTATGTTTGTATTGTTGATTATTTTTGTGTTTGAAGTGTTCTCTTCAATTTTTTTTGTGCAATAAGTCTATCGATGAGAACTCCGAATGTGAAGAGTTTTTTTGTGTGCAGAATGTGGCCCCTATGGTGACCGATGATTCCTGGTCCTATAAGAGGCCTGAAATGCAAGACGGCCTTGGTGGAAAAGTCAAATTAATCCTTCTTTGCAGGGAGTTTATTTTGAAAGAAATTCGTGTAAGGTTACAGGCTCTTTCGGATGAGACGTTTGATATGTTTAAAAATTCATGTTTTGGAAAATATTCATTACTGCCAGAGGTGTTCTATAAGTCTGCTAGTGCAATCCATTTTGTACTAGCACATGAGATTGTTTTTCCTGATAAATCACGTGATCCGACTGAATTGTGGTTTTGCATAAACAATCAAAAATTACGCTTTAGTAGGGTTGAATTTGGTTTAGTGACGGGGCTTAGATTTGGTAGTTCTTCCTTCAATCATTTAGATGTTCATGATATACCAGATGAGTCTTTGTATACTCGAGCTTTCAATAGAAAATCAATCACACAAATGGAGCTTTATAATCGATTTGTTGATTTAGACAATCCATTCAGTACGGATATCTCTGATTACTTGAAAGTTGCAAAGATATTATTTGTGTATTATATTTTGTATGGTGGAGATGCAAGAATCGTCAAGGTTGCAGATTGGGTCTGGGTTCTTGTGGAAAATACTGAAGAATGAGAATCTTTCCCTTGGGGAAGTTTAGCTTATCAGCACCTGCTTAAAGAGTTAAAACTTATCAAAACAAGAGCTTCTCAGTCTGACCGGGAGTCTTATACCGTTTATGGTTATTCAACAGCTTTTATGGTTTGTTTCTATTCTATATCTATGTCTTTTCAATTTTTTTTGTTTTATAATCTAATTAACTTTTTTTTTAAGATTTGGATATATTGTGCAATTCCCTACATTGCACATAAATTGGGTGGATTCAAATCAGAAACAACATTACCTAGATTGTTGAGGTTCCCATTTTCACGTCTCAATAAATCATTTACACATGTTGATGGCCAGGTATTATTATTTTGCATATATATATATATATATATATATTTATATATAAATTTTTGTACATACGACAAATATATTTTTTCTGATACATGACACGGTACTCTGCACCTACACAACTGAGAGAGTTACATTTGCATAAGGTTTGTTTATAAATTGAATTTGTTTTGTCTTTTTTTTTTATTCAGATGTATTCAAAATTGGAACCAACACTTGCAGAGTTGGAGACCAACTATTGGGCTTCAATTGAGCCAGTCGGTACTCCATTTAAGGTTGTTTTTTAGGATCAGCCAGGTGGGCCTTGTTGTACCCCCTATAGAACAGCCAGATGCACCCCCACGTCGTTCTGTACGCCTTCCAGGACAATCAGATGCACCCACAGGTCATTCTATATTCCCTCCAGAACAATCAAATGCAGCACCAGTTAATGGTGGTGCTGAAGGTCCAATTCAAAAGCGGCATCGCCAGAAGCGTGTATTGGAAAAAACAGTTTGTGTTGATGATGTGGATAAATATCATGTTCCACAGATACCTTCAAAGTTGGTTAAACGTCAGATTTGCATTGATGTTATAGCTGATAGGACTTTTAATAGGATTATGGGTGATAAGGGTTTTTTTTTTATAAGATTGCTGATAAGAATTACAATAGGATCAAGGGGGATTTGGCATCCAGTGAAGATATTGGGAGATGTGTATCAAAGATGGTTGCTAAAGAGTTGTGTAATTTGTTGCCAGCATTCCTTCAATATATGATCAGTAAGCAAGATGACACGCCTCACAATAAGTTCCAGGTTATTTACAAATACAAACATCTTATATTTTATTAATACTTGCCTATTCTAATTCTAGTATATTTAAAATAACAGGACGTTACTACCTCTACTGACTGTGCGACTAATGTGCATCATCAAGCACAAAATACAGTACAACATCAAGGGCATGATCATGGGCAGGATCAAAATCAAATTATAGGTTATAAATATCTTTGTTTAATTTTTTAGGTGTTTTTTTCTGTCTTGTATGGGGTTATTTCATAATTCCATGTATGGTGTGGTTTTGAGTTTGTCTTGTATGCATATGTTTCAAGTATGTATACAATATTGAATTGCATTTTATGTTTTGAAATCATACACCCTTGTAAGTATGTAATCATGTCTTGTTGGAATATGTGGTTGCAAGCTTATTCATCTTTTTTTTTTATCATGTATGTTTTTTCTCTACCCAATTATTTATGTTTTTTTTATTATTTAATACAGGTGATGTAGATGATGATACTCATATCTTTACTACCTCTACTGACTGTGCGACTGAGGTTCATCATCAAGTACAAAACACAGTACAACAGAAAGATCAAAACCTTGTTCAAGGTGAACTTCAAAGTTCAGGTAATAATTTTAGTTTTATTTTAATTTTTTTGCTCTAGGCTTATTTTCCTATCATGTTTGAGTTATTTTATTTTTCAATGTATGATAATGTATTTTTCTTTTTTTGGTATTCAACCATTTATGCTTTTTAATCATAAAATGCAGGTGATAATGCTATTGATATGGTTGATTTGGATGTAAGAAATGTTGAGGATCGACCGATGAGTTCCGATCCTATAGAATCATACATCACCCCTTTAAAACAGCCTATTGAAACTGTAGATGCAGTGTTTTCAGTCCCTGCAAGGACTTCAGTGCCTGCAAAACTTGATTTTAGGGCTGTTTGAAAGAGAGTTCCGGCAGCAGTGGTATGTAGTCCTTATCTTCCATATGATAAAAGAGGTGGAAATTACAATAAATTTATGAAATGCAAGAGAAAGTAAGTTATTTATTTAATTCTTATTATATATTTTATTTTTACGTTTGACTTTTTTTAATAGTTTAAGTTGTTTGCAGTACCAAGAGGAATGTGTGATTAGGATATGCTGTTGGCAAGTCATTTTTTCATGATATTGAGAACATTGAAAAAGAGTTGGATTGTATAGACGTTGATTTGTATTTATCCATACTCTACAATGATCCTAAATATGCCAAACTGCATAATGTTGATGAGAGAGTAACAGTTACAAGTACTGATTTCATGGTAATTATTCAGAAACCACTATTTATTTATTTATATATAATTTATTTATAAACTATCATGATAATATATTTTTTATTATAGTCTGTTATCTGGAAAGTTTGGAAGAAATACCATCCCAATTTTGATCTTTCGCAAGTGAATCCGGATGTGGAAGAGAAAGTGAATGCTGAGGATCTCCATGAGATTTCAAAATTTACGATTGGCAATTGTCCAAACTGGGGTGCTGCCAAGCATTGGTACGATTATGATAAGGTAATCATGTATACATTATCTTTTCTATTCATTTATTTTGATGTATTATTATTTAAATTTAACCATGTTGATATGTTGAAATCATTCTAGTGAAAGAGTGTTAATTGTGTAGTGAATAAATTTTGAATTGTTTTAGAAATAGTGACAAATGAAACATTAGAATGTTTTGTTCCATATATGAAGCATATTTATTGATATTGTTCATGTTTTGCACCAAAAACACAAAATCAACTGAGTGATTGACAGTTGCGCACATTAGATTCTTGTCTATCGATTTGTCTTATTGATTGTGTTTTTGTGCATCTCATTTGATTTGTTGATTGCTGTGTTTTGTATTAGGTGATAATTATAGTTGCGGTTTGTGAGTGGGTCACTCTTTGTGTCAATATGAAAGAGCAGAGTATTATAATCTATGACCCAACACAGTTTGAATTCAAGCCCGGTGACTATGATATTCAAGTTCAGGACTTTGTACCTGTCGCTCGACATTTGCCTCAGGTCTTGCAGTATATTGATTTTTATGGTGCCCGGAAAGATGTAAAACCAAATCTTACTCAGTGAAAGATATCGCATCCACCTTTAGCAGTCAACCTTTATAAGCAGAAGGAAGATAGTACTGTCAACAGTCCTGTGTATGCCATGAAATATGCTGATGCTATTATCACTGGGAAACTTGAACCATTCGAAGATGAAGACGTGGTGAAATATAGGAAGAAAATTGCAGAGACAATTTACAGATTTAGCTCTGGTGAAAATACAATCTCTATGTTGTAGGTGGTGAAACTGATGGTATTGAAGTTTTTGAAGAACACTCTAGATTTTATCATTTCATGTGCCTCTGCATTTTTTTGTTGGTTTATCATTTTAATAGGTTTTTAAGTGCTCTAGACACTAGACATGTATGGTTGACCGTTTTGAATTTGCTCTCATTTATGGTTAACAGATTTTCAAGATTGTGACTTGCTTGTCACTATTTTTATGCACTATGTTCATCGTCATTCTCCAGTTTTATTTTTTCTACTTTCATTGGTATTTCCTTTATATGGTTTTATTGGTTTTAAGTAAGGGCGAGACGAAAGGGTTGGGTGCAGAGCATCATATAAATGCATGGCAGGGCCCCTCCTTCAACGGGGACAACCAGTGTGGCATTGAGATCTCTTCTTATCTTATGCATTCAATTCTCAAAGTTCAAACTGCAAAAATGGATAAATGATTGCCTAGTACAACTAAAGATCGCGATTCTTGATTTAAATTTCCTTTTTTCAGACCTATTTCCTCATAAAAAATGTGGGATTATCTCATTAATCCCTCAAGCAAACAACAATAAATATAGAATTTACTACAAGGAAACCATCCTCAAATAATGTTAAACATGATGAAGAAAAGATGCATGATTTAAAGAGGTGTGCTATTTTTTTATAAACCTGTCATTTTCTTCATTAACAAAATGTCTGCAGTCTATATGTGGTTTTGTTGATTGAGAAAATTAACCGTGTACTTCAGCTGGTCCACAGGTCAGGTCTGATTTTTTTAATGCAGTTGGGGACTGGATGGATAATATTGGAATCTAGAAATTTTGAGAATTATGTAACTTGCTAGCAAGGCAAAAGGAACAAAAAATTAATCAAGAAAGCACCACATACCAAACTCAAATAAGGTGGTGACAGGGAAAAGTGCTTTCTCTTGGCTGCTCGATCTCGTCCCAATGTATTTCACCGAGTGCAGCATTTACAGGATCTTACTCGGTTCTTCATAAAACTAAAATACAACAAGCTATATCAGATCTCAAGATGTTTTTCAAGAACAACAAGGGATGTCTGATCAGCTTGTGCAGATTCAGCTCCACTTCCAGTAACCTACATGATATATACATATATACATATACATGGAGCAAAGATTTGGTGCATTTCAAACCAATATTTGAACTATATAATGAAAATGCATTACTCCAATAACTCAACCAGTAAAGATAAGTAACTGAATTAATCAATTATTCCACCGTGGAATAAAAGAAAAGAGAACTACAGAAATTTTCAAAATGCAAAGCTCAGGGAAACAAAAATATCAAATATGTCCAATCTGTCATCAAAGTGTCATCAGATTTACTTGTTAGCATTGTCACGTAAAGGACATTTCCTGCAATTATGTCCAGCAACGTGACATATGCTACACTTTTTGGGATGACGAATAGTGGCAACCTGAATATCATCATTACCTAACATCGGAGCAGTTCTAGGTGCAGTGCATGTTGCACAATAATGTCCCTTTTGAGAGCACCTGGAGCAGACACTAGAACGTGATTTAGATGTTGATTCCGAACTAGATTTAATCCTTTTGCTCCGTGGTCTTCCAGCCTGTCTGGGGTTGTCAGGAACATTAATTTCTCTTGATATAATATCATGTAGAACGCGTCATTTCTCTGGATTTGGTATTGGATTGATATCCATGGAATACATCTCATGTAATGTATCCATTCTAAAATACCTCGATACATACAATATGTATGCTTGTTTTGCCTTGCTGCATACAACACAATTCAAATATAATATATATATATATATATAAAACAGAGAACTAATTTGGCAATTATATAAGAGCACACACCGAATTGAAGCTGTTGCATGAGGGCAAGGAATTTCATCAAGATCGAACTCCATACACGAACAACTCTTAGCATTCAAATCTACAACATAACTTTCATTACTGCTCTTCACATTGAACTTGAAAGAATTGATTGGTTCCACCTCCATTGTTAGGCCTTTATTGATTGAATCTTCTAACTTCTTGGAGGCATAATCTGTCAGATCGCAACTTGTAGCGATGGCCCTTTTCCTGCGCTCGTAAAACCAATGGGCTAGAATTGTTCGTATAGTCTCTAACAAGGAGCACACCGGCAATCTTCTTGCCCATTTAAGACGATTATTCAGGCTTTCGGCATAATTTGATGTCATAAAATCATAACGCTTCACAGGACACTTACTACGAGCCCACCTTTCCGGACCAATCTTCATCAGCCTATCAAATACACCTTTCTCATATTTGAGAGAATCCATTTTGGATTGAAAGTCAGTGTCTGTATAACATCTTGAGGCATTCTTAAACATTAACACAATATCTAACCCGGATTTTCCAAGATTTTTTTGCAGGTGGTATGTACAAAGACTATGAGGGACTGATGGATACACATCCTTCACTGCATTTGAAATACTCCTATGTTGGTCTGAAACAATTAGTAAATCCTTAGGGCAGCCAAAAGTTCTCTTCAATTGCTTGAAAAACCATATCCATCCCCTATCATTCTCATTTGCATCCTGTGTTGCAGCAATGTACATTATTCCCTTATACTTCCCTTTTAGATGGGTACCATCAACAACAATCACTGGACGTCCAGAAGATAAGAAACCATGTATAGATGCATGAATTGCCATAAAAGCATATTGAAAAGCTCCAAAACTGTCAGTTTTTAAATCAACTACAGAACCTGGATTGGCTTGTTGAAGCATATGCAAATATGCTGGCAGTCTTTTAAACGACTGGTCTGTGTCACCATATATCATTCTGATTGCACAATTTCTCCCAGCTAGCGCAAGACAATACTGAATATGGATACCAAATTCTCTCCGTAATTGCGATGCCATCTCAACTGGCTTCAAAACAGCACCGTCGTTCAATAAATGAGGAGCGAAATAGGCACCTATTACCTTTGACGAAACATTTCTATCAGCTTGCTGTCTTAAATCTGGTTGACATGTATGAAGAACGACCCATTTGATAACTCTCCAAATATTACTCCCACGCTTAGACATAGCACGCATACAGAATTTGCAATCGTCTCTATTGTACTTGCATAGAACTGAATACCTGTCTTTCGCAGAACGTTCAACTGAGTATTCAACACGGTTCATTAAATGGTAGAGGCCAAGAGCAATCTGCATGCTATTTTTATTTGGGAAAATGGCTCCTTTATACAGTGCATCGCGACTGTATTGCTCGCTCGGTGCAGTATCATTAAACGGGAGTGATGCTTGGTACAGTGCACCTGCAATTATTTATTCGTCAGTCATGTATGAAACTAATCTATTATATTCATTTATATATTTGTGTACTGACCTGGAATTACCCATTGTGATGGCTGACCAGATCCATTTGTAGTCGTATTTGAATGAGCACCATCATTCATGTCTGAACTATAAAGTGTGCCATCCCCTTCATCCAAACTGTTTTCATCATCCCCTTCATCCAAACTGTCTTCATCATCCCTTTCATCATTTTGAAATCCCAATCCACAATTACCAATATTAGTAGACATATCTTCGTCACCATCACCAAACTCTTGTGATATTTCATTAGAGCCTTCATTTATGCAAGCAACTACATTTACTCCACTTGAACTTGGAGCAACATCATGCAAACTAGGTGTGTTATTACCCTTATGAGCAATTTGTGCATTCAACAGACTCATAAAATTTTGCTGCATATTTGTAGGGTACCACGTTTGTGTTGAAAGATCGGTTTGAATAGGAGAAACTGTCACGTAAAATTTTGGAACTTTGGACATATCCATAGCAAATTTTAAATCGATGTCGTTCCTAATGTCCATCTTGACGCTTTCACCTTCAATGGATTTGACAATTGTAGTTATCATATAAGCAAAGATTTCCTGATTTACACCAATCCTTCCTTGAATTTCATTTATCAAACCAGAGTATGTCATTCCAATTTCTGGAATGAGCACAAATCTTTTCTCCCCTCCAACGTAGTTATCTTCTTCCCATTTTCCACCATAATGTATAATAATTGATGTATGAAGCATCTGCAATTAAAGAAAGAGTAGCATACATGAATCTTACTGTTAATACATGCACAACATTTATATTAATTTAACATGTATGCTACTCGTGCATATATTCATATCTAGTATCCTAGTGGATCATACATGAATCCATATATCAATATGTATATGATATACATGTTATGCATGAATGCTATTCGTGTATGCCATTTTTGTGTCAGTGACAACTCATGTATGGATTCATGTATGTCCTGAATTTCTCTTGAATTTATCATCGTACCAGAAAAAAGTGCCCAACTTCATAAATTGAAAGATCTTATGAATTTAAATTGATTTTCCATCTATTGAAGGTCATGTATAACAGTTTATGCATTCATATTTGCAGTTCATATTCATAAATTAGATGCATCGTTCTTTCTTTTCATATTTGCAGTTTGACGGAATATATGAAAGCAATAATTGTAGTCCCGTGGAAATTGTTCAATAGAAAAGGTTTTGATGATTTCAGATCGAAAACACATTGTGAAGGATCAGATCTGCAGCAAATTCCAGTCCTTAAAATTCAGAAAAGTTTCTGAAATTTCTTATCAGAAAATGATATAGAAAGATGCCTGGAATTGTAGTCGCCTGAATTTGCTGTCGCCAGAAACCGCCGCCGTCGTGCCGGAAATCGCCGCCGCCGTGCCTGAAATCGCACAAGCCGCCAGGAACCGGAAAGAACATATTGTGAATTATGAGAGCGTAAATTATGAGAGAGAAATTATGAAAGATAAAATTGAGAGAGGTAAATATAAAACTTTACCAAAGTAAATATCAATTAGAAAAAGTCAAGGATAAGGGCAAGATAGTAAAGATGCAAAAATTTTGGTTAGTATTTATCTTTTAAAAATTAATGGTTAGAATTTATCTTTGTTTTTTCAAAATGGTTATTTTAACTTTCCTCCCATATATATATATGGATTGGTTCATATAGAAATTATTCCTAGTGTGGGAACTAGGAATCAATCTGAACCATTGATCTTTGTATGATCTATGGTTGTCATTATTCGAAGCATGAATATATATAAATTTAAGCATGATTTTATATAAGCATGATTGTTTATGCAAAAAAGCATGAATCTTATTAAGCATGACTATATATTGATTTAAGCATGAACATATATAGATTTAAGCATGTTCTCAAGTTCTCACGGGAGGAATAAAATCTATAGTAACCCATCCCTATATATATATATATATATATGGGTTGGATCAAATGAAAACCATCCCCTAGGTGTTAACTTAGGAACCTATGTTAGCCATTGATTGACTCTATTTAGACGGCTAGGATTAAATTTTAACAATAATGGCAAGATTACCATTTCTAACGTAAAATAAGCGTTGGGGGGCAAGGAAGTAAAATTAAGTGAGCATCAATCGCACAATCTTAATTTCCGGCAGATATGAGATTTAATTTATATGTGCTTTCTAAGTTTTTTATATTTGCTTGGTATCCATATTAATTTTGCGTTAATTATATACAATATATTGTGTGCTTTTTAAATTAAGTTATTTGCTTAAATTACTAATTGGATTTGCTTTTTATAAAATATGATATTTTGTTTGTTTTTTAAGTTTAGTTTATTTGCTTGATATAATAATTATTTTTGCTTTTTTATTACAAGTGATATTTTGTAAGCTTATTAAATTCAATTATTTGCTTAAAATTGTAATTAGCTTTGCTTATAAATATAAACATGCATCTCTCTAACTGATCATAAGAAAATAAAAAACTGAAAAAACAATAGAATAAACATAAATAAGCTAACAATTAACAATACTCAAATAAAAATAAATAGAAAAAGCCACAAAATAAACATAAATAAGTGTCTCTTCAATTGATAATAAGCAAGTAAAAAAAAATAACAAAATAAAAATAAATATGCATCTCGTCAATTGATAATAAGCAAATTATACAAACTATAGAAAACATCAAAATAAACATAAATAAGCATTTCTTCATTTGATAATAAGCAAATAAAAAAACTATATATAAAGAACTAATATAAATCATCTTGTGAAAGCAAAGATTACAAAATAAAGAATATTAAAAAAAGAACAAAAGAAATATAGGACAAGAAAAAAATCAATACAAAAATAGCAAAATCAATCACAAAATAAAATAATATAAAAATTAATTGGCAACAAGCCAATAAATAGCCATCACCGATTCACCCATGATTTAAGGATTATGTTATAATTACATATCAAAATTACAATAATAACCTTTTGGATTAGTAAATGAAAAAAAAACGGTTGAAGTCATGAATCAACCATATGCATTGATCAAGAGAAATTAAGGGCTTAGATTAGTTCCTAGGATAACACCTAAAGAAATAGTTCTCATTAGAACTCTCCCCTATATATATATATATATATATATATATATATATATATATTTTTTATTTTTTTTTCTATTCCATAGTGGTCATGAACCCTCAACAGTCTATATATGTTAACATATCATCATCCAAGGAGGACCTCTATAGGTCAAATTTTGTATGGCATGCTAGTGCATGCACATCGGGCATGATCAGGGCCGGATCTAACAATTTGGGGGCCTGAAGCGACGTACTAAAAGAATCACGTAACAAAAGTTGTTGACGCATCTTTCTTATTATTTATAACAAATTTTTCGATAACTCTCTTTTGAGATTTAACTAACTTATCAATTCTTCTTTTTTTATTTAATTTTTCATAACCACTTTCATATTTTCTAATGCGACATATTTATCAAAATAATTCAACAAAAATTTCCCTATATATTTATCACAATATTAAACACAAAATATAAAATAAATTTAATTAAATAAGCACTAGAAGAACTTAATTAAAGACAGAGAATAGGAACAAAAGAAGTAGGGAGGAAAGTTAAAATAACCATTTTGAAAAAACAAAGATAAATTCTAACCATTAATTTTTAAAAGATAAATACTAACCAAAATTTTTGCATCTTTACTATCTTGCCCTTATCCTTGACTTTTTCTAATTGATACCTCTCTCAATTTTATCTCTCATAATTTCTCTCTCATAATTTACGCTCTCATAATTCACAATCTGTTCTTTTCCCTGGCGGCTTGGGCTATTTCCGGCACGGCGGCGGCGATTTCCGGCACGACGGCGGCGGTTTCTGGCGACAGCAAATTCAGGCGACTACAATTCCAGGCATCTTTCTATATCATTTTCTGATAAGAAATTACAGAAACTTTTCTGAATTTTAAGGACTGAAATTTGCTCCAAATTTTTTACAGATATGATCCTTGACAATGTGTTTTCGATCTGATCATCAAAACAATTTTCTATTGAACAATTTCCACGGGACTACAATTATTTCTTTCATATATTCCGTCGAACTGCAAATACTAAAAAGAAGGAACGATGCATCTAATTTATGAATATGAACTGCAAATATGAATGCATAAACTGTTATACATGACCTTCAATAGATAGAAAATCAATTTAAATTCATATGATCTTTCAATTTATGAAGTTGGGCACTTTTTCTGGTACAATGATAAATTCAAGAGAAATTCAGGACATACATGAATCCATACATGAGTTGTCACTGACACAAAAATGGCATACACGAATAGCATTCATGCATAACATGTATATCATGTACATATTGATATATGAATTCATGTATGATTCACTAGGATACTAGATATGAATATATGCACGAGTACCATACATGTTAAATTAATATAAATGTTGTGCATGTATTAACAGTAAGATTCATGTATGCTATTCTTTCTTTAATTACAGATGCTTCATACATTAATTATTATACATTATGGTGGAAAATGGGAAGAAGATAACTACGTTGGAGGGGAGAAAAGATTTGTGCTCATTCCAGAAATTGGAATGACATACTCTGGTTTGATAAATGAAATTCAAGGAAGGATTGGTGTAAATCAGGAAATCTTTGCTTATATGATAACTACAATTGTCAAATCCATTGAAGGTGAAAGTGTCAAGATGGACATCAGGAATGACATCGATTTAAAATTTGCTATGGATATGTCCAAAGTTCCAAAATTTTACGTGACAGTTTCTCCTATTCAAACCGATCCTTCAACACAAACGTGGTACCCTACAAATATGCAGCAAAATTTTATGAGTCTGTTGAATGCACAAATTGCTCATAAGGGTAATAACACACCTAGTTTGCATGATGTTGCTCCAAGTTCAAGTGGAGTAAATATAGTTGCTTGCATAAATGAAGGCTCTAATGAAATATCACAAGAGTTTGGTGATGGTGACGAAGATATGTCTACTAATATTGGTAATTGTGGATTGGGATTTCAAAATGATGAAAGGGATGATGAAGACAGTTTGGATGAAGAGGATGATGAAGACAGTTTGGATGAAGGGGATGACACACTTCATAGTTCAGACATGAATGATGGTGCTCATTCAAATACGACTACAAATGGATCTGGTCAGCCATCGCAATGGGTAATTCCAGGTCAGTACACAAATATATAAATGAATATAATAGATTAGTTTTATACATGACTGACGAATAAATAATTGCAGGTGCACTGTACCAAGCATCACTCCCGTTTAATGATACTGCACCCAGCGAGCAATACAGTCGCGATGCACTGTATAAAGGAGCCATTTTCCCAAATAAAAATAGCATGCAGATTGCTCTTGGCCTCTACCATTTAATGAACCGTGTTGAATACTCAGTTGAACGTTCCGCCAAAGACAGGTATTCAGTTCTATGCAAGTACAATAGAGACGATTGCAAATTCTGTATGCGTGCTATGTCTAAGCGTGGGAGTAATATTTGGAGAGTTATCAAATGGGTCGTTCCTCATACATGTCAACCAGATTTAAGACAGCAAGCTGATAGAAATGTTTCGTCAAAGGTAATAGGTGCCTATTTCGCTCCTCATTTATTGAACGACGGTGCTGTTTTGAAGCCAGTTGAGATGGCATCGCAATTACGGAGAGAATTTGGTATCCATATTCAGTATTGTCTTGCGCTAGCTGGGAGAAATTGTGCAATCAGAATGATATATGGTGACACAGACCAGTCCTTTAAAAGACTGCCAGCATATTTTCATATGCTTCAACAAGCCAATCCAGGTTCTGTAGTTGATTTAAAAACTAATAGTTCTGGAGCTTTTCAATATGCTTTTATGGTAATTCATGCATCTATACATGGTTTCTTATCTTCTGGACGTCCAGTGATTGTTGTTGATGGTACCCATCTAAAAGGGAAGTATAAGGGAATAATGTACATTGCTGCAACACAGGATGCAAATGAGAAGATTTTTCCATTAGCATTCGGCCTTGGTGATGTTGAGAATGATAGGGGATGGATATGGTTTTTCAAGCAATTGAAGAGAACTTTTGGCTGCCCTAAGGATTTACTAATTGTTTCAGACCAACATAGGAGTATTTCAAATGCAGTGAAGGATGTGTATCCATCAGTCCCTCATAGTCTTTGCACATACCACCTGCAAAAAAATCTTGGAAAATCCGGGTTAGATATTGTGTTAATGTTTAAGAATGCCTCAAGATGTTATACAGACACTGACTTTCAATCCAAAATGGATTCTCTCAAATCTGAGAAAGGTGTATTTGATAGGCTGATGAAGATTGGTCCGGAAAGGTGGGCTCGTAGTAAGTGTCCTGTGAAGCGTTATGATTTTATGACATCAAATTGTGCCGAAAGCCTGAATAATCATCTTAAATGGGCAAGAAGATTGCCGGTGTGCTCCTTGTTAGAGACTATACGAACAATTCTAGCCCATTGGTTTTACGAGCGTAGGAAAAGGGCCATCGCTATAAGTTGCGATCTGACAGATTATGCCTCCAAGAAGTTAGAAGATTCAATCAATAAAGGTCTAACAATGGAGGTGGAACCAATCAATTCTTTCAAGTTCAATGTGAAGAGCAGTAATGAAAGTTATGTTGTAGATTTGAATGCTAAGAGTTGTTCGTGTATGGAGTTCGATCTTGATGAAATTCCTTGCCCTCATGCAACAGCTTCAATTCGGTGTGTGCTCTTATATAATTGCCAAATTAGTTCTCTGTTTTATATATATATATTATACTTGAATTGTGTTGTATGCAGCAAGGCGAAACAAGCATACATATTGTATGTATCGAGGTATTTTAGAATGGATACATTACATGAGATGTATTCCATGGATATCAATCCAATACCAAATCCAGTGGAATGACGCGTTCCACATGATATTATATCAAGAGAAATTAATGTTTCTGACAACCCCAGACAGGCTGGAAGACCACGTAGCATCTAGTTCGGAATCAACATCTAAATCACGTTCTAGTGTTTGCTCCAGGTGCTCTCAAAAGGGACATTATTGTGCAACATGCACTGCACCTAGAACTGCTCCGATGTTAGGTAATGATGATATTCAGGTTGCCACTATTCGTCATCCCAAAAAGTATAGCATATGTCACGTTGCTGGACATAATTGCAGGAAATGTCCTTTACGTGACAATGCTAACAAGTAAATCTGATGACACTTTGAGGACAGATTGGACAGATTTGATATTTTTGTTTCCCTAAGCTTTGCATTTTGAAAATTTCTGTAGTTCACTTTTCTTTTCTTTTATTCCACGGTGGAACAATTGATTAATTCAGTTACTTATCTTTACTGGTTGAGTTATTGGAGTAATGCATTTTCATTATATAGTTCAAATCTTGGTTTGAAATGAACCAAATCTTTGCTCCATGTATATGTATATATGTATATATCATGTAGGTTACTGAAAGTGGAGCTGAATCTACACAAGCTGATCAGATCCCTTGTTGATCTTGAAAAACATCTTGAGATTTGATATAGCTTGTTGTATTTTAGTTTTATGAGGAACCGAGTAGGATACTGTAAATGCTACACTCGGTGAAATACATTGGGACGAGATCGAGCAGCCAAGAGAAAGCACTTTTCCCTATCACCACCTTATTTGAGTTTGGTATGTGGTGCTTTCTTGATTAAATTTTTGTTCCTTTTGCCTTGCTAGCAAGTTACATAATTCTCAAAATTTCTAGATTCCAATATTATCCATCCAGTCCCCAACTGCATTAAAAAAATTAGACCTGACCTGTGGACCAGATGAAGTACACGGTTAATTTTCTCAATCAACAAAACCATATATAGACTGCAGACATTTTGTTAATGAAGAAAATGACAGGTTTATAAAAAAAAAATAGCACACCTCTTTAAATCATGCACTTTTTCTTCATCATGTTTAACATTATTTGAGGATGGTTTCCTTGTAGTAAATTCTATATTTATTGTTGTTTGCTTAAGGGATTAATGAGATAATCCCACATTTTTTATGAGGAAATAGGGCTGAAAAAGGAAATTTAAATCAAGAATCACGATCTTTAGTTGTACTAGGCAATCATTTATCCATTTTTACAGTTTGAACTTTGAGAATTGAATGCAATAAGATAAGAAGAGATCTCAATGCCACACTGGATGTCCCCCGTTGAAGGAGGGGCCCTGCCATGCATTTATATGATGCTCTGCACCAAACCCTTTCGTCTCGCCCTTACTTAAAACCATATAAAGGAAATACAAATGAAACTAGAAAAAATGAAACTGGAGAATGACAATGAACATAGTGCATGAAAATAGTGACAAGCAAGTCACAATCTTGAAAACCTGTTAACCATAAACGAGAGCAAATTCAAAACGGTCAACCATACATGTCTAGTGTCTAGAGCACTTAAAAACCTATTAAAATGATAAACCAACAAAAAAATGCAGAGGCACATGAAATGATAAAATCTAGAGTGTTCTTCAAAAACTTCAATACCATCAGTTTCACCACCTACGGCATAGAGATTGTATTTTCACCAGAGCTAAATTTGTAAATTCTCTCTGCAATTTTCTTCCTATATTTCACCACGTCTTCATCTTCGAATGGTTCAAGCTTCCCAGTGATAATAGCATCAGCATATTTCATGGCATACACAGGACTGTTGACAGTACTATCTTCCTTCTGCTTATAAAGATTGACTGCTAAAGGTGGATGCGATACCTTCCACTGAGTAAGATTTGGTTTTACATCTTTCCGGGCACCATAAAAATCAATATACTGCAAGACCTGAGGCAAAAGTTGAGCGACGGGTACAATGTCCTGAACTTGAATATCATAGTCACCGGGCTTGAATTCAAACTGTGTTGGGTCATAGATTATAATACTCTGTTCTTTCATATTGACACAAAGAGTGACCCACTCACAAACCGCAACTATAATTATCACCTAATACAAAACACAACAATCAACAAATCAAATGAGATGCACAAAAACACAATCAATAAGACAAATCGATAGACAAGAATCTAAGGTGCGCAACCGTCAATCACTCAGTTGGTTTTGTGTTTTTGGTGCAAAACATGAACAATATCAATAAATATGCTTCATATATGGAACAGAACATTCTAATGTTTCATTTGTCACTATTTCTAAAACAATTCAAAATTTATTCACTACACAATTAACACTCTTTCACTGGCATGATATCAATATATCAACATGGTTAAATTTAAATAATAATACATCAAAATAAATGAATAGAAAAGATAATGTATACATGATTACCTTATCATAATCGTACCAATGCTTGGCAGCACCCCAGTTTGGACAATCGCCAATCGCAAATTTTGAAATCTCATGGAGATCCTCAGCATTCACTTCCTCTTCCACATCCGGATTCACTTGTGAAAGATCAAAATTTGGATGGTATTTCTTCCAAACTTTCCAGATAACAGACTATAATAAAAAAATATTATCATGATAGTTTATAAATAAATAATATATAAATAAATAAATAATGGTTTCTGAATAATTACCATGAAATCAGTACTTGTAACTGTTACTCTCTCATCAACATTATGCAGTTTGGCATATTTAGGATCATTGTAGAGTATGGATAAATACAAATCAACGTGTATACAATCCAACTCTTTTTCAATGTTCTCAATATCATGAAAAAATGACTTGCCAACAGCATATCCTAATCACACATTCCTCTTGGTACTGCAAACAACTTAAACTATTAAAAAAAGTCAACCGTAAAAAATAAAATATATAATAAGAATTAAATAAATAACTTACTTTCTCTTGCATTTCATAAATTTATTGTAATTTCCACCTCTTTTATCATATGGAAGATAAGGACTGCATACCACTGCTGCCGGAACTCTCTTTCGAACAGCCTGAAATCAAGTTTTGCAGGCACTGAAGTCCTTGCAGGGACTGAAAACACTGCATCTACAGTTTCAATAGGCTGCTTTAAAGGGGTGATGTATGATTCTATAGGATCGGAACTCATCGGTCGATCCTCAACATTTCTTACATCCAAATCAACCATATCAATAGCATTATCACCTGCAATTTATGATTAAAAAGCATAAATGGTTGAGTACCAAAAAAAGAAAAATACATTATCATACATTGAAAAATAAAATAACTCAAACATGATAGGAAAATAAGCCTAGAGCAAAAAAATAAAATAAAATAAAACTAAAATTATTACCTGAACTTTGATCTTCACCTTGAACAAGATTTTGATCTTTCTGTTGTACAGTGTTTTGTACTTGATGATGAACCTCAGTCGCACAGTCAGTAGAGCTAGTAAAGATATGAGTATCATCATCTACATCACCTGTATTAAATAATAAAAAAACATAAATAATTGGGTAGAGAAAAAACATACATGATAAAAAAAAATGAATAAGCTTGCAACCACACATTCCAACAAGACATGATTACATACTTACAAGGGTGTATGATTTCAAAACATAAAATGCAATTCAATATTGTATACATACTTGAAACATATGCATACAAGACAAAACTCAAAAACCACACCATACATGTAATTATGAAATAACCCCATACAAGATAGAAAAAAACACCTAAAAAATTAAACAAAACGATATTTATAACCTATAATTTGATCTTGATCCTGTCCATAATCATGCCCTTGATGTTGTACTGTATTTTGTGCTTGATGATGCACATCAGTCGCACAGTCAGTAGAGGTACTAACGTCCTGTTATTTTAAATATACTAGAATTAGAATAGGCAAGTATTAATAAATTATAAGATGTTTGTATTTGTAAATAACCTGGAACTTATTGTGAGACGTGCCATCTTGCTTACTGCTCATATACTGAAGGAATCCTGGCAACAAATTACACAACTCTGTGGCAACCATCTTTGATACGCATCTCCCAATATCTTCACTGGATGCCAAATCCCCCTTGATCCTATTGTAATTCTTATCAGCAATCTTATCAAAAAAACCCTCATCACCCATAATCCTATTAAAAATCCTATCAGCTATAGCATCAATGCAAATCTGACGTTTAACCAACTTTGAAGGTATCTGTGGAACATGATCTTTATCCACATCATCAACACAAACTGTTTTTTCCAATACACGCTTCTGGCGATGCCGCTTTTGAATTGGACCTTCAGCACCACCATTAACTGGTGCTGCATTTGATTGTTCTGGAGGGAGTACAGAAGGACCTGTGGGTGCATCTGATTGTCCTGGAAGGCGTACAGAACGACGTGGGGGTGCATCTGGCTGTTCTGTAGGGGGTACAACAGGGCCCACATCTGGCTGATCCTCAAAAACAACCTTAAATGGAGTACCAACTGGCTCAATTGAAGCCCAATAGTTGGTCTCCAACTCTGCAGGTGTTGGTTCCAATTTTGAATACATCAGAATAAAAAAAAAAAGACAAAACAAATTCAATTTATAAACAAACCTTATGCAAATGTAACTCTCTCAGTTGTGTAGGTGCAGAGTACCGTCTCATGTATCAGAAAAAATATATTTGTCGTATGTACAAAAATTTATATATATATATATATATATATATATATATATATGCAAAATAATAATACATGGCCATCAACATGTGTAAATGATTTATTGAGACGTGAAAATGGGAACCTCAGCAATCTAGGTAATGCTGTTTCTGATTTGAATCCACCCAATTTATGTTCAATGTAGGGAATTGCACAATATATCCAAATCTTCAAAAAAAAAAGTTAATTAGATTATAAAAGAAAAAAAATTGAAAAGACATAGATATAGAATAGAAACAAACCATAAAAGCTGTTGAATGACCATAAACGGTATAAGACTCCCGGTCAGACTGAGAAGCTCTTGTTTTGATAAAAGCTAAACTTCCCCAAGGGAAAGATTCCCATTCTTCAGTATTTTCCACAAGAACCCAGACCCAATCTGCAACCTTGACGATTCTTGCATCTCCACCATACAAAATATAATACACAAATAATATCTTTGCAACTTTCAAGTAATCAAAGATATCCGTAGTGAATGGATTGTCTAAATCAACAAATCGATTATAAAGCTCCATTTGTGTGATAGATTTTCTATTGAAAGCTCGAGCATACAAAGACTCATCTGGTATATCATGAACATCTAAGTGATTGAAGGAAGAACTACCAAATCTAAGCCCCGTCACTAAACCAAATTCAACCCTACTAAAGCGTAATTTTTTATTGTTTATGCAAAACCACAATTCAGTCGGATCACGTGATTTATCAGGAAAAACAATCTCATGTGCTAGTACAAAATGGATTGCACTAGCAGACTTATAGAACACCTCTGGCAGTAATGAATATTTTCCAAAACATGAATTTTTAAACATATCAAACGTCTCATCCGAAAGAGCCTGTAACCTTACACGAATTTCTTTCAAAATAAACTCCCTGCAAAGAAGGATTAATGTGACTTTTCCACCAAGGCCGTCTTGCATTTCAGGCCTCTTATAGGACCAGGAATCACCGGTCACCATAGGGGCCACATTCTGCACACAAAAAAACTCTTCACATTCGAAGTTCTCATCGATAGACTTATTGCACAAAAAAATTGAAGAGAACACTTCAAACACAAAAATAATCAACAATACAAACATAAATGTTCATACACATATTCCTATTCAAATCACACAATTCCATACATAAATAAACCGAGATGAAAAAAACACAACCATAAAAGAAAAACAAAAATACATACAAGATTATAAAAACAAAATGCATACAGACAAGTATTGAAAATCATACAAGAATGCATACATGAAAAAAATCAAACAAAAAGCATATAGGATGGTAAGTAAAGACACAAATCTTATTTCATACATGAATACATACACAAATTATTATACATGAATAAATACATGTGTAAGTTTGTAACAAAGCATACATTACATTAAAAAATATGCATACATGAGTATAATTACATGTATGTCAAGGTAACAACCAGACACGAATTGTATTCCATACATGAATACATACATAAATTATTATACATGACTGCATACATGAATAAAATCAAACAAAAAGAATACATGATAGTAAGCACATACATTAGTCTTATTCCATACATGAATGCATACATGTATAAGTCGGATCAAAGCATACAAGACATTAAAGTCTATGCATACCTGAGTATAATTTCATGTATGTGAGGTAACAAGCAGACATGAATCAGATTTCATACATGAATACATACATAAATTAGTATACATGACTGCATACATGCATAAAATCAAACAAAAAGCATACATGATTGTATGCACATACATTAGTCTTATTCCATACATGAATGCATTCATGTATAAGTCGGATCAAAGCATACATGACAATAAAGCCTATGTATGCTTGAGTATAATTTCATGTATGTGAGGTAACAAGCAGACACGAATCAGATTTCATACATGAATAAATACATAAATTAGTATACATGACTACATACATGCATAAAATCAAACAAAAAGCATACATGACAGTAAGCGCACACACGAATCTGAATACATACATAACAAGCAGACATGAGTCCTATTTCATACATGAATTAGTATACAAGATAGCACACATGATAACTTCCTAGCAAAGCATACATGATATTATACCTATACATACAGCAGTGTAATTTCATGTATGTGAACTCTAAAACTGAATTCAACTAAGTTACCTTCTCCGTCAGAGCAACTGCTGGCGACGATTGCGAAATCGGATTCTTCTCAGCCGCAACGGCTTCAGGCGACGACCAAATATTCAGATCTCCTTCCAACAGATCAGATACCAGCTTTGACCGATTAGTCGGATATTTCCCCGTCAGAGCAACTTCCGGCGACGACCAAATATTGAGATCTTCTCCATCCAACAAATCAGCTACTAGCTTCGACCGATCAATCGGATCTTTCTCCGTCATAACAGCATCTGGCGGATCTTTCTCCTTTACAGCAGCTTCCGGCGGATCTTTCTCGGGATCTTCATCCAACAGAGAGAATGATGGCGACGACCGAAGAATCGGAGTTTCTAAAACAGGATCTGCCTCCATGCTTTCGTCAGTGTAAACACTCTATGAACCGAAGATGATAGGTTTCCGGCGACAGCGGAGACACAGATCTGACTGTTGCAGTGACCGGAGGCGAAGATTAACTATTGCGACGGTGACGATGCAGATCTGGATATTCCGACAATAGTGGCACAGATCTAGAGTCGAGAATTAGAAACGCAGCAACGCGAGACGTCGGTGCTCTCACGATGCTGTAATAATGACGGCGAGATGAAGCCAGAAAATATGGAGTTTCCGGCGGCAATGAGAGAGGATGAAAATTAGGAAAATGTTCAAGTGAGAGAATGGTAAAAGAAGATGCGGTAATTTTGATAAGAATTACAGACTTTTATTAGTGCATTATTTTTTAATTAAAAAACAAGATAAATAAGGGTATTTTGGTAAAGCTGGTGTTTATTTATCTTTTAAAAATCATTGGTTAGAATTTATTTTTCTTTTTCAAAAATGGTTATTTTTCCCTATTGTTTCAAAGAAGTATATAATTGTTGCAATAATCAATAATGAAACTACAAAACTAAAAATAGAAACCATATAACCTAATTCTCGATATGAAGGAACATCAAATAATTCAGCAGACTACGAAGAGGTTCGCAATCCGCATGGGTTTCGAACCACTGAACTCAGATATGATAAGTGCGTGCTTTACCACTAGGGCAAATTGATATTTGTGCAATATGCAAAACTGTAATATATATATAAGAGGCCTAAAATAATCGGGGGTCTTCGTATTCCAGTGGCCTGAGGTGGCCGCTTCTCCTGCCTCATGGTCCAGCCGGCCTGGGTATGATTTACCAAAACAACACAAAAAAACCGTAAAAATGATAAATCTCAAAACAAATACTCACCGACAAAATCTATCATGTGAAAATTCACATCTTCCTTCATCTCACCATGTGTGACCAACAAACTATCCTATCATTGAATAGAAAAATCTATACTAATACTAAATAAGAGAGTTGTACCTTTATTAATAAATTTATCATTTTCCCTCCAAACCCAATTTAGTAGTTAATAGTGCTAACTAATGCTAAATAATGTATGTTGGTTAATTACTATACATTTCCTTTCTTGATTATCACTTTTTGGCTTAAAAAAATTGAATTGTGTAATAAAATTGACTGATTATGGATTTTGCTTATTTAATTGAATTTTTGGGATTATGTAATTGAATTTTCTACTTTTTATATTTATTATTTACATAATAAATGTTCTAATTTCACTATTTTGACGAAGATATGTAATTTTGAAGAAAAAAAGATTAGCGCAGTGAATAGTAGCTAAAATAATTTTATTATTTTCATTATTTAGATTCTTAAATATTTTAAAAATATAATAGTGAAAAAAATATTCAAAAGATAGTTAAAAATATATAGTTCCATATGTTTAGAAGTTATCAAAAATGAAGAATTGTTATAAAAAAATGCTAAAATTGGTTGAAATTATTATGATGATTGTTCATCTTTAATTGTAATGGCATTTTGAATGGATTTTAATTGAAATTGCATTTTCAAATATATAAAAAATGGTTGTTTAGAGATGTTTAGATCGTCCTCTATGGTGTGAGAAAATTAATAGTAAGTTTTTTAAGCTATAATTATATCTATAATTATAGTGTCTTTATGTTTACTTATTAAAAGATTTGATATATACTAATGTTATAATTTTTTTTGTCAGACTATGGATGTCGTGTTTCTTATTTCTCAAATGATTCGACATTAATGAAGAATATTGATTTGTTTTCATTCCTTTGTTTTAGGAAAAAAATGTATTAATGTAATACATATATTTTTTTTACTCTCTTTTAATCCTGTAATTTGATATTATAAAAATTTATAATGCATTCCGTCCGTGCAATGCAAGGGTGTTAATGATGAGTAGTCCTCAACAATTACCGAATATGTTGTGTACAAAGAAGTTTTTTGAAATATTTGAAATGTAATATGTTGTAGTATTTGTTATTGTATTACCGAAAATGTCGTTATTTCTCTACTGAAAATCTAATATATAATATTATTATTCTTCTTTGTTGAAAGAAATTTTATAATTAATATATTTTTTTCCTTATTCATGTAATTTGATAATTTATATATTACATATTTTTATAATGCATTCCACCGTGCTATGCACGAGTGCGATACTAGTTAATAGTAATAGGAGAGATAAGGAGCCTATTTGTCTCAATTATTGAAAATTGGAAGTAGGTTGCACGCAGCACACTGGAGGCGGAGAGATAGGAGAGAAAAATTCATAAAATTCTAAAATTACTAGTAACATTTATATTTACATAATAAGTTATAATTTACACCTCATATATTTAAATGATTTTGGGTACTGGGCAATGTAGATAAATATTATTCAAACTCATACCAAACACATTATAGGTATCGGTATCAAAACCCTCCCAAACCCATTCGATAATATCTAAACTCGTCCTATTAGAATTTGGTAGAAATTCTGACCCATTGCCATCACTACTTATGATTTTCTTGAAAGTTCTATTTTAATATAATTTACAAATGCCAAATTTTATTGAATTAAGACTTCTTGACCTGCTGTTGATCCAAGTCAAGCGAGCAGCATCCAAGAAAATGCTAAGAAAGAAGGCTCTTCTTCTTGTTCTCACAATTGGCGTTCCATTATATCAATATTTACGCCTAATTACTCATGAAATAAAAAGACAAACTAAAAATTTGAGAGAGAATGTCGAGAATTTATGATAACTGGGAGAAGTTGGTGGAAGCAGTTCTGAGGAGAGAGAGAGACCGTCATCTTGCGCTTTGTCTGAGCGTCAGCAGCTCAAGAACTTCATCTGATCTCAGCTCACGTTTCAGTCTCACTTATAATCCTTTCGTCGGAGATGCTCAACTGCCTCCTGGTATTTTCATCATTTTTGTTTACATTTTTTGGTTTGATAATGTCGGAAATGGTGATGAAGCAATTTTTTTCTTTTTTTCTGTTTTATCTTTCCGTAATTTTGATCTGGACTGCAATTCCTACTGGTTTACTGTCAACTGCAAGTATTAATTCGTGTTTTATAGTATAATTACCAATCAATTTTTTTGAATTGGGTAACCCCAAATCCCAGGCGAGATATGCAAATAGTTCATCCCCCTTCTCAACAAATATTTGCATGTGTCTGTGTGTGTGTAGTCCTCAGGAGCTCGTTTTGTTTGCTTGGTAGGGATTGGGATGTTGAGTTTCAGCCCTTGAATTATATAATATGGGGTAGTCAACGCTTCATCTACACTATCACTTGAATCTTAAAATTGTATTTTGGATTTATGGATTTAAGTAATTTTATTGGGATATCCATCCATAAATCCAGATGAATAATTTCTAAGAACAAGTAATTTGCTAATGACCAAGTTTCATTCTAATGTAAGATTGTCACTCATCACTTATATTCCTCATAAAGTACATTAAGTTCTGTATATGGAGATTCATTTTTCCAGCTCCGTCAAATTAATTGGTCAATTCATGTCATGAACAATTTTTTAGTCTATTCATACAGTTTGGAAGTGCAAAGTTTCTCTGCTTTTATATCTAATCACATACAACCACTTATATCACACTCTTTTCTTTTTCTTGTGAACTTCAGAAGTCACTAGAAGTGACCGCCAGAGGGTTGATCCTGCAGATCTCTCTAGTCAGAACACTTTCTTTTCCCGTGATGTGATGGCCATGAAATATGAAGAGATAAAGAAAGCTACCAAAAACTTTCGCCCCGACATGTTTTGGGGGGTTGGAGGACTTGGTCTTTTATATAAAGGATGGCTTCATGAGCACTATCTTACCGCGGTAAAGCCTGGATCTGGGATTGCTGTTGCTGTCAAGAAAATGAAACATGTAGCCAATGCGGAGTGGTTGGTCGGTGTTTCTTCTCCTACTTTACCCTAGTGCTTACTTTTTTAGAGGGATAACCATATGCACTTTTGCAGGCTGAAATTAATTATTTGAGTGAACTTTGTCACCCAAACTTGATCAAACTTATTGGATATAGCTTTGACACAGACAACAGGGTACTAATTTACGAGTTCACACCCAGAGGAAGCTTGGATAATCACTTGTTCAGAAGTATAAACTTTTTACATTTGTACTTGATTGACTCACTTATCATCCACTTGGACTGTATTCAAGTTGTCAATCAAAGCTTGGGTAGTAATTGCTCTGTTTCATAGGAAGGAATGAATCGCTTCCTTGGGCAACGAGAATCAAAGTGGCTATAGGCGCTGCTAGAGCCCTCGCCTTCTTGCATGGCTTGGAAATACCCGTGATACACCGAAATATCAATAGTGCTCATATTTTCTTGGATGGTGTAAGTTTGGTAAATTTGAGTTAAAACTTTTTGAGTTGCTCTAGCCTCTAGATAAAGTCGAAACTCATTTGTTTCTGAGGATTGCAGGACTTTAACGCCAAGTTGTCAAACTTTGGTCTTGCAAGAGATGGTCCTACTGGTGACAAGACTCATGTATCAACTCAAGTTATGGGTACATATGGATATGCTGCTCCGGAGTACATAGCAACAGGTTCTTCAATCTGAAATTCTTGTCCAGTTACTAATTAGGTTTTATTAATCCCCATTAGAGAAGTTGATCTCTAATTAGGATTTATTAATTAAAAATCTTCAATTAGGATTTATTAATTTAATTTAAGATTGATTAAATATTAAAATAAAATTTTAAAAATAAAAAAATACTAAAGAGGAGCTCACTGTTCAGCGTGCACAAGAGACTGCCTCGACACATTTAGGCACGAACTCACTTTGTCTGAACTTCAAAGTGAGGCTCAAGCTCAGCTCGTTTATTGAATCGTTTGAATTTCAAACGAACTTCTTTCAATTCAAAGCCTAGCTAGTTACTAGTCTGATCGTCTTTTTGAAGGTCGTTGTTTATTAACAGGTCACTTGAGCACGAGATGTGATGTGTACAGCTTTGGAGTTGTTTTTCTAGAATTAATATCGGGGCTTCAAGTTCTTGACCGAAATCTGCCTGTGGGAATGCATAATCTGATTGATTGGGCAAGACCATATCTGAGAGACAAAAAACGACCGTTGCGAGTTGTGGATAGCAGATTAGAAGGTCAATATCCTCTCAAAGAAGCATATAAAGTTGGCAAGATAGCTTCGCGATGTGTAAGTTCAGATCCAAGATTAAGACCAACCATGTCTGATGTTGTAGCTGAATTAGAAGAACTGTAATAATTAAACACGTTAGGGTTATGTTTTGGATGCTTCTAGAAGGAAACTTTTCATAAGATCACTAGTAGAGTGTTAAGTGCGATACACTAAATTTTAATAATATATATGTCAAACATAAAATAATCATCTTGATAATAGATACTAATAATAAAATAATATAATAAGGGTATAATAGACAAATCAAATTTTGTAAACAATGTTAATATATATGACAAATTTTGTAACGTAGTGCATGTATATGGTTGGTGAAAACATCCCACTAAAGAACTAAGCACCAAACTAAAGTAGGGGAAGAAACACCCACCACCCACTCCTTATGTCCTTGCAATCCTTCAAATTTCATCTTCTTGATAGCAACAGCAATCCCAGATCCAGGCTTCACGGCAGTAAGATACTGCTCGTGAATCCATCCTTTATAAACACGACCAAATCCTCCTTCGCCCAACAACAACTTGGGGTGAAACTTTTGGTAGCTTGGCCATCACATTACGTGAAGATCTGCATGATCGAACCTCTGGCCCGAACTTCTAAAGACTTTTCAAGTTCACAAGAAAAAAGTAACGAGTATGATATGAGGGGTTGTATGTGACTAGATATCAGAAGCACATAGAAGCAGAGAAACTTTGAACTTCCAAACTGCATGAATAGACTAAAAATTGCTCATGAAATGAATTGACCAATTAATTTGATGGAGCTGGAAAAATTAATAACCACATACAGAACTCAATCTACATTATGAGGAGCATAAGTGATGAGTGACAATCTTCCATTAGAATGAAACTTGGTCATTAGCAAATTATTTGATTCTTAAAAGTTATACATGTGGATTTATGGATGGATATCCCATAAATTTATTTAAATTCATAAATCCAGATACAATTTTAAGATTCGTGAAATAGTTTAAATGAAGCATTAACTAACCCATATTATATCTTTCAAGGGCTGAAATTCAACATCCCAATCCCTACCAAGCAAACAAAACGAGCTCCTAAATACCAAAAAAAAAAAAAAAAAACACACACACACACACTCACACAGAGATTTGTTGAGAAGGGGGATGAATTATTTGCATATCTCGCCTGGGGATAATTATGATAAAGGAAATAAATATTTTTCAAGCTAATATATACTCCTTCCGTCCCCGAATGGTGCTCCATCCGGAAGAAATACCCTCCCTTAAATGCTAAATTGTGGTGCGAAGAGAGTGGCACGGGTTTTAAGATGTGTTCAGTAAAAGTATTATAATGGAGAAAGGGTCCCACAACTTTTGTGTGTGAGTGTGTAATTGTGGACTCATAGTCATAGATTGGGTAATGTCCAAAAGAGGAAAGAACACAATTTTTATGGACAACCCGATATAGTAATAAGATCACAATTTTCGAGGACGGATGGAGTACTAGATAACATACATCCTTAAATGAAATCATCCCAAAAAAGTTCATATGTATATATACGAGCGAGCATTTGCATGTATATATACGAAAACAGTTGGCGTTATAATCAAATTCTGACAATCTCCCAATCTTCATCCAATCTCTCCCACTCGTCGTCCAGCTCGATTTCTGCACTATCATCTAGATTTTGTTGTGCAGCAGCAGCAATAGCTACAACATCACAAACTGGACTTTCATTGGAATTGCTCCAACAGTCTGACATATCCGGAATTGAATCTGAAATATTCAATTAATTAAAAAGAAATCAATGTTCAATCAATTAATTAATTAAATAGAACTATATTTTAAATAAGTATAAAGTGTTTTAGAAACCATGCAAATTAATATTATAACGTGCTGCACACTCTAAACAAAACTCTCGTCACCGAGAGTGAAACTAATATAACAACTCTTGGCGCCAAAAAGAAAAGAAAACAGAGTGCCTCATGTAAAGAAAAATCAAGGAAATGGGAAACCGATAAGATGATAGCATGATAATAAGTTCAAAGAGTTACCGGTGTCTGTGGATCCGAATTGAATGGACTCGACACA
Source organism: Agastache rugosa (assembly GCA_031470985.1). Lineage (NCBI taxonomy): Eukaryota > Viridiplantae > Streptophyta > Magnoliopsida > Lamiales > Lamiaceae > Agastache > Agastache rugosa. The sequence continues at coordinate 21,532,451 of CM062604.1, forward strand.
ATCTGTCAAAAGTACAAAGACATAAATATGTATAGTCGTCTCATTGTATTGAGAAATCTATTTATATGATACTAGTTTTGTCCTTGATTGTTCGATATTCATATTCGAGAAAATTCAAAATCAAACGAATTAAGAACTATAACTGAACACAATCTAAAAGGTGATCAATATGCTCATTTTTCAAAAATAAAAAAGTTAATCGAGATTTCATTATAAGATTGAATAGTTTCCTAGGCCAAGTAGTGCCAAATTTTAAATGAGGAAACAAGACTAACTAAAGCCTAGTGATACAGAAATAGGTCCTTGAAGCCTAATCGCGTCTAAAAAATATTTTGGTTTTGAATTTACTTAAAGATGTACGTAGTTGAGATAGGAAAAGAGTAAATGAAATGCAGAGGGAGATGGAAACATTACTGCTTGTTTTTGAAGAAATACTATCAACAGAGGAAGTCACTTTAGCATCTGATGAGCTATCAATTTCCTCTGTTTCGTTAGATTGCTCGGATATTATAGATTGTACTGATCCTGAAAAGTTAGAATAATCATCGAGATCAAACTTGATAATTAATCTTTAATGATTTTCATAAATCCCTAAACACTCTAGGTGACAGTGAAGCTGCAATAATGCATTATATTAATCTATATTGATTAGAAAGAATAGTAAGTTAATTTACCTGATAAAGGACTAAGAAACCCGTGTTTGATAAGTTCATCACGAAGCTCGTGTCCTAACAAGTGAGAATCTGTCAAAAGTAAAACCATCAACATGAGTTTATAGAGAACAAAATCGAAGAAAAAGATGAACATCAAAAGCGGAACTCACAGTCTGGATTCTGATTCTCGAATTGAGAATCAGATCCAGTTTCTCCATAAGAGTCGTCTTCTGTAAGTGCGTTATCCTGAGTTGATGAGCAGAATTTGGGGCCTGAGATGCTACTGCTTTTATACGAGGCCATCAACCGAGCATAAAGACCTTCTAGTCCCTCAAGAGAATCCGGAGGCATATACCATTCCGATGGAACTTCTTCAAAATTAAATCTCTTAGTGCTATTATCTTCTTCTCGTGCAAAACGACTAACTTGAAACTCGAAGTCAGAGTCAGAGATGTCATCTGCCTCCTCATAAGATCCAACAGGTGACGTGGGAAACTCGGAGCTCCAGGTGTCAAACTTGCTGAAAGAAACCGGAGTACGGGAATTCTCCGGTTCAACACCAATCGGAATGGGCCATAATTTCACTAAACCTAAATCCATCTTTTCTTCCATTTCAGCAGATTCTGCATCGTTGGACTTATTTTCAGAATGTACATCTATCTCTTCTTCCATTTCAGCAGATTTTGGACTATTATTCCCTTGTTCAGAATCAAGCTTAAAAGTAGAGAAGACACTCAAATCAAAACAAAAAATTTTCAGACGTTCAGCTGCTGTAACCAACCGGTCTTGAACATTTTCCACTGGTTTCTGTGCAAATCAGAATATGAAATTGGATTAATAAAGATATACTAAGAATTAAACAAGGAGATCACAACAAGAAATTAATCAGAGAAATAATATGTCAATGGATGAATAAAAGACAATACAAAATTGTTTTGAGAGCGCAAAATATGAACTAATTAATGAAGCAACTAATTAAATGACAATGTATACCTGAGGCAGAATGTCTTTGGCCTCTAGGCAGAAAGTATCAAATCCCTCACGTATTTTACCAATCCAAGATGATATCGAACCTTCGAAATCCATAGGCATCTTATATATTTTCTGCAAGAGTTCAACACCAAAAACAAAAAATAAAAAACAAAAAACAAAAATTCTCACCAGGTGTAGACAAGATGATAGATTACTGTTTCAAAGTTCAAAAAAACAACCATATGAAAAAATTAAGGTTTGTTAGCATATTTTCATATATCTCTTCAAATTAAAAGACAATAAAAAACTTCTAAGAAGAAAGATTGTATTCATGTCAAAGAAATTTATTGTGATCTTAATTCTTTTAATTCACCATATCTCTATTATCTTGTAGTTAGCCATGACAGCCATATAAAATATAAATCAAACCTAAATTCACTCCAACTATGAAATAAAATATATATATATATATATATATATATATATATGGAATATCAAACATCATGCAATAAATAATAAGGATTTGTTGAATAAACGGTTCAGATTTCACCAACACTGATGTCCAATGCAGAAGCACATGAATTACAGATTAAATAAACATGATTTTTGTTTCAAGGAAAACAAAAACATAAACAGAAGTAAAAATTCCTAAACATAACATTAAGCAATCTGGCTTGAAACTTCGACAAATATTTACGATCACAAAAAAAAGGACGAAAACGAAAACCATTAAACAGACGAAAAGAAGCATTAAATTTCAGTTATTTGAACCGAACGAGACAGTTTTGAAACCTTACCTACCGAAGAAATGATTTTTCTCTCTCTCCTTTCCACAACTACGATTTTTCTTCCTTTTTCAGAACTTTTGTTTCTTTTTCAGTATATCTTGTTGTATGTATAGAAAGGTTCAGGGTTTTCTTTAGATAGGCTCAGGGTTTACAAAAAGGGCGTTTCAAAAAAATAGGGTTTATAAAAAGGGTTTTTTTTGGTTGAGAATGTTGGGATTGGGAGAGAAAAACGCAAAAACAGTTTGATAACGGATTTAAAAATATTTACTAAAATCTTGTTCTGATTCCATGTTTGAGAAATTATATATTCAGTTTCTTTCCTCTTTGGAGTAGAAAATAAAACATAAAATATAGTATATAATTTCTCAAATTATTTTTGTAACATAACAATTTAAAGACAATAGTCCTTTTATAACTAGACTAGATTAGTCGAGTGGCCACAGAGGTCAATTCTCACATAGAAGCACAAATATCACTCCTATAATTAAAAAATAGACAAAGATAGTGTGTTAGTTAATGTTTTAATTAGAATTAATTAATTTCATAATTAAAAGTCAATTAATTCATATATAACTAGTCTTGCAGTCGTGCAATGCTCGACAATAGGATATTACAATAGGATGTAGACATGCAAACGTAATAGAAAAATCTAAGAGTTATCTCTATATCTTATTAAGCATTTAGATGACCATCGTGATGCAGTCTTAATTTTTTCTAGTCACCGGAAATCGAAGCCATATATGATAGTAAGGTTAAACAAACTATTATCCCGTAGGGTATACTTGTCGATCTCATATTCTCATATATATAACTCATAATTTCCTTTGAAATCATACTCAAATATCTGGATCATTTAACACTAAAATGAAGTTTTGAAAATGACATGTTAAAAACATATACTCCAAAAAAGACGAAGAGAGTTCTACAAATGAACATATCAAGAATTCCTATGAGAAAAACGAAGGCCAACATAATCGCAATAGGTTATCTTCAAAGGCCTTTCTCATTAAAGGTCGTATCTTTTTATGTCGGCCGAATGGTTAATTTTATGGAAAGTTGCTCAAACAACACCAAAGAAAACAAACAACATAGCTAATTAATACTTATTCCCTCCGTCCCCAAATAAGTGTTACGAACCGTTAAAAATTATATCCCCAAATAAGTATTCTATTACACATTTTTATGCAAAAGTTATTGACAAACATGGATTTTTCACGATGTTTTAGGCGCGTTCGATACCATTTGTTAGTGAAAAACCATGTCGTTTAACCTTTTTTCCAAGTTAAACCTTGTTTTGTTGGTTTTTACGCTCGTTTTCTTGTGTTAGAATAATTTCAGGAAAATGGATGTGGAATTAGAGTGAAAGGAGCTTGGAATGAGAAAGAGAAGCTCGATACGAGAACGTGGAAAAAAATGGAGATCGATTCGGATTCCGAACGAGGAAGAACGGGCCGAAACAAAAAAGGTGGGCAGCACGGAACGACCTTGGCGCGCGGTGCGCGGAACACAAGAAAATTTCTTTTTCCGGACACGACCTTGGCTCGCGGGACATTCCACCAGTGGTCATCCCGCGCGCAGAATAAGAAAATTCCTTATTGGCCACGTGACTTTGGGCTCGACAGCGCGCGTCGGACCCACCTTCTTCCAAAATACGTTTTTACCTCTATTTCATCCCTATTTTCGCATTTTCTCTCCATAGCAACTTTCTCTCACTCCATAAACTTATAAATACCTCCAAAACTCAAACCCTAGCATCTAACTTACATCCAAGCCACAACCCCCAATTCTTAGCTTCCATTTTCTCTCACACACACCTCCACCATTTTCATCTTCCACCCACCAATCTAGAGAGAGAAATTGTGCTTGGGGGAGAATTGGGAAGAAGACAACAAGGATTTCAAGATTGGAGCTCAAGATCACCATGGATTTGTCTATGAATCTCTTGTTTTCTTGTTTTCCTTTCTTGTTTATCTTTGTTGGTGGATATTTGCTTTTCATTATGATTAGCTAAATTTCCCTATTCTAGGGATTGGATTAGATGAGTTTGTGATGGATTGATCTTTATTTTAATTAATTGTTGATGGGTTCTATTATTTCCTTGTGTTTGTTGATTTGGTTGAATATTTGAATGCTTAGCTACCATTTGAATGTTTTTGTTGTGTCGATTTGAGGCTTGAGAGAGGAGGAATCAATACTAGAACCAAACACGAGGCACAATATTGCAATAGCCCGAGAGGGTGAGTAGTGTTGTGAGGGCATTTGATCCAAGGAGCCGTTAGGAGTTATAGACTAGCTTAGTGACCTGAGACGGCATAACTAGCTTGTAATCTACAACTCGAGTCGCCCGAGAGGGGACTAGAGTGGAAAAGAGATCGCCCTAGATAATTAGGATTCTATCGATAATTGATTAGTAGAGTGATTTCTAATTGCTTGTCAATCGAAATCTAGTCCCTAGGATAGCTTCGTTTCCATATTCTTCTCCAGTTTATTAGTTTTATTATTATTATTTTGAGTTTATTTACTTTCTTTAATTTAGTTAAATCTCCCCAATTAATTTGTTAGTCTAAATAGATTAAAATAGCTTATTAGTAGTAATCATAAGGCTTTCGAACTAGTCCTCGTGGAATACAACTTTGCTTGACGAATATTACAATAGCCCCGTACACTTGCGGGTTTTATTTGCTAAAAAAAGAAAAGGCGAACAAATTGTCATATTTATCATTTTTCTCAAGAATAAAGGATTATTTTTTCGGTTTCCTATGCAATAATTAGGGGTAAAATGAGTTAATAGGGGTAAAAACCTGCCCCAGTACCCTGAATATGGCCGTGTTATATGTGACTTGGAGTTAATTTAATTTACAAAATTGCCATTGAAAATTGATTCGAAATCAATTTTTGATTCGCAACTGGCTTTTTAATAATAGAATAATAGAATAGATAGATTAGGGATTAGAGTCTAGTAATTGTAATTAATTTTTTATCAATTCACCATTGGGATTTATAAATTTATAACTAGGATTTATTAATTCATAAGTATAGTTCATTAATTCTTAATTAAGATTTAATTAAATTAAAAATGTCAATAGGACGCATGTGCGGCCCACAATATTATTTTTAGTGAAGTTGGGCCTCGGTGTCATGAAATAGGAAACGGCAAATTCTAAACATAGCCCAATTTCTCTCTTCATAACTCCCATATTTAGAAAATAATATAAATATTAATAAAAGTACCATTTTATTCTTATAAAAATTAAATTGCAATTAAATGATTGATAGTTGTAGCCCCACGAAAATCTAAAGAAAAAACACGCTGGAAGAAAAAGATGAAGTTTAGGACGGTGGCTGCTGATGTGAATACGTTTTTTCTTGAAGAAATCCCTCAATTTCTTTTGTTGCAACATTGGGTTCATCTCCACTTAACAATCATATGATATCACAATCTAAGAAAGATGTTTATGTGCTAATCAACATCCGAAACTAAACTTTTGGAGATTAAGATTTACATTCTGTAACTGTAATTATCATTATAAATTTTTTTGAAAAATTGTAAATTTGTTTGATAGTGCTCTAGATTTGGAACAATGGAACTTCTGATAGTCATCGGTCAATTTCGTGGGTGTGGGGAGAGAGAGAATTGGGGACAAATTTTGGATGATGAACCGACAAATTCTTTATGGTCGTCGGTTTGATTAAGTTCATTTGTATGAACGTACTGTTTACTGTGCATCAATGGAGATTAGACTTTTTTTTAATCACTGTTTGTAATTAAACTTCGGTTTCTTTGAAGGCAGAATAGAAAATAGTTTCCAGCGTTTTTTTAGTTTCTGGCTATAGTGATTAAATAATTTTGAGAGGGATGAGATCTAAATTTTTATTTATTAAGAGTTTAAGTTGGTGGGTATAACGATAAAAATAGTACTTTTATTAATATTTATATTATTTTTTAAATATAAGAATTATGAGGAGAAAAAAGGGAGCTATGTTTAGAATTATCCAAGTCAAATTCTTGTTAAAGATAAATTCTTTTTTTCAATGGAAATTCTATTACTAATACGAAAATAAAGTTGCCCTATCCATGGTGCTCTGTTCAAATTTTTCTTTATTCTGCTAATTTGTCTAATTTTAATTCATATATATTCTAATTTTATTTTTATTAATTTTATATTCTTGAAATATCACATGTTTATCTATTAATCACATCTCAAATTTATCTTTCCCTATATTTAATTAATTTTTTCTATTATACATGTTAAACTAATAATAATTTCGGAATGCATTCTTATAAATCCTTATTTTATACATTCTTCATTCATATATAATAATCTATAGAAAATTTATAAAAGAAAATCTCTATGAAGACTAAATAAATATATTTAATCAATATGTGAATTCTTTTCATTTTTCAATATTCATGTTTTTTTAAAAACTTCAATTAGTGATTTCTAGAAAACATATACATTGAATCAAATGTGGGATAAGTAGCTAAAGAAAAAAAAAACTTGAAGATGTAAACATATTTTTTTCTACATTTTGACAAAGATTAGAGATATCGATTTAACATGAACTAACGAGACGGTTCAAATATACTTAAAAAGAAAGATTTTTACTAATTTTAATTAATACTAAATTGTTTAGATTTTTATCGAGTAATTTAACATAAACCAACGAGACGGTTCAAATAACATAGAAAGAATGATTTTTACTAATTTTAATTAATATTACTTTGAAGATGTAATAATTTTTTCCCGCATTTGGCAAATATTAGAGATGTCAATTTAGCATGAACCAACGAGACGGTTCAAATATACTTAAAAAGAAGAATTTTTATAAATTTTAATTAATATTAACTTTGTTTAGATTTTTATCGAGTAATTTAGCATAAACCAACGAAACGGTTCAAATAACATAGAAAGAAGGATTTTTACTAATTTTAATTAATTTTACTTGGAGTGTTCATATTTTTATCGAGTATTACTCAACGGATTTGAGACGCTATGTACAGTAAAGTCACTATTTTAACCGAAATTAGGACGAACATGTAGAAAAATTTTAAACAAATTTAGATTTAGAAAATACATAATGAATGAGTATACCCGATCCATTGTCATTCCTAAATACGTGAAAAAAATTAATTTTCTAAGTTTGATTAATAATTAACGCGAACAATATCACAATTTTTAAATAAGATATAAAATTATTTTTAAAGTGTATACATGTAAATTTAAACATAAAGTTATTTTCCATCGAGTCTCGACGGGCTACTTACTAGTTCTATTAATAATAGAAAAATAAACGTAGCTCCCTCGTGGGTTCGCTATTTCGGTTTTCCTTTATTCTCGTATTTTTGCATTATTAATTCACAATAATATATTATTATTCTATATATTAATATAATAATATATATAAATTCGATCTCAATCACCGCCGCTATTTTATTCTCTTCCTCGATCACCATCGCACGCGGGACATAACCACTGATGCATCCACTGTTGCATCTCATTACACAGTGTGATGCATCTCGTAACACAGTGTGATGCATCTGATCATTACATTGTGTGGTGCATCTCAGTACTTGTCTGATGCATCTAACCTCACATTCGATCTATCTTTACCCATCCCCTCCATCAACGACATTCAACAATATGATTTAGAGCATCTATATTCTAATGCATCAGTTATTGAAGGCAAGATATTAATTTGATGTAAAAAATAGTCGTTTAATGCTTTATATCTTGTGATTTAAAGACTTAGTTGATTAAATTAAGATTTTAAATATAAACTACAAATTGAAACACCATCACCGTCGTCGCCTCATCGATATCAGACATTGTCGTCGCCTCCACTACCTTCGGACACCGCCTTCTACTATTCTCCTCCATCATTGATGCACTTACACTGTGTTGTGCATCTCATTACACTATTTGGTGCATTTCGTTACAAAAAGACAGATTTGACTTGTTGACTTGATGAGTGGCTGAGATTCATTCTTATTTTTTAAGTTAAGATCCATTCTTATATGATCTCTCATATATATATATATATATATATATATAGGAAAGAGATCGTATACAAAAGACTCTTCCCGTAAGAAATAAGAAGTAATCTGAAGCGTCCGAATTTTATCATATACGGTCAAGATTCATTTTTATATTTTTAATACAGTTTATCCGATTTTATAGAGTGTAGGGTTAGTTTTGTATTTCTCTTTAAAATATTGACGGTTTTCTTCCCTAGAATTAAGGAATTTGAAATGGTTTGATTTTATTATCCTAAAATCACGCATGGAATCATTTAATTGGTTTATTAAAATATATTATTTGAACTGATTTGATAATTCTGATCTATCTAATTTAATGATTAAACTAGATTACCCGCGCGTTGCGCTGCACCATTCGATTGTATTTCAATTTTTACATTTTTAAATGTCAATAATATCTATATAATATAATTAAATATTTCAAATTAATAAAATTTATCTTTGTGAATCTTCTTATACAAAATAATACATTTAGCAAACACAAAAATTAATTAATGTGACAAACAATAAAATAATTACTACTCCAAAGCTTAATATTTGAATTTGAAAATTTGAAATGCAGCATACACATCATTATATAGTGAACTAAATTTGTTAGGCTATAAAGCCTAATTTTTGAATTTGAAAAATTGAAATGGCATGATAAAATGTACATTTATTAATTTTTATTGGAAAGTGTACAATTATTTGCATGTGGCATGCAAAATAAGCAGGAAAATGCATTGCAAATTATTTTGCTTCAATATAAGTAATAGATTTTATGTATCAATATCAATATGTATTTTTTTATTGAATAAATCAATATCAATATATAAAGAGTAAGAGATTTGAAAAAGATTTCGTTTGAGTCAATATCAATATATCAATGTATATCTAATTTTGTCCCTGTATTAAAACATTAATAAACAACCACTACTATAGATTACAAAAATTATGTCAAACTATCAAATTTATCCTTTTTATTCAAGGAAAAAAAATACATTTTTCATTTTTCATGCTATAATTAGGGGTTAAAATTAAAAATCATTTTGCTCACTATCTTGATATATGTATTTATTGATAGCTCAAACACTTATTCGAAGATGTATGGAACAATAATTTTTGAGATATTTAAACAGCCTTCTCCTTAATATTCGTGCCGAAAAGAATGTGGCCATTTATTGCGGGATGGATGGAGTAATTTCCTTCGTTCCACAAAAGTTTGCATCGACAATTGTGGCACGAGTTTTAAGAAAAACTAATTAAGTTAATGTCGTGTGAGTGGAGAAAATTAAAGGTTCCATAGTTTGAGTGTTAAAGTTATAAATTTAATGGTGGGGCAAAAAATAAAATATGCAAACATTTGAAGGACGTTCTAATATAAAAGAAAGAGTTAATCATGTTGACTAGCAAATTAAGTTAGTGGAAATTAATAGTTGGCCACCAACTTTATTCTAATAAATTGTGGCCAACTTTGGGCTGAAGTGACTTAAATGCCCTCCATATCACTTTACAGATTTTTTCACTTTCACTTTCTCTCTCACCGTACTCTCTCTTTCACCCACTCCACTCTCACTTTCTCTCTCCTCTCATGTCTCTTTCTCTCTGTACTCCCTTCCTCCACCGCCACTCCCTCCCGTCTGCCTCCGCCGCCGCGTCTTCTTCCTTGGTCGTCTTTTCGATTTGATTTATTTGTACACTTTTTCGAACAGTTTATTATTTATCTTATAGTCTTTTTCCGGTCATCTTCTCCGGCGTAGCTTTCATCTCCATAGTGATTTATTTGAGGTATTTTTACTGTATTAGTTTTAATTGAGTTTTCTAGATCTAGTCTCGTCATGTTCTAGATCTAGCCGTCATGTTCTTGTCATATTTTTCGCATCTTGTTGTCCTCTTCGTGCATATGTGTTCTTCCCGCATTTTCACGTCACCGAACGTCGCGGACTTGGCACACACCCGGTACGAATACAACATATTCGTACAGGTGTTCCAAGGCATACCGCGCATAGACTTGGAACACACGGTACGAATACACACCATCGTGCATGCGTGTGCCAAGTCTAGGCGCATCGCGACTTGCACACTCCGGTACGAATACGTTTTCGTACTGTGTGTGCCAAGGCATACCGCGCTTCCGGACTTGGCACACCCGGTACGTATATAGACCATTCGTACTGTGTGTGCTAAGGCATACGGAATGCGGTTGACCAAAGACGAACACCATCCGTGACATTAGATCCGGAATTTGACGCCATGGATTCCGGAGAGAAAGTCAGACAAGTGCAACGGGATCCGGAAGAATCCGGTGCGGCGGTATATCTAGAAGAATCCGGCGCGACGGCGCATCCGGAATATGGCCGGCGAATGTGAAAGTTCAAGGCGGCGCGGCGGACATCCGGATCGGAAGCACGAAGGCGGCGCGGCGGGCGGATGGAAGACGACGATGCGGCGGCGGAATGAAAGTACGACGGCCGCGGCGACGGCAAAATGAAAGTACGACGGAAGAAATGGAGAAAATATGATTTTTAGAGAGAGAAGAAACGTAGAATTTGAAATTTAAACCGAAAATGAAATGGGTGGATGGATGGTTAATAGTGGTTCCAAGGGCAAATTGGTCCAAATTTCCAAAAGTTGGCCAGAATTTCTACAAATAAAGTTTGTGGCCAACTATTAATTTCCACTATCTATATTGGTTATCCCAAATTTTGCCTCCAAAAGAAATGCAAATTTTTAAGAGATGAGTGGGTATATAAATACTGGCATAGATATAGATATAGATATAAATAGATTGGTTCAAACTACGTATGGTTGATAATAACTACATGCACACATGCAATAATTATGAAATAGAGCTAGTAGCTAGTTTTTACGCATTATGAAGCTTTCAGATCAAGAGTCTTTTGGCCGGCCCCCTCCTATTTTTATACTCCGTTTTTATACAAATTAAAAAAGTACATTAATTTTTCCTTGAAAAATACATTATTTTTATTTAATTGTTCAATTTTACTCCTATTTATTACTCCACACATCAATTTTCACAAAATATTAAATCAAAATAATATGAGTAAAATAATATTATAATATAATTTTAATTAAAAAGGTTCACTATATTTTTGGGACATCCCAAAAAGGAAATTGGGGATTATTTTCGTGTGAGGGAGGGAATATTTAATTTTGGACCTAACAAGCCACATATTTTTGAGGAATAACAAGCCACATATTTAAAACAAAAGTTTTTGATATTAATGTACCTACCTCATATAAACATTGAAGACTGAGCGATAAACATTGAAGACTGAACGGTGAAAATTTTAATACCCAAATTCAAGTTTTGAAGTTGTAAATAATTAAAATACTAACCGAGCGAGTGGAAAATACCCTGACAAATGTTCTCTGTGTGTGGGGTGGGGTGAGGGGGGTGGGTGCACATAGGAAAAATTCAATATAATTGGTCCGATAGTCCAATAAAATTGAATTGAAATCGAATAGATTAACACGATTGATATCCCAATGCGCATATGGGGAGATTCTTCATGGGATTATCATCACATGATTTCCAGTATAAAAATCATACCTTTAGATGTCAGATTATGGTAACAAAAAGCAATAATAAAATATATCATGAGATATTAATTGAGTTTGAACCGCTCTATAAGTACAACTCTTGAGATGGCCATTTTTATCACAAAAAAAATTAAGTTTACTTATTTTAAACAAAATAAAACTTTAATTATTAGGTGATCATAAACAAGCAATTACAATACTAGCTAGCTTTTCTTCTCTTCTTCTTCTTCTAAATCAACATGACTCCATTGTATATCATTTGCTACTTCATCTACATAACTTTCACTTCCACCGTATTATCTCTCTTCCTCGGCTTCCGCCTTCTCCGCCGCCGCCTTTTCTCTTCCACCACCACCGACAAAGACACCGGAAATATCATCGCACTATATGAAGGCACTCTCCACCACGAGCGGCGCCACCCTGTCCGCAACTCCTTCCGGTTCACCACGCGCTACGCTCTCTTCGATCTTGACCGTGAGCCCTACGCGCCGCCAACCTTCCTCTCCGCCGACGAGGCTCGTCGAACAGCCAAGACAAATGGACCCGTGTAATACTTCTTTTTATTTTAGTCTCAATTATGCAAATAGTTCAAGTTGTGACATTATTTAATTTAAATTCATCAACTTGTTGATTATGAAATACTTTATTAGATTTCTTCTTACAACTCCTCCAAGTTTGGGATATCGAAGCACTCCAGTGAACTATTACTACTGCTATGACATCGAAGGCTCCAAGACGATTTTCAAGAAATGTATTGTTGAGGCACGTAATATATATAATATTATTATTACTATTATTATTTTACAGAATAATATTATTAATTTAATTAATCAATGAATTTATAGAAAATATTTTAATTTATTTCAGGGCACTAATACACCATGGGGTGAAAGTGTGACATTTGTGTTCAATCCAAGCTCAGATTCAGTCCCAAAATGTGAATATATAAGCCCTTTCTCGGTTAGTACTCTTCATTATTTCTCTTCCAATAATATATATGTCTGTACGTATGTATAATTATTAGTCTTAATACACATAACTATCCAGTATGAAGATAGTGTGTACCACCCATACCCAGTTTTGGTGGCATGTATAAGCCATAACCACTGACAACTTTTTGGGATTCTTTTTGTACTTTTCGGCTGTTTTAAAATACTTTAATTGTCAAATTCATGCATTAATTTTCGTGTCCGATCATTGTTTAAATAATTGTTGACTTGCTTTATGAATGAGGACAAAAATGATTTCCAATGTACAATGCACAGATTCAGCGTTCTGAATATTTTCATGCATCATTCACGTCAAGACTATAATATAAAGCTTGTCATGCATGCCAATGTACGAAATTAAATAGTGTCAATGCACGCGTAAAATCTTATCGGTACATCTATTTAGTTTCATTGATTCTTCTGTCTATATATATATCACACACAGAAGCACATGAAATTACACTTCAGAAAAAAAATGAAAGAGATAGAATCACAATACCACAAAAATAAGTAAATATCACTCATGTTTGCTAGAGAAATCACATAGCAGACGACATTTATTTTTCAAAATTATTATAGGTGAGTTTAATTTTATTTTTAATGATGGTATCAAAGAGAAATATATTGTACCGATCGTGTTTTTATTGTACCAACCGTACACATTACCTATCGGTACAACTAAAATATCGATCGGTACAATGTTTTTTTCTCCACACACTATTTCATTCAACTCTCTTTCATTCTATGCTTTTTTTTAACCATCCCATCGTTGTTTTGTAGAAACGAAGTCACACACGTACCGGCATTTTCACTTGGGGTAAATCGAGATATAGAAGAAATTTTCATTCGGAGATTGAATAGGTCAGTTGAAATAAAATTTTAAATGAGTACCGGCACGAGAAAAAACTGTACCGATCGGTAATATATTTGTACCGATCGGTACGGATAAATTTTCTCAAATACTCTATCGGTACAATATTTTTACCGAGCGGTAAATTTTTTTTTTAATAATCTTATTTTTTCTAATAATATTGTATTTGTGCAGATGGAGTGTAGGAGATTCATCGTTAAATACAACAGGACATGGGACGATTATGTGTATAATGGTGGGGAAGAACGAACTTTCTACCTTCCGGTGGATATGATAAGTTTCTCTAGCATTAAGGAATATATTGATTTCATAATGATGTCGAAATCGTTAAGTCTTGAATATGAAATATTCTATTTATTGACGTCTAGAACTGGCCGATGTGTTAAACATAGTTTGAGTAACGATGAACAACTTCGTCGGTTGTATGTTACCGAGCCTGAGTCTACATTGTATGTCGTGCATATTGATGCTGTGTATAGGCCATCATTTGATTTGAATGAATCTTCGCCGTATGTCTATGACGATCAAATCCCTCAGTACTCGCAGTACGACGAGTCACTCGCACATTTGGCTTCATCTGATTGGCTTGGTGATACTCAATGGGGTGCTAGTGGTGATACTCAATAGGGTGCTAGTAGTGGCACGAACATTCCTATGCGGGGGGAACGACAGTCGCAGGTACCCAAGGAGGCTGAATTTACCGCCGATTCCGACGAAGATGATGAGGAGGAATCAGTGTCTGATGAGGAGGACGAACTGTCAGAGTCTATGCATTTGACCCTTGGTACTTTTGCAGACTTCGTTACGTGGGTGCATACTCAAGGCGACGTGAACAAGCTCTTGTCAATGCTGATGCAGAGTAGTCGTTGCCCCTTGTTGAAGACACAGACTACGCCACTGAAGCGGAGGCACTGCAGAATTGGTTAGTTCCAATGATTACACTAGCTGCTACTGCTTCCCTCGTTGTTAGTGATCTAGACAGGCTGCCAGACGGTCCATTGAATAAGAGCGAGATATTTTACAGCAAAGACGATTTGAAAGTTGCTGTTGGATTGTGGCACATGGAACAACGAACTGAGTTTAGTGTTCCACGTTCAGATACTGAACGGGTTCACTTCAAATGTAAGTACGGAAGTAACTGTTCTTTTGATTTGCGTGCTCGGAAATAGGGCGACTATTGGTATATTCACAAGTTCATTGGGAGACATACATGCAATCTTAATATGGACCGTTCGGCTGTCAGAAAGGTCAGTGCTAAGGTTATTCCAGCTCATTTTGCGGGTAGAATGATCAATGAAGGTGAAATTACTAAACCGAAGTCAATTCGGGCATATTTGTGTCGAGAATATGGCTGCGATGCAAGTTACAGTGTATGTCTGCGAGCACGGAATCGAGCCCTCGAGATGATATATGGTGGATATACAGACTCGTAGAAGATGCTTCCCGGCTATCTCCACATGTTGTAGAGAGAAAATCCGGGCTCGACAATTGACTACAGTGTTAGCCCGAATGATGATCGGTTCGAACAAGCTTTTGTGGCGTTGTCAGCTTGTATCATGGCATTTCAGTGGTGTCTTCGACCGGTGATCGTGGTGGATGAAACACACTTGAAGGGAAAAAATAATGGCATATTATTCGTTGCGGTCACAAAGGATGGAAACGAGCAACTGCTACCACTGGCATGGGGGATCGGTCCAATTGAAAATGATGTCTCGTGGACATGGTTTCTCACTCGTTTGAAGGAGGCATACGGTTGTTGTTCGGATATGGTCATCATCTCAGACGCCCACTTAAGTATCGCGAATGCAGTTAGGGCAGTCTATCCTGGCGTAGCACACGGTCTGTGCTACTATCACATCCTCAAGAGCATGGTTAGTTTTGGAAAACCTATCACCAAGTTGTTTCAAAAAGCAGCATATGCATATAGAAAGTCGGCTTATGAGAAAACAATGAATAGCATTCTTGCTGGGAAGCCCGAAGCATATAATAAGCTCATGAACATTGGTCCAGAGAAGTGGGCTCGATCAATGTGCCCTGTTCGACGATATAGTTCCCTGACATCCAATGCTGCAGAACAATTTAATAATGTATTGGTGTTTGCTAGACGCTTACCAATTTGCTCATGCTTGGAGACAATTAGACTCACCGTCGAAAAATGGTTTGATGAAAGACGTCAATTGTATTCATCGTCTACTGATTTTCTCACGAATGAGGCAGAGCGAAAGCTCCGTACAGAGGTGGAACTCTCAAGATCTTACACTGCCACGCCCGTCAGAGACTTGATCTTCAAAGTGAATGACGGAAAACAGAATCTAAATGTCGATCTGCGTGCGAGGACTTGCCCGTGTAGTGTGTTTGATTTTGATTTGATACCGTGTTCTCAGGCTGCTGCAGCCATTCAGTAAGAAAACCTCAAGTTTTTATATTTAATTTTATATTTATTTCTGTTGCACTTAATCTAATGATTATATGTTATATGTATGACAGGCGAAATGGGCAGCATGTATACAACTATGTGGACGATTACTACAAGAGATCTATACTTTTACAAATTTACTCCCAACAGGTGAATCAGGTCCCTCTCCAGACTGAGTGGTCTTTACCTCCACATGTTGCAGCAATAATTGTTTTGCCACCACTGCCCGTCAGTCAGGCGGGGCGCCCGAGGAACTCCTGTCGTCGATCTGTAGTTAAGAATTTGTCCTCCAGCAGACGTCCAGTCACCGTAGATGAAGCTTCCAGTAGCCGTCAACGGGCACCGAAAAATACAGAATATGTCACGAGACTGGCCACACAAGAAGAACATGCCCGCTCAGAGATCAGTATGAGTAATTTATTATTAATTTAATGTTAATTTAATGTTAATATGTGTACTGACCATTTAAATGTTATTATTAATTTAATGTGTAAATGTTATTATTAATTTAATGTTATCATTTTAATGTTTATCCTAAGCAATTAAATGGCACATGCAATTAGAATAAGAAATGATTAACACTTATGGCACAAAGCAATAATGTTTGTCAAACATAATCGACATGGCTTTGCAAAGCCAATAAGAAAACATCACGAGCTATTTTACGTCTATACAAAGCCACACTTCCCTCTTCGTTGCCCCATGCAATGGAGGGCTGGGCACTGATCATGCGCTCTATACTCATCAGCGCAAAAGGACCACAACTGTGACTGTCCCACTGGATGTGCTGCCTAACGGGCTCCCGTGGTGTAGGCTTAGTCAAAAAGACCATCTTCAATGCTTCTGACGTGCGTGGTGCCTGGGTTAGGTCTATGGTATCCCAGTACTTTTCTTCATTGAGCACAATTGAGAATTTTTGCTGTAACGGCTTCAGCTGCCTGTTACGCGCCTCCTGAACTCCTGCCTTGTGCAGCAAAGAGTCGTGCACCTCAGCCGTCCATAACCTTGGCAGTATACGGACGACATAGAAATGCTTGCCAGATAGCACTGGAACGATGATCTGCATAAAAATCACGTAGATGTGGGTCATATGTTATTAAAAAAGTTATAATTAATATAAGATGTAAGTTACGTGTTCAGCTTGCCTCCAAGATGTAATATCTGCATTGACATCGAAATTAGTTCGTAGCGACCCCGTCAATTTTTTGCTACTCTTGATCTTTTTGAAGTAGAACTCGACGTCCCTCTGTGTGAATAAAAAGCACAAAATTCACAAAAGGAACATATAAAATCCGTAAACCAATTAAAACATAATGAATTAGTTACTCACAAAGAATTCGGCATAACAGATGATTGTGTTCGTAGCATTTCGATCAGAGAGGACATGGTTCCTTTCTTCCAGACGTCCGCGCAAAACGTCAATGTACCTCTCGAACACCTGCACACAAAATAAATTGGACAATTAGAAGAAGAAATAAGTATAAAAATGAGAGTATATTTAAGAATATATTTGAGAGATTATTTACAGAATAATCAAGGTCAATCTCTGTGTTCTCAATTGTGCGGAAGTACGGAGGATAGACGGCGGAGCCACCGATGATTACGCAAGCATCATTTACTGACATAAAGGCTGCATAGCGACGTCATTTCTCCTCCTCGGCGTAATCGGCAGGAGGCAACGAACCAATTGGCTGTGGAATTTCTTCTTGTGGCTCAACTTGTATAGCCGATTGCTGTCCTTCCTGCTGCTCTGCTCGGTTGTCATTTAAATATTCAAGTCTCTACCTCGAGTATAAGTTGTACAACTCAGGATTGTGTAAAATGGAGCCGTAGTCAGGAGGGACAACAGTAATGGGCTGAGCAACAATATACTACACATAGATAAATTAATTAAAGTCAATTAAATTTAAAGTTTTAAAAAATTAATAAATTACTAACTTATTATTTACCTGAGGTGGCTGACGATATATCTCGGGATTTGGCACAGAATGCCGAGGAGGGTCGTATGCATGCTCAGGACCGCCCATGCTCACCCACTCGGGTGTAACAAAAGCGAGAGTGGAATGGCGTGCTGGTTAGAACTCAGGATCGGCGCATGTACCTCCAGTCTCCCCTCTTGGACTGACGTGTGGGGAATGCACGGGTGGTGGTGTGTCACGACGCGGTGGTGGAGGTGTATCTCGGCGCGGTGTGGAACTGCGGGAACTCTTACTAAAAAGGTCTGTGAAGAAGGTCTTGATCTCCAGAAAAAATACATTTCTCCATTGTGAAGTTATCTCTCTCTTTACAGTTGCTGATGTCATCTCCTGCAGCTCCTTCATAAACCGCCTATCACGAGATCGTCCACTTGTGTCGGCGCCGCTGCTCGATGACAACGATGGAATGTTTCTCCGAGCATGCTTTCCCTTGCTTCTGGAAGTATCTTTCGACGGGGCCCGGTCTCTCAAGTGGTACGTGTCACGATCCGTGCATGACTCTGACACGTGGGGGGGACTACTAGGCCTCTGAACTGAAGGATGACGTGCAACTGGTATTCCTTCTTTTATTGGGTTGATAGGCCTCACGTAATGCACTCCGAGCATGTCGTCCATCAGTAGGGACCTCCAGTAATGTGTCTCCTCCTCTGCTGCCTCTGGCTCAATGGAGTCGAAACAAACTGATCATCAAGATCCACCTGCAACGCTGCTGCCATTACCCATCTCAAACAGCGAGGAATGACAGTGTCTGATACGGGAGTAGAAACCAAACGAGCTAAACCCGGAATAGCCTCGAACATCCAACACTGCAGTACCCACACAGGGCCGTAATAATGGTACTTGGGCATCATTTTCGACCCCTTCGTTTTCAGATTCTTGGTGTAGTTCCTTAAGTTTTGAAATGTATACCCGCCCCACGGGAATCTGTTCTACGCGTCGAGATCATCCACCAATACCCAAAGCCAGGGCATACATTTCTCCGATCATCGCCACCTATCCCGAAATAATAAGCGATGATAACATTTACTGCCCGAAGGTGGAGCTCGCCTTCAGGATCAACTATCCCATACCCTGTAATAAACCGGTCCCGCAGTTTTTTGGCAGTTATTGGCTTCCCGTCACAAAATCTCTTATAAGCCTCCACATTATCCGGTGTGTGATCCGCATGTGGATCAAATGAAGCAGCTCCAAAACACAATCCCGAAATTAGGGCGTACTCTTGAGCCGAGAATCGGATATTTTTGTCGCCAATACGATACCATGTATCGTACGGCAATTCACCGTACACCTCTACCTCTCTTGATACGAGCATGTGTAGCGCTTTGCCGCACGCTTTGCCCAATGGTCATCTCATAAGATGCCCGAAACAGCCGGCCATGAATCTATCCAACAGTGCTCGACCCCCAACAGCAAAAAGTCTCTGCCTAATATCTGTTATAATCGAAACTTTGTAGTACTTGTTAATCCTCGGAGAACAGTGTTGAGCATCTTCTCAGATCCAGATCCAACCATACTGAAACAAACACAATACGATTCAAAAATAAGAACACAAACACACTGGAGAAAAAAACAATTGTACCGACCGGGAAAAAATTTGTACCACTCGCAGTAAAATCAACACATGATTTTACTGCGAGCGGTACAGAATTTTTCCCGATCGGTACTATTTTTTGAAAATTATCACACATCTACGTAATATATGTCAATTGATCATGATTTTCAAATTTATAAATGAGTTATAAATAAGTGAAAACGTAACACCAAATGATCTTATTTGTTAAATTAACTATTAAGCGTGCCAAAAAAAATATAATAAACATAACAAAACATCCAGAATAAGAACATAAACACACTGTATTAAAAAAACATTGTACCGATGGGAATAAAACGTGTACCGATAGGGTGTATATTATTATCTATCGGTACAATATTCTACACGGTCGGTACAAAATTTATGAAACATATAAGGCATCGTCGTAATTATCCTAATTAGCACGAAAATTAACATAATTAGCACATAAGCATAGCCACAAAAAATGTCCTAATTAGCACGAAATTTAAATAATTACCACGAAATTAACATAATTAGCACGAAATTATCCTAATTAACCATCATATTTTTAACAAAATATCAATAACATGTTCTGAAAAACTGTACCGGCAGTCTGAAAAATCTGTACCGACCGGTTCAAAAAAGATACCGACCGGTTCATAACCTATCGGTACAATATCATGCCGGTCGGTACAGTTTTTTTAGCCGTCCCTCTTTACATCGGTACGAAGAACTAACCTCTTCTAGACGTCGTTGATTTTCACGTTGCCGTTTATCCTCAGATTGATGTCTTGAACTTGATGACGCCATGGATTTTGATGAGAGAATAATGATATGGGGGCTGATTGATGAGAGAAGAATGATATGGGGCTTGTGGAAAATTTTTTGGTGCCTTTGAAATTATTGCATCGGTATGAATTGTGTACCGCTAGGTCTTATTTATTGTTGAAGAAGCATAGAGTGTATCGCTAGGTTAGGGTTAAGTTTTGTCTTCTTTTGTTTGTTTTAGAATTTGAGTCAAAGTAAAAAATAAAAATTCCTTCGTATAGAGTGTACCACATGTGAGAGTACTCTCACATGCGGTACACTCTATACGAAGGAATTTTTTTTCAAGGGAGTCAAATCAGCACAAATATATATTTTTTTTTCTATTTTTTTATCTCTGAAAAGTGCAAAAAAAAAAACCAAAAAGTTGTCAATGGATATAGCTTATACATGCCACAAAAACTGGGTATGGGTGGTACACACTATCTTCATACTGGATAGTTTTATTTTCCTCTCTAATTTTCGTGTTTTCTTCAATTTCACTTTCATGTATTTACTTAATTAATTTTAAAGTTATTAATTATGGTTGATTATATATCCAATTAGAGTGTATATATAATTATTTACTTTTTTTATTAATTTTTTCTAAACCAAAAGTTTATTATTAGGGATGGTTCACATAGAGATCGAAACATTAAATTGGGAAAATAATAAACATGTTTTGAAGTGATACCAAAACCCAGCTGACCCCAACCGAGTAGATGATTGCACAAGCCCAAGTGTTTTTCCAGCTCACCTGTTTGAGCTTATAGAGTTTCTAAGTTCAGGTGGAATCGCTGAAGACAGCAGAAGACCCAGCTGAGTACACAGCAGGGCAAGTCAAGTCTAGTGGTCAGCAACATTATCCAGATTCAAGATGATCAAGTTCATCCAGACACAGCTGTGTGAAAGACCCAGCTTGTGTGGCAACTCAGCTCAGCGTCAAAGATCCAGCAGAGTTCAAGACAGCTCAGAGTCACCAGCACAGCAGAGTCGAAGTCAACTTGAGACAAAGTCAGAACTGACCTGGACCATCAGGAACTCGACACCTCAGCACCTAGAAGTCAGACCTAGGATTGCTTTACGAAGAAATCAAGGAAGAAGACAAGACCAATTTGTCAGAAGTTAGGTAGAGATTCAGAACGACTCTTTCCAACGGCTAGTTCCAATCTCTCCCTATGAATATGAGTCTTCTTCATCATCAAAAAGAGAGAGAGAGAGAGAATATATACAAGAGAGATCAACAGAGAAAGAATTCTAACAAAAGATCAAGATCTCTCAGAAAAGCTTCAAGATCCAGCAGTCTACATCCTCATGAGTTCTTATTTATTCTCAGGCTGCTGAAGCTCTCTCCCACTAGTATCTAGGCATATAATCCTTCCCATCTTAAGCCTAGTTTGAACGAGTTCATCATACTCATTGTTCTTCATTGTAAGAACTCGTTCATAGTTGGAAAACCCCAAACCCAAACCCATAAAAGGATAGGTAAAGGTACGCTTGCTCGAAGCGCGTAATTCGAGTGTTGGTTCTGTAGTACCCGTAAACTACAGGTTAGGCTTCAGCTGTACCCGTAAACAGTCTAGTTACGTTTCGATACAGTACGCGTAAACTTGTATCCAGCTTGAGGAACTAAGCTGCAACGCTTGCTGACTGCGCGAAAAGTCAGTGGTATCCTTAGTGGATTACCAGAGGTTTCTGGTCGTGGACGTAGGAGTAGTTTCTCCGAACCACGTTAAGTTGCTTTGTTCTTTCCTATTTTATTTATGCATCCAGCTAACTCATCATAAGCATTCTATCAAGCTGCATAAACTGACTAACTGAAAAGAGAAACAAAGCTTTGCAATATATTTGAAGTATCAGACGGACTTTCCAAAAACCCACCACATTCCGCACACAGCCAGCTGTGTCGATCAAGCTGTCTTTCAGCTGGATCGAACACACAAATTTCACTCAAAAGAGTTTTAATTGGAAAAGTTTTTTAAACCTTGGTGTATTCACCCCCCCTCTACACCAAGGTATCCGTCTTGGGACCATCAATTGGTATCAGAGCAGTGGTTCAAAAGATCACTTTATCTGTGTCAAGTCAGCCTCTTTGGTTATAGTGGTCACCTGAACAGATCCTTCGAAGTTTCAAATTTTTTTTAAATCATTATATTGCATACTGTCATGGAATCTTCCTTGTGCAGGAATCTTCTGAACATTCTCTGTCGATGATTATCCGATCTGGAAGTTCCGACTCAAAAGCTTTCTGAGTGCGCATCACGACATGATGTGGGATGTTATCACTGACGGACCCATCATCATCATGAAATCAGAAAGACAAGCGAAAACCTTACCTGGAGCTGAACCAGTACTTCGGCAAGTTGTGAAGCCCAAAAGGGAGTACTCTCCAGAAGAAAGAAGACAAGCTGGTTTGGACAGCTACGCTCGCAACGTCATCTCCTCAACGGTGACGGACGTTTATCTCAGCAAGATCATCAACTGCGAGACAGCTAAGGGGATGTGGGACACTCTAGCCAAGCTGTGTGAAGGCTCAGAGGAAATTTAAGAGAACAAATTCTCAGTTGCATGCCAAAAGTTCGACAACTTCAAGCAACTCCCCTGTAAATCCATCGAGCAGATGGAGCTCAGATTCTCCAACCTAGTCATTGAGATCGAGATGATCCGGATTGGGAAATATACGATTCGAGACAAGAACTTGAAAGTTCTTTCAGCTCTCTCCTCAGAATGGTGTACACACAAGGTGATCCATCAAAACAGAACTGATCTTGGTAGCATGGAGACGGAAAAATTGTTCTCCATCTTGAAAGCCAACGAATTTGATCTGGGGATCACAAACGAAGATTCATCCAGCCGAATGAATGAAGCAGAGCTGAGGATCAAGCCAAGAAAAGAAGCTCAATCAGCTCAGCTTGGAAGGACCAACAAGGAGCACAGAAATATGAGCAAAGAAGAATTGAACGAAGAAGTTGCCAAGCTTGTACGGAGCATTAATCAGCTGGAACAAAGCAAGGAAAGGTACAAGAATATCGTGAAGGTTCATCACGACAAGCAACTCTATCCAAAGAGAAACCCAGCTGAGTCATCCTCCCGGAGAGAGGATAAAAGGTTAGAATCGAGCGAAATGGATGATGATCAAATCTCCTTCTCCGACTCAGATGAGGATGATTGCTCTGATTAAGATGTCTGAAACATCTTATTGATTCAACCAACGAAGAAAATGAAGAAACCCAGCTAGCTGACTGGGACCAGCTGTGAAATAAAGACAACTGGATACAAAACTGAAGATTCAGCCAGTCATACAGCTGAGTACATTGGTCTCAAGAGAAGAATAGAGAAGCAGCACATGAACCAGCTGGATTTGGGAAAGCTGTCTACCTGCTATACAAACTGAGACCTCATCAAAGAAATGAGCTGATGATGAGAAAATCCGTTCGTTAAAAGGAAGTAGGATGCAGCTGAAGAAAAAACTACCTACTATCAAATCAAGGGAGAACTCTACATAGCTGGAAAGAATCAGCAAAATCAAGTAGAATACCCAGCAGGATGCACTAAAAAAGATAGATTCAGCTGGAATCACCAGCTGAAGGAAAACCAGATCCAGCGGAGCAATCAAGATGATTCTCTAACCCAGCTGACGACATGAAAAGTACCCAAGATATTTCTCAACATCTGAAGGACACCGTTGTTGGGAAAATTCACACAGAAACATAACTTGCTGAAATCTAAATCAAGATGATGTGTGGATTATTTGGACTGCTCAATCCGGATAAAGAAAAGTTCATCCAGCTGAGGGAGAACAGACTCAGCTGGATCCCAAAGCTCAGTTCAGAAGGATTACCCAGCCAAAAAGGGAATCAAGCACAGCTGGACATCATTCGAAGAGCTAAAGAATACTCAGCTGAGGAGAAAACTCAGTCAAGCAAAGAAGAAGACCGCCTTGGTATCAGCTGGATACTGTGTCCAAGCTGACCGGTTTGCGTCTCATGCATTTATTGCTCTGAGGAATATAATATTTAAGTTCAATCAATTTGAATTCTAATGTTAAGCGGACATATATTCCTTAGTTAAATTGTTTGATAAGTTTCCTTTCCCGTCGCATTAATTATAAAGTCTGCATAGTACTGTAGCACGGCAGTATCGAGGCAGAACATCAAGCGTTTGAACTGCCTCACGCGCGGTTGTAATACACTCGCCGAAAGCACGTCAGCAAAACGTGATGAGTGCATCTCTCCCAGTCGTTGATCAGAATATCAACTGATTCAATCTCAACCGTTGATCCATTATGGCAGTTGATATATATGGAAAAGATACGCGGATTCTTTCATCCTTCATCTTTATCTCTGCAAATTTCAAATCTTCAAATCCTCTATCTATTTTCTGCAAGTTCTTCGCACGATCAAAATCAACAGATTGCAGAAATGGCACCCAAGAAATCAACCGCATGGATGAACCAGTTTGAAGCTCTAATGCCAAAGCTATCTTTTGAGAATGTTTTGTCCACCTCCAACCTCCATGTTTCAGAATTAAAAGAGATGGTGGATCTTGTTGCAGACTCCGGTCTCTTGCCGTGGGCAACCTCCATGCCCAAGCTTATGCTGAAGAGAGATGCCGCTCTATTCTATCTCAACATCATTGACGAAGAAGGCTTCTACTCATCTTCATTCGATGTGACTGTCGAAGGCGATGACAGAAAATTTGACTCAGCAACCGTCAACATCAAACTCAACAAGATGGTACGAAAGGTGTTCAACCTACCCAGAGAAGGAGGATTCATCCCAGACGATTACAGCCGTGAAGAAGTGGATGAATTCCTCAGTAAAGAGATGCTCATCTCCCCAGAGCCGTACAGAGCGAGCATGTCGAGCTCCTACTCAAGCCAAAGTACAGGTTGCTGCTGGATATCACGCAAAAGTACATCTTAGGGATAGCTGGATCTCAAGGAGAGATCAGCATTCCAAAGCTCAAGCCGATGATTGCCATGATCAAAGGCACAAACGTCAACTGGTTTGATTTCTTACTCAACCGACTGGTCAAGGAGTCAGAGAAGATCAAGTTCAACTCCACTAGGACGACGTACTCAACCTCAGAGCCCCTGTATCTATACTCCAAGATTTCGTTCTTAATAGAACAAGCTGTGAAAGGATACACAGTAAAGTGGACTGATTCAGAACCGTTTCCAGAAATGAAGATTCTCTTTCAATGATCTTCTGAAGAAACAGCCTGCTGTGAACAAAGGCAAGAAGCAGCTGGAAGGAACAGAGGCAGAAGTTCCAGCTGAGAAGAAACAAAGAAAAAGAAAGACAATGATTTAAACCAAATTTGAGGCCCAGCTGAAAAGAAAAAGAAAACCGCTGTCATTCCACCATCTGAGGCGAAACCTTTCTCTGAAGAAACTCCAAGTCAAGCAATGGTGATTCTCTCCCCACAGCCAGTGTCGGCCTTCAATCAATACGGATCAAACATCCTGGCTGAGATGGGATTGAATGATGGATCGTCATCCAGCTCAGAGGACGAGCTGGATAATCCAAAGAGTCCGACAACTCTTCCACCTTCCCCGACCCAGGTTATCGCCCAAGTACTTGGTAATATTCCTGTACATCCCAGCTCACCCCAGCCCTCACCGCCTCACAGCACTCCGCCAAAACAGTCTTCTCCTCCACCCAGCTCTCCAACCAAAGAGCCATCTCCTGTAAAAAAGCAGGCAGATATTCAACTGGCTGAAACTCCTTCACAGCCAGCTGACACCCAAGCTGAACCCTCTTCCACTAATCCCAGCTCACCCCCAAAACAGCCATCACCCAAAGTTCAATCTCCCACACAGTTGGCTGATACTTCTTCACAGCCTATTGTGAATCCATTTGAACCTGTTCCTCAAATCTCCACAGAATCAGAGGAGAGTGATTCTACTGCCTCTCCATCACTCAACTCCACTGGCTCAGCCTTTATGGAAGCCATGTACGAGGACTTGCGCATTGTAGGGATCAAGAGTATTCTAACTCAGTATCCGATTCTGGCACACCTGCCCATCGCCCTCGTCAAAGTTGGAGATCTCAAGTTCTACATTGCCACCAAGATGGCAACTTGGTACCAGAATGACCAGCTGATAGAAACCTTCTCTTACGAAAAGTTGAAGACAGATGAAGCATGCCACCAGCACACTTTTGGCTTTGGAAGCCTGGAGGATGCATACTTGCATCAGGATGAGCTCATTAGAGGTATCATCGAAATATCTCAGCAGTACCCCAAGCCGCACCCAGCTAAAGTCTGGGAATCTGCCAACAAGCTTCTAACAGCAGCAGGATGAGAGACATCTTCTAGAGCTGACAATTCTAAAGAAGTCTCAGCTGAGATTACCAAGGAAGCTGTACCAGAAAACACAGCTGAGGTAATGATCATTGAAGAATCAGCTGATGTAGCAGCTGAACCAGATGCAGCAGCCCCACCAAGTCCAATTGCCGATGACACTCGCGCACTGGTCGAGTTCGAGGCAGACAAACTCAGTCATGACGAATCCAAAACCCAAACGGACTCAGTTGTCAAGCTCTCAACCGCCTTGAAGGAAGCTATCTCTAAAGAAGTTGAAGAAATTCTTTTTCAGGACAGACTGAAGTCTCAAGTGGATATCATCATGCGGTTCACAGCTCTAGACTGTCAAGTTAGATAGCAACAGCGGATAATTGATGAAGTCCACAAATTTGCTCAAGATTTACAAGAAAGTACAAGTCTAGATCTCAAACAATCTCTTGTCTCTCAAAGGATTGCTCAATCACACCTTTTAGAGAAGAGAGTTCCTGAGATTGTAACCAGACATCAAGCTCTACTGGTCGACGACATAGCAAATATTTCAAGCCAGCTGGAAGCTCTCAAAAAGTCCACTCTCTCCAACAGCTCTGACATCCGCTAACTCTTCAACTTGTACAAAGATCTGGAGACTCGCTCGAACCGGAAGCAAGAAGATCGCCACCGAACATTACCACAGCTGACAACTCAGCCAAGATCGCTGATGTTGAAGCCGCTCTCGCCAAGCTCAACGCAACAGTCATTAACCTCTCTGCCTCCCTTGTTGATAATGCCAAAAAGGGGGAAGATCAGAATGAAAGTGGAAAAACAATGGAGAGGGAAGCTGCAGCTAAGAGGGAACTTGTGCAGCCAATTCAATCGGAAATCGATGATTTCGCCAAAGAGCTGGATGACGAAGAGCCAGAGCCAACTACTTCAGCCAAAGCAGTCAAAGAGACATGGAGAGAGAAGATGGTTGCTCTTGCCAAAGCCTGTGGACATAAGCCAGAAGAATACAAGGACTATCACTGGCTGTGTAACTTCCACAACGAGCAAAGAAGAGAAATGCAAGAACTGGATAAGATTATCAAGAGAAAAGCTGATTCGCTCAAGCCTGCTGAGAAAAAGCAAAAGAAGAAAAGGCAGAGCTACAGGCAAGCTATGAAGAATCAAGTCCAAGCAGCCTCAACTGACAAGAAGAACCCAGATGATATCAATGAAAACTGGGAACGATGCAAATCAGAATTCATCAAAGAATTCTACTACTTGAATCAGTACAAAGGCATGGATCTAGAAACTGCGTTCCAGGATTATCTCCTCGAACTTCATGAGATAGATCCAATGATGGCAAGATCAATTGCCCTATATGCCAAAAGAAACAACATCCAGCTGAAGGCTCCAAAAGTCAAGCAAGTGAAGCCTCTATCTCTAGCAGGAACGAACTTCCTGACAAGGCCCAAATTCTCAAAGAAATTCATCACTGGGCTGGCGAAAGAGGAATTTCCAAATCGAAGAATCAAGAAGAATGGAAGGAGCTGAAAGAGTTCATCTTCAACAGATATGGTCTCAAGACTGACCATCAGATTGATGAACAAAGGAAGCAGCAAAATTGAAGACCCAGCCAACTGGGAATTATCTTTTGAACTTTTGTATTTAGAAAGTTGTAAAATTTCTTCCTATTAATGAAAAGTTCGTTTTATCAAAATCAACCTGAAGACAATCTCTCTTTGTCCAGGCTCTGAATATGTTTACCTGCTGTGAATGTTTAATCTTTTAAAACCCCGTTTCCTGTTAAGGGGGAAGTAAATTGTTTTTCCAACTTGGGGTTTTGGCATCATCAAAAATGGGGAAATTGTTGGGAAAATAATAAACATGTTTTGAAGTGATACCAAAACCCAGCTGACCCCAACCGAGTAGATGATTGCACAAGTCCAAGTGTTTTTCCAGCTCACCTGTTTGAGCTTATAGAGTTTCTAAGTTCAGGTGGAATCGCTGAAGACAGCAGAAGACCCAGCTGAGTACACAGCAGGGCAAGTCAAGTCTAGTGGTCAGCAACATTATCCAGATTCAAGATGATCAAGTTCATCCAGACACAGCTGTGTGAAAAACCCAGCTTGTGTGGCAACTCAGCTCAGCGTCAAAGATCCAGCAGAGTTCAAGACAGCTCAGAGTCACCAGCACAGCAGAGTCGAAGTCAACTTGAGACAAAGTCAGAACTGACCTGGACCATCAGGTACTCGACACCTCAGCACCTAGAAGTCAGACCTAGGATTGCTTTACGAAGAAATCAAGGAAGAAGACAAGACTAATTTGTCAGAAGTTAGGTAGAGATTCAGAACGGCTCTTTCCAACGGCTAGTTCCAATCTCTCCCTTTGAATATGAGTCTTCTTCATCATAAAAAAGAGAGAGAGAGAGAGAGAATATATACAAGAGAGATCAACAGAGAAAGAATTCTAACAAAAGATCAAGATCTCTCAGAAAAGCTTCAAGATCCAGCAGTCTACATCCTCATGAGTTCTTATTTATTCTCAGGCTGCTGAAGCTCTCTCCCACTAGTATCTAGGCATACAATCCTTCCCATCTTAAGCCTAGTTTGAACGAGTTCATCATACTCATTGTTCTTCATTGTAAGAACTCATTCATAGTTGGAAAACCCCAAACCCAAACACATAAAAGGATAGGTAAAGGTACGCTTGCTCGAAGCGCGTAATTCAAGTGTTGGTTCTGTAGTACCCGTAAACTACAGGTTAGGCTTCAGCTGTGCCCGTAAATAGTCTAGTTACGTTTCGATACAGTTCCCGTAAACTTGTATCCAGCTTGAGGAACTAAGCTGCATTGCTTGCTGACTGCGCGAAAAGTCAGTGGTATCCTTAGTGGATTACCAGAGGTTTCTGGTCGTGGACGTAGGAGTAGTTTCTCTGAAGCACGTTAAGTTGCTTTGTTCTTTCCTATTTTATCTATGCATCCAGCTAACTCATCATAAGCATTCTATCAAGCTGCATAAACTGATTAACTGAAAAGAGAAACAAAGCTTTGCAATATATTTGAAGTATCAGACGGACTTTCCAAAAACCCACCACATTCCGCACACCAAGGTATCCATCTTGGGACCATTAAAGGTCGATAGGATTCAAATTCATAACTTTTAATGACGAACAGTCTAAATCTTAAAGGATATGCTTGGGGATTGGAGGCTCAAAGTGAGTGAACCAGGGGAGGATTTGTATGTGTATATTGGAGTTGAGCATCCAAATTTTGGCAATAATTATTTTGTAGCTACTTTGAAAGCCAAGAAAGTTAAAATCTCCTCTACTACGCCAGATGATCTTGAAGCATTCTTCTGGTTCATACCCCATAAAGGTTCAATAATTTCCTATTGGAATGTAAGTGTTCATTTTATTAAAAATTATGTTTCAATTTATTGATGTATACCATACGCATATTAATGATATATCACGTGACATTTCAATACATGCGTGTATCAAATCTGATAATCTATTGCAGCATTGTATAACATATTCTATTACATCTACGAATGATCGCCACAAGTCTAGGCAATTTAAAAATCTACTATATTTGAGTTGTTGAAAATAAAAAAATGGTAAGATTTTGCATGCATGGAAAGAATTGAAAAAAATTATAAGTCAAATATATATGTTGGGTGTTTAGATTGCCTCAAAACATGGCGATATACGTAGATGCAACAGGAGATGCTGCAATAAAGGATCTGGTTTGCTTGTCTAGTATGTCAATCCAATCCGAAATCGATATAATATTTAATACACGCGTGTAGTGATAATTGTATATAATAAACAACAAATCATATTTAGATAATATTCATACTTTTAAGTGGTTAAAAATAAGTATGTTTTTCGGTTTCTCCATTCCAATTCATATATACATCATGTTCCATATCACAATTACATCACATGTCACATGTACATTTATAATATCGTTGAGCACTATGAAGTAGTGATAGTGAAACATGAGATATAATAAAGATGTAACATAAAATTGAATAGCCTTAAAATTTTTGGCAATATCTACTTATTTCCTTTGTATTTGTAACTACGTAAATGTGCATCCGTTGCTTTTAACACAAACTGTCACTGTTATACTTAGCTCAGAAAGTAAAACAGAAAGTAAAAACTGAACCATAAAAGGACACACAGAATGGTAACCCAGTTCGGTTAATCAACCTATATCTGGGGGGCTACGCCCAAGAGAGAACCAGTCCACTATCAAAAGTTGCAGTTACAAAGGAACTTACTCATACAGAACTCCAACCTTATGACGCCTATTCACTCACACCCTTCCTGATCTAGCGTGAATTGGTGATTGTAAGTGCACCACTCACAATCTAAGTCCAAGCCGCAACTTGACACTCAACCCTCTTACAAGTGTTTATCTATGAAAATAAACGCTCTCAAGAATACAATAAAAATACTATGAAAGTATAACGCTATGATAATGAACAATAGCAGCGGCGGCCACTCTTCAATGTATCTTGGTGTAGATATATATAGGTCTTGAGAAACCCTAGATATATGCTCTCCACCTCCTTTGCCCTAGTTTCCTTATGCATGGAAACTTCCTTTGAAGATATGCCTTGTGGAACAATTAAGTATATCTGCAATATAACATCTTTTCCGCGTCAAACATGAATAAGGAAAATATCTCCGCAAAATCCGCATAAATATGGAAAGAATCTTTCAGATCTGTTCCATTCTGTTCCACAACGAACTAGCTCAGAAACCAATTTCTGTCGTCACACAACCCAAAAACACTTCAGTCAATTATATTTCTACATAAACTTGCCAACTTCAATTGAGCTACCAGCTCGAATCTAACAATCTCCCCCTTTGGCATTTATGTAGACAAAACTTCATAGCATTAAACCAAAAAAAAAAAGTCAGAGCACGAACGATCTCCATACCGCACATTAGCAGAACCAACATGGAGATGATGAAGCTCCCCCTAAAACTCAAACGAGAACAAGAACTGTTTTCTCTTGAAACTCAACTCCCACTTAAACCAAGCAAGGAGATACTGAACAACTGAATTTCTTGAAACAAAACTCCCCCTCAAGCAAACATTAGGAGAAACTTCAAAAACTTTCATTACTTAACAGCAGCGGAAATAAAACAAGGAGACACACTCCTTAATACCAGCAAAAACAACTACTTACTCCCTCTTTTTGTCTCACAGAAATGACAAAAGGTAGGAATCCAAATCAAAACAAATCTACAAAGTAGGAGAGACAGAACCCGCCTTCTGCATCTGGTTTATAGCCCGAACATAGCTATCTTCTTTAGAATTTTCAGCCTTTTCAGAACCAGATTCCTCATCACCAAGATCCAGATCTTCATCTTTTTTTTCTTCTTCTTCTTCGGTTTCTGTGCTAGAAAATTCAGGCTCAGCATCTGGCACAGGCTCTTGAACCTTTGAAGGTCCTCCTTCATCTTCAGCAGCAACATCTGGAACAGTAGCATCATAAATCAAGGATGCTATGGAATCTTGATGCAGCTTTAACTATCTGATAGTTTTGCCAAGAGAGGTAAATTCACGACGGAGCTCGCGAAGCATGCGTTCAGAGAGAGCACGAGCTTTAGGCAGGGAACGCTCAGAGACTGGCACAGACGTCTTGAACTGAGGCTTCACATGAAAAGCAGGACCAGAGATGTCCTTAAAGTGCTTCACCTTATTCAACAGCTTCTCGTTGAACCTGAAAGGCTTAGGTTCATCACTCCAGATGTCACCATCACGAACCACATCTAGATACTGAGACTCCACAATTCCAAAGATAAGATCGGGAAAACCCAAACACTTTGTCTTCTTCAAATCATCAGCGTGGTTGGTAACATGATTAAACACCAACTTCCCGAAATTGAAGTCTTCAAACAAACCAATCTTGTACAGAATTATCCCTAATTCTTTTCCCACCGCAGAGGTATGACCTGAGGGAACCCAATTTACCACCGCTATTTTATGCAAAATAGCATACTTCATCGACAAGTGAGTACCACTGATGCTACCATTCTTCGGCCACTTCTTATAAAAACCACCAGTCAGCCCTTTTGCAACTTGATCAAGGCTGACTTCTCGATCAACAAATGCATTCTCTTCACGATCAATGAATGCACTAATGATAGAATGATTGAAATCGATGTACTTACCACGGACGTACACCTTGAAACGCTCTGGAGAAGTTGGGTCCTTGATACTCTTGGACATGTTGCAGTAGAACTCCAACACCACAGCTGGCACAAACCTTCGCACATGATATATGGTTAGATCCCAGTTGGCATCCCTCAATCTTTCAACAAGTCCAGTTCCTTCGATGGACTCCTTCTTCACATACTTCTCCATAATGAGCTTCTTTTGAAGCACAATTCCCCAAGACTCACGATGATGATCTGACTTGAACACAGACGGGTCAGATCCACCATAGGGATGAATAGGCGCTCTTGAAACACCATCCGAGCGAGGAGTGACCTGCCTCGAATTTCCATCATCACTATCCAGAGCATTTTCAGAGTCTGACTCAACGTCAACCACAGACTTCTGTTTGCGAGTGCTCTTTCTTCTAGGTGGGAGATCGTCCACCTTCGCCTTTCATTTCCCTACCTTGGCAGCTTTTTCCAAAGTCTCATTCAGCAATTGAGACCTCGTATGCTTTGCAGGATTGGGCTCACGAATTTGCAAGGGAGGGAGAATAACCCTAGTTTTCTTTCTCAGCTTCTGAGGCTCAGGATTTTTTCGAGCACTTTTTTTAGCCAACAAATCCTTTTTCTTCGACCCAGCAACTTCTTTTGCTGGCTAAACCACTGGAACAGAATTTTGCTTCTGAGCCTGGACATCAACAACAACTTCAACTGACGGTGCTTTCTCATCAACATCAACACCAACAGTACCATCATTCTCAGCAACCTGTTCAAAAACAGGTATCACCTTCGGAATAGATACTTGAGACTTTTCACGGCGAGATCCACCATGGGAACCAGCGGGCTTGCAAAACAACGACCTGGAACGAGCAGGATTTTGAGGAATAGCCTTCATCGCTTTTGGTGTGCCTTTCATCTTCTTCTTTAAAACCACTAGAGGCGTATTCATTGTCTATTCTCCAACTGTTTCATGATCGGAGTCAGCAGCAACCTCCTGAGACGGAGATGTAGTCTTCAGGGGAGTCTCTTTCTCAGATGAAGACTCTGAGATGGCTCGCTTTCTCCCCCTGCGAGGAGCATCTGACTCAGCGGGAATATCAGAGAAAGTTTTCTCCATCGAATCATCAAAGAACTGTGAGAGTCTCTCGAACCTGCAGATCTACCGGACGCCATTGATAAAAGATATAAAATAAATCGAACACAACAACAAAGGCTTGAGAGAAAGTAGTCACAAAGCGAGAGCGAGAATGAACGCTCAAGAAGACCGGCGAGAGAGAATTAAAAGGAAGAAGGGCGGTGCACAAATCTCTCTCCAAAAATAGATAGAACCGTATCCCAATAAATTAGGAATG
The DNA here is from genome assembly GCA_031470985.1 of Agastache rugosa. Lineage (NCBI taxonomy): Eukaryota > Viridiplantae > Streptophyta > Magnoliopsida > Lamiales > Lamiaceae > Agastache > Agastache rugosa. The sequence goes on from CM062604.1 coordinate 21,566,851, forward strand.
AGATATATATTACTTTTAAATCTCATCCTTATCTTTAACGGCCAAAAAATTCAAACGAACCGGAAGCAGCTTGGAATACTGTCGCAGCCCGACTTAGAGTGAAGATGACTAAGCCGGTGGGTCCCACGACTTACACAATTTATGATTAACCAAAGGATAAGATAACGACCCAAGTTATCGAATAGGAACCAAAATACACCAAATCATACTTTTCGATCAACAAAACATGCTATCAAATCAAAAAGAATCAATCATAGATCGAACAACGACATCATTATTCAAGAACGACAATTCATGTATTCAAGTTCGATCAACGATCAATGATCAACGATAAACGAGTATGGTCAAGAAACTACACCATCTCGTTGTAGAATTAAGCATACTGAAATATAAGGATTTAACAAACTGAAGTCTAAGGTTTAACAAACTGAACCAAGATTTAGAGAATCTATAACATAAGCAACATAACAAAATAACAGAAGTGAAACAATTTCAGAGAGTGTTGCAGCGGAAAACATAAGTTTTGGTTACATGTATGAAGACATATAACCGTGCTCTAACTTAGAATGATAACTCGAGATATCAACAACAACAAAGCCTGCCCAGCACACTCCATCTCCATCCGAGCTAACCTGCACATTTTAGAAATAACATGCAGGGCTGAGTACTTTCGCACTCAGTGAACACATGCCAAAATAATTTAAAAGTTGCTACTTAGAGCTATAGATTGAATACTTGCCATAAAGCATAACACAAGCAAACTTAAAAAAAACGAACCTGTGCATGCCAAAACATTTACTTTCATTATACGAGACTGTAGTCAAAATACTATTCATGTATGTACCAAATCTACTATCACTTAATAGTGTTGAGAAGTAGGCCTCCTTCTCAAACACCTGTAATCGGCCTACCAAAAGGAAGGCGCACGATTACTAACTGTGCACACAGATCCCACCTTGCGTAGGACCGAATTCGTCTTTCCTTGGTAGATGGTAACATACAAAAACACTTTAAACATTGGCAAGTCAATCAATTTAAAAACATCACATAATCATAATATTATAGTCACATTCGACATTTCTTTAGTTTAGAAAGCCCACCTGTTTCGAAATTGCTGAACTAAACTTTACTTCTCGATTTCCCTTCACTTAATGGTCCCGCTCGGTCCTTCAATTTAAAATTAGGTTTAAACATAAGAACGAGAAAAGTAAAAATCGAGGAATGAGAGATGCTGCTTCGATACTATGATCTTTCTCGGCTTTCTAGGGTTTTCACTCTACCACTAACACTTAAACTTTTCTATCTTAAATCTTAGCTCTTAATCAAAATCATCCCAGCTTTAAATAATAAATTCTCGAGCTCTATAAATTTTATTAGGGTTTCTTTAACCCTAATTTAAGCTTTCTCGAGAAAAATTCCGGAAATAAAAATCCGGACTAAAATATCATTACCAAAGAAATTCTACGATCTCCGGAGAAATCAAATCTTCGAATTAAACACACACTTTTCAAATAAAATCCAAACATATAAGCACATAATCCTAAACACATTCATAATCTTTCTCGGATCATCCGAGATGAGATTAACATCTTAAATTATTTAATTTACTTAATTTCTTTACTTTCGGCAAATTAGGACTGCCGAGATATTTTTATTGTCGGAACTTAATTTCTTTCTAAATTCACACGGCGCAATTATCTCAGCGATTTTCTAATTAACCTTAGGTCCGATTATGAAAAAGCGGGGTATTACATCCTTTCCCCCTAAAAATAAATTTCGTCCCGAAATTTGCTTACCTTGAAGAAAAAACTCGGGATACTTATCTCTCATCTTATCTTCGAGTTCCCATGTCGCTTCCTCTGGCCCGTGATGTCTCCATTTGATCTTGACCGACGCGATCGATTTATTCCTTAGCTGTTGGACCTTTCGATCCAATATCGCTTCCGGTTTCTCCTCATAACTGAGGTCTGGTTTTAAGGCCACTTCTTCTTGACGAATGACATGCTTGGGATCAAACATGTATCGGCGCAACTGGGATACATGAAAAACATTATGCGAGTTCCCAAAGCTTGGCGGTAAGGCCAACTTATACGGAACTTGACCTATTCTCTCCAAAACTTCGTACGGTCCTATGTAGCGAGGCTTTAGCTTTCCTTTCACGCCAAATCTGTGAACTCCTCTTGACGGCGAAACCTTTAAGAAAACTTTATCTCCGACTTCGAACTCAAGTTCGATCTTCGAGTATCCGCATAAGACTTTTGGCGATCTTGCGCTTCTTTAATCCGTTGCTTGATCTGGCGAACGATCTCAATCATCTCTTCAACTGCATCGGGCCCTAATACTTTTCTTTCACCTACTTCGTCCCAAAAGAGCGGGGAACGACATTTTCTTCCATAAAGAGCTTCATAGGGCGCCATGCCGATTGTCATCTGGTAACTGTTGTTGTATGCAAACTCAATGAGAGGCAAAACTTGCTCCCACTGGTCACCTCGATCCAACACAACAGCTTCGAGCATATCTTCTAGAATTTGAATCGTCCTCTCGCATTGACCATCCGTCCGAGGATGAAAAGCGGTGCCGAAATTTAGGTTGGTGCCCGGCTCACTTTGCGGACTTCTCCGTAAACGGGAGGTAAACTTAGAATCTCGATCCGACGTAATCGATTTGGGCACACCGTGCGTACGCACGATCTCTCGAACATACGGCGAGCTAACTTGTCCGATCCATACGTTATCGGAATTGGTATGAAATGAGCAGATTTTGTCAATCCGTCCACGATCACCCAAATAGTCGTATTTCCTCTTTGGATTTAGGTAACTGAGTTACTAAATCCATTGTGATATCATCCCATTTCCACTCCGGGATGTCTAAGGGCTGAAGCTTTCCATAAGGCCGCTGATGTAAAGCTTTGACTTGCTGACAAGCTAAACATCGCTCTACAAATGAAGCTATATCTCGCTTCATTCCTTCCCACCAGAATTTCTGCTTTAAATCTTGATACATCTTGGTGCTACCGGGATGAGCGGTGTACGGCGTTTCATGAGCTTCTCTCATGACTTCAGCTCTCAATTCTTCTTCATCTGGAACACAAAGTCTTTCTCTGAACAAAAGAGCATTATCTCCAGCTTCACAAAACTCTTCGATCTTTCCTTCACGAATTCTGAGTCGCAACTTTTCTAATTTCTCGTCCTTCCTCTGAGCATTTGAAATTCTTGTTCTCAAGTCTGGAGTTATTTCTAGAGCTGCAATTTGTTGCTCTACAGATTGTGGTGGTAAAACCACTTCTATTCTCAACTCTCCAAGACTCTTGATTAGCTCTTCTTCTTGAGTGAGCAGAAATCCTAACTCGGATCTGCTCTTCCTGCTTAAAGCATCGGCTACTACGTTCGCTTTTCCTGGATGATAGGAAATCTTGCAATCGTAGTCCTTTACTAGTTCGAGCCATCTTCTTTGCCTCATATTTAGCTCTTTCTGTTCGAAAAAGTATTTGAGGCTCTTGTGATCTGTGAAGATCTCGCACTTGGCTCCAAAAAGGTGATGTCTCCAGATTTTCAGAGCATGCACGACTGCTGCTAACTCTAAATCATGAGTTGGATAATTTTCCTCATGAGGTCTGAGCTGTCGTGACGCATAGGCTATGACTCTTCCATCTTGCATCAGGACACAACCTAGTCCATTCTTTGATGCATCCGTATACACGACAAAGTCCTTGCCTGTTTCTGGTACTGCCAAGACTGGAGCAGTGGTCAACTTCTTCTTTAGCTCTTGAAAACTTTCTTCACAATCGGGAGACCACTTGAACTTTGATTCTTTCTTGAGAAGTTGGGTCATCGGCCTTGCTATCTTGGAGAATCCTTCGATGAATCTCCGATAGTAACCTGCTAGACCCAAGAAACTACGAATCTCATGGGGCGACGCTGGCGACTTCCACTCTTGAACTGCCTGCACCTTTGAATTGTCAACTTTAATTCCTTCGGACGAAACAACATGTCCGAGAAAATTCACTTCTTTTAGCCAGAACTCACACTTGCTGAATTTGGCATATAACCTTTCGGATCTTAGCTTTTCTAGGACAATTATGAGATGCTCTTCATGCTCCGATTCGCTCTTTGAATAAACAAGAATGTCGTCAATGAAGACTATGACAAATCTATCCAGAAATTCATGGAAAACTCGATTCATGAGATCCATGAATACTGCTGGAGCATTTGTTAATCCGAACGGCATTACTACAAACTCGTAGTGGCCATATCTTGTTCGGAATGCAGTTTTCGGAATATCTTCTTGCCGAATCTTCAGCTGATGATAGCCAGATTTTAAATCAATCTTTGAGAAAACACTGGCTCCTCTGAGCTGATCAAACAGATCATCTATCCTTGGCAAAGGATACTTGTTCTTCAACGTTAGCTTGTTTAGCTCTCGGTAGTCTATACACATTCTTAGACTACCGTCTTTCTTCTTAACAAACAAGATCGGTGCTCCCCACGGGGAAACACTAGGTCGGATAAAACCAAGGTCGAGCAATTCTTGCAACTGAATCTTCAATTCTTGTAACTCCTTCGGGGCCATTCTATACGGCGCTTTAGATGTTGGAGCTGAACCAGGCTCTAGGTCGATGGTGAACTCCAATTGCCTGTCTGGGGGTAATCCTGGCAAAACTTCAGGAAACACATCCTTGAAATCTCGAACAACAGCTACATCATCAATATTCTTTTCTTGATTTTCATCTTTGTTGAGATAAACCAGATATGCTTGCGCATCTTTTCTTCTCAACAGCCTTCTTGCTTGAATTGCCGAAATAATCGGCATTCTTCTATTGCTTTTCTCTATTCCGAAGAATAGGGTCGGCTCTTTTCCAGGTGGCTGGAAAGAGATCTGTCTTTGCTTGCACCGAATGGTGGCAAAGTTCTCGGTTAACCAATCCATTCCCAAAATGATGTCTACGTCCCACATTCGAATTAGATTTAGGATGTTGGTTGACATCTTAAGGGATCCAAACTCAAATTCCAAATTAGGGCAAACATGCGTAACTGTGGTAGATTTACCTACCGGGGTCGATACTCTTAGGTTCTGGCTAGATTGCTCTACCTTAAGGCCAAGAGTATCTACGCATGTACTTGATATGAAAGAATGCGATGCACCAGTATCAAAAAGAATTATCACAGGTACACCATTTAACTGACCCATACCTGCCAGATTGCCCTGATCCTTGACGTATGGTTTCTGATCGAGAGCAAAAACTCGCTGATACTGCTGCTGCGGTTGCGGCTCGCCGCGGTGCGGCCGCCGCCGCCTTGCCGCCGCTCTTCTTCGCTGAGGGTGGGGCGCTTGGCGCTGGCGCGGATGCAATTGCGGGACTCCTTCAATAGCCTTCAACTGCTGAGGTTGATACTGGCCAGGTCTTCCACCATTAGTCCCTTGCTGCTTCTGAAACGAGTTACTCTGACCAACAAAAGGTGGTCTGGGTTTTCCTGGAGTCGAAAGCTGCTGACTCTGCCCTTGCCAGGTCTTCTTGCTGGGTTGGCTTCCAGCATTCCATTTCCTTTTTCCCTTCTGCTGCTGGCCATGGTGCGAAGATTGCGGTCTGACGGCCGCTGGGGCTTGAATCTGATATTGGGGAGGTGCTGGAGTTTGAACTGGCTTCTCTGGCTGCATAGCCAACTCCATATCCAAGGCTCGATTTAAAGCTTCGGCATAGGTCAAAGCACTCTGACTTGCTAAGACCACTCTTATATCCTGCCTAAGTCCGGCACGGAAAAGCTCGGACATCTTCTCATCGGAATCAACTTTATCGGGGGCAAAACGAGCTAGATCACAAAATTCACGGTCATACTCGGCAACCGTTTTCTTTCCTTGCTTCAGACTGGCGAACTCATTTTCTTTCTGCTTGCGGTAACTTCTTGGTACGTACTTCTCAAAAAGAGCTTCCTTGAACTGCTCCCATGTAAGATTTTCGAGCTGCTCGGGAGTATACGTCTTCTGGCGAGCTTCCCACCAGTAGTCTGCAGATCCTTTCAACTGATAGGACATACATGTGAGACGCTCATGGTCATCACATCGAAGGAACCTAAAGATTCGCTCAAGAGCGCGAATCCATTCTTCTGCTTCTGACGGATTTCCTCTTCCGTCAAAGGTCGGGGGATTTTGTCTAAGAAAGAGTTCTTCGATTCTCCTCTCAGGCGGAGGAGGTGGGGTTGGTTCTCGGTGCTCTTCCTCTTCTACCCTATTTCTTCTTCTAGGAGGCATTCTGATTTAAGAAAAAGAAGGAATCATCAAAAGTAACTTTATTCTTATCGAACATTTCTCTCTGAGCACTTCTTAATTTATTTATTCTTTCGCTTTAAAACATCCGTTCATAAGAAATTTCTTAAATCATATTATACCATAATCACTTTTATAACTTTAATTTAGAATCACGCAACAACGGCACAACTTAACTTTGCAATATTTCTTCAACCATTCAATCAACTTCATTCAAAACATAACATCATCACTTTTATAATTTAACCTAATAATTATGCAATAATAAATCATCTTATCTCGCAGCTTACTTATTTAGCAAATACAGAATTAACTAAACTTCCTTCATTACCTTAATTTAACCTTAAACTTTTGGCAAAGCAACTTACCTTTTACACTTTAATTTATTTTCCGAAATTTCTTATTCTTTACTTTCTAACTTCATCTCATTGATACACTTTTGCGATTCTTTAATATTCTCAAGGCATTATCTCTTTATACTTAAGCATATTATGAAAGCATCAACTTAATTTAAATGACCGCTTTGGCCATTCTTTTTCATATATATACTTGGAAAATTGCCTTTTAGAGGTCTTTTCAAAATATGGGATCTTATCTACAACAAAAGATATCCCTACGTCATCCGTGATGTCCTAACATCACGCAAAAGATAACTACGGTACGGTCTACTATCCGTCACCGAGCTACTAAACCATATTATGCATCATAATCCTTAGTCATATTTACATTATACACATATAAACATAAAGCAACAACAACACAAGAACGACTCTCTCTACTCGTCGTCCTCTGACGGGTCCTCCTCCTCTGACTCGTCCTCCTTACTCGAACTCTCTGGAACAACCTCGCCCTCGGCCCTCACGTCTCCATTCAGCAAGAGCGGAATCTCCTTGTCTACATCAGTGTCTGCCATCGGCGGAAAACTAGGCTCAAAACCTAGGTGACTGAACGGAATTCGGCGGAGATCGGACCAACCAACTGTGACCTCGGCTGCGGGGTCGTCTCCGTCACTGTCATCTCGACGGGGCCTCGACGAGCTGTGATTGGGCGTGTTTTGATCATATATTTTGGAGTAATTTTGCGTCATTTTTGGTCTTAATGTCTATTTAATCACGTTTATGGAATTAATTGCATGCTTCTTGGTCTATTGTAGGTTTTGATCTTAATTTGGAGGAATAAGCATGATTTTAGAGGATATTTGAAGCCTTGAAGTTGTTGAGAGGAAGTTTTGGCATGTGCGAATATCGGGCAGTATGGGCATACCGCCTGCTGCGTACTACAGCTGGAAGTTCTCTGCGTTTGGAAAGTTTTGGAAGCTGATTTGGACGTGATTATGGGTTGTGCACGAGATTACTTCTTAATTTTGGGCCATGGACTCTTAATTGAAGGATTTTATCTTTATTTTATTATTTTCCTAGTTAGATTAGAATTAGGGATTTTATTTCCTTATTAATATAATTCTTATTAGGTATTTAAATAGACCCCTTAGGGAGCAGACGGAGAGAGGTTTTTTACGTTTTCTACTTCTCCTTCTTCTTCCTAGCGATATTTTCTGTTTTCTCCATGACTTCTAGCTTGAATTTGTCTATGAATTCAAGCTAAACACTTTTATTCCGGTGAAGATTAAGGAAGCCCTAGTGTGATTTATTCTGTGAGATCTAATTTGATTTTTCTCCTTTAATTCTTATGCAAGCATCTGTGATTCTCTGTGTTTAATGTTGTTAATTATTTCGATTCTGCTAGATAGTTGCAAATATTTAGTGGATCGTAATTAATTAGTAGCCAATTAAATCGGCCATCCGTAATTGTGGTTTAGATTTGATTTGTGGTAAATTGATTCTTCAGAATCAAGGGAAGAGCAGTCTTAATTTAATAATCCTGCGTCAGAGTTTATTGATTTTGAATCGGGTCTCTCTAGTTGTTAATGCTGTCGGCTCATTAAATCCATAGAGCGTCTCTAGGGTTGTCAGTCGATTAGAGAAGTAATTGGTGAAGCGTCTTCCTGATTACCGAAAAGCTAAGGAGAGATAAGATCGCGTCAGAAGCGTCTTCGGTGGTCATAACCGGTTTGTTTGAATGAATTAAAGTTATATTTGCATCGATGAACGGAATAATCAAGCTAGGGTGAAATTAATTGGAAACCGGAATGCTTTTAATATTTGTTAAATACAAATTTCTTGTTAATTAGTTAATTTAGTTTCTTTGCTCTTAAACTCTAAAATCTGTTATTTAATTTAGTATTTTGCAGATTGGAAATTAGGAAAATTCTCGCCGATCCTTTGGGAGACGATCTTGCTTACCACTGTCTGCGCAGTGTGGGCATACTGACCGAGTGTCAGATTTATTTTTGGTGAAAAATGACGCACCAAATTTTGGCGCCGTTGCCGGGGATCGGTTTTTAAGTAGTAATTTTCTTATTTTTCGATCCGTAATTTTTATTTTTATTTATTTTTTTTTATATTGATTCCACAGCTGAAGCCGACATGGCCTTGATAAGTGAGTTGGGTCGTCATAGAAGCAATCGTCCGTTATGCATCGTGCTGCCCACGATTGATCAAAATGCTGAAATCAAGCCTGAGTTCATTCAAGTTCTTCCCAAATTCAGTGATTCGCCAGGAGAGAGTGCACATAAACATCTCGCTGAATTTGATTTAGTTTGCTCCACTTTACGCCCTCAAGGATTTTCTTATGATAATTTGAGATTGTTGACTTTTTCTCATACATTGCAGGGCAAAGCTAGAGATTGGTTGTTTGTTCTTCCCTCCGCTTCGATTCGAACTTGGAACGACTTAGAGGAGCAGTTCTTGCATAAGTTCTTTCCTGAATCTAGGGCTGCAAACCTAAGAATGGCTATAAGTAGCATTAAGCAAAACCCAAAAGAAAGTTTGCCTGATTATTGGGAGAGATTTCAGCAATTGTGTCGTCAATGTCCCGACCACGGATTTTCTGAATTTCAGTTGCTCACTAATTTTTTTTATCGTGGTCTGTCTTCTTTTGATAGGAGAATTGTTGATGCTGCTTGTGGAGGATCTTTGACCAATAAGACCTTGGATGAAGCAAAACAGCTCATCATGGATATGGTTTTCAATGGCCAACAATATGAAGACGGGGACGATGAGAGATATATGTCTGTCAAAGAAGTAGAAGGAGCATATGGTTCAAGTGTGAATGACAAGATTGAAGCTCTAACTTCTCTGGTTAGAGGCTTTGCTGTAGCTCAAACACATAAGTATTCACAATCCGAACAAGCATGTTATGGTTCAGACGATGCACAATTTGATGCGCAGAGGCAGATGCGATATGACCCATTCTCGAACACAAATTTCAGCTGGAGTCAGCAGGATGGGCAGGAAAAGTATGTCCAAAATCAGCCGCAGGTTGGGCAGTATGCCCATACCGACTGTTCAGAACTGAGCATGAGCGATATTATGAAAAGTCTAGCGCAGAGCAACGAGATTGTTATGAACCTGGTGCAAAGTCAGCAAGTTTTCCAGCAAGAGACACAAGCTGCCTTGGGCGGCATAGGCACACAAATCAACCAATTGGCCACTCAAATGAATAAGTTGCAAGCCAATCAAGGAAAACTTCAATCTCAAATGGAAGTAAGTTCCATAGAGCATGTCTATGCTGTGACTTTAACGAGTGGGAATGGGCTGATTGAGCACAATCCAAAGGAAAATGATGAGCAAGAAAGAGCTGAGAAAGATGAAGTCGCCAAAGGGGCCCAACAATATGAAAAGCTTCATTCTTCCAAGGTAAGTGTTGAATCTAATTTTTCTAATTATAACCTACTAGTTCCACCATCTTTTCCTTCCAGGTTGATTCAAAACGAGAAAGAAGATGATGAAAAGAAAATCATAGAAATATTCAAGAAGGTTGAGAATCATCATAGGAAAGATAAGCCTGAGCATGTGGTATTCAGCGAATTGATTGGTCGAGATGCAGCAGCTGAGCGGGATGAAGAAGTCAGAGAATCTATCATGCAGCTGCACTCCATCAATGAGGTTCTTGATCAACGTCTGTCGAGCAGTATGCCCATACTGACCAACCCTGAACAGTTTGTGCCGTCTATTGTGAAACTCCCAAAGCAGAAATTGAAGCCACCAGACAGTTGATGCAGTTTCAGGGAAGTTTTAGTTTGCTTTCATTTTTATTTTTTTTATTTTGTTTTTCCTAATTTTTTCTCTATTTTTTTATGTGTTTTATTGTTTCTCGTGTTTGTTTGCTTTCTTTTCCTTTACACAGTGAGGACACTGTGTCGTTTAAGTGTGGGGGAGGGGAGAGAAGTTGGTTATTTGTTTAAGTTTCTTGTGTTTCAAAAAATAAAAAAAAAATTTGATTGTCTTTTTGAGTCATTGGCAACTTGAAGATGGATAATTTGAATAGTAAGGATTAAGATATTGCCTTGGTATGAATGGTTGTTTTCTCTTGTGATTGAGTTGTGTATGTGCTCATATGTATTCTTGGATGAGGAAAAAGTGCAAAATTGATCAAAATTTTTGAAACCTATTGATATTGTGAGATTTGAGCCTTATGAGCATGATTAGAGAAAACTCCATATTTATTTGTTGAGTGTTGTATCGAATTTGATTGCTCGATTTCTGGTTTGCCTTGTTGCCATAATCAAAATCACTTATGAAATTCTTGCATAGAGATGATTTAGGCATGTAGGATTAACCCATTTTTGGCCTGACTATATTCTCCATACCTTCAGTTTTCCCATAGTGCTCGTTTGTGCCTTAATCCTCTTTCTTGATAATTTTAAACCACTAAATAATGAGCCTGCGCCATTTTAGCCTTCTTTTGTCCCACTGAAAATATGCAAGTTATGTTGAAAGTTTATTGTGATAAGTGCTTCATGTATGGTGGGAGTGATATCTGCTGAGAAAAAAATAGTGAAAGGTCCTTAGCAGAAATTAAAAGAAAAGGAAAAAAAAAAGAAGAGAAAAAGAAAAAAATCAGAAAAGCTCTGAAAAAAAAAAGAAAAAAATGAATTAAAGGGCTGTTGTTAATTGTTGGAATTTGTTTGTTACCCTGCATGGTGGAAGTTGAGCATAATTTGTATGGAATGATGGTTGATGCATGGATGGACTTACTTGCATATTTTCGATCTTCTGAGCCTATTTTATCCATTCTTTTTATCCTACCTATGCGCCATAGCCCCGTTACAACCCATCAAAGTCCTTTTGATATATGCATGAGTTTTATTTTGTGGTGGAGATAGTGACATATGGGCAAACTTATGCTTGAGAGTGTCAAGTTGCGATTTGTGTGAAATAATTCTGTCCTTATATTCTTTTGAGAGAATGGGAGTGAAACTTGGTGAGGCAGGATTCGTTTTGCATGATTTTGACTTGAATGAAGAGCATTTACACAATTTTTGAAACAAGAGAATGGTTGGTGGATTGATGAAGATTGTATCTTGATCTTGACTAAGATTTTTGTCTATTGAATTGTTGCCAATTTTTATTTTGAGTCTTGTTTAGTATCAGTTTATTTTCTTGTTTTCGAATAAATTATGCTCGAGGGCGAGCATTGTCTAAGTGTGGGGGAGTTTGATTGGGCGTGTTTTGATCATATATTTTAGAGTAATTTTGCGTCATTTTTGGTCTTAATGTCTATTTAATCACGTTTATGGAATTAATTGCATGCTTCTTGGTCTATTGTAGGTTTTGATCTTAATTTGGAGGAATAAGCATGATTTTAGAGGATATTTGAAGCCTTGAAGTTGTTGAGAGGAAGTTTTGGCATGTGCGAATATCGGGCAGTATGGGCATACCGCCTGCTGCGTACTACAGCTGGAAGTTCTCTGCGTTTGGAAAGTTTTGGAAGCTGATTTGGACGTGATTATGGGTTGTGCACGAGATTACTTCTTAATTTTGGGCCATGGACTCTTAATTGAAGGATTTTATCTTTATTTTATTATTTTCCTAGTTAGATTAGAATTAGGGATTTTATTTCCTTATTAATATAATTCTTATTAGGTATTTAAATAGACCCCTTAGGGAGCAGACGGAGAGAGGTTTTTTACGTTTTCTACTTCTCCTTCTTCTTCCTAGCGATATTTTCTGTTTTCTCCATGACTTCTAGCTTGAATTTGTCTATGAATTCAAGCTAAACACTTTTATTCCGGTGAAGATTAAGGAAGCCCTAGTGTGATTTATTCTGTGAGATCTAAATTTGATTTTTCTCCTTTAATTCTATGCAAGCATCTGTGATTCTCTGTGTTTAATGTTGTTAATTATTTCGATTCTGCTAGATAGTTGCAAATATTTAGTGGATCGTAATTAATTAGTAGCCAATTAAATCGGCCATCCGTAATTGTGGTTTAGATTTGATTTGTGGTAAATTGATTCTTCAGAATCAAGGGAAGAAACGATCTTAATTTAATAATCCTGCGTCAGAGTTTATTGATTTTGAATCGGGTCTCTCTAGTTGTTAATGCTGTCGGCTCATTAAATCCATAGAGCGTCTCTAGGGTTGTCAGTCGATTAGAGAAGTAATTGGTGAAGCGTCTTCCTGATTACCGAAAAGCTAAGGAGAGATAAGATCGCGTCAGAAGCGTCTTCGGTGGTCATAACCGATTTGTTTGAATGAATTAAAGTTATATTTGCATCGATGAACGGAATAATCAAGCTAGGGTGAAATTAATTGGAAACCGGAATGCTTTTAATATTTGTTAAATACAAATTTCTTGTTAATTAGTTAATTTAGTTTCTTTGCTCTTAAACTCTAAAATCTGTTATTTAATTTAGTATTTTGCAGATTGGAAATTAGGAAAATTCTCGCCGATCCTTTGGGAGACGATCTTGCTTACCACTGTCTGCGCAGTGTGGGCATACTGACCGAGTGTCAGATTTATTTTTGGTGAAAAACGACGCACCAAGCTGCCCTCGTCTAAGCGCTGAGGCTCAGGGTGGTAAGAACGGTATAGAGCCTCATGGTCAAAAGAGTCGAAAACTCGAGGGATCTCACTGGGAGGAGAGAAAGGAGCTACCTCCAGCGGAGGTGCTGGGTACAACTCTGAGATAGGAGGAACTGGAACTAGAGCTAAAGTATCTGTCGGTGGTGAGGGTGAAGCAAAACCATCCGACGGTACAGTGGGCTGAGTGGCAAAAGCACTCGGGTCAAAACCAAAATAGGTCGACTGGGGATCAAAGTATACTGACTCGGGTTCAACCTGCGGAATCATAAACGGAATAGAGTCATCCTGAGGTAAAAACTCAGTCAACTGACCCTCTGCAGGGTAGCGAGTGGGTGGAGGGTACGGTCCTAGCGGCGGTGCTGAGTAACACATGAATCGGGAGCTGATCTCGGCGATAAAACCTCGACAGTCGCCGTAGAGGTTGTGATCCCAGTACTGCTCAGTCACAAAACGAGAAACGAGTGAAGCTGCCCACTCCTGCCATTCCTCTGGAAGAAGAGGAACTAGACGTATGATGCCCTGAACACCTGAGATCTCTGTCTCGCAGATATCCATCCAGACACGATGGAAACGTGCCAAGAACTCGGCTAAAGTCTCACGGTAACTCATCCTGATATGTTGAAACTCTCTCATCGCATCGTCACGACGAGGCGCTGCCATCCTATATAAGAAAAATTTTAAAAATCAATCACACGGAGACTAAATACGTCTCCCAAAGATCCACAATTTCCACATACTCAATATCGCTTCCCATTGATGGTACCAAGCTCACGTTACTTCCCAAAGACAAACAACTCACTTGCTTGCACAATTGTTCCATCATCACGCTTACGAATGCCATCACAAAACAATCTCATCAGAACCTCAGGCTCGTCACACAAGCCACAAATAAAAAGATATAATCATGTACATAAACACATCTCAAGATTCCATTCAAACTTAAAACTTTTAAACGTTAGAAAACTACTAAATACGTACCTGACTTGCCGGATGAGATGAGGTGCTGGACTTTTGTTGTTTAAGACTTAACTAGTCTAGAGATTCAAGTCTAGACTAGACTCAAAAGAAAATTTTAGACTTAGAGCAGACAAGCTGCTCTGATACCACTCTGTCGCAGCCCGACTTAGAGTGAAGATGACTAAGCCGGTGGGTCCCACGACTTACACAATTTATGATTAACCAAAGGATAAGATAACGACCCAAGTTATCGAATAGGAACCAAAATACACCAAATCATACTTTTCGATCAACAAAACATGCTATCAAATCAAAAAGAATCAATCATAGATCGAACAACGACATCATTATTCAAGAACGACAATTCATGTATTCAAGTTCGATCAACGATCAATGATCAACGATAAACGAGTATGGTCAAGAAACTACACCATCTCGTTGTAGAATTAAGCATACTGAAATATAAGGATTTAACAAACTGAAGTCTAAGGTTTAACAAACTGAACCAAGATTTAGAGAATCTATAACATAAGCAACATAACAAAATAACAGAAGTGAAACAATTTCAGAGAGTGTTGCAGCGGAAAACATAAGTTTTGGTTACATGTATGAAGACATATAACCGTGCTCTAACTTAGAATGATAACTCGAGATATCAACAACAACAAAGCCTCGCCCAAAGACACTCCATCTCCATCCGAGCTAACTGCGCACATTTTAGAAATAACATGCAGGGCTGAGTACTTTCGCACTCAGTGAACACATGCCAAAATAATTTAAAAGTTGCTACTTAGAGCTATAGATTGAATACTTGCCATAAAGCATAACACAAGCAAACTTAAAAAAAAACGAACACAATGCATGCCAAAACATTTACTTTCATTATACGAGATCTGCCGGTCAAAATACTATTCATGTATGTACCAAATCTACTATCACTTAATAGTGTTGAGAAGTAGGCCTCCTTCTCAACACACTGTAATCGGCCTACCAAAAGGAAGGCGCACGATTACTAACTGTGCACACAGATCCCACCTTGCGTAGGACCGAATTCGTCTTTCCTTGGTAGATGGTAACATACAAAAACACTTTAAACATTGGCAAGTCAATCAATTTAAAAACATCACATAATCATAATAATATTGTCACATTCGACATTTCTTTAGTTTAGAAAGCCCACCTGTTTCGAAATTGCTGAACTAAACTTTACTTCTCGATTTCCCTTCACTTAATGGTCCCGCTCGGTCCTTCAATTTAAAATTAGGTTTAAACATAAGAACGAGAAAAGTAAAAATCGAGGAATGAGAGATGCTGCTTCGATACTATGATCTTTCTCGGCTTTCTAGGATTTTCACTCTACCACTAACACTTAAACTTTTCTATCTTAAATCTTAGCTCTTAATCAAAATCATCCCAGCTTTAAATAATAAATTCTCGAGCTCTATAAATTTTATTAGGGTTTCTTTAACCCTAATTTAAGCTTTCTCGAGAAAAATTCCGGAAATAAAAATCCGGACTAAAATATCATTACCAAAGAAATTCTACGATCTCCGGAGAAATCAAATCTTCGAATTAAACACACACTTTTCAAATAAAATCCAAACATATAAGCACATAATCCTAAACACATTCATAATCTTTCTCGGATCATCCGAGACGAGATTAACATCTTAAATTATTTAATTTACTTAATTTCTTTACTTTCGGCAAATTAGGACTGCCGAGATATTTTTATTGTCGGAACTTAATTTCTTTCTAAATTCACACGGCGCAATTATCTCAGCGATTTTCTAATTAACCTTAGGTCCGATTATGAAAAAGTGGGGTATTACAAATACGCAGAGACGGCTGCAGAAAACTAGCCGTTGGCAGCTTTATGACGTAAGCTAACCGTTGAACAATTCAAACATTCTGAGCCAGAGTTTGAGCCAGCATACTATCTGGCACAGAATTCAAACAACTCCAAGAAAAATCACCATCTATCAAAAATAATTAACTCATCATTCGTGCTTGCCATCCAGAACCCCAAGCGGAGGGTTTATTCTAAGAACAAATTAGAGAGAACAAATTCCCAAGGCTGCTCTCAATGATTCAAATCTTGAGCATCAAGAGCCTTAGTAAAGATATCAGCCAACTGTTTCTCGGTAGAAACAAACTCCAAATTAAAAACCTTTTCTTCAATCAACTCCCTTATGAAATGATGACGAATGTCAATGTGCTTTATTTAAGAGTGATGAACTGGATTCTTCGAGATATCAATTGCACTCTTATTATCACAATAAAGAGTGAACTCCTTTGATGACACTCCATACTCTCGCAACATTTGGTTCATCCATATTAATTGAGTGCACGCTGAACCTGCAGCTATGTATTCTGCTTCAGTGGACGACAATGATATGTTGTTTTGTTTCTTGCTATGCCAAGAAACCATATTATTCCCAAGAAAGAAACAGCCTCCGGATATGCTCTTTCTATCATCCGGACTTCCAGCCCAATCAGCATCGCTAAAGCCAACAAGTGATGTAGTGTTGTCCTTGCCATACCATATGCCAAAATCACTTGTCCCCTTCACATATTTGATTATATTTTTCACTGCACAGAGATGACTTTCTTTTGGGTCAGACTGAAACCTGGCACAAACACCAACACTGAAGCTTATATCTGGCCTACTTGCGGTCAAGTACAGAAGACTTCCAATCATACTTCGACACACGGATTGATCTACTGAAACACCATCTTTATCCTTGTGCAATTTCACAGAAGTACCCATCGGTGTCTTCGAACTTTAGCATTTTCAAGCCCAAATTTCTTAACCAAATTTTTGGCATACTTCGATTGTGAGATAAATATCCCCTCCTCGGATTGCTTAATTTGAAGTCCCAGAAAATAGTGCAATTCGGCAAATAAGCTCATATCGAACTCCTTGGTCATGTGATCCACAAATTCCTGGATCAAACCCTGTGACACAGACCCAAATATGATATCATCAACATAGATTTGAATAAGAATGATACCTTTTGAATCCTCCTTGAAGAACAAAGTCTTGTCTGATCCTCCATGAGTATATCTTTTTTATATGAGATATTTTGAAAGGGTCTCATACCATGCACGTGGCGCCTGTTTCAATCCGTATAGAGCTTTATTGAGCTTGTACACATGATTGGGAAACTCCGGGTCCACAAATCTAGGGGGCTGCTCAACATAAACCTCTTCATAAAGAACTCTGTTTAAAAAAGCACTTTTCACGTCCATTTGATATAGCTTGAAGTTCATACAACAAGCCATTCCAAGCACTAATCGAACAGCTTCTAAGCGAGTGACTGGAGCAAAAGACTCCTCAAAGTCAATACCCTCCTCCTGAGAGTATCCCTGAGCTACAAGACGAGACTTGTTCCTTGTGATGATTTCTTCTTCATCAATCTTGTTTCGAAAGATCCACTTGGTTTCAATCACAAGAACATCAATTGGACGAGGAACAAGTATCCATACATTACAGCGTATGAATTGGAGAAGTTCTTCCTGCATGGATGCAATCCAATCTTCAATCTGAAGAGCTTCCTTAACATTTTGGGGTGAACTTTTGACACATAGCTAACATAAGTAATATTAGCTACCATCTTCTTAAAATTCTTTTGAATTTTTCGCGTTCTTCTTTCCTCATTAACATCCCCAATCACATTTGACATTGGATAATTTTTGGAAATACGTCATTATGGAGTGGCTGGAACAATTTCATTATTGAATTATTAGATATATTGGTCCCCTCCTGGGCATTATTAACTAAGAATCCACTTCCAGACTGATTATCTTGACTTGATGTGGAAGCTGGCTCAGAAGCTGGCACAGATATCAGCTCCTAATCCACTACATCAGTATCTGTGAAGACAACATTGATAGACTCAATAACAGTCTGAGACGTCTTGTTATACACTTTAAACGCTTTGCTGTTCTTGGAATATCTCAGAAAGATGGTTTCAACTCCCTTATCATCCAACTTTCGTCTTTGTTCTCTATCATTTAGGACGAAAGCAAATCGTTCCAAAGATGTGAAAATGCTTGAAGCTTGGTTTTCTTCCTTTCCAGATTTCATAAGGAGTCTAATAGGTCTTTGGATGAAGATACACACGATTAATGATATAACAAGTAGTACTCATTGCTTAAGCCCAAAATCGATCGACAATATTTTGAGCTGCTAACATGGTGCGCATCATCTCCTGCAATGTGCGATTCTTTCTCTCTACAATCCCATTTTGTTGCGGGGTTTTTGGAGCAGAAAACTCATGCACAATTCCTTTCTCATCACAAAAAGTTTCAAACTCACCCTTTTTCAAATTCTTTACCGTGATCACTCCTTATCCTTCTTAAGGGAATACCTTTTTCCAGTTCCAACTTAAGACATAGTATTTTGAAGTACTGAAATGCTTCTGACTTGTCGCGAAGAAATTCCATCCAATTAAACCTTGAAAAGTCGTCTACGCACACGAGTATATAGCTTTTCTTTCCTATGCTTTCAGTTGGCATTGGTCCCATGAGATCCGTATACATGAGATCAAGTATATGGGATGTAGTGATACTTTGAACTCTTTTGTGACCAACATGAACTTGCTTACCTATTTGACAGGGGACCACAAACCTTTTCAACATC
Source organism: Agastache rugosa (assembly GCA_031470985.1). Taxonomy (NCBI): domain Eukaryota; kingdom Viridiplantae; phylum Streptophyta; class Magnoliopsida; order Lamiales; family Lamiaceae; genus Agastache; species Agastache rugosa. The sequence goes on from CM062604.1 coordinate 21,585,639, forward strand.
TATTTGAAGTTTTGGAAGATCATGAACAACTTCAATCTGAATTAGCTTCTTGATGTTCCTAAAACTGGTGTGTCCCAGTTTCTGATGCCAAATTCCTATCACAGACTTGCTGGCTCGAAAGCAAACTTTAGTTGGACATGCGATGTAACAATTATCACTTGATCGATTTCCAGTCAAATAATCGACCCCATTACGAGTGACCAAACACTTGGATTTAGTGAAAGTGACAGACATACCTTTATCACATAGCTGACTGATACTTAGGAGATTAGCTTTAAGACCATCAACGCGGTAGACGTCATTTAGAGGAGGCATACCGGGGATGTTCAAAGTTCCTTTTCCAACGATATTCGATTGAGTTCCATCACTAAATGTAACATGATCGTTGGTGACCTTTAAAACATTGCATAGGAATTTGGAATTTCCAGTCATGTGCCTAGAGCAAGCACTATCCATGTACCACCTATTATCAGTTCTTGCCCAAAGATATGTGCGAGCAACATAAGCTTTATAATTCCGGCTGGATGTCGACTTTCTTCTTCCATAATTCATGGTTTTTCTTTAATCAGCCAAATAGAATCTGCATTTGGGCCTGATATGACCTGTACGACCACAGTATTGACAAACATGAACAAAATGATCATTATAACCATGATTAATATGAAACTGTCCTTGATGTGGGAACTCAAAACCGGAGTTCTGAGCTGGCCTTCGAGCCTGATGACTTGGATCAACTTTTCTTGCAGAATTAGTCTTCTGACCTTGATGTTAAGCTTTTGGCTGATTACCATACTCCTTATCTTTGGCATGGACAAAAGTCCTTTGTTTGTTGGCATCAATTGGTTGCCATTGGTAATTCTCATATCCAAGACCTGCTTTGCTTGAAGACGCTTGCCCTGTCTCCAGAATGTGATCTAGCTTCTTGGTTCCATTTGTCATCATCTTGATGACTTTATTGAAGTGGTCTAGCTCTTTCGTTTTTCTCACATTATCTTCTCTGAGATGAGAAACCTCTGCAATAAGATCATCATTGGCAGATTTCAAGTTATCTCTTTCTTGACAAGCTTCGATAACTTGAACTTTAAAGATGTCCCTTTCACGAACAACTTCGTTGATCTTCTCCTTCAACTGATTGTTTGAACTTCCAGCTTCTTCACACTTCGATTTGAGAATCTCGAAACTTTTGATCATCTCGTCTTCATCTACTTCATCTTCTCCGCTATCATCAATCTCATCTTCCGGAGTAGTGCTAGAGTCTTGGATTTTAGAAGAATGAATGGTAGCAACATTTGCAGTCTTATCTCCTTCTTTATCACTGCCACTATCATCAGTCTCATCATCATTGTGAGTAATATTATATGACTTTTTCTGTCTCTTTAAGAAGCTTGGACATTCGCTTTGAATGTGTCCATATCCATCACATTCAAAGCATTTCGGACCAGATTTTAAAGTGCCTAATTTTTCACCTTTGTCCTTGAATTGAGTGCTAACTGTGCTTCTCTTTGATGAACTTTGTCCTGTTCCTTTCTTTGCTGGTTTCTTGAATAATTTAATGTAGTTCTTAACCAGCAAAGCCAAGGTCTCTGCAATCTTTTCTTCATCCATAGGCTCAGATTCTGACTCAGGATTCCAATTATGAGCTACGAAAGCTACACATTTCCTCTTGTCAGATGTCTCACTCCTTTTTCCCATCTCAAAAGTTCTTAATGAACTAATCAGCTGATCAAGCGAAAGGGTGGATAAGTCTTGCGCTTCTTCAATAGCAGCAACCTTGTATTCAAAACTGTTGGGAAGAGATCTAAGAACCTTTCGAACCAACTTTTCATCAGACATTTTCTCACCAAGAGCAAAACTTTCATTTGAGAGAGCAAGAAGTTTCGCATGGAAATCACCAATTACTTCAGATTCTTCCATTCTCAGACTTTCAAACTGCGAGGTAATTTGTTGAAGGCGCTGTCCCTTAACTTTACTGTTTCCCTCGAAAGAACTTTGAAGAGTATCCCACGCCCTTTTTGCAGTATCGCAAGTGGAAATTAAGGCAAAAATTTGCATACTTACAGCGGATTGAATGGCATTTAGGGTTTTCTAATTCATCCCAGATTCCTTGCGCTCTTCCTCTGTCCAATCTTTTCTATATTTAGGGGTTATGTTGTCTTCTTGTAAAGAAACATTCCACCCAGATTCAATGGTAGTCCAAGCACTCTCATCAGTGGATCTGATGTGGGTCGTCAGTCTGACTTTCCAATATCCATAATTTGAAGCATTCAGAATAGGAGGTTTTGACACAGCATGTCCACTTGTAGACATTGTGGCTCAGAAACAGCAACAGAAGGTGTAATTTGACCCTGGATCAACACCTGTAGATTCGGTGTACCGCTCTGGTACCAATTGTAATTACGTAAACGTGCATCCGTTGCTTTTAACACAAACTGTCACTGTTATACTTAGCTCAGAAAGTAAAACAGAAAGTAAAAACTGAACCATAAAAGGACACACAGAATGGTAACCCAGTTCGGTTAATCAACCTACGTCTGAGGGGCCACGCCCAAGAGAGAACCAGTCCATTATCGAAAGTTACAGTTATAAAGGAACTTACTCATACATGTCTCCAACATTATGACGCCTATTCACTCACACCCTTCCCGATCAAGCATGAATTGGTGATTGTAAGTGCACCACTCACAATCTAAGTCCAAGCCGCAACTTGACACTCAACCATCTTACAAGTGTTTATCTATGAAAATAAACGCTCTCAAGAATACAATAAAAATACTATGAAAGTATAACGCTATGATAATGAACAATAGCAGTGGCGGCCACTCTTCAATGTATCTTGGTGTAGATATATATAGGTCTTGAGAAACCTTAGATATGCTCTCCACCTCCTTTGCCCTAGTTTCCTTATGCATGGAAACTTCCTTTGAAGATATGCCTTGTGGAACAATTAAGTATATCTGCAATATAACATCTTTTCAGCGTCAAACATGAATAAGGCAAAGATCTCCGCAAAATCCGCATAAATGTAGAAAGAATATTTCAGATCTGTTCCACAACGAACTAGCTCAGACTGAAGCATAGAAACCAATTTTTGTCGTCACACAACTCAAAAACACTTCAATCAATTATATTTCTACATAAACTTGCCAACTTCAATTGAGCTACCAGCTCGAATCTAATAGTATTAGACTATATGCAGTTGAGAGTTAGTTAGAATCGAGTCAGTTACTAGTTGCTGATGTGGCAAAGCAGTTAAGACGTTAGGTGATTAAGTTAAGCAGCTATCTTGTAATCTCTATAAATAGAGAATTGATAATGAATTGAAAGTGATCTTTTCCCTCATCAAAATATGGCTTAGCTCACATTTAACACTTTGATGTGTTTCTTTAGGGTGTGAAGCGTTGGTGGAAAAATGTTCATTTCTATGAACATCCAAGAAAAGATAATCCAGCCTACAGGCAAGAAGGTTTAATACGGAATGATAAGAAGATTCAATTTTGCCCTGCATTTGGAGCAACAATGCAGCCAACGACGTCGTTCCATGTGAAGGAACGATTGATCGCTGCTTCATGTGGAAAGATGCTCCGTGGCCATGGTCATATCTAATTGCACCAAAAGCATCTACCTACAAAAATCATGTATAATATATATATATATATATATATATATATATATATATATATATATATATATATATTATAAACTATATGAGAAATGCAGTCATGCATGTACGTAGCATTGGACCACAAGAGGCGATGATTGTAGCGCTATTGCGGCACAACGGACTCCACCAACAAGCAACTGCTTGGCATCTGTTCTCCCATTATATTGTAATAGGTATTCGATAACTAGTATTTCCTCCGTCCACGAAAAAGAATCTTATTGTGTGCTGGACACATGTTTTCATAAAGTTGTAAAGTGGAATAAAGATATAATTTGTAGGGGTAATGTAAAGTGGAATAAATGTACAATTTGTAGGAGTATGTGGAATAAAGGTATAATCCATAAACGACAAAAATAGGTAAATATAGGAGAGTATAATAGTCCATAAAGTAAAGTGAAACTCTTTTTCGTGAACAAATAAAAATGGATAAGTAGAACTCTTTCTTATGAGCATCCTTAAATATTTGAATACATTTACAATTTATGAAGCCAGTTTATTATGTAAATATCGACCGTCCTTAGCAAGTATACTTTTTTTTATTATTTTTTATTATTATATTTTCAGGGGAAACAATTCAAGTATTTCTAGTACACATGCTATATATTTATTAAGAAAAATAATGATTCAAGATATGCAGAGTTAATGTTTTCTTAATATATATATGTCAATACAAATAAATTCAATTAATCACTGAAGTTTTAACCCCAAGAGAGAAAACTCAAAAGAATCTATTTCAGTTCAACAGTGTTACGGGATGGTGGAATACTAATGATATCCATACCTAAATTTGTCCGAATACATCACTGAAATCTCCTTGATCTGTTTCCGAATAAGTGTCATATTTTAAAATTCTATAAACAAATGATGTCGAAACTGTTATTTTATCTTTGTCATCTTTGCAAATTCTTTAGTATATTTGACGACAAGCTTCTAGCAAGTCTCACGGCCACTGCAATTGCATTTTATACTTTGCGTCTACTTACTAAATACTGTATGTAATTTCGATGGCAGGGTAAAATATATCATGAAAAGAAAACTGGAAAATGTCGATCAAAGTCTACGAACAACATAATAAGACAAATTGGATTATTTTAATTCAACAGCTTATCATTGCTGCTTATAAAGATTAGATTTAGATTGTAGGCAACTTGATGCATGCATTTCGTGTAGATGATTTTAATTGAAAAATAGTATAATTATTCATTCAAACTACAATGATGTCCCGACGCACAAGGAAATTCCACATGTAGGGATCGAGAGGAAGAAAACCTGTTAGATTCGAGCTGGTAGCTTAATTGAAGTTGGCAAGTTTATGTAGAAATATAAATGACTGAAGTGTTTCTGAGTAGTGTGAAGACAAAAATTGGTTTATGAGCTTCAGTCTGAGCTAGTTTGGCGTGGAACAGAATGGAACAGATCTGAAAGATTCTTTCCATATTTACGCGGATTTTGCGGAGATCTTTTCCTTATCCTTGTTTGACGCGGAAAAGATGTTATATTGGTGATATAATTAATTGTTCCACAAGGCATATCTTCAAAGGAAGTTTTCATGCATAAGGAAACTAGGGTAAAGTAGGTGAAGAGCATATCTAGGGTTTCTCAAGACCTATATATATCTACACCAAGACACATTGAAGATGGATGCCGCTGCTATTGTTCATTATCATAGCGTTATACTTTCATAGTATTTTTTATTGTATTCTTGAGAGCGTTTATTTTCATAGATAAACACTTGAAAGAGGGTTGAGTGTCAAGTTGCGGCTTGAACTTAGATTGTGAGTGGTGCACTTACAATCACCAATTCACGCTAGATCGGGAAGGGTGTGAGTGAATAGGCGTCATAAGGTTGGAGACCTGTATGAGTAAGTTCCTTTGTAACTGCAACTTTCGAAAGTGGACTGGTTCTCTCTTGGGCGAGGTCCCCAGACGTAGGTTGATTAACCGAACTGGGTTACCATTCTGTGTGTCATTTTATGGTTCAGTTTTTACTTTATGTTTTACTTTCTAAGCTAAGTATAACAGTGACTGTTTGTGTTAAAAGCAACGGATGCACGTTTACGTAATTACAATTGGTACCATAGCGGTACACCGAATCTACAGGTGTTGATCCAGGGTCAAATTACGCCTTCTGTTGCTGTTTCTGAGCCACAATGTTTTCAAGTAGACATGCTGTGTCGAAACCTCCTATTCTGAATGCTTCAAATTATGGATATTAGAATGTCAGACTGACGGCCCACATCGGATCCATTGATGAGAGTGCTTGGACTACCATTGAATCTGGGTGGAATGTTCATTTACAAGAAGACAACATAACCCCTAAAGATAGAAAAGATTGGTCAGAGGAAGAGCGCAAGGAATCTGGGATGAATCGGAAAGCCCTAAATGCCAATCCGTTGTAAGTATGGAAATTTTTGCCTTAATTTCCACTTGCGATACTGCAAAAAGGGCGTAGGATACTCTCCAAAGTTCTTTCGAGGGAAACAGTAAAGTTAAGGGACAGCGCATTCAACAAATTACCTCGCAGTTTGAAAGTCTGAGAATGGAAGAATCTGAAGTGATTGGTGATTTCTATGCAAAACTTCTTGCTCTCTCAAATGAAAGTTTCGCTCTTGGTGAGAAAATGTCTGATGAAAAGTTGGTTCGAAAGGTTCTTAGATCTCTTCCCAACATATTTGAATACAAGGTTGCTGCTATTGATGAAGCGCAAGACTTATCCACTCTTTCGCTTGTTCAGCTGATTAGTTCTTTAAGAACTTTTGAGATGGAAAAAAGAAGTGAGACATCTGACAAGAGGAAAGGTGTAGCTTTCGTAGCTCATAATTGGAATCATGAGTCAGAATCTGAGCCTATGGATGAAAAAAAGATTGCAGAGACCTTGGCTTTGCTGGTTAAGAACTACAGTAAATTATTCAAGAAACTAGAAAAGAAAGGAACAGGACAAAGCTCATCAAAGAGAAGCACAGTTAACCCTCAATTCAAGGACAAAGGTGAAAAACTAGGCACTTTAAAATCTGGTCCGAAATGCTTTGAATGTGATGGATATGGACACATTCAAAGCGAATGTCCAAGCTTCTTAAAGAGACAGAAAAGTCATATAATATTACTCACAATGATGACGAGACTGGTGATAGTGGCAGTGAGGAAGAAGGAGATAAGACTGCAAATGTTGCTACCATTCATTCTTCTAAAATCCAAGACTCTAGCACTACTCCGGAAGACGAGATCGATGAAAGCGGAGAAGATAAAGTGGATGAAGACGAGATGATCAAAAGTTTCGAGATTCTCAAATCGAAGTGTGAAGAAGCTGGAAGTGCAAACAATCAGTTGAAGGAGAAGATCAACGAAGTTGTTCGTGAAAGGGACATCTTAAAAGTTCAAGTTATCGAAGCTTGTCAAGAAAGAGATAACTTGAAATCTGCCAATGATGATCTTATTGCAGAGGTTTCTCATCTCAGAGAAGATAATGTGAGAAAAACGAAAGAGCTAGACCACTTCAATAAAGTCATCAAGATGATGACAAATGGAACCAAGAAGCTAGATCACATTCTGGAGACAGGGCAAGCGTCTTCAAGCAAAGCAGATCTTGGATATGAGAATTACCAATGGCAACCAATTGATGCCAACAAACAAAGGACTTGTGTCCATGCCAAAAAAAAAGAGTATGGTAATCAGCCAAAAGCTCAACATCAAGGTCAGAAGACTAATTCTGCAAGAAAAGTTTATCCAAGTCATCAGGCTCGAAGGCCAGCTCAGAACTCCGGTTTTGAGTTCCCACATCAAGGACAGTTTCATATTAATCATGTTTATAATGATCATTTTGTTTATGTTTGTCATTACTGTGGTCGTACAGGTCATATCAGGCCCAAATGCAGATTCTATTTGGCTGATAAAAGAAAAACCATGAATTATGGAAGAAGAAAGTCGACATCCAGCCGGAATTATAAAGCTTATGTTACTCGCACATATCTTTGGGCAAGAACTGATAACAGGTGGTACATGGATAGTGCTTGCTCTAGGCACATGACTGGAAATTCCAAATTCCTATGCAATGTTTTAAAGGTCACCAACGATCATGTTACATTTAGTGATGGAACTCAATCGAATATCGTTGGAAAAGGAACTTCGAACATCCCCGGTATGCCTCCTCTAAATGACGTCTACCGCGTTGATGGTCTTAAAGCTAATCTCCTAAGTATCAGTCAGCTATGTGATAAAGGTATGTCTGTCACTTTCACTAAATCCAAGTGTTTGGTCACTCGTAATGGGGTCGATTATTTGACTGGAAATCGATCAAGTGATAATTGTTACATCGCATGTCCAACTAAAGTTTGCTTTCGAGCCAGCAAGTCTGTGATAGGAATTTGGCATCAGAAACTGGGACACACCAGGTTAGGAACATCAAGAAGCTAATTCAGGTTGAAGCTGTTCATGATCTTCCAAAACTTCAAATAGATGTTGAAAAGGTTTGTGGTCCCCTGTCAAATAGGTAAGCAAGTTCATGTTGGTCACAAAAGAGTTCAAAGTATCACTACATCCCATATACTTGATCTCATGCATACGGATCTCATGGGACCAATGCCAACTGAAAGCATAGGAAAGAAAAGCTATATACTCGTGTGCGTAGACGACTTTTCAAGGTTTAATTGGATGGAATTTCTTCGCGACAAGTCAGAAGCATTTCAGTACTTCAAAATACTATGTCTTAAGTTGGAACTGGAAAAAGGTATTCCCTTAAGAAGGATAAGGAGTGATCACGGTAAAGAATTTGAAAAATGGTGAGTTTGAAACTTTTTGTGATGAGAAAGGAATTGTGCATGAGTTTTCTGCTCCAAAAACCCCGCAACAAAATGGGGTTGTAGAGAGAAAGAATCGCACATTGCAGGAGATGATGCGCACCATGTTAGCAGCTCAAAATGTTGCCGATCGATTTTGGGCTGAAGCAATGAGTACTACTTGTTATATCATTAATCGTGTGTATCTTCGTCCAAAGACCTATCAGACTCCTTATGAAATCTGGAAAGGAAGAAAACCAAGCTTCAAGCATTTTCACATCTTTGGAACGATTTGCTTTCGTTCTAAATGATAGAGAACAAAGGCGAAAGTTGGATGATAAGGGAGTTGAAGCCATCTTTCTGAGATATTCCAAGAACAGCAAAGCGTTTAGAGTGTATAACAAGACATCTCAGACTGTTATTGAGTCTATCAATGTTGTCTTCACAGATACTGATGTAGTTGAAGAAGATAAAGACGATCAGGAGCTGATATCTGTGCCAGCTTCTGAGCCAGCTTCCACATCAAGTCAGGAGAATCAGTCTGGAAGTGGATCCTCAGTTAATAATGCTCAGGAGGGGACCAATATATCTAATGAATCCGATAATGAAATTGTTCCAGCCACTCCATCACGACGTGTTTCCAAAAATCATCCAATGTCAAATATGATTGGGGATGTTAATGAGGAAAGAAGAACGCGGAAAATTCAAAAGGATTTTAAGAAGATGGTAGCTAATATTGCTTATGTTAGCTATGTGTCAAAAGTTCTTCCCAAAAATGTTAAGGAAGCTCTTCAGATTGAAGATTGGATTGCATCCATGCAGGAAGAACTTCTCCAATTCATACGCTGTAATGTATGGATACTTGTTCCTCATCCCATTGATGTTTTTGTGATTGGAACCAAGTGGATCTTTCGAAACAAGACTGATGAAGAAGAAGTTATTACAAGGAACAAGTCTCGTCTTGTAGCTTAGGGATACTCTCAGGAGGAGGGTATTGACTTTGAGGAGTCTTTTGCTTCAGTCACTCGCTTAGAAGCTGTTCGATTACTGTTTGGAATGGCTTGTTGTATGAACTTCAAGCTATATCAAATGGACGTGAAAAGTGCTTTTTAAAATGGAGTTCTTAATGAAGAGGTTTATGTTGACCAGCCCCCTGGATTTGTGGACCCGGAGTTTCCCAATCATGTGTACAAGCTCAACAAAGCCCTATACGGATTGAAACAGGCGCCACGTGCATGGTATAAGATCCTTTCAAAGTATCTCATATCAAAAAGATATACTCGTGAAGGATCAGACAAGACTTTGTTCTTCAAGAAGGATTCAAAATGTATCATTCTTATTCAAATTTATGTTGATGATATCATATTCGGGTCTGTATCACAGGATTTGATCCAGGAATTTGTGGATCACATGACCAAGGAGTTCGATATGAGCTTATTTGCCGAATTGCATTATTTTCTGAGACTTCTAATTAAGCAATCCGAGGAGGGGATATTTATCTCACAATCGAAGTATGCCAGAAATTTGGTTAAAAAATTTGGGCTTGAAAATGCCAAAGTTCGAAAAACACCGATGGGTACTTCTGTGAAATTGCACAAGGATAAAGATGGTGTTTCAGTAGATCAATCCTTGTATCGAAGTATTATTGAAAGTCTTCTACTTAACTGCAAGTAGGCCAGATATAAGCTTCAGTGTTGGTGTTTGTGCCAGATTCCAGTCTGACCCAAAAGATAGTCACCTATGTGCGGTGAAAAATATCATCAAATGCGTCAAGGGTACAAGTGACTTTGGCATATGGTATGGCAAGGATAGTACTACATCTCTTGTTGGTTTTAGTGACGCTGATTGGGCTGGAAGTCCGGATGATCGAAAGAGCACCTCCAGAGGTTGTTTCTTCCTTGGGAATAATATGGTTTCTTGGCATAGGAAGAAACAAAACAGCATATCCTTGTCTTCCACCGAAGCAGAATACATTGTTACAGGTTTGGCATGCACTCAATTGATGTGGATGAATCAAATGTTAGGAGATTATGGAGTGCCATCAAGGAATTCACTCTTCACTGTGATAACAAGAGTGCAATTGATATCTCGAAGAATCCAGTTCATCACTCTAAGACAAAGCACATTGATATTCGTCATCATTTTATAAGAAAGTTGATTGAAGAAACGGTTCTTAATTTGAAGTTCGTTTCTACCGAAAAACAGTTGGCCGACGTCTTTACTAAGGCTCTTGACGCCTCAAAATTTGAATCATTGAGAGCAGCCTTGGGAATTTGCTCTCTCTGATTCATTCTTAGAGTAAACCCTCCGCTTGGAGTTCTGGATGGCAAGCACGAATGGTGAGTTAATTATATTTAATATATGGTGATTTCTCTTGAAGTTGTTTGAATTATGTGCCAGATAGTATGTTGGCTTAAACTCTGGCTCAGAATGTTTGAATTGTTCAATGGTAAGCTTACGTCATAAAGCTGCCAACGACTAGTTTCTTGCAGCCGCCTCTGCGTATTCCGAGCTGCTTCCGGTTTCGTTTGAATTTTTCGGTCGTTAATGATAAGGATGAGATTTAAAAGTAATATATATCTCATTCCTAATTTATTGGGATTCGATTCTATCTATTTTTGGAGAGGATTTTTCAGTCGCCATTTATTTTCTTTAAATTCTCCACATCGATGTCTTTGAGTATTCATTCTCGCTTTCGCTTTGTGATTACTTTCTCTCAAGCCCTCGTTGCTGCTTATTTGTAATCTTTCATCCCCTTCTCTTTCATGGCGTCCGGTCGTTCTGTTGGTTCCAGAGATTCTCAACGATTCTCTAATGACTCTATAGAGAGAACCTTCTCTGATGTTCCCGATGAGTCAGATGCTTCTCGCAGGGGGAGAAAGCGAGCCATCTCAGAGTCTTCTTCTGAGAAAGAGACACCCCTGAAGACTCCATCTCCATCTCAGGAGGTTGCTGCTGACTCCGATCATGAAACGGTCGGAGAAGAGACGATGAATACACCTCTAGTGGTTCTAAAGAAGAAGATGAAAGGCACACCAAAAGCGATGAAGGCTATTCCTCAAAAGTCTGCTCGTTCCGGGTCGTTGTTTCGCAAGCCCGCCGATTTCCATGGCGGATCTCACCGTGAAAAGTCTCAAGTGTCTATTCCGAATGTGATACCTATTTTTGAACAGGTTGCTGAGGAAGGTGGTACTGCTGGTGCTGATGTTGGTGAGAAAGCACCGTCAGTTGAAGTTGTTTTTGATGTCCAGGCTCAGAAGCAAGATTCTGTTCCAGTGGTTGAGCCAGCAAAAAAAGTTGTTGGGTCAAAGAAAAAGGATTTTTTGGCTAAAGGAAGTGCTCGAAAAAATCCTGAGCCTCAGAAGCCGAGAAAGAAAGCTAGGGTTATTCTCTCTCCCCTGCAAATTCGTGAGCTTAATCCTGCAAAGCATACGAGGTCTCAATTACTGAAGGAGACTTTGGAAGATGGGGGAAAGGAAAGGTGAAGGTGGACGATCTCCCACCTAGAAGAAAGAGCACTCGCAAACAGAAGCATGTGGTTGACGTTGAGTCAGGCTCTGAAAATGCTCTGGATAGTGATGCTGGAAATTCGAGGCAGACCACTCCTTCTCGCTCTGCTGGTGTTTCAAGAGTGCCTATTCATCCCTATGGTGGATCTGATCCGTCTGTGTTCAAGTCAGATCATCATCGTGAGTCTTGGGGAATTGTGCTTCAAAAGAAGCTCATTGTGGAGAAGTATGTGAAGAAGGAGTTCATCGAAAGAACTGGACTTGTTGAAAGATTGAGGGATGCCAACTGGGATCAAACCATATATCATTTGCGAAGGTTTGTGCCAGCTGTGGTGTTGGAGTTCTACTGCAACATGTCCAAGAGTATCAAGGACCCAACTTCTCCAGAGCGTTTCAAGGTGTATGTCCGGGGTAAGTACATCGATTTCAATCCTGCTATCTTTAGTGCATTCGTTGATCGTGAAGAAAATGCATTTGTTGATCGAGAAGTCAGCCTTGATCAAGCTGCGAAAGGGCTGACTGGTGGTTTTTAAAAGAAGTGGCCGAAAGATGGTAGCATCAGTGGTACTCACTTGTCGATGAAGTATGCTATTTTGCATAAAATAGCGGTGGTAAATTGGGTTCCCTCCAGTCATACCTCTACGGTGGAAAAAGAATTAGGGATAATTCTGTACAAGATTGGTTTGTTTGAAGACTTCGATTTCGGGAAGTTGGTGTTTAATCATGTTACCAACCATGCTGATGATTTGAAGAAGGCGAAGTGTTTGGGTTTTCCCAGTCTGATTTTTGGAATTGTGCAGTCTCAGTTTCCAGATGTGGTTCGTGATGGTGACATCTGGAGTGATGAACCTAAGCCTTTCAGGTTCAACGAAAAGTTATTCAATGAGGTGAATCACTTTAAGGATATCTCTCGTCCTGCTTTTCATATGAAGCCTCAGTTCAAGACGTCTGTGCCAGTCCCTGCACGTTCCCTACCTAAAGCTCGTGCTCTCTCTGAACGCATGCTTCGCGAGCTCCGTCGTGAATTTTTCTCACTTGGCAAAACTATCAGATATTTGAAGTTGCGTCAAGATTCCATAGCATCCTTGATTTATGATGCTACTGTTCCAAATGTTGCTGCTGAAGATAAAGGAGGACCTTCAAAGGTTCAAGAGCCTGTGCCAGATGCTAAGCCTGAATTTTCTGGCACCGAAACTGAAGAAGAAGAAAAAGATGAAGATCTGGATCTTGGTGATGAGGAATCTGGTTCTGAGAAGGCTGAAGATTCTAAAGAAGATAGCTAAGTTCGGGCTATAAATCAGATGAGGAAGGCGGGTTCTGTCTCTCCTACTTTGTAGATTTGTTTTGATTTGGATTTCTATCTTTTGTCATTTCTGTGAGACAAAAAGGGGGAGTAAGTAGATTTTTGGTTGTTTTTGCTGGTATTAATGAGTGTGTCTCCTTATTTTAGTTCGCTGCTGTTAAGTAATGAAAGTGGAAGTTTCTTCTAATGTTTGCTTGCGGGGGAGTTTCGTTTCAAGAAGTTCAGTTTTTCAATTCTCCCGTTGCGTGGTTTAAAGGGGGAGTTGTGTTTCAAGAGGAAGCTATTCTTGTTCCCATTTAAGTTTGAGGTGGAGCTTCACCATCTCCATGTTGTTTCTCTCGTTGTGAGGTATGGAGATTTTTCATGCTCTAATGTTTGGTTTATTGCTATGAGGTTTTGTCTACATAAATGCCAAAGGGGGAAATTGTTAGATTCGAGCTGGTAGCTTAATTGAAGTTGGCAAGTTTATGTAGAAATATAAATGACTGAAGTGTTTCTGAGTTGTGTAAAGACAGAAATTGGTTTCTGAGCTTCAGTCTGAGCTAGTTTGACGTGGAACATAATGGAACAGATCTGAAAGATTCTTTCCATATTTATGCGGATTTTTCTGAGATCTTTTCCTTATCCTTGTTTGACGCGGAAAAGATGTTATATTTGATATAATTAATTATTCCACAAGGCATATCTTCAAAGGAAGTTTCCATGCATAAGGAAACTAGGGCAAATGAGGTGGAGAGCATATTTAGGGTTTCTCAATACCTATATATATCTACACCAAGACACATTGAAGATGGCTGCCGCTGCTATTGTTCATTATCATAGCGTTATACTTTCATAGTATTTTTATTATATTCTTGAGAGCGTTTATTTTCATAGATAAACACTTGAAAGAGGGTTGAGTGTCAAGTTACGGCTTTAACTTAGATTGTGAGTGGTGCACTTACAATCACCAATTCACGCAAGATCGGGAAGGGTATGAGTGAATATGCGTCATAAGGTTGGAGACTAGTATGAGTAAGTTCCTTTGTAACTGCAACTTTCGATAGTAGACTGGTTCTCTCTTCAGCGTGGCCCCCCAGACGTAGGTTGATTAACCAAACTGGGTTACCATTCTGTGTGTCCTTTTATGGTTCAGTTTTTCTTTGTTTTTTACTTTCTGAGCTGAGTATAACGGTGACTGTTTGTGTTAAAAGCAACGGATGCACGTTTATGTAATTACAAAACCATTTTCAATTAATTTTGTGAACAAAACAACATTGTTTTGTGCTGAGATGAGATGAGAAATACTTTTTCCACCTTAATTTTAAAATCGATGTGTATGTCCATGTGTGAATCTTAAAATTGTATAGCTCTAAAATATTTCACTCTAATTAGCGTGCAATCCGATAGGGCTGACTCAAAATTAAAGGAATATATTAGGTAAATTCAATTTGTAGGAATTCGCTCTTTTATAATAGAATATATATAGATTGAAAATAGCATGCAGTCATTAAATTGAAAACCGGCCCCAGTTGCACAGATCTATACTACTCCGAGTAGTGAAGTGCGTACATAACAAACACTACAAGAAAAACGGTTATAGACAACACATTATAGACCACGGGGATTTTATTTGTGTGGTCTATATTGTTATAGACCAAGGTGGTATCCTTTCCCGTGGTCTATTAGCATTTCAATAGACGACGGGGAACTAAACCCCGTGGTCTATTACCGCTATTGAATAGATAAAGACTACGACTATGCTTTCCCATGGTCTTTTAGCTTAATAGACCACGTCATCAGGCCCCGTTGTCTATCAGCGCCTGAAAGTTAGCGGTTATAGACAACACTGTTTTAAAAGCCCGTGGTCTATGAAAAAACTTAAACACGATATATGAAACACGTTTTCAGCTTGATTTTTTTTAATTGAATCCCTAAATTCCCAAATTTGGGAATTCAATTGCAGACTTGGCCGATGATGGTCCCTGAGCTAGGTATTTGGTGTAGAGGGAGGGTGAATACACCAAATAGATTTCTGAAAACTTTTTCTAGTTTAAATAACAGAGTTGTTGAGCTCAGTAATTAATCCAGCTGAGGAGGGTTAGCTGGACAAATAACTCAGCTGGCGGTGCGGAATGTGGTGGTTTGAAAACTTAGCTCGGTTGGTTAGAAAAACTCAGCTTGAAAAGATTAACTTTATGTTTTCAGTTTAGTCAAGTTGTGCAACTTTCAGAAAGACACAGCTGTCTTTGGAGAGCAGCTGTGTATGCAGTTTTAGATCAAATATGCAATGAGATGATAAAGTTAGTACTAAAACTGAATTTAAAGAGAAAGAAAAGAGCACGAGATTTTTACGTGGTTCGGAGTAACACCTCCTACGTCCATGACCAGGTTCACTGGTAATTCACTACCACTTGGTTTCCAAGTACCAAGCAACTTCACAACTCTAACCCGAGCTGTGTTCCAACAGTTTGCGGGCACTGTCAAGCCTAACCTTTCAGTTTACGGGTACTGAAAAAACCTTACAACCACTTGAATTTCCCGCTTCAAGCAAGCGTTACCTTGACCTAACCTTTCTGGGTAAAGAGGGGTTTGGTTTGGGGTTCCAACTGTGAACAAGTTCTTACAATTAAGAACTTTAGAGTATGATGAACTCGTTCAAAATCTAGGCTTAAGATATACAAAGATTTTGGCCTAGGGATCAGACGAAAAACTAAGCAGTTTCTGAACTAGAAACACTTTAAGATAAAGTGTTCTTTGAACTATGTAGAACTGCTAGAGAGCTTTTGAAAGATTGAGGATTTCAGAGAATGAAAGCTTGTAGAGAGTTTTTCGTATTTGATCCTGAGGTTGAAGACGGGTTTATATAGGTAGAGATTCAAGACTAGCCGTTGGAGGAGCCGTTTGAATCTTACCTACTCTCCTTAAATTCGATATCTGCCGTTGGGCGAATCTGCACCTGTCTTCATTTGTGTCACATCCTAGGTCCTGAAGTCTAGGATGCTGATTCGGCAATCCCTCATTGGTCGAGGCATGTTGACTTCCTCTGACGCCGGGATCTTCTGCCTTTGGAGCTGGCTTCTGGATTCAGAGCTGGATTGGGCAAACTGACTTGAAGTGATGTCTTCAGAGTTAGTTCCTTTTGTTCTGTACAGCTGGACCAGCTGTGTTTTGAACTCAGCTCGAATTCTCTTCAGCTTGATCATGCTCTGCTGAAAGACTCAGCTGAAGATTGACTCCTGCTGTAGACACAACTAGATCGCCTGCTGTCTTTTGCTTCCTGCTGTAGGCACAGTTGGATCGTCTACTGTCTTCTGCTTTCTGAACCTGTAAACCTAGAAAATCTAGAGCTCAAACAGGTGAGCTGGACAACACTACTTAGGATGAAGCGATCATCTATTCGGTTGGAGAATCAGTTGGGTTTTGGTAATAAATCAAAACTTTATAATTTTCCCAACAATTTCCCCCTTTTTGATGATGCCAAAACCTAACTGAGACAACTTATGACGCAGAAAAACTTGTGTTTTATTAATGTAAGAAAATACATCATAAAACAGGAAAAAGAAAGAAAGAAAAAAAATTCTTCAATTCTTCAGTCTTCAATCCTAGTTAGTTGGGTCTTCTCTTCTGCATCCAGTCTTCTTTCTTTTCACTTGTTTCTTCTCCAGCTGGTTCCTCTAGCTCAACAGTTTGCCTCTTCTTTGTCTCATTCTCTTCCCCCTTACTTTCCCCTTTTTGGCATGATCAATCAGGGTGGGAGAGATACAACATTAGCTGTTGCGATGTTTTAGTTTGGTGAAACTGTGGTTGTCAGCTCTGAGCAGCGAGGTCTGGAGTCTCGGTGGCTCAGCTGTTGCATTAGCTGGCTCTTCTTCAATAGCATAAGCCTCAGCTGTGATTACAGACACAGCGTCCTTGGCTTGTTTCAGCTGTGGCAGTCCAGCTGAGTGCTTGGAGGTATGAGTTGGCACTAGAGATGACATCTTCTGAGTAGGGCACAACTTTATTCCTTGCAATTTTTGCTTCTTCAGACTTCATTAGTTTGAATGAGAAAGTCTGATTCAGCACTTGAGGGACTTGAGTATTCCCCTTCCACTTCGAAGTGGTGGGTATTGGGTTCAGCTCATATCATCATCCAGCTGCAAGTGATCATCGGCTGGATGATGTTTTCCATTTGAGCATGGTGCAGGGGCTTGAGCTCCAACTTTCATCTGAAGATCTCAAAGCTGGTGTCCCTGTTGAGCTGAAGGAAATTGAGGAGAAGGCGGTTGAAGTATTCCATCTGTCGTGGGGTTTAAGCTTAGTTGACCAGCTGGAATACGTCGTTGCGGCGTTGATGATGATGATGTTCACGCAGGCGCATGAACTTCTTCTCCACTATAAGAAACCACCGCTTGTGGGCCTTCTGCTCCTCGGAGAGTAATTACGAATTCTCTCTTAATGTCAGCTGGCTTCCCGGCTGACTGACTGAGCACCTTTGACTTGAGTCTTCTGTTTGAAGACGGTGCTTCAGCTTGTTTTGTCTCCTCAAGTTGTTTCCGATTCCCAGCTGGGAAGGAAATAGATGCATGCTGCTTTGTCTCCTGCATCTTTTTCTGTGCCTCCTGTGATGGAGCAAGAGCTTTGACACTACTGCTCTTGAAGACTCCGGCTTTATCAATATCTGGACCAGTTCTGTTGACGGAGTTGTATGTCCCGTTCTCTCTTTTATTTTGAGAGAAACAGTGGGGCGGATGAGGTCTTTTTCCTTTGACATTCCCAGGAAGATATCTGCACCTTCCTGGTGAATGACGTTCTTGAGCTTTGCAGTCTCCCACTGCGTTGGACCGGATCTGTCGATGGGCTTCATCTTTTCCTGGAACTCTGTCTTCTTGAGGTTCCTAAGAGTTAAGCACTCTTATCTTGAAGCTTTGACAGATTCTTCAAGTTTGATCGGCTTCGGGAGATATCTTTCTAGATTCCATGTTCTTCTTCTGCAACTTTTGTTAGTAGAAACAAATAATACCAATTGATGGAAATAAGAAAGAATGCCGAAAAACTTTTTAGGGTTGATGCAATGTTTTATGTATCTCTTCTATCATATTTATATATCTTTCTTGATGAATGGACGATCAAGATTTATCGATTGATAAGAAGATCTACGACTGGGAGAGATTCTCGCGTCATGTCAATTTCTTGTTCAGAAATTGCGAGTTAATGCGTGAGAGAGGACGGTTGGGGCACTTTGACTTTTGCCTCGAAACTCCCATGATTCAGTTCTTTGCAGACTTTTACTTAAATTTGATTAGATATGACAAGATATGATTTGACTGATAACAGATTGAATAGGTGTAGTTAATGTTGTTGCAAACCTCTCAGCTGATCATTGTAGTCAGCTGATACCTCGGTTGAGTGATTGTGCTGAGTGAACTTTGTTCCAGCTGGTTCCCCCTCAGCTGAATAATCCTTCAACTTTGGCGTCTGGTTGAGCTTGATTCTTTTTCAGCTGATACCAGTGATGTCGGTTTTGAATTCCAGCTGTCTACTTCCATTCAGCTGGGTCTGCTTCCATTCAGCTGGGTCTGCTTCCATTCAGCTGGGTGAAGCATCGTCTGGGTTGAGTAATCCAAGTAATCCGCACAGCATTTTGAATCTTGCTTCTATCAGCGGCTTTGTGAGTATATCAGCCCGCTGTATGTCTGTGTGAATTTTCTCAACAATCACATCCTTCTTTTCTACGTGATCTCTGATGAAGTGATGGCGTACGTCCACATGCTTGCATCTTGTGTGATGTACTGGATTCTCTGATATAGCAATCGCACTTGAGCTATCACAGAAAATTGGAATTTGTCTAGTTTTCACTTCATAGTCATCCAGCTGATGTTTCAGTCAGAGAATTTGTGAGCATCCTTCTTCTGATTGCTTGACTTGAAGTCCTAGGAAGAAGCTCATTTCTCCCATCATGGACATTTGGAACTGTTCTGACATCATCTCTCCAAATCTTTGGCATAAGAATGTTGATCTTGATCCGAAGATAATGTCATCTACATAAATTTGAACAACCAGGATGTCTTCTCCTGACTTGATGGTGAAGAGAGTTTTGTCTACTGAGCCCTTCTTGAATCCTTTAGATACAAGGAAATTTGACAGAGTGTCATACCAAGCTCGAGGTGCTTGCTTCAATCCATTTAAGAATGTACACTTCACATCCATTTGATATACCTTGAATTTTTGATGTACTGCATAGGCGAGAAAGAGTCTGATTGCTTCCAATCGCGCTACTGGAGCAAATGATTCTTCGAAGTCAATTCCTTCCTGCTATGTGTAGCCCTTGGCAACCAGTCGAGCTTTGTTTCTGATGATGACTCCCAGGGTATCCAGATTGTTCTTGAATATCCATTTGAGTCCTATGACTTTGACTCCTTCAGGTCTGTCGACCAATTCCCAGACACAATTTCTGAGGAATTCGTTCAGCTCTTCTTGCATGGCGTTAGTCCAAGGCACGCTCTTTAAAGCTTCGAGAATGGATTGAGGCTCCAAAACTTGAGCTACATAACACGCCATTAGAGCTGTATCTTCATCATAGACCGTCAGTTCTAGCTCTACTGAGAGTTGAGCTGTGTCAGCTGCTTCTTGATGATCCGATGAGGCTTGAGCAGCTGAGCTTCTGGTTTTGACTTGGTCAGTTGGTTCTCCAATGATTGCTGATGATGGATGATCTTCAATCCATCTTCTCCTTTTACGAATTTCTTCTTCCAGCTGATTGATGCTAGAAGTGGCAAGATTTCGTCTGGCTTGGAGTTGCTCTGGAGTTAAGTCTTGAGAGATTGATTCTCCTTGAGTTGGATTATGAAGTGACTTCTGTAGAAGCTCTGCTGGAGATGGAGCTGGGGATTCAGCTGTGTCTGGATTTCCAGCTGATGGTATTCCCCCTTGATTTGGCGTTGGAGGTTCTTCTTGATTTCCAGTTGGTGGAGCTTCCCGATTGACTTGAAGTTCCTCCTCTGGCTCATCATCCCAAATTAATGGTTCGGCCAAATTCCTGATTCGATTTTCTTGAGCTCTTGTCTGAATCTGTCTTGAAGATTCTCCTTCATTTCTTCGTTTGATAAAGTCTCTATATTCGAATGATGACTCGTCAAAGGTAACATGTGGAGTTACTTCGACTGTTTGAGTCCTTCTGTTGAAGACTCTATATGCTTTACTCATAGCAGAATAACCAAGGAATACTCCTCGGTCTGTCTTCGCATCGAACGTCTTGAGCTGTATCTTTCCGTTGTTTAGGATATGACATTTGGATCCGAAGACCTTGAAATATCCAATATATGGTATCCTGTTGTTCCAAAACTCATACGGCGTCTTTTCTTGTCTTGATGTGAGTAGGGAGCGATTCTAAGTGAAGTAAGCTGTGTTGATTGCTTCGGCCCAGAACTTCTTTGGAATGGTAGAGCTGGCTAGCATTGAGGTAGCCGTTTCTTTGAGTGTTCTATTTCTTCTCTCAGCTACACCATTCTGCTGAGGTGTGCGTGCTGCTGAGGTTTGATGTTGAACTCCGTTCTTCTTGCAGTATTCATAAATGGTTTCATTTAGAAACTCCGTTCCTCGATCTGATCTGATTGACAATATCTTGCACTCCTTCTGAGTTGACAGTCTTTCCAGCAGGATAGGCAGCTTAGTCCTTGTTTCGCTCTTCTGGTACAGGAATGACACCCATGTGAATCTTGAGAAGTCATCCACTGCGACCAGAGTATATTTTTTGCCATTGAAGCTTGCTGGAGTAACTGGACCAAACAGATCCATGTGAAGGAGTTGGAGTACTCGATCAGTTGACTGAATTGGCTTGAGAGAGAATGAAATTCTTGTCTGTTTTCCTTGTTGACACGCGCTGCACATATGACTTTTGTCATATACTTGATCTGGAATTCCATTAGCGAGCTGGTTCCTAGCCAGTTTGTTGATTGTCTTGAAGTTGAGATGATTCGGCCGTACGTATACACGACAGCTGACTTCATTGCTGCTTTTCGATTCAAGACAAGTCTCCGGAGGGCTGCTGTTCCAGTCAGCAAAGTACATATTTCCTTCTCTTTTCCCTCTTAGGAGTATCTGCTTGGTTTCCATGTGCTTTATTGTGCATCCCTGTGCATCAAACTTGACAGAAAAACCGTTGTCGCAGAATTGGCTAATGGAAAACAAGTTGTGTTGCAATCCTTGTACATAAGAAACATTTGGGATTATAACATTTCTAGTTTTAAATGTACCATAACCTTTGGTTAGGCCTTTGGAGTTGTCACCAAATGTTACTTGAGGGCCTGGACGCTCGATATACTCCTAGAGTAGGTGCTTTAAGTGCGTCATGTGCTTGGAGCATCCACTGTCCAAGTACCATAGCGTTCTCATTGACTTCTCAATTATGCGTCGTTCCCTTGCAACCTATACAAAAGATCAAAGTTTAGGTACCCAGTTTTAATTGGGTCCTTGAGGGTTAGACAGAGATCCTTTAATGACCCAGATCTGCTTGATGACTCGAATTGGGTCATTTGATCTGACAATTCTTCCAGCTGAGTCGATATACACATTCTTTGTGTTCTTCGATTGTTGCTGGCGGGGTCTTGATCTCAGTGTCTTCCTGACTTGATGTTTTGGTCTTCTTTGGTATCCAGCTGAGTACTCAGTCGAGACGATCCTTTGTCTCTGCTGTCTCTTGTGATACTTCAGCTGGAAATGGTTCTCCAGCTGGTAATCATATGATATCCAGCTGGGTATCTCTGATATCTCGGTTGATATCTTTCAAAGTGTTGTTGCTGTTGCTGGTATCTGTAATGTCCAGCTTGTTGTCTTTGTTGAGGTTGAGCACGTTGCTGTCTGATTTGAGCTTGAGGTTGTCTCACAGCTGGCCTTTTTTATGCCTGCTGTGTCCTTGACGGAGCTTGAGAATGTCTCACAGCTGGCCTTTTTTTATGCCTGCTGTGTCCTTGACGGAGCTTGAGGATGTCTCACAGCTGGTCTTCCTGACGCCTGCTGTGTCCTCAACTGTTGATGCTGAGTTGCTGGGATTGGATGTTCTTTGCTCGTACAAACATTACCTTTGTTCCACTCGTGGAGGCAATGTTTGAGGCGTCCTTTGATTCATGGTATCCCAGTCCCGCTTTGAGTGCTGCTGGACGTTGTGCACCTATGATCTCGTCCATTGTTGATGTGGCTTTGATGAGAGCTACTATCTTCTTAGATAGTACTTCTTCGGTGTTTTTCAGCTCAAGGATCTCAGCTGACTTCTTTTCTGATTCAGCTGTGACCTTTTCCAAATCTTCCATCAGTTGTTTCTTCTAATAGTAGAAGTCCTTCATCAGCTGATCTTGTTTCACTATTTTGTCTTTTAGTGAAACAACTTCCTCGTGAAGCTGTGTTGTATCAGCTGCTTCTGATACCTTTTTCTTTTCCAGTTCCACTTTCAGCTGGCATTCTCACACATTATGACGTCAAGGATCTCTTGAAGCTCCTTGGAGTCGTTCATTACTTTTTCTACTAGACTCCAGTCAGGTAGCCCTAATTCTGAAACCTGTATAGAGTGTTCGTGTGATGGTGAGAGGTTAGATAGATCTTGGGTTCGAGACATTACCTCATCTTCATCAATGCCGTCTGTTTGTCCCAAGAAGCACGTATCCCAATCAGGTTCATCATGGGCCATCAGTGCTTCTTCTTCCGAGTCTGAAAATGGCATGTTGGCATCCATTTTGTTGTACTCTGATTCCTCATCGGCGATGTAAGCTCTCCTTCTGTCAGCTGCCTTAGCTTTCAGTTGGTCTTTATCTTTCTTGGACAGCTTTGGACAATCTAGCCGGTAGTGTTCTGGTTCCTTGCAGTTGAAGCAACCTTCTTCTGTTCTTTTGTCAGCTGACTTACATCAGCTGCTGAGTACTTGTCTCTGTAAGTTCTTGCGAACTTCTTGTATTTGCCCTTGCTGGTGTTGAGTCTGTTGTAATTTTTGACCAGCATGGCTATTTCTTCAAGTAGCTCTTCCTTGCTCATGTCCTTCTTGTCCTTCTTCGATGACTCAGCTGACTGCTTGTATGCGGATTTTTCAGAGTTAGCTCTGAACGCAATCTCCTTTGGCGCAGGTGTCAGCTCTTCATCATTTTGATTACTTGAAGATTCTTTCATGGTAATCTTCAAGTTATATTCATTGGCTTTGAGCAGGGAGAACAATCTTTCAGTTGAAAGATCACCTAAGTCACTTCGACTTTGGTGTACCACCTTATATGTGTTCCATTCAGCTGTGAGCGCTGAAAGAACTTTTAGATTTTTTTTCTCGCTGGGTGTATTTCCCAGTTCGGATGGTTTCTATTTCCACCACTATATTAAAGAATCTGAGTTCCATCCCTTCGATTGACTCGTTGACCAGCTGCTTGAAGTTATCAAACTTCTGGCATGCAATAGTGAATTTATTTTCCTTTATCTCCTCCGATCCTTCACATAGCTTTGCTAGGGTTTCCCACATCTCCTTTGCGATTTCGCAGTTGATGATTTTGCTGAGGTAGGCGTTGGAGACCGTTGAAGATATGGTGTTCCTCGCGAAGCTGTCTAGTCCAGCATGCTTCCTTTCTTCTGAGGTATGCTCACTCTTGAGCTTGGGAATGAATGAGCTGATATGTTGGTTGACCACCATCTTGAGTTGGAACAAGCTCGTTCCCTTGTTTGAATATTATGATGGGTCCGTCTGTGATGACGTCCCACATCAAATCATGATGTGCACAGATAAAGCTCTTCAGTCTGAACTTCCATATTGCATAATCGTCGATCGAGAAGGTGGGAAGATTCCTGTTAAGATAAGAATCCATGGAGATATGCACAGTATGTAATATTATGAGTTTTTCACAAAGAGGATCTGTTCAGATGACCACTGACAGATTGTCAAAAGAGATCTCTTGATACAGAAACAGCGGTACGGTGAACCACTGCTCTGATACCAATTGATGGTCCCTGAGCTAGGTATTTGGTGTAGAGGGGGGGTGAATACACCAAATAGATTTCTGAAAACTTTTTCTAGTTTAAATAACAGAGTTGGTGAGCTCAGTTATTAATCCAGCGGAGGAGGGTTAGCTGGACAAATAACTCAGCTGGCGGTGCGGAATATGGTGGTTTGAAAACTTAGCTCGGTTGGTTAGAAAAACTCAGCTTGAAAAGATTAACTTTATATTTTCAGTTTAGTCAAGTTGTGCAACTTTCAGAAAGACACGGCTGTCTTTGGAGAGCAGTTGTGTATGCAGTTTTAGATCAAATATGCAATGAGATGATAAAGTTAGTACTAAAACTGAATTTAAAGAGAAAGAAAAGAGCACGAGATTTTTACGTGGTTCGGAGTAACACCTCCTACGTCCACGACCAGGTTCACTGGTAATTCACTACCACTTGGTTTTCAAGTACCAAGCAACTTCACAACTTCACAACCCTAACCCGAGCTGTGTTCCAACAGTTTGCGGGCACTGTCAAGCCTAACCTTTCAGTTTACGGGTACTGAAAAAACCTTACAACCACTTGAATTTCCCGCTTCAAGCAAGCGTTACCTTGACCTAACCTTTCTGGGTAAAGAGGGGTTTGGTTTGGGGTTCCAACTGTGAACGAGTTCTTACAATTAAGAACTTTAGAGTATGATGAACTCGTTCGAAATCTAGGCTTAAGATATACAAAGATTTTGGCCTAGGGATCAGACGAAAAACTAAGCAGTTTCTGAACTAGAAACACTTTAAGATAAAGTGTTCTTTGAACTATGTAGAACTGCTAGAGAGCTTTTGAAAGATTGAGGATTTCAGAGAATGAAAGCTTGTAGAGAGTTTTTCGTATTTGATCCTGAGGTTGAAGACGGGTTTATATAGGTAGAGCTTCAAGACTAGCCGTTGGAAGAGCCGTTTGAATCTTACATACTCTCCTTAAATTCGATATATACCGTTGGGCGAATCTGCACCTGTCTTCATTTATGTCACATCTTAGGTCCTGAAGTCTAGGATGCTGATTCGGCAATCCCTCATTGGTCGAGGCATGTTGACTTCCTCTGACGCCGAGATCTTCTGCCTTTGGAGCTGGCTTCTGGATTCAGAGCTGGATTGGGCAAACTGACTTGAAGTGATGTCTTCAGAGTTAGTTCCTTTTGTTACTGTCTGTTGGACCATTTGTGTTTTGAACTCGGCTCGAATTCTCTTGACTTGATCATGCTCTGTTGAAAGACTCGGTGAAGATTGACTCTCTTGTAGACACGAATTTGGATCGTCTGTTGTCTTCCTGCTTTGTAGGCACGAATTTGGATCGTCTGCTGTCTTCTGTATCCTGAACCTGTAAACCTAGAAAATCTAGAGCTCAAACAGGTGAGCTGGACAACACTACTTAGGATGAAGCGATCATCTATTCGGTTGTAGAATCAGTTGGGTTTTGGTAATAAATCAAAACTTTATAATTTTCCCAACAGCCGACCACCACCATACTCCAACAACAATTCCGCCGACCGCCACCACTCCTCTTCCCCTCTCTTCCTCTTCTTCGTCCCCACCACTCCTCCGCCTCTATTCATCATCTTGTTCCCCAACGAATTTCTGCCCAAATTCCTCTCATCTCTATTGCAAATCGCCGCCATTGCTTCATTCCTCGCACCACCGCTGCTGCCGTCCTCGCACCACTGCTGTCGTGCGCCGCCCCGCCGCCTTTGCCCTAAAGGTAAGCCCTCCCTCAATGGGTCTCTCCTTTCTCTCTTTCAAGCGATTTGGTCTGAAAAAATAAATAAATAAAAAATTTAAAAAGTTTTCTGCTTTCCTGATTCTCGATTAAAAATTGAAGCCCTAGATTTCTTCAATTTCACACCCAACAAGTTTACATTAAATTCAGACGCGAAGATTTTGCTAGAGATTCCGACAATGAGATAGCAAACAAGATTAATGCTTTAGGCGGTCTGGTTAGTATTCATTTCGCATTATGTTTGACAATTAGGCAAATATATGAAGATAACTCATTCTCTTACTTCTGAATATATTTCGTTCCTTTATATTAAGTTTTTTTACTTATAGTTATAGACCATGGGGTTTCCCCGTTGTCTATTAGCTATATAGATTACGGGGAATTCCCGTGGTCTATAACCGCCCCTAATAGACAACAAGGTTGTAGACCACGGGGATTTTTGTTATGGACCATACGGAATCACAATGGTCTATAACCGTTTTTCTTATTTTTAAAAATATAGGTATGCATTAGTATTTAATTTCAGTAATTAATGTTACAAGTCACAATTCCTGAGTTAATTAATTAAGCAGATATTTAAGTTTTATGTACACTCATGTATGATGCGTGGTGCAGGGTGTGACTGATACTGGCAACCGATAATTTTGGTAATTATTTAAGGCACATTTTTGCCATTAATTCTGGCAATTGTTAAAAACAATCACTTAAATTAATGATAGGATGTCTTTATGTATATTTATTTATGTTATTATCCCTCATTTTATCAAGCTTAACTTTTTTAAATTGGGGAACTTTATTATATTTTATGTTTTGCTAGGTTATTTAAATATACTTTATCTTTTAAAGAAGAATCTCCTACACAGTGTTGGAATTAGTTCCTAAAAAAAATCACCAAATTGCACCATAAGGTAAGTGGATTTCTTAACCTAATGGTATGCTTGATAACAAGTTCAACCATATATAACACTAAAACGAAGGTTTACCTAGTGCGCACTAAAGATAGCGCATGTGGATTTTCCACACCGTTAAAAATAGAGAAAGAAATTCAAGTTTAGACTACTTGTATTATAAATATTAAGTAAGATTTGACAATGGAAACGAATAAATATTTTTTGTACTTTTTTTTAGAAAAGTAGTGAACTGCGATTACCAAAATACCCTTAGGGTAACTCCAATGGGCATGTAGTTCGATAATATAAAGCCAAAGAGTTGTCTATGCTGACGAACATGGATTCTCCACGATGTTTAGAGTGCATTTGATGCCATATGAGAATGAAAATCATGTTTGTTATAAGCATTTGCCTTAACTTGGCTTTTTTTTTTTTATGAAATTTTACACTCATTTGCAAGTTTTGACAAAAGTACGGAAAATGGAGACCAAATTGGAGTTAAAGAAATATAAAATATTGAAGAGGGATTCAATACGAAGCTATATATAGGCCAAAAGGAAGTCAATTTTAGAGTTCAGACGAGGGAGAACGAGCCAAAACGAGAAAGTCATGTAGCCGCGAGCGACATAGCGCCGGCGCGCGCTGAAGAGCAAATTTAGTGCTTCGGCGCATGCATGGGTTGTAGAGAACCCAACCGTGCACCTCAATCAGAAGGGGTGCACCCCGCACACCGAAGGCCAAACTTCACCCTTTCACGCGCGGCCGACCGCAAGCGCGCGTCGCAAATCCTTCCGTCCAAAACATGTTTCTACCTCATTTTTCTCCTATTTTTTATATCTTGACCTTCTTTTCACGTTTCTTACTTGAAGAACTTATATATACCCAACTGAAACTTTTTCCCTAGCTAGGTTAGAAGCCACTAACGTTAACACATCTCTACACACTCTATACACACTTTTCCACACACTACCTCCATTTCTACCTTTGGGGGCTTGAAGGAGAGAAATTCTTGGAAGGGAATTGGAAAGAAGACATCAAGATTAATTCAAGATTGGAGCTCAAGACCAATGATTTGTCTATGAATCCCTTGTTTTCTTGTTTTTCTTTTATGTTTATATTGTTGATGAATATTTGTTTTTCATTATGACTAGCTAAATTTCTCTATTATAAGGAGTTTGTGATGGATTGATATTTATTTTAATTAATTTGTTGATGGGTTCTTTTATCTTCTCCTTATGTTCTTGCTTTGAAAATAGCATGCAGTCATTAACTCAAAATCTCCTCAAAGTAGGCAGAGCTACTAGTGGATTGCGTACATAACAAAAATATAGCCATGTATTAGTATTTAATTTTAAAAAATGATGTAACATTTCCTACTTATACCTTTTTTTTCCTTTCTTTTATAGGAAAGTAACAATTCCTGAATTAATTAAGCAGATATTTAAGCTTCAATATACAGGTCATGTATGATGCGTGGTGTAGGGTGTGTGACATTGGCAACAAATAATTTTGGTAACTATTTAAAAATATTTTTGCTACGACTAAAGTATTAAATTTTGCAATTTGTTCCTGCCAACCACTTACATAGTTACGTTAATCGCTTAAAACTTCTCTACATGTTAGACAACGTACTAGGTAAAAACTTATGAGCTAGAAGGTTGTTTAGGACACTAACTTATAGTGAATTTCATTTATATGACACTTTTTTTTCGTGGTATTAATTACACGACATATTTTCAAAAATTAAATACCCGCAGAACAAATTTCAATTTGACTAAATGTCACGGACTTGGCACGTGATGTCATCACTCGAGCCCGTTGCTCACGTGGCTGCCACCTAACTTGCCTAGTCAGCTAACATGTCTCAATAAAAAATAATTAAAATGAAAAACCCACCCCCTCCAACTCTGTTGTATCTTCCTCTCCCATACAACCACCAACCGCCGGCCACCACCACTCCCCATCAATCCAATTTTTTTTCTCTTTCTCTCTTTCTCTCTTTCTCATTCTCTCTCTGCGTCATCTTGTTTTCTCACTCTTTTTTATTTTCTTCCCATCTTACACTTCATCTAAAAAATTCTAAAAACCTAGAGGTTGGTCGGAGAAGGAGCAGAGCTGTGGTGGTGAAAGTGTACCGCCGAGTTGAGACGAGGGAGTGACGGCGGCGCTATGTGGTGTCGCAACGGTGGCGGTAGTGGACCGACGAGTCTCCGTCGGAAAAATTGTAGAAGAGAGAAGAGAGTGAGAGATGGAAGAAATCGTGGCGGAGATGCCACAGACGGTCAGGCGACGGTGGCGGCGGCGACGACCTTTCGCTGCCGCTGCATCTGAATCAGAAGGACTAGAGGAGAAGGTGGATGACGGTGCCATTCGTCGTCGTCCAGAACGAGCCACGACGGCGGCGCGGTGGAGAACTGGCAAGTTTGACCGGATTTTAGAGAAACAGGGGAGAGAGAAAGGCCTCGATCTGGGGGGAATTAGGGCTTTTGATTTAGGGGTATAGTTTGTGAGACTAGGGTTCAGAGAGGCCACCTTAGATTTGTGAGAAGAGACAGCAGAGAAAGCTGTGAGTGTTGAGGGTTGAGAGAGAGAGAGAGAGAGAGAGAGAGAGAGAGAGAGATGAGGAGATGGTGGTTGGCGGCGGAGGTGGTCGCCCAAATTCGACTTGTCGAATGCA
Source organism: Agastache rugosa (assembly GCA_031470985.1). Classification (NCBI taxonomy): domain Eukaryota; kingdom Viridiplantae; phylum Streptophyta; class Magnoliopsida; order Lamiales; family Lamiaceae; genus Agastache; species Agastache rugosa. The sequence goes on from CM062604.1 coordinate 21,615,129, forward strand.
GATTTCAGGTGGGAAAAGGGAAGGAGGCTGGACGATTTTTCCTATCATTGTGAAATTCTTGGGATTCCGGCGGCGGCGGTGGTTGTGGTCGGCGGTAGAGAGGGGCAGTGGCGATGGTGATTTGGCTGCTTGGGAGAGAGACGAGAGAGGGCCAAGATGCTTTTCATTTTATTTTTTATATTTTTATATTTGAATTTTTTATTCTTTTCTCTTATTTTTTTTTAACCAGACATCTTTTGCTGATTAGACCAGATAGGTGGCAGCCACGTAAACAATAGGCTTGAATAATGGCATTACGTGTGAAGTCCATAACTTTTAGCCCGATGGACTGAAATTTGTCGTGCGGATGTTCAATTTTTGAAAATGTGTCATGCATTGACAGCACGGAAAAAAAATATCCTGTAAATAGAATCTACTATTCCCTCCGTCCCATTTATATAGGCGGATTGAAATTTTCACATGGATTAAGAAAATTTATTAGAAAAGTAAATTATATAGTAAATTTCTTAATATGCCCCTATTTATTATTTGACTATGTATTCTTTATGAGTTAATCAAAGAATTAAATAGGGATATATTAGTAAATAAGCTAAAAAACATTACTTTTTATGGAAACAACCCTATATATTTGGGACATCCGAAAAAGAAAAACAAGCCTATATAAATGGGACGGAGAAAGTATAAGTTAGTGTCCCAAAAAATCCTCTAGCTTAAAACTTTTACGATAACTTTAATTTTTTTTTATGGGATAATACGTTGTGTTAATTAGTCAAATAAAAAGGTGTTGCATGTAAAATTTTTTATAGTGCGCCAACTAAAACATTAATCTAATTTTAAGTTTAATGATGTGAAAAATTCAGATATTCCAACATCAAAACAACGTTGTTTTATGTACTAGTAGAATGGTATGAGTGAGACACATAAAAGTAATGGATTTAAATAATATATGTATATATAAATATGAATTTTTATTATAATTAGATGTAAAAATATTTTTATCTTATCAGATATATATATATATATATATATATAATCAATATATAATTAAATTACTATCCTTCAAAATTAAATAAGTAAGGATATTATTTAATTAATTATAATTAGTTTGTAAGAACGTACAATTTTATAATAGTAATAGATAGTCATTTGGCTTTTGGACATTGTTTCTGCCGATTTCGTATATATATATATATGAGTATTATTTATGTATATCCAGTATGGTGATAGTGTATACCCTTCATAACCAGTTTTGAAGGCATGTATAACACATAACCACTTTGACTTTTGACTTTCCTAATTATATCTATTGTGACACTTTCTAAAAATGTGTCTTATTTGTGTAGAAATGGGGAAAAATTGACTAGTTAATCAAAATCATATAAAATCATGTATTTACCCTCCTATTTTAGCTATCCAAAAGATAGTTACGTATTTCTTTATTACATATTTTGCTAATCGATCCCACGCTTTCCAAAATGGTATCAGAGCCTTAGGTTTATCTGGGAATTATATTTTATTTATTACTTTAAGTATTATCCTAACGGATGAGACATCAAGAAAATATGGATCCGGACAATTGTCCAAGATGCGAAGGTTACAGGAATTATCTCCATGATTTGGAGGTACAGAAAACAAGAACCCAGACTGCACTAGCAATCTGGAAAAGAGAATTTCACTATGCAGCACTGAGAGTGGATTGTGAATCTATTATCTCTTGCCACCAAGAGATGAGAAGAAGAGAAAACTTCCTCGAGGAGTTGAAGTTGTTGGGAAAATTAATAGAGTTTTGAAGTGATACCAAAACCCAGTTGATCCCAACCGAGTAGATGTTTGCTCAAACCCAAGCGTTTTTCCAGCTCACCTGTTTGAGCTTATAGAGTTTCTAAGTTCAGGTGGAATCGCTGAAGACAGCAGAAGACCCAGCTGAGTACACAGCAGGGTAAGCCAAGTCGAGTGATAAGTAACGTTATCCAGATTCAAGACGATAAAGTTCTTCCAGACACAGCTGTAGGAAAGACCCAGCTCGTGTGACAACTCAGCTCTACGTCAAGACCCAGCAGAGTTCAAGACTCAGCTCAGCGTCAATGATCCAGCAGAGTTCAAGACAGCTCAGAGTCACCAGCACAGCAGAGTCGAAGTCAACTTGAGATAAAGTCAGATCTGATCTGGACCATCAGGAACTCGACACCTCAGCACCTAGAAGTCAAACCTAGGATTGCTTTACGAGGAAATCAAGGAAGAAGACAAGTCAATCCTGTCAGAAGTTAGGTAGAGATTCAGAACGGCTCTTTCCAACGGCTAGTTCTAATCTCTCCCTATAAATAGAAGTCTTCTTCATCATCAGAATAAGAGGTGTGACGAGAGAATATATTCAAGAGAGATCAACATACTTCATTGAAGGAAGTCTAACCAAAGATCAAGAGATCTCTCAGAAAAGCTTCAAAGATCCAGCAGCCTTCATACTTATGAGTTATTATTTATTCTCAGGCTGCTGAAGCTCTCTCCCACTAGAATATAGGCATATAATCCTTCCCATCTTAAGCCTAGTTTGAACGAGTTCATCATACTCAAAGTTCTTCATTGTAAGAACTCGTTCATAGTTGGAAAACCCCCAAACCCAAACCCAGAAAAGGTTAGGTAAAGGTACGCCTGCTCGAAGCGCGTAATTCGAGTATTGGTTCTGTAGTACCCGTAAACTACAGGTTAGGCTTCAGCTGTGCCCGTAAACAGTCTGGTTACGTTTCGATACAGTACGCGTAAACTTGTATTCAGCTTGAGGAACTAAGCTGCAACGCTTGCTGACTGCGCGAAAAGTCAGTGGTATCCTTAGTGGATTACCAGAGGTTTCTGGTCGTGGACGTAGGAGTAGTTTCTCCGAACCACGTTAAGTTGCTTTGTTCTTTCATGTTTATTTATGCATCCAGCTAACTATTCATAAGCATTTTTCAAGCTGCATAAACTGATTAACTGAAAAGAGAAACTAAGCTTTGCAATATATTTGAAGCAACAGACGAACTTTCCAAAATCCAACCACATTCCGCACACAGCCAGCTGTGTCAATCAAGCTGTCTTCCAGCTGGATAAAACACAGCCAGCTCACTCAAAAGAGTTTTAATTGGAAAAGTTTTTAAACCTTGGTGTATTTACCCCCCCTCCTCTACACCAAGGTATCCGTCTTGGGACTATCAGAAGTATCTCCATCTAAGGACGAAGTACGTGATGAAAGAAAACCATCAGAACCATACTGACTGATGGACCTAGAAGGATGTCCAAGGTGTGGACATTTCCAGGAACGTCTCCAAATCTTGGAGAAAAGAAGGACAAGATACCAGAGTATGCTAACACACTGGAGAAGGCAGTTGGATATCCTAATCCAACAAAACCAGGAGAAAGAATTAATTGATTCCTGCCTCCAAGGAATCAAAAGAAAAGAAGATCTTTTACATGGTTGTATCCTCCTTGAATGAGAGATAGAACATGCCATGAGAAGAGACCATTGGAGCCATTTGAGAGTAAATTGGAATTTATATGTTACACCGCTCTGATGGATTCAAAGAAAGATAAAGGAGTATCATCTACTCTTTTATATAAAGAGATTACTCCAGATTCATCCAAGATTTCGGAAGATCTGAGAGAAATATAGAAGACTGTACAACATTATGGCGATAGCCTGTATGGTGTACCATGCGATCTTTACAAGATTGCTATGAAACAGGATGAAATTTACAACATCCTGAAGGAGATCCAATCACGGATCGAAAAACTGGAGCAACAACCTCGTTCCAATCAAGGGAGAAATCCTTTTGGTAATGAACCCACTTATCCATTTCCAGTGGGAGAAACCAAAAAGGATCCCAATATGGAGGCCTTGAAAAGAATGATTCGAGAAAGAAAAAGATGAATAATCTTGAAAGAATCAAGCTTGACGATCTCCAAGAGTTAGCAGAATCTTTTGCTAACATGACGATGGTGGATTTAAAAATGAACCAGAATGTGGTCCAAAATCCACAGCCGGTGAATCAACTTCCACCAGGAGCCATTATTGGAAATCAACAAGATTTTCAAAATGCACCCGAAGCCATTAATGTTGTCCAGGATTTTCAGACTGGAGCAAGGTATGATCAACATACCCCAAATGATGCATACATGGCGGCAAGAAGGACAAGGGCAAGAAGGCCGCATCCAAAGGTGCAAGATACACCTTATGGAAAGGCAACCCTGGATCCTATCCATCCCTACGGAGTAATGTTCGACCTTGATGAAGTAAATTTCAGAGATCGAGAATCCGTTATTGATGAGTGGATGTCATATGTACATCGGAAGCTCTCAGAGTGGTGTCAACAAGCAACAGCTCTGAGGAACATGAAGAAACTGAGGAGAATTAACAAATTCGCTCCTCTAAACTGTGATGACAATGATCTGCCAACGATCATTGGAGGAGAACCACCGAGGCTGAAGAAAAGCAAGAAAAATAGGTTTCAGTCCTATTATAAAGGTGGAGATCCAAAAAGAAATTCTTGGAAACCAAGAACCAGATGGTCAAGACAGAAGGCCAGATCTTACAAATCAGGCCAAAGAAGTGGACCATCAAGGAATATGTATCCTTTCCGATGAGATAATAAATCCCAAGGAAGGACACCCGTCAAGAAAACTTTCAGGAGAACTCACACTAGAGTTAATGAAAGTTTCAAGGATTGCAACTGCTGGACGTGCGGTGCGAAGGGACATATTTCCACAAATTGCCCTGACAACGAGAGAAGAGGTATCAACAGATTCGAATCCACTCCGAATATCAAAGATGCCATCTATTACCAAGAACTGATACAAGTATATCAGTTCGAAGATATACCCTCGGATGAGAGTATATATGAACAAGAAGAAGTCTTCAGCGAAGAAGATTCAGAATGGTCTGATGGAACTAGATCGGAGTCAGACTGATCCAGAGATTGTTCATCAGGAGAAAGAGGACAGGACGGGATTCTCCAGTTATACAACTCTCTCTCAAAGTCTGATTGACAAAATCATGAAGAAGAGTCTGAATATACAAAGGTATCAAGGCTTTTCAGCAAACCACATAGATCAAGTTCTGAGGAACTTTAATCTAAAGAGCAGGAAACAACAAATCGTCTATGGAATTTCTAGACGAGAAATGTCGCTTCCTATAGAGCTTACAGGGAATCAAGTGGAGATGCAGTTGATTCCAGCTAGTGACATCAGGGAAGATCTATCAAAGATGAAGCCTGAAGTCGCTGAAAAGATGAACTAGATCCATATTGGAGCAATCCAGTTAATGTTAAAATCAGCTCTCTTTACCGGAGTTCACACGCCTATCGATATCGCTATATGCGATAAAAGAGTTAGAAACCTGAAAGATTCCGTATTGGGAACAATTGCGGGAGATCTCTGTGCAGGACAAGTTGTGGGAATCATTTATCCAAAGATTGCTTACAATCTTAATGATACCCATTTCAGCAAAGCCCTGACGCTTTATCAGGACTTTAAAGGCAAGGATTTACTGGAGGAATGAAATAGGCCTTACTCCATTACTTATCAGGTATCATATGCTCTTTCCAACTCACATCACACTGAGTTATTTCTGGAAAAGAAGTTCATTGAGATACCAGATATCTTCAACAAGGTGACAGCTGTTTGTCCCGATAGAGTGGAAATTACTCGGTTAAGAAATGTTGATATTCAAATACGAGATAGAGAAGTCATGAGACACGACCAAAGTCTCAGGATAACTTTAGGAAGATTATCCTTCCAAGGAGACAGAATTATGTCTTTGCCATATGGGAGGAGTCAGAGCCTCATTCGAGAAGCACACCCTCAAACATCTCAGAGTAACAAAGTTCCAGTGAATCTGAAATGTCCCGAGGGATGGAGAGAAGTGATAGTAAAATTTGACACTACAAGGTGGGAAACCAACTTCCCTTGTAATGTTCTTTACTATCTACAGCAGCCGGAGATCAATCATTACAAAGGTACCCTGGAAATTGGGGGACAAGTGATGGAGATCAAGGGTAGAACCGGAAGAGAAGCAGTTTTGCTATTGGGTTTGGATTTTCTTGAGGATCACAAACCTTGGGCAAATAAAGAAGATGGAATGGAAATCACGATTAATGAAAGAAAACTATTAATCGAATGACAAGTCCATTCTCCATATACATCTCTATAGGGATGTTATATGAAAAATATAAAGCAGAATATTTTGCTGCTTATATTGATTCAGGTGCAGGAATTTGTACTGCAAAACGAGGAGTCTTCCCAGCAGATGTAGAAGATGATCTACCCCGAATTGCAGGAAGGGATTTCTCAAAGAAAATTTTGCTCTTGGCTAAAGGAGTAAAAGAAACGGAAATTCTGATTGGCGGAGCCAGAGGAACACCTTGGTATAAGGTTAAAACTCCACCAATTTATTTCCATGATACAGGTGCAGATATTCTGTTGGGAAACAATTTCCTACAGATGTTCAAAAGATACATGCAGGATAATGAAAAGAGGCAATTGGTGTTTACAACCATTTGCGATCACAAAATCATTGTCCATAGGCTCAAAGGGGCTTTTAATCGCCAGATACCATTGAGTTTTCGCATCAAGCGTGGTGATGAAGGAAAACTTCGACACCCAAAAATGAAGGATCAAAGGAGATTCAGCGAAGCAGTGCTAAGATGTATTAGGGATGAGGATCTCAATGATGAAGAGGTCCAGATTCTCAAAACATCTTTAATATCTCATCAAGATATTAAAGAAGAGATGCAGGTGTCCCTAGAAGATGTTAAAAGAAAGATTAAAAGGAATTACAATGAGAATCATTTGGCATGGTGGGACAGAAACAAGCTCAAAGCTACCTTGAAGGTGAAGCCAGAAAATGAGTATAAGTTTGTTAGATACAGACCAATCCTGATGAACCTCAAAGATCAACAGGATATGAAGGAGATAATCAAGGAATACCTTGATTTAAAATTGATCGAACCAGGGAACTGGCCTTACAGCAGTCCCGGATTTCTGGTAAGGAATCATGGTGAGATCAAACGAGGTAAACCCAGACTAGTTATTAATTACAAAGGAATTAATGATATTCTGGAGTTTGATGGATATTTTATCCCTAGTAGGGAACACCTTATTAACTGCATTAGAAATGCTAAGGTATTCTCTAAGTTTGATTGCAAGTCAGGTTTCTACCAAATTCGCATAGAAGAAGGGAGTAAGAAGTTTACAGCCTTCTCTACTCCACAAGGGCATTATGTCTGGAAAGTAATGTCAATGGGGTTAGCTAATGCGCCTCAAATATTTCAGAGAAAGATGGATAATCTGTTTAAAGATTATTTTTCTTTTATGTTCGTCTATATTGATGATATTTTAATAGCATAAAAAAATATGGAAGAACATATCAAACATCTTGAGATCTTTGCAGATGTTTGTTATAAAGAAGGTTTAGTACTGTCTGAAAAGAAGGCAGTCGTTGCAACTCGGAAAATGGAATTTCTCGGTATCGAGATTGATGAAGCAGGAATTGTTCTGCAGGACCATATTGTTCAGAAGGTCCAGAATTTTCCTGAAGATCTAAAGGAAAAAAAAAACAACTTCAGAGTTTCTTGGGAGTTGTTAATTTCGCGGGACCATTTATCAAAGATCTCGCAAAACATAGAAAAGTTTTCAGTACATTACTGAAAAAGGATGTTTCGTTCATCTGGACAGAAGAACATCGACAGGGTATGAAGGAGTTAAAAGAGGTTTGCAGAAATCTCCCAAAACTCTCGATACCACAGGACGAAGACGACTTGGTCTTGTACACAGACGCAAGTGATTATTGGTGGGCAGCAGTCTTAACCAAGATCACTCCTAATGGAGAAGAACCCTGCAGATACTGTAGTGGTTTATTCTCAGATGATGAGGCCGTGCGATGGCACATCAACGAAAAAGAATTCTTTGCAGTCCGAAAGGCTTTTAAAAAATGGCCTTTATTTTTATTAGCAAAGAAATTTACTTTGAAAGTCAATAACACACAGGTTAAGGCTTTCTTAAGAAACAAGATTAAATCTAAGCCTGAAAAGGCTAGATTAATTAGATGGCAAGCTAAATGCCAATATTATATTTATGATTTTGTCGTTTTGGAATCTCACGAAAATGTTCTTGCAGATTTCCTAACAAGAGATGGAGCAAACTGATGTGAACTCCATTCTACTGGCCCATAGGCATCTCAGAGAGAATCTGGAGATGTTAACGGGAGAGTAGGACGAGTGCATTCTGAATGCTGAACAAGCAGGAAGATTGCAGACTCTCGACAAGACGAAAGTCACCGAGAGAATACGAGCTTGCATATGGTCTCAGGGGAAACTCTGGGCTGCATGCCAAACACCAATCCTTCGGGTGGCCAAAGATCCTTTGGTAAAAGAAGAGTTTCGAGTACAGGGCTCTAAACCTGTAGCAGAGGATTCAAATACCTCTTGCCCAAGTTCTAAGGTGGTGGTATCTTCGGAACCATTGCCCCAAGAAAAAGATGATATTCAGGGGTCACACTCTGAACCATCATATCAACCCAGCACCTCTGGGGAAAAAGAGGGAGAGATTAATCTTAGGCCAATGACTGACAGTTCTAAGATTAATACTGATAAGATTGAAGTTTCTTCTTCGTGGCAGGTTTATCAAGCTAGCTGGGAGAAGCTCAATACAAGGACTGGAATCAACCCAGAAAAAATAAGGGTTGATGTCTCGGGGAAATATCCTCGGGTGTGGATGATGCCAAATTCAGATCCACACGAAGTCAAAAGATGGTATGAATTCGGAGCACTTGCTTCAGTTTATACTACATCTCCATCATTCACCGAAATCAAGAATCTACCCAAGTGGATTCAAGAAGCGGTGTATGATACCTGGGCAAACAATCCACAACTTAGCCGAGGTGACATTTTGGAGCTGTATTTTATTAGTGCAGCCCTAGAACCAGCAGGGAAAGGAAACCATGAAGCCTTCCACTATATTAGGCTTCGAAGACCAGATGCACGCGCCCTTGAAAAGATTAAAGCGCCTGCAGAGAAAGAGACTACTCTAGTCTCTACATTACCAGAAGACCTCATCTCTACCAGAAGAGCATGGGGATTATGGGTCTCACTGAGATGGACAAAGTCAAGTTCCCGTTCAAGTTCTTTCAGAATTCAGTGAACGGATCATTCCTGTTAAACACTATGACAGGAAAATCTACAAGATTCGCAGAGGAAGCTTTCGAAAGAAAGAGAACCTTGCTCTGGGAAAACAAGATTGCAACGAGTAAAGATACTCATCGCAAATACTGCAACATGGCTCATTTTGAAAACTGGTCTGAGCGAGTTTGTTCGGATTGTCAGAACCAGAAAGAACCAGAGTTCAGAAAGGGGTTCATGCCCAGAAAGGGAAAAGAGAAGGCTCGGTCCAACGAGCATCTCGAGCACAAGGCGCTGCCAAAAGCAAGGACGCCCAGGGCCCCGGGAAAAAATTAGATTCCCGACACAGGTTAGTGGAGTCATGTGACTCTGAGCTGGAGCACCTACTAAACAGAAAACGACAGAAGTGGGTGGATGAACAGAAATTACCCATAAGAGTTCAAATGGGTAAAGGCACAGGTGGAGCATTATTAACCAAAGATAATGTGGTATGATTCATAAAGTAGCACCGAAAGTTTGGCGTCTTTATTCAATAATGGACGACAGTAGTGGTCCTACGCTGAGTCAGATACAGGCTGGCCACGGAACAAAGGTATCCGAGGCAATTATGAAAGAAGGAGGTTGAGAATTGAGACCTCTATATAAACCAAGAGGCTGGAGAGAAGAAGATCATCGAAAATCCATCAGAAATCCTCTACAACATCCTCTCTGCTCTCTCCAAAATAAAATTGTTATAGTTCCTAGTTTAGTATAGTATAGTTTATGTATTTCAATTCCGCTACCATAGGTAGCTAAACAAGTCTGTCTCCTCCCTAAATGAGAAATACTTATGTTATAATAAATATTATATAATTCCTAAATAAAAGTTTGGGCTTTTGTTCATCCCTTCCAGTTTATTATTTTCTTTGTGTACCGACCAAAAAACCCTACGCCCCGAGTAGGAAACGAACGAGGGCCGCTGTCTTTGTGTCTTCTTGAAGGAGTCTGCGTCTGGAAACCATCGGTTGCGATCGTGTGGTTGGACGAGGTCCCTAAAACTTCCGGCGGAAATACCCGGCAGCATTCCGGTCAAAAAGGTATGAAGTTGGTATACTTTGATTTTAGTTATACGGAAGTGTGATGGGCCTGATAGTATTGCATGATTTATCTCCAAATTGAAAAGTAAATTGATAAATCAGAGTATGTAATGAAGAAATTCAGTAGAAGGGTAAAAGAATTTACGCATATTATATTATTATAAGGTTGACTAGAATATATCAATATTTTCCCTTATTTTATACAATATTTTATACACAAAAATGGATATAATAATCTTATTGGTGGGTCAGTGGGTACTGCTTATACCCGCTATCAAAAGTGGTCGTAGGAGGTACACACTATCTCGATACTGGATAGAATGAATTTCCTATATATATATATATATATATATATATATATATATATATATATATATATACCATACTACACTATTACCTTAAACTAAATAACTATAGAGAAAGACTGTTTTATAATAGGTATTGTATAAACTAATTTTTTTTTTAAAAGAGAAAAAAAAACTGAAGTGGGAACAGTAATTTACAAACTCAACCTAGCTAGTATGTACTATATATAAGTCAAAGATCACGACGAAGCAACTAAATTAAGTTCAAAGCCAAAATAAATCAGCATGACTACATTATATGTTCTCTGTTACGTTATCTATAAAACTCTCACTTCCTCCATATTATCACTCCTCTTTGGCTTCCGCCTCCTCCGCCGCGCCCTCTTCCCTCCGGCTAGGGGTGAGCAAATTGTTCCGAAAACCGAAAACCGAACCGAACTGAAACCGAAAATTAATTTCGGTTTGGTTATTTCGGATATTTCAGTCAATTCGGATTTCAAAATTTTAATATTTCGGATTTCGGATTTCGGATTTCGGTTCGGTTATATTGTTTAAAAAACCGAAATATCCGAAATCCGAATTATACATATACTATTTATATTTTTTTTAAATTTATATTTAATTTATTAAAATTAAAATATTGAATACGTACTACACTAAATTGAAAGCTATTAACATGCTCGTGCTCTAGTATTTGTTGGAAGATATTGATTATTGAACTTTGTATTAGTTTTTGTTGGTACTTGAATTTTTAATTTAACTATTTGTTGGATTATTCATTTTGTTGTTGGTGGTTTGGTGTTTTGTGAAGATTTGAAACTTTATTTGTTGTTGGTGGTGACCGTTTTTTATGTTTATTGTTATTGTTTATTGACATGCTCGATTTCTCTAGTTTTCAATGGTTTGGATGAATATAAAAATGTAGGAAAACTCTTTCAAAAAAAAAAAAAGTGAAAAAACCGAAATAACCGAAATATCAATTTGGTTATTTCGGATATTTCGGTTCGGTCACCGAAATAATTTCGGATTCGGTTCGGATATGGATTTGAAAAAACCGAAATTTTAGTTTGGTTATTTTTTATGTAATAACCGAACTGAATATCCGAATGCTCACCCCTACCTCCGGCCACCGCTTATGAAGCCGGAAATCTTATTGCGCTCTATGAAGGCATCGTTCGTCATGAGCGGCGCCACCCTGTCCACAACTCCTTCCGGCTCACCACTCGGTTTGCTCTCATTGACCTCGACCTTCCACCCTACTCACCTCCAAATTACCTCTCTGCCGATGATGCTCGTCGCGCCGCTAAGACAAACGGACCCGTGTAATATTTCTTTATCTTTATTTCAATTAGAAAATCTATATTCCAATTAAAAAATTACGTTTAGAAAAAAGAAAAGAAAGGATATATAAGCCTCATCTCTAAGGCGGCTCCAGTATATTGCCTAGCTCGTCCCTCGAGTTTTGTGGAGAAAATAAATCAATTCGCTTGATATATATGTACCCATGATCAGCTTTAGTCACATCAAGGTCTACTAGTCATACATGTTTACTACCAACACCTTTTAGGTCAAGCTACCAAAAATATGTACAATTCTGAATAACATGTTAATTTTGCTATGATTTCGCTTCTCTTTGCTATGTTTTGACCAGTTAATTTTGTGTTCATTCATGAAAATTGCAAATCAGCCCCATAGATGGCTTTTATTAAAATAATTTAAATTACCAATTACGAATCTAACATATATAATTAATAATACCTGAAACCCATATATATATATATATATATATATATATAATTAATTTTACATGAAATCCGTGTTTGGGCCAGTTATGGAGCGATTATTTATCTACATGAACATGTCTTTAGTATCATAATTAAATTCGCATATAATTTATAAGTCTAAATACTTATAACTAACTTCATATTAAATTTGTTTTCTTTTGCACTATTTGTCTAATAGTAAAATTAATTTCTGTGGCCATTTTACTAGATATCTTCTAAGAATACCACCAAGTGTTGGGTACGAGAAAAGTCCATTAAATTACTACTACTGCTATGACATGGAGGGACCCACGCAGATTTACAAGAAATGCATGGTTGAGGTGAAACATTATAACGTGCAATATCTTATATGTATTTCATTATTATCGAATATATGCACCTTCACGTATGTTATGATACAGTTATATTGGACATCATAAATACATACATGCATGCACGAAGTATAATGATAATGTAAATTATAAGATACAATACGATATTATTACAGAGGAATCGAATTGATTATTCGTCTCCAAACAAAACTAATAATGTTGTTTCAGGGTATTAATACACCATGGGGCGAAAGTAACATTCGTGTTCAACCCGAACTCCGATTTAGTTCCAAAGACCGAACATATAAGCCCATTCATGGTTAGGTTTCTCATCACTTTTCTTCATTCGATTATAATTTCTTGTATGTATATAGGATTTTTATCGATTCAGGTGAGAAAATTGGTTGTCCATCAATTTGACGTGAAAGGGGAAAATCTAGCAATTTAGCGCTTGAAATGATACATCATCGAAGGCTCATAAATCACAGATTTCTTTTTTAAGTTTCAATCTTTAATACATACTTATATATAAATCTGGATAGATCGTTGACATAGTAATATTCTTAATCAATAATATAAAAATAATTAAAAAAATGTTTCGAGTTAATAGTTTAAGTCATTCAAACCTTAATTAATCGATAGTTTTAGGGCATGATATAAAATCATATATCAATTTATGACTCAAAAATCACAAACATAGTCCCTTCGGGGACACCAAAGCAGCCACTGTGAGTAGAGAGGTCACAAGGGTTCAATCTCACCGCATGGCTCTCCTCAATGCAAAAAAGAAAAATATTACTCCCTCCGTCCCATTCATAACGTCCCATTTTTTTTTTGGCACGGCTATTAAGGAAAAAGGTAAAAAGATAGAAAAGTAGTAGGTCTACCACTTTTGAAGACTTAATTATTTCCTTATTTGGAAACGGGACATTATCAATGTGACAGACGAAAAAGGAAAATGGAACGTTATCAATGGGACGGAGGAGTACAAATTTTGATATAGAATCAATATTCGAGAATCTAAATTGACGAAACTCCATACATACATACATATATAATACTATAAATCAGTTAAGATTTCTTTAAAGAAATTAATTATGGTCGAAATTATTTAAGGATATGTCTGCTAACTGGAGGATGAAAGCAAAGGAACCAGGAGAGAATTTATATGCATCAATTTCAGTTGAACATCCAATGTTTGGAAATTTCTTCACTGCTTCATTGACAGCAAAGAGAGTCAACAATTCATGTGATCTTGAAGCATTCTCTGGTTGATGCCTCATAAAATTACAATTACTGCCTATTGGAATGTAAGTGATCATCTTTTCGTTTTTTTTTTTTTCAAATAATATGGCCAGCTTTTCTGAAGTTCAATTTAATTGGAAACTTAAATAATGAATAGTGTTCTTGATCTTCATATTTTCACCAACAACTTTGAATTAAAAAGTATGTTTATTTTACAATTCAAAGCCGTATCAATTTTAATTAATACGGTACCTACTTTATTGTTTTGATAATTATTATATTCCTGATCATATTTATGATGATAGTAAAAGTCATACTGTACAGTGGTCTATGAATTAAAACCCTAATTGGATAGTATTTATTACTTGAAATTAACTATTTGTTTTCTCATAATGATAGAATAATTTTATTCTCACTGTTTATACACCTAGTTGCAAACAGTCGTTTTCATGACTATGGCTTAGGTAGAACTACTCATAATGCACTCATAAATTATATCACTACTGGAACATTTTAATGTAGTAAGAGTTTAATCATTGATGTTGATCGGGATTTTAGGGTCTCAAGCTCTGGTGGAAAAGAGTTCCTCACTATGAACATCCAAGAACAAATAATCCAACATATAGAGAAGAAGCAGCCGCGAGAGATGAAAAAATTCAGTTTTGTACGGCATTCGGAGCTGCTAAGGAAGCAAGAATCGATCGTTGTTTCATGTGGAAGGATTCTAAGTAGCCTTGATCATCAACAAAAGTTCACGCCATTACAACCATTTTGTTAATTAAGTCGTTCCTACTACAAAAAGGCTCATAAACGACGGTGTTAAACCATTGTCGTAGCCAGATTTTAGATTTTAGGTGTCTTCATAAATCATGTAGTCCTAGCCTCCTATGATCCTAAAAAATGTGCTCATAAACAACGGTTTTAAACCATTGTCGTAGATTCTTACCACAATGGTTTAGAACTGTGTAGAACCATTGTCGTAGATATGTACTACGAGCTAGACGGTTTTTTCGGACCGTAACTTTTCTTGATTTGAGAAAACGGACTTTTTTGTGCGGGCCGGCAAAATACGGACTAAAACTTTTTTTTTGCGTCCGTACGCCAATTTAGGGCCCAAACGAGGTGGTTTGGGCTTTTTCGCACGTGAATCGCACGTGACGTAACACCTGGAGCCCGAACCCCACTTCTACATACGTGGCACGACACATCACTCTCTCCCAGCCATGTCACCTAAATTGGAGCGGTAAAAATAAGAAATTTCTCGATGTTTTTGAATGGAGGAGCTGTTGTTGCTGCTGTGACACCGGCTGTCTCCTCCAGCAGAGGTAGAGCTGCTGCCATTCGCATGTTGTTGTGTTCTTCGCGTCGAGCTACTGCTGCTCTCTTGTTGCCCTTCTTCAGCTCGTCTTCTCCAGTGGCAACTCCCAGCGGCAGCAGCAGCTCCAGCGGTGGCTGGGCTCTAGCTTCCAGCAGCAGCTGCAGCAGATTCCCGCGCGGCCTCCCGGTGGTTGGGCTCCGGCTTCCAAAGACTACCGCAGAGATTCCCGCAAAGCTCCTTTGTGGTTGGGCTCTCGTCGTTCCAAAGACTACCGCAGTGCAGATTCCAAAGAACTCACTGTGGTTGGGCTCAGCTTCCAAGACTACCGAGTTGCGGCTCCGCTGGTTGGGCTCCTCATTGCCAAGCACCATGCCGGCAGATTCCCGCAATGCCTCCAGCTGTGGTTGGGCTCCTGCTGTCCAGCGTGAGTGGTCAAGAAGCTGTATTGCTCGTGTGCTGCTCGTGAGCTGCTGCTGTCGACCAAGAGAGAGAGCTGCTGGGTTGCCTCTGTTCTTCTCCAGCTCGTGGTCGAGCTGCTGTGGTTGTTGTTCTTCTCCAGCTCAGGCGATAATCGAGAAGCTGCAACATTTCTTCTTCAGAAACAACAACTACAATTCCACTTAGATCATAATGCATTTCATTGATTAAATAGTAGATCCAAAAACATCGAGAAATTTCTTATTTTTACCGCTCCAATTTAGGTGACATGGCTGGGAGAGAGTGATGTGTCGTGCCACGTATGTAGAAGTGGGGTTCGGGCTCCAGGTGTTACGTCACGTGCGAAAAAGCCCAAACCACCTCGTTTGGGCCCTAAATTGGCGTACGGACGCAAAAAAAAAAAGTTTTAGTCCGTATTTTGCCGGCCCGCACAAAAATGTCCGTTTTCTCAAATCAAGAAAAGTTACGGTCCGAAAAAACCGTCTACCTCTATGTACTACTACTCCCTCACAACACATATATGCTATCCTTTATATGTAAAGCAACGGTGTTTTACTATTGTTTAAAGTTTTTCTGCCTGTTGATTTAGCTATATTTTTAGGATGAAAATTTATATTAATATGTAGTGTAACAATCAACTGATCAGTAAGTAATTAAAATAATATGAATAATTCAAGTTACAAAGTACCCTCATTACAATGTCCATTACAAGACTTCAAGTTTGTTCATGAAATTACTCTGTAAATGCGATAATAAGCTTATAATGATAGTATAGACAAGAATGTTGAAGAAGTATCGATAATTTGAATGTCTCGTTGCTAGAGAAGATTCAGCAAAATTCGTGTTGAATTGTAAAATTAGTCGAAGGTCTGATTTAATTATTTAGTCGAATCAGATAGTAAAATTGCATGTGTCGCGTGAGGTTGATTATACAGAATTGGGGGTTTACACCTTGTTATGCCGAAGACAAATGGCACTGCATCCGGATTTGAAAGTTACGTAATATTAGGTGTGAGTTAAACGACATTGCTTATAGATTAGCGAAAACTGCTACTGATATACACTTTATGTTTGGAATGAACCCTACCCTTTGTAGAGGGTTTTCTTCATATTCCATGTTCGTATTCTTAATAAAGTCTTTGATCTAAAAAAAATATTAATAAATAATAATAATAATAATTTCACACTTTCTCAAAATATGACGTAATACATAGGGCTGTCAAAACAGGCCCGGCCTGTTTTCGGGCCGGGCTGGGCTCTGCAAATTTTGGCCCGATAAATTTTCGGGCCGGGCCGGCCCGGCCCGGTAAAATTATGCTATAAATGAATTTTTGGGCTGGGTTGGGCTCCATATTTTCCGGCCCCGTGAATTTTCGGGTCGAACCGGCCCAATTTTTCCAAAAAGCCCGGCGGGCTGGGGCCGGCTCGGCCCGGCCTAAAAATTTGACAGCCCTAGTAATACATATCAAGAAAATTGAAAAACAGACGTACAAAGTTGCTCATCCATTCATTTGTCTTATACCCATCAACGCATTTCATCAAACACATAAATGGCAACGAGTAGTGCTCAAGGTTGCAAAACAAAAACAGAGTAGAGCTAGAGACAATAAATAATACAATTAAGAGTTCTCCATTAAAAAATCTAAAATCATTAATTTGTTTGGAAGCTTAAACATGGATTGAACCTTCAACTTCAGCATCATCTAAAATTGATAAACAAAATAGACTATGTAACAATTTCGTCTTGCAAAACATTCTTAATCACTTTGAAGAAGAAATCATCATCATTCTATCCTTGCAAGGCAAAAAGTGACAGAAGCTGCTGAGAATTCTCTTTGATGCATTTCTTCTAAGATTGAGACTAAAAATTAATTAATGTAGAGAAAAGAGATATACAATATATTGGGGAGAAAAGAAAGAGTATTATTCAGTATGTAGAATAGAAGATACTGACACATATATATACTAAACTACTAGGGCTAGGGCTACACTCTAAATAAGGTAAGATACATATATACATTAAGGGTTCGTTTGGTACAAAGTATGGGATAAGGCCTGATATGTTTGACTGAGATGTCTTATAAATATAAAGAATTAATATTTCGTTTGGTATGAAGTATTAAATTCTCTGCAACACATAGTAATTATTGTAATTTATTGCTATAATTAGTTGCAGTATTATTTATACCACCTCATAGGTAGTATACATAACAACAAAAGTAAGTATTATTCATACGGGCCCGAACTTTATAAAGGGCCGTATACTTCATACCAAACAAGATATTAGGGTGTCATAGACATATTATACACCCTAATCACCCCTACCAAACGAGCCCTAAATACTGTAACACTCCCCCTCAAGCTGGAGCATATATGTTGATCATATCCAGCTTGGTGCATAACTCAGAGAACCGCTTGCCTCCCAACGGTTTAGTGAAGTTATCCGCAATCTGATTAGTTGAAGTAGTGAATGGAGTAGAAATAGTGCGATTCAATACACACTCACGTATGAAATGGCAGTCAACCTCAATATGTTTAGTCCGTTCATGGAACACTGGATTGTTAGCAATGTAAATAGCTGCTTGGTTGTCACCGTGCATAGGTAATGGTTCGTTGAAAGTGAACCCCAATTCTCCAAGCAGATTCTTTACACCAATCATCTCAGTGGCAGTATGAGCCATAGCTCTATACTCAGCCTCTGCAGAAGATCTAACAACAGTTTGTTGCTTCTTACTCCGCCATGTTACTAAATTTCCACCCAAGTAAGTGCAGTACCCAGAGGTAGATTTCCGGTCAGTTTTAGATCCAGCATAATCAGCATCAGAGTATCCTTCAATCTTCAAGTGACCATTCTTCTTTAAGAACAATCCTTTCCCCGAAGATTTTTGATATATCGAAGAATTCAAATAGCAGCATCCCAATGAACTTGTTTAGGCTTATCCAAGAAACGGCTAACCAGACCAACCGCAAAAGAAATGTCAGGTTGGGTTACTGTCAAGTAGATGAGTTTCCCAACAAGTCGTCTATACTTAGCCTTATCCTTCAAGAAATCTTCACTATCATCCCAGACATTCGGATCAACATCCATAGGAGTATCAACCGGCTTAGTCCCAAGCAATCCAGTTTCTTTAAGTAAATCTGTAGCATATTTCTGCTAAGACAGAGAAATTCCATACTTGCTATGAGCAATTTCAATTCCTAAGAAATACTTAGGACGTCCCAAATCTTTAATAACAAACTGTTCTTGCAAGTATTTCTTTGTGTCCTCAATTCCCTGTACATCACTACCAGATATAAGAATGTCATCAACATATACAACGAGAACGACAATTCCAGATGTTTGATGGCGTACAAAAACAGAGTGGTCAAACTTGCATTGCTTAAATCCAATATGACCGAGAACACTGCTGAACTTGTCGAACCATGCCTTGGGACTTTGCTTAAGGCCATAGATAGCCTTCTTAAGACAACAGACTTTAGTAGCATCCGCCCCCTGAGCAACAAATCCCGGAGGTTGCTCCATATAGACAGTCTGAGACAAATCACCATAGAAAAGCATTCTTCACATCAAGCTGATACATAGGCCAAGAAAGATTGACAGCCAAGGAGAACAAAATGCGAATGGAGTTCAAACGAGCAGTGAGAGAGAAAGTCTCAAAGTAATCAACTCCATAAGTCTGGGTAAACCCTTTAGCCACAAGACACGCTTTGTACCGGTCAATGGTACCATCAGCAAGAAACTTGATCGCGAATACCCAACGACAAGCAACAACAACAGCGGAAGCATGAGCAGTTGTTAGGACCCAAGTGCCACGGGATAAAAGAGCACGCATCTCCTCATGCATAGCAACCCGCCAAAGAGGATGTTTGAGTGCCTCAAGGTAAGAAGTTGGAATGACTGTTGACAAAAGACAAAGAGCAAAAGCACGAAAAGAAAGACTCAAACAGGCAAAAGAGACATAATTAGACACTGAGTGTTTAGTGGTGCAAGTACGTGTACCTTTGCGCAAGGCGATAGGTAAATCATCAGTGTTGGCAGGTGGGGGATCTTCAGAATCTGCAGGAGAAGATGACTCAGGCTGAGAACATGAGGCCGGTACAGAGACAGGTTCGACATGAGGCACGGGTCGAGAACGATGGGTATAGACCTGTAGGGGTCGAACAGGAGAATACACTGGTGCTGGAGTAGGCAACGGAGTAGGGGTGCTGGAAGCAGGAGGAAGAGGGGTGCTAGAATGAGAGAAGTATGGTTGAGACTCAAAGAAAGTAACATCAACACAAACATAGTGTCGCTTGGTAAGTGGATCAAGACATCGATATCCTTTCTGTGTGCGGGAATACCCAAGAAAAACACACTTAATGGAACGAGGAGACAACTTATCCAACCCAGGAGTGAGATCATGAACAAAACAAACACACCCAAAGATGCGAGGAGGAACAGGGTATAATGGTTTATCAGGATGAAGACACGAGAAAGGAATATCGCCATGAAGAACACTAGAAGGCATTCTATTAATAAGGAAACATGCAGTAAGGACAGCATCACCCCATAACCACTTAGGAACATGCATGTGAGACATAAGAGTACGAGCCACATCCAAAATATGACGGTGTTTGCGTTCAGCAACACCATTTTGTTGGGAAGTATGAGAGCAGGAAGTTTGATGAATTATGCCCCAGGAATCACAAAAAGAAGAAATAGACTTTTGAGTAAATTCAAGAGCATTATCAGTGCGAAGAATAAGTAAGTCGACAGAATATTGAGTTTTTATTTCTTGATAAAAAAAGTTTAGTACAGCAAGGACTTCGGTTCTCTTTTTAATCAAATACAACCATGTCATACGAGAATAATCATCAACCAAAACCAGAAAATATCTGAAGCCCCCTAGACTCAACTTGACTCTGACCCCAAACATCACAATGAACAAGCTCAAAAGCAAAAGAACTACGTTTATCTACTCTAGAAGGAAACGATGTGCGATGGTGCTTGCCCAACTCACAAGACTCACAGTGAAATTCAACAGACGAAACATGAACTATACGCTGAAGACTAGAGGAAGATGGATGACCAAGACGACAATGCCACTGATATGGAGACACGGTGGCAGAAAGAGCGCGCGAAGGGGCTGGAGGAAAAATATCCAAGTAGTAGACACCATCACGCTCATGTCCTCCACCAATCGTCTTCTTCGTCTGCAGATCCTGAAAGATAACATAGGTAGGAAAAAATGAGACAGAACAATTGTGAGTTTTGGTAATTTGACTAACAGACAATAAGCTAACGGGAAATTTAGAAGCAAACATGACATTTTCAAGGGTCAGTTGAGAAGTGGGGCGGGGCAACACCAATTCCCGTCACCGGAGAATAGGTGCCATCAGCGACACGAACAGAAGGTAAGGAAGCAGGCGTAAAAGATGTCAAAAGAGATTTAGTGCCAGTAATATGAATAGAGGCACCGGAATCAACCAACCAAGGCTTAGACTTACCATGAGACACTGCAAACGCACCTGCGGAAGCAACGATATGAGAAGCTGCACTTGCACTAGTAGATGGAGATGCACTAGTAGATGGAGCAACACTAGAAGATGCAGCAATGGATGACAAATTGATTGACTGGATCAGATTGTCATATTGAGCGCGTGACATTAAGACTACATCATTAGACGCGGACTGGGGCTCAGGAACAGCTGCATTCGTCCGACCTGGTTGACCTGGTTTGCCAAAAGTTTCCCAACAGTTCTCAGAAGCATGATTGGTACGATGGCAAATTCACAACGACGATCAGAACCGCGACCTCGTCCACCACGGCCAAGTCCACCTCCACCTCGGCCACGGCCACCATTGAAATTCTGACCGTGAGCATAATTTTGACCGTGGACAGTCGTGTTGGAAGGTGAAAACGAGCCAGTAACATTAAGATTTTGGCCCCGAGCAGCAATGGCTGAAGAATTGGGAGGAACAACATCATCTGCACGACCAGTTGACACACGCAGCACACGGGATAGGGCATTGGATAATGAGGGAACATTATCACTAGATAATAGGCTGTCACGAACTGATCGAAGATCACTATCCAAACCGAACAAGAACTTGGCAACCATGAATTCTTCCCATTGAGTTGCTCGCTCAGTGGCAGAACAGGATAGTGGATGGTAGACGAGGATTTCATCAGCAAGTCCTTTGAGTGTAGAGAAGTAGTCGTTGACTGATTTGCCACCTTGAGTATGAGAGAAAAGTTTCTCATATAATTCGAAGACACGAGAGACATTTTTTTCGTTGGAATACATCTCTTTCAATGTATCCCACATTTCTTTAGCGGTTTCCAAGAACATGATGTTCTTACTAACAGAATCCTCAAGGCTATTCAAAAGCCATGTCATGACAGCACAATCATCGGCACACCAGGCATCATACTTGGCATCCTGAGAATCAATAGGAGCGTTGAGGACATGTATCTTTTTCTTCTGAGAGCCTAAGAACAGTAGAAAGGCACGAGACCATAGAAGATAATTGGAACCATTCAATTTGATGGTGGTTCCTAGAGTAGCAGACTTCGAATCAGCCATGATGTAGAAAGAGTAGGATTGAAAATCAAACCCTAGGAGAAGATAATATGTAGTAGGGGCTGGAGAACAGCAGTTGTGGCTGGAGAACAGAGGGTGGCGGCGCACAAAGAGAGTGGCGGCTCACAAATTAGGGTAGAGAATCAAACCCTAGAAAGAGATGCAACGGCTGGAGAACAGCAGCAGGAGAGAGAAGGCGGCGCGGCAGCGGTGGCGGCTGGAGAGGAGTGGCGGCGCCCAAAAAATTGGGGTTAATTTTTTTTTTTTTTTCGATCAGCGGTATCGTGGCAAAGAGAAACGCGGGTCAGAGCAGGAATCGTTCCCGCTCTGATACCATGTAGAGAAAAGAGATATCCAACATATTGGGGAGAAAAGTGAGAGTATTATTCAGTGTATAGAATAAAAGATACAGACACATATATATACTAAACTACTAGGGCTAGGGCTACACTCTAAATAAGGTAAGATACAAATATACATTAAATACTGTAACAATCACGTTTTCCATTTTTGCATAATCCATTAATGAGAGCACCGTACGTGACTATATCAGGATTAACTCCCTTCACTTCAATCGTGCATAGTAATGAAAGAGCTTCATCAGTCTTCCCATTCCTGCACACCCCGTCCAATAATATATTATAAGTATATTACATATGTTAGGACTTACTTGTCGAGTTTCCATATCCTTGAAAAGCTTCCAGTCATCAGCAAACCTGCCTTTACTAAATAATATGTATCATGGTAGAATAAGTCCATATATGCATTATGCTCCAAACCTTTACAAGGAACTTCGAGAAAAAGAAGCCATGCTTCATCAACTCTTCACTTCTTGCAGTATCCCTTTATTCAGCTACCATATATAGCTAACAATACTAGGCTTTAGGCTCGATCTCTACCATGGAATCAAATACTTTTTTTGCTTTCTTAATTTCAACTCGCAAGAAATATGCCGAATGTCGTGACACCCGATTCGTAACCGCTCTTCAAGAATATGCCCGTTATAGCAAAACCAAAGTCTACACGTTTCAATTGGCAACAACAGTTAATCACAATATTAATCGTGTAGTCATTCACAGGAGCATCCGTTCGACGCATTTCGTCGAACACATAGAAGGCAAAAGAATACTGCTTCATCTTGACAGTAACACTCAAAAGTTTGTTGTACACAAAACAGAAGGCTTGGGCCGCATTCTCACCATTACGTGAAACAAGTGAATAACGTCATTTGATTCTTTAACGCAACTGAAATCTATTCTTGGCCTAACACTGTATAATTTCGAAAAGCAGAGAGAGAATGGATGAGAGAGAATACCTAAATTATGCCACCATAGAGCCAATCCTCTTCCACGAATCAGATCAATTGCAGAAACAGAAACAGCTCTTCTGATCGTCTTCATTAATCGGTATGAAGAAATGTAAACAACAGAGATCAATTGCAGTGAATGGCGTTTGCGAATTTTCTGCAAATTTGGTGCCAACTTTTTTTTGCGAGTTTGTAAGTTGTAACTATAGTGCTTAAAACGCTAAGGCAGACTCGCGATTTTTGTTATAAACGCTGAAATTGTTAAAAATATTAAAATAGCACTTCTGTATTAGTTTTAAGCAATGTTTTAAAAACCGGACCGGAGATCGAACCGGTGAGGCCTCCGGATCATGGTTCAACCGGTTCAACCGTATTTGAACCGTTTAATCGAACCGTTCAATAAATAAATAAAAATAATAAATAAATAAATAATAAAATGTTAAAATATTCATGATTTTATAAGAAATACATATTAAAATCCATCATAAATACATTTATATTTTTCATGTATAGACAACTTTTATAGTATTCTGAATTAATAATAATAATAATAATAATAATAATAATAATGATAATAATAATAATAATAATAAATGTTGAATATTGAACAAGTGTGTGGGTTAGAGGAGTTCGTTGAGACCTTAGACTAACATCCAGAGGTCCAAGGTTCAAGTCTCATTAAAAACACAAATTTTTGCACATTAAAAAAAAAAATTGAACCTGTCGGTTCTCAAAAACCGGCGCCGGTTCCGTGACCCGCCCGGTTTTGATCGGTTCTAGCGGTCCAACTCCGGTTTTGACCCACAACCGGTTTAAAGGGGTTGAACGGACCGGCACCATGACCGGTTCCCGGTCGAACCGGCCGGTCCGGTCCGGTTTTTAAAACATTGGTGTCAAGTTCTTATATGAAACTAGATTGCACCCGTGCGTTGCACGGTAGAATGCATTATAAAAATATGTAACATATAAATTATCAAATCAAATAAATAATGAGTAAAATGTATTAATGAATATTAATTACTCTCATCCGTCCAAGATATTTAGGACACAATTTTATTTTTTGAGTGTCCACTATACTTATGTCACTTTCCATTTTGAGATAATATCCCACACATTCATTATTTTATACCTCACAACAATTCAATATAATGAATCTCTTTCTCCACTCAAACACTACCTACCTAACATTTATTAAAGAGTGGTGCTAATTGAACATAAATGTCCGGACATAATTTAGCTCGTTTAAGTAAATAAATAGGTTCGATCCGTTTAACTTATTTATTTAATTCTATAATTTCTCCACATTCATTTAGTTTATTGTTTTTTGAGTAATCTAATTCAAGTGAATGCATAAATATCTAGTATTTCCGAAAGATTAGTGAAAATCACAAAATAACTTTATTAGTTTAATTTCGTATTTTTTGTATTCATATTTCTTTCTCTAAAAATGGCGGTTTAGATTAATTAAGTAAATACATTAGAGTACTAATCAACACCATTATTTTATTTGATATATTATAAGTTAAGATTATTAATATATTCATTTTATGTCCGGACATATATGTCCAAAAAATATTAGTGTTTATTAAAACCCTTGCCGCACCCTATATGACCTGTATTTCGTGGACGGATGGAGTATAAAATTTCAGATAACAAAAGAGAATAATAATACTTAAATTTTTCAGTATAGAAATTAATAAATGACATTTTTAAGTATAACAATAACAAATACAATATATTTCCTCCATCCACGAAATAGTCCACGAAATGTATATCATGTCCATTTTTGGACATAATTCCACCCACTTTCTTAATTTTTATACCTCACAACAATTCAAAAGTAATGGATCTCTTTTCTCTACTTAACAAATAATCTACAAACATTATAAAAACTCGTGCCACTAAAGTTGTGCTATATATTTCGTGGATGGAGGGAGTATTACATTTCAAACATTATAAATTTTTTTATATACAATAGTTTTTGAAGAGTGTTCCTCATTACCACACACCAATATCTTCATACCTTTTCAATTTGCAACTCTTGAAATATTCATATAAAGTTGTCGAAAAACTGTCTGCCACAAATAAAATGCATTAATCATCTAATATGTTAATTATGGAATAACACTATAAAATATAAAATTCATACATTACATCAATATTTTTAAAAAAAGAAATATTCAATCCAAATAACATTAATAAATATGATGTAACACCCCGCTTTTTAATAATCTTTAAGTTACTTTATATGGCTTATTATTATGTTCGTTTTTAATTATTTGTTTACGAAATGTTTCGACCTTGAATGGTTCGAATTATTATTATAATAATAATAATAATAATAATAATAATTATTATTATTATTATTATTATTATTATTATTTATTGTGGACTTGAGGGAGTCCGTAGTTGCACCCTAGATAAATAATAATCTCTAGATATAATATTAGTCTTAATATTTTCACTTATAAGGGTTTTAAACATTATTTTTGAGCCACATTAAGTATTTCGAAACTTTGATTATTATCTAATACATGGTTGGGCTTTTAAAAGGTAATGAGCTGCAAATTATTATTATTATTATTATTATTATTATTATTATTATTTTGAGTCAAGAAAATAGGAATTTTCATAGGGTTGGAAATATATTTAGAGATAAGATTTCTCTTCTACTCCTACTCCTAATTTAACTAAAACTATTCTCAACTATTTAAGAAAAACCTCCACCTCCCAACAGGTTGTCAGCCGAAATCAGCCAAAATAAATTTGTTTTCCAACGCTTCCCTACACACGTCTTCTTCGATCGGCGACGACTTTGCAAAAAAAATTGTCAGACATTAATTCTATCGGTGAGTTATCAATCAAAATTTTAAAGTTTTATTTTATTTTACTTGTTTTTGAGTTTTGGTCGGAGGGGCGAATTATACAGAAGAAAACGTTTTTTTTTTGGTTTGTTGTATAATTTAGCAGAAGAAGAAGGCGAGAGGGAGATGATTTATTTTATATTAGAACTCTAATATTAATCAAAGAAATAACTGAGTGGATTTTCAGCAGGAAAAGTGGAATAAAGATCCCCTGCTGTTCGTTCTCTTGCATCCCTTTCGTTTGAGTTAATTCGTTCTAGATTTGCTTTCCTTGTTATCTTGGGTGAAGGAGATAGAACTAAACGCAGGAAAAGGTTGAGCCTTTGGTGTTCTCTGTATTTGATGAGTAGCATAAAGAAATAAGTCAGGAAGGTCAAACTTTAGTTGATAAGTTTAATATTTAATAGTATATAGATATACACATACATATTGTCGAAAGGTGTAGAAGTAGCAGGCCCAAGTTATTTTACCCTGTTTTGAGAGATTTCATGAGTAAGTAGATAGGTTGTGTCATATGTTAATTTTAAGAGAAAAATTTTAAGGGTTTAATTTAGGAAAAACCAAACATTCATTAGTTTTAGTAATGATATATATATATTTATATAATATTTATATATTTTTAGTTTCTCGTTTAAGAAAATTATGTTATTTGATTAGGTGCGGCGCAACTAGGACCCTCGTCCCTTACGTGATTATTTGGATCATTGTGCTCTGCTTTGAGGTGGGTAAAGTTCTTCTAATCTCAAGAAAGTGTTTTATTATGCTTTATGGATCAAAGTGTTTTAAATGAGAACGAATGATGTTTGTGAAATGTTTTATGTCCAACATGTTATATCGTATGGAATGTGTGATGTGTTATATCATTGAATGCATATAATCGCCTTGAATGCCTAGAGCGCTTGTGGATTATATGTTAATGGATGTTCTGTGCACAGTGATTGAATGTCCTATAATCGCCTTGTATGCCTTGAGCTCTTGTGGATTATAGATGATCATGTTTTGTTTCTATATTCGCCTTGTATGCCTTGAGCTCTTGTGGTTTATAGACAAGCATGATGGTACGTTTTACACTTCCTGCATTATGTATGTTGTTGGACAAGAAAGTGAAATGATTCCATGGTTAACCCACCACTGAGTACGTTTTATGAATACTCACCCCCATGTTTTAAAATATTTTCAGGTGAGTGAGCTTGGAGCTGCGTGGAGGAAACGAGGTGTTAGTTATTTAGTTAATGTTTAAACTTCTTTTTGAACTGTTTTCCGTTAAGTTAGACTTTTTATGCGCATTAGTTTTACTTGGATTGAATTATGATTAAATTTTCGGATTTCTAGAGTTAGTGGTTTTATTTCAAATTGAACTTGAGATTTAATTTGGACTAATTTTATAGTATTGAAACTTTTGAGCAATTTATTTTATGTTTGCTTGGTTTGTGAAGTAGTTCTTGTATAGAGAGTTGTAGGATGTAAATGGCTTAGAAAATAATAATTTAGTATCTGTCAAAAATTTTAAATTAATTCCGCATTTATGAAGCTAAAAGAGTAACATTTTAATTTAGTAAATTAGGGTGTTACATATGACATGTTAAATTTTGTATTATGATATACTTCTTTGTACTTAAATTTAAACACACTATTAAATAATTATATATAAACATCTAAATAATATTTATAAATTATAAATAATCCAAATATAAAACACAAAATATTTAATTACATTAATAATTTAAGAATTTTTTTTAAATAGCATAACACTTACCTTCTAAGCATCTCTAAACAATCATTTTTTTTATATATTTGAAAATACAATTTCGATTAAAATCCATTTCAAAACGTTATTAGAATTAAAGATGAACAATCATTATAAAAATTTCAACCAATTTTGGCATTTTTAATAATTCTTCATTTTTGATAACTTCCAAACATCTCGAAATATATATTTTTTATTTTTAATATTTTTTCACTATTATATTTTTTAAATATTTACGAATCTAAATAATGAAATTAATAAAATTATTTTGGCAACCATTCATTGTGCTAATTTTTTTTTCCAAAATTAAATATCTTAGTCAAAATAGTGTTGTGTTAAATTAGAATATTTAGTACATAAATAATAAATATAAAAAGCAGAAAATTCAATTACGTACATAATTCCAAATAAGCCAAAATTCATAATCATTCAATTTTATTATATAATTTGATTTTTTTTTAAAAACTCAAACATGATAACCAAGAAAGGAGATGTATAGAATTAACCAACATATATTATTCATCATTCATGAAATAACTTAAAGTTCATGACCTATTATCCACTAAATTGGTTTTGGAGGGAAAATGACAAACTTGTTAATATAGTTACAACTCTCTTATTTAGTATTAGTATAGATTTCAATTCAAGTCTTCCACCTATTTATACAAAAAATAGGTTTTTGCAAATGTGCGATGCATGATAATAGATAGAGTTATCAGTTACGAAATAATAAAAAATAATATAACTAAATTCTAAATCCAAATGTCTAATTCATTAAAGTATGATTAGTTCGTAAATGACAAAAGAATGTACTCCCTCTATCCCATAACAAGCGGCTCACTTTATAGGTACAGTTATTTAAGTGAACGGTAAAAAAATGATTTAAATGGTATGACTTACAGCTTTGGAACAAATAATTATTTCCTTATTTGGAAACAAGTCACTTGTTATGAGATGACTCGATATGGTATACGAGTCACTTGTTATAGAACATGAGTATTAATTAGTTAAACTGTACACTTTCAAATTGTCTCGTCTCACCTATTATAATCAGGAAACACAATTTATTATCCGATCCATAATCTTTAGATAATGTCACGTTCGGGGATTCAACTTATGATTTGTATAGAAGAAACATTAATCACATTAAAGGACCGGCCAAATAGAAAACCCGGTTTGTAAAAGGACCGGCCAGATAAAAAAACCAGCCAAAACCTCGCAATCCGGCTCAAACAAGAAACTTCTTATTAGGATTTCAATTCACACGAGCACATCGTCGAGCACTTAATCGAAGAAATCATACAGCAAAGAGAAGGAGAAGAGGAAATTGTTGAGCGACGAAGAAGATATCGTGTTCTACGGAACACCGATCGGAAGAGAAGAAGAATTCACCAGTCGCAAGAAAAAGGCGGTGGCGGAGGCTTCCGGTCAGCTCAGAACCGCTCTTCCTCCCTGGAAACAAGAGTTGGGACGATTAACTGAAATATACCTCAATTTCTGCAATTGAATTATTCTGTATCTTTTGAAATAGTTAGAATTTCAAATTGATGGGTTCGTGAGATGTTTATTGATGAATCAGGGAAGTCGAGGTTTTGTGGAGAAAGGTTAATCGTAGTTGTTGTATTATTCTTACTCGCATTAGCTTAATTACTCGGTAAAAAACTAATTCCTGCAAATTTGCTGCTGGAGTTTCAAATTTGACTGTGGTTTGCACAGAAAAAAGATTGTTTTTCGATATCTGACTTGAACTGTTATGGGATTTCCCTTTAGATTAATGAATGTGTTGATGTTAGGGAATGTGAATTAGCTGTAATTTGTTTGTATTGGGGACTTTGCAGGTGACAGATGAAGAGGGGAGGAGGAGGTTTCATGGAGCATTTACTGGTGGCTATTCTGCTGGTTACTACAACACTGTTGGCTCCAAAGAAGGTTCTATACTGTGCTGTTGTGTCTTGACTAAGTCGCGTGTTTCTATGTTTTTATGTGAAGACACACTAGAAATGTATACTGACTGCTGCTGGAATTTGCAGGATGGACTCCACAATCATTTACGTCATCCCGGAAGAGTAGGGCTGAAGTCTCAAAACAGAGCATTTTTAACTTCCTGGATGATGATGAGAAAGCTGTATGCTTGCCTTGCCTTTATCATAAGAAAAATGAAATTTGTTATTCCTTTTTGCTAACCTATCTCTGTGTTCCTTTTACCGAAGAATGATAATAGGATAATCTTGAATTTGATGTTTGGTAACTGAGGATCTTTTCGCTGTCTCCTTTCTTTTTCTTTAAAAGTTCCAATATTTAATTCAATGTTTCAGGACTTGGAAGGTCGCTCCTTAGGGCCGTCCATGCAGTTTGACACATTTGGGTTTACAGCAGCTGAACTTGCTCGAAAAGAGGCTGATAAGGAACAACAACAAAGGTTAATCCTCTTGGATACATATCTTTTAGTTCCTGACAATTTTATTATGACTATATTTTTATGTCATGTTTTCTAATGTTTATTTGAAACAATGAACAATTACTTGATTTACCATGTGAATTTCAATAAGGTAGTAGCTAAACAGTGATAGACAGGCATAGCAGCAGATTCTTAGAATCTGCTCTACTTCCTCATGCTCTCATGTTAGATTCAATAGATGACTTAGTAGATTATGATTAGTTAATCTGAGTCTTCTTTGATGGAAAATCTGTTATTGACACGTGATTTGCACCTTTGTATAATCAGCTTATCTTGCTAAAGACGCAGATACAGAAATTTTTGTATTGATGGTCTTAAGGGGACACAAGTGGATCTTTTGAATTTCATCTTCTTTCCTTGCTTCCTTGTCCATAAGTTTATTTAGTTCCCCTTTAGCATTATTTACTAGCCTCTGGCTCTACATATTGTACTTACCTCCAGTTCCTTTCTATTTGGCGTAGTTAATTCAAATTCTGAATTTAAGGCTAATTGCTGTATCTTTTTCCCCCTTTCTGAGATGTTTTTTATTTTCTTTCTCTAATGTATTTTTTTTAAATAACTTATTTAGGCCTTCAGCTATTCCTGGACCTGTTCCTGATGAACTAATAGTTCCGGCAACCGAATCTATAGGTCCGTGCCAGATATTGTGATATGGCATATTCTTGCTGCATGATATTTCATCTCTTTAAATTCTTGCCCTTCTTTGGATTAGGTGTCAAACTGTTGGTAAAGATGGGATGGCGGCCAGGACGGTCCATAAAGGATTCCAACAGAAACTCACTTGATGGTAAGGTTCTTTGAGAACATGTTTAGCTACCCTTTGTTTTGATCTTATCACATTTATATCTTGTACATGATATTCATTAATTTATCTGGTGACTGATGTAACTGGAATCTATTAATCCTCCAGCTATTGTATGACCTTGCTTTCTTGGAGGCTGCATATGTGAGTTTTGTAAAGTTGAAGTTATTTATCTGGACTAGATAATGATATATTTTTTATCTGTTTTTGTTTTGACTATATATTCAGTAAGTGAGGCTATAAGATATGTCATTCATGTGATACTTCTAAAATTATATTTAGTTGTTATGAAGCTTGTTTTAGAGATTTGATAATGGACACAACTAACTACAGAAGATGGAAGAAATAAAAAGACATAATCAGAACCTTTTAATGTTGCTTGATTTATTTTCTTATACTTTTGGTTCTTTTCGTAATTTACTAAAAATTAACCTTGATAATTTCTCCTTGTTATTCTTTGCTTTCTGAAACCTAAAAGTATATAAGTTAATATCCTCTGTATGATTGCACTAGATAAGTGCACTAGTGGCAAAGAAACATTCAAATATCTGGTGCCTGATGGCTTCAAATAATGACTGTTGACTACTGTTCTTTGCTGATGAAACCTTTTACATATTCTTGGGTGTGGCATTTTCAACTAAGTAGTAATGTCCTTCTGAGGCTAAAAGTGCTTATTGTTTCAACATGAGACTTAAAGTCAAATGATTGTTTGTAATGATATTTGAATTGGTCTAAGTTTCATCCTGCTATTTCTTGTACTTTGCAACAATGTTTCAAGAATTCACTAATTCTAATCAAACTATGTTTAGCAGTTATGACTGAGAAAGTTGATGTGTTAATATACCATACTAATATCTAGAGAACAACAAACTGGCTAGTCCAATGATCAGTAAATATATCTTTGAGCAAAGCTACATGACAAGTTGGCAACTAAATTTGTTCTCTTTCTGTCTCGTTCCAAAATTTTTCTTCACATAATATTCTTGCTGAGAATATTATATGCGCTGCTTAAACCATTCACTGGTCTCTTATTAACCTTGTCTGTCACATTCATGAAGTTGCTAGCAGACAAGCTAGGAAAGCTTTTCTCGCACTCTCAAGCGATGCAGGACCGGAGTCAAAGCTGATTGAAAAGGATACTGGAAATGATCTGGATCTGCCAGCCGATGATGATGAACGGTTCTACAAAACTGTGCCGGTTAGATAACTTAGATTTTATCAGTGTTTAGTGTTTACGCAATAAAATTTAGTTGATTCTGTGTAACCTTTTTATGATAAATTTTAGCTTCTCATACCCCGGGTGGAGTGTGTTAATCTTGTGCTCTATCAATACGTGTCTGGATGAGACTCTGTGCAAGAGTGAGGATATCAGTATCAAAGAGACTATGGTTCACATTTGTCAGACTTTTCAAGGAATGACAGCTAATGCTACACAAAATCTTCTATGTTAGATTTCACAAAGAATTAGGTTGTGATAATGGCCAGACGTGAGAGAATTCATTCAAAAAGAGTGAGTATCTTTCACACGATGGTCAATGCCGAAAATGATTAATGGCTTTAGGTAATTGGTGCATTCTCCACATGAATAACTACTTTTACCAAAGGTTCTTTTAGGATAGTTTGTTGATTTGCTTAAAGTTGATTCTTCTATGCAGATTAAAGTACAATACTATTCTGATATTTTAGTATCGTTCTTGGTTTTTGTTGGAAAAGATGTTAATTTTTAGTTGTAGGCTTATAGCATTTTATAACATAATGTAAAGTTAACTAATGATACAAGATGGGAACGTTGGAAGTGTTTGTTAGTATTATATTATTAGAAATTTATTGTCAAACTTCTAGTGATAATTTCTAATAGATTTCCGTTTGAGTTTGAATGCCATTAGTGTGATTTTCCATGGTCTATTTTCTGAGCGAGGAGATCAAGAAATTGACTGCTATATCACCAAGTGGTTTCGAAATTATGCAAATGTGCATGCATTTTCATTTAAGAAAAATGTGCGTGGTTGAGTAAGTACACATAGCTCACAAATTTATGCTTCATGTGCTAATGCACTAAAAGTTAAAGTGGTTAATTGATTGTTTGTTAGTGTTGCCTTTATGTTTGAATATTGAAGTAGACGTTGAGTAAGCACACAGCTCACAAATTTATGCTTCGTGTGCTAATGCACTAAAAGTTAAAGTGGTTGATTGATAGTTTGTTAATGTTGCCTTTATGTTTAAATATCGAAGTAGACTTATGACCACAGTTAAAACGACCACTTGAAGCTGCTATTCACAGTTTTCTCGTGTAATGAACCATATCTTCTGATGGAGAAAAAGAGAATACTTTTTTTTTTTTTTTGGAGAGTGGGAGGTAATCACATTCTTATAGGCATGAATATTTGTCGGTTTCTATGCGCTAATGTCTCATGACAACGATTGGTCATAGTCTGGTGTCTTCTGCCACTAAAGTTGTTCACTCTGAGTCTCTCTTATCTTTTCCATGCATATGTAGTCAACCCCAAGCAAGATTTGTATGGTTTAGGCTATGATCCTTTCAAGCAAGCTCCAGAGTTTAGGGGTATGTCACTTTCTGGATTCAAATGACTACTTCTATATTCATAGTTACTGTTTTTTCTTATAAATTAACTTTTTTCCTTCTTTTCTGTTAGAAAAGAAAAGACAGAGAATGTCTGGGAAGGGGAATATGGAACCTTATAGGTCACTAACCTTAAAAGGTGAGCCTTAATTATGTGTTTGTAGCAATTATATTGCCTGCACAGCTATTCGGCCTAAGCTTGTTTTCATGTATTAATTATATATATGTTCAGGAAAGGTTGCCCCTGGTTTTGGTATTGGAGCTCTTGAAGACTTGGACGCTGAAGATGAAGATATATATGACACCTGTAGTGATTTTATTCTACTTTTTGTTGCATATCAACTAATTTATGCTGCTTTTCAGCTTAGCTTGGTGAGTTGGTCATTAAAGCATGGGTTGGTTTGGCATAAGTTTCCAGTCTCATCCCTTCCTAACACTAGGGTTGGGCAGAATATTTTTCTAATGTAATATGGCATCTCAGATATTATGATCCGCTCGTCTAAAGTTCATACTTTCTACTTCTGTGTTAGAGCTTAAGGCCAGTTGACTTATTAGTGATTAGGCAGGACGGCTAAATTTCGACTTATTCTTGTCTGCCAGCAATTATTTTTGTGTGATATTTAGACTATGTTTAGTTTTCTTGCACCATGAATTTTGTAATTCCCTAGATATCCAAACATAGGATTGTAGCAGTATTGGGAAGGTTTTAAGTAGAATATCAACAAGA
This sequence comes from Agastache rugosa, assembly GCA_031470985.1. Lineage (NCBI taxonomy): Eukaryota > Viridiplantae > Streptophyta > Magnoliopsida > Lamiales > Lamiaceae > Agastache > Agastache rugosa. Next base: position 21,649,798 of record CM062604.1, read on the forward strand.
CTAAAGGGTGAATCTCGCATTATTAGGGAGGATGATCTGCTAAGTCTTTGTTTCATATCCATATTTTTTGAAGGGACCAACTGAATATGGAAGAGTAGAAGCAAAAATGGCAGGTATGGAGGAAATTAATAGATAGAGGTAGAGGAAGAAGGGGAAATGTCATCTCAAAAAAAAAAAAAAAAAAGAAGGGGAAGTGTGTTAAATAAAATGGAGAAAAGTCGAAACTGCAATTGACTTACCCTTTTTCTTGTTATAGTCGATTCCTTTTACAAGTTTTGAACTGTCCAAAAACATCTTTCACTTTTCTTTGCAGAGTCATTATGTCTTCTCATAGATACTCTTTTAACAGGTATTGATGTTCAAGATAATTATGTGCAAGAAATAGAAGAACCTTCAGTAGTAAAGGTGGATACTCTGCGGATATTAGATAAAAAGAAAGATGACGTTCTACCTGGGTTTAAAGCTGCATCAAAATCTGAGCACCAACTACAAAGGTATTTATTTATGCAACCTTCTTCTGGCTTTGGAGCTTCTGTAACAGTAGTCATCTTGAGGTATTATGCCATTGGGTTACATGTTCTCTGAGTGCTCCCACCCTCCCAAAACAATTGCTTGTTTTTCTTTTTTCGATGTCCAAAGGTGGATATTTCCCCCAAATCCCCTAGAAAACAGCCCCATTTAAAGTATAAAATGCTACTACGATGTCATTCATTATAAACAACACCCTGGTTCCAAATTGATTGCTCTGTGTTGCATTTCGATGTATAGCTTGTTCATTTGTGTGGAATGTTTGCAGATTTAATCCTCCCTCAATTCCAGAGGATTTTGTTCCCCATCATAAGTTTCCTGCTTCTGTTGAAAATGATGGCAAACATGCTGGAATTCCTACTGCTGAGGTCCCTCCACCTGAAGATAACAATCTTAAGGTCTTAATCGAAGGGGTGGCAACATTAGTTGCTCGATCTGGCAAGTTGCTTGAGGATTGCCTCAAGGAGAAGAATCAGTCTAATCCATTATTTGCCTTCCTTAGTGGAGGAAATGGTTCTGATTATTATGCAAGGAAGCTCTGGGAGGGGCGTCTAAAGCATGGTGAACACAACAAACTATGGGAAGGGAAAAAGTCAAATAATTCAGAAAAGCTGACTGCTGAAAGACGTGGAGCAATTCTGGGAGAAAAAGCACTAGAGAGAAATTCAAGAGATTCAAGCTCTACGGTTGCTTCTGCTGGATCAAATTAAACTTTCAGATACATTCATTAAACCTGCATCTTCGGTAAGTACCTCAAGTCTTTATTATGATCGGTGAGAAATGTTAGCACCTCTGTTAACGGGGATATTGTTTTTTGTATTTCTAATAGAATGAGCAAGCAGATATCAGAAAACCATTTCAATACGACCCTGCAAAGCGAATAAGATTTGAGCAATTCTTGAAGGAGAAGTTTGAAGGGGGTCGGCGGACTAAAGACTCTGGCGGTTCCAGTGATATGTCTGAAGCTGCTCGTGCTCGTGAAAGATTAGAATTTGAAGAAGCTGCAGGTGCAGTGCAGAAAGCAAAATTAGGTAATGAAAGACAGGCCAGCAGTCAGTTGCTTAAGGACCTGTCGGCTGTTTCAGCATTACAGTTCACTACTGGTGGAGTAGAGGTAAGTATATAGTAATGAAGATTTCATTGAAGGTATTTTATTTAAGGGCAATACATGCCGACCAGCAGATACATGGAGTTTCACAGGAAGATGAATTTCTAGTTAAAGGAATGTATCCAAAGCGGGAAGAGTTCCAATGGCGACCTGCACCTATCTTATGCAAGCGTTTTGATTTGATTGATCCTTACATGGGCAAGGTACTCTCCCTTCTTATTAGGTCTTGCTGAATACTGTTTTTTCTTGTTAGATTTCTCTATTTTTATTCCATTTAGATGCCATTTTTTCTGTTTTAAATTGTATCCAGTATTTCAGATTTCAAGTTCTATATGCATGCCATCACAGGTTACTTTGAATACTATGGCAAGTCGTAATCTGTCAGATTGAATTAAATTTCAATAAATCAGATAAAAGGGCTCGTGCTCAACTAAAATGGCTTTTATTGAGACAAAAATGAAAATTTGTAGATTCCATCAGATATATATATATATATATATATATATATATATATTTGGATACATACGTGGTTTCTATTGTATTATATACTTGGTTGTTGCCTACTTTTCATGGCTCCTTCTGTGATCGAGTCCTGACAAGTGACATGTAGGCTAAAAGTTTCTTTTCGAACACTAGATTGCTTCTATATTACCGATTTATTTATTTTCTAACTGGATGTGGCATTTAAAGACTGTTATTTAAATACATATCCTGACTTGCAGCCACCTCCTGCTCCACGTGTGAGGAGCAAAATGGATTCCTTGATATTCATGCCAGATTCCATCAGAGCTGCAAATGTGGAAGAACATATGTCAGTGGAGCGGACATCATCTTCAGGTCATCAAGCGCACAACGGAAAGAAAGATAGAGAAGCGGCCGAGAAGGAAGCTGAGGATGAGGTGGAAGTCGAAAATGTTGAGAGGCCCGTCGATCTTTACAAAGTACTTCCATTATCTCTGTATATTATGTAGCTTCTCCAAGTGTTGACAGATTTGATTTCATCCGTTGAAGTTACTTCTGTTTTTGCTACTTGGGTTGCCTATCAATATTCTCTATTTTTTGCAGGCCATTTTTTCTGATGATTCAGATGATGAAGAAGAAAATAATACATCCGATAAAGTCGACGATACAGAGAAGAAAATCGAAGCTGCAAATATAACTCTTAATCGTTTGATGGCTGGGGACTTCTTAGAATCTCTGGGGAAAGAACTGGGTTTATCGGTTCCTCCTGAGATGCCACAGCCAGAAAAAATAGCTGGCAAACGAGTTGCTTTTGATGCTGACGAAAGAAACAAGAGCCCTCTGCCGGCTAAAATGGCAAAGCCTGCTGATCAAAAGGCAGGCCAAAGTTTTACAAATGGATTAAGCATAGAAACGAAAGATCATCACTCAGCTGGTAGTAAATTTGCAGATAGTAAAGAAAATAAATCCGGCAAGGTTCGCAGAGAAGATGCGTGTTCGAGCAGTGGCAAAGCTCAGAATTGGAGTAGTAGTAGCTCTTCAGAAGAGGAGAGGAGCAGAAAACAGTCAAGGAGTCGCAGGCGTAAGAGCAGGAGAGACAGCAGTTTAGATGCTGACTCATCCAATGACACTGATGTGCGAGGTCAACGACACTCGAGGTCGAGAAAAGACGATAAGGAGACCTCTAAGGGAAAGAGCAGCAGCAGAAGGCACTCGAAGCACAGTAAACACAAAAGGAAGGACTCTCCCAGTCGATCACATCAAAGCTCTGAATGCGAAAGGCACAAAAGAAAGAAGAAAAATTAGGAAGACTGAGGTATATACATGAACACCACATCAAACTAAGCTCTCTGGATTCTTTTTCAGATTTTGGAGTCGGATTTACTCGTCAATGAATCATGTTCTAAGTCTCAATGGGGTCTCGTCTGATGCGTCAGCTCGATTTTGGTGTTTCACTGGTATGACTAAAGCCCTCCCATTTCTCTGCCTATATCTGCACTTGACTATAGATAGCAGATAGTACAATTGATGCATTATAGAGATTGAATGGCTTGAGGCCATGAATTATAAGGTCTGAGAGAAATTGCAGCTTATGCCGTTTTGTATATCAGTGTTTTGACTGCTAACAGGGCTTGGCAGACTCATAGCAAATGGATTGGTAAGATTTTAGTTGAATGACTAAATTGCCCCTATCTATGTGTGTTTTTTTTTTTAATGGAACAGCCAAGTAGATTAGCACCAATAGATTGATGTGGTAAAAGATTTCGGAATATTACAGTTTAATATCCGAGCTATTGAACTTTTAACATAAACATTTTGAACTATACATAATTATAATTAAATGCATGATTTTATTGACCTTTATTGAAAATATTCCAAGCTATACATTATTACCAACTATTGACATTTTAGTTAGATATCAATATATGTAAGATGGAGCACATACTCGTGTCCAAACTTCTTACACATACATGTATTCAAAATTTCAAACTCATATATGGTGGGATATTGTATTTTTATCAGTGTTCGGTTGTATCTAGATTTGAATATAGATATTGTTTTACAAATCTTGAGGCAATGAATTGGGACGCGTCCAAGTCCAAACGTCTTATACTTTCAAATTAGAAGTGCAATTATATCTACAATGAATTATATTTTTTGTAGCTTACACTCTAAAATACAATCCAATAAAATAACTTATTAATTTACATTTTATATCAAAATTGTACAAAAAGAAGAAGACAATGTAGTTATGACTTGAAGAACATAAAAGATTAAGTGACGCAATAAAGGAAAATAAAATTTATAACTTAAATTATTTACAAAAGAAACTAAACCGTATTGATCGGGGGAATTGAACCCGACGTGAATCGAACACGCAACCTTCTGATCTGGAGTCAGACGCGCTACCATTGCGCCACGGATCCGGTTGTACATTATGCCCTCTAGTTATTTATATGGTACATTATTTAATTATTACCGAACTGAATCATAATCAAAGCACTAACTTATTTTCAGTTTATTTTATTTAATGTATTTCTCAAACATTTATATTATTTAGATTGGTCTGATAAATTGTTAATAAAATCGATGGCAATTACTAATATATATTGAATCGAACTAGTAATATAACTAATTTAATTTTAATCTTTAGGAATATCATGTACGGTACCACAGAAATCAAAGATAGTAGGTTGAAGATGGATTTTATGTTTCAAGTGAAATTTGCATTCAGCAGCCTCTTCTTTTAAGATAGAAAAAGCACTATAACATCATACGGGGTCTCAATATTACGAGCAAGCCGGAAAAACGCCGGTGCCGCCAACCAACCGTTGCTTCCGCTATACTTTGCCGATCGACGTGAAAGCAAATTCATAATGATCGCAGCGGCGTTCACTTTCAAGTCCGCCGCCTCGGCGGAGGTCATGAATGTAGAAATAAAACTTCGATACCATTTACGTAACCTAGCTAGAAATGCGGTGATCATGAATAAGTAGAAATTAACCTAATAAGAAAAAAGTTGGCTTAGCTAGGACTTATTTCGCCGTCATTAGGGTTTGTACTTATTTTTATTTTTTTTTCATTTTTTACTAATAATTGATTAATTCATGAATAGGATTTATGATCATTAGTTCTAGAATTTAGTTATAATAATTGGAGTTTGATTATTTCATAATTAATTAACTTTTTCTGTGTGGTACGTACTGGTACACAAGAAGGATATGATTTGTTGCAGTCATAAAATATTTTTTCATTTTCCAATGGAGATATAAAAGCTAATTTCTCTTTCCTTTTTTGTAAAATATTCACATTTTCAAAAAGAAAAAAAAAAGTCAAATTATTAGATTTGATAGAGACAAACTACTCACTTTTAATGAATCAAAGGCTGCTGATTTTATTATTAACTATATAGCAACCCTAACAACCCCAATACATATAACGAACTAATTAATTACTTAATCAATAAACTGTTCTTCAATTTCGAAGGACGCAAGTGCGCCACTACCCTCCCCCCCCAAAAAAAAAAAAAGAAGCCACCACGTAATATATATATTTTCTTCGAACTATCGGTACCATAGGTGTGTGCGGTAGGTTGTTCGGCTTATTAGGAAACAAGATTAATTATGAAATGGAACATTTATTATGAAATAGAGTGAATATTCCTTTTTTTTTCGTGCACGTGTTTAAATATTTCTGCTTTAATTAATCATTAGCAAAAAGAACATGATCACTAATTAAGGTTTTTGTCTCTCCTTAATCACAATTCTTTCTTTTTTATAAGAGGGTGTTTGGACTTATTTTTTAAAAAGTTTATAAGAGCTTATAAACTCTTTAAAAGAACTTATAAAATGTTTCGGAACTTATAAGCTCTAGAAAAGTATTTGCAAAATATAATCATAAACAACTAATTATAAGATTTGAAAATAAGCTTTAACATCTTATAAATTCCAAAAAGTTAGTTGATATACCTGATCTCCTGATCTTATTTTTTTTAACTTATAAAATCTTAATTAAAATGTCTTATAATTAATTATATAAGATGTTGGAGCTTATAAGCTCTTTAAAATATGGTTAGCCAAGCCATCATTAAAGTATAGAGTACTAAAGTTTTCTGCGTTCGATTTCATTATTACAAGTACTCCCCATCAATATATAATAGCAAAACGGATTTCCTTATTAACTATACTATGTGGCACGTATCAAATTCCTCAAATCCTATTTTTCTAATTTTTCCAATTTTCTAATTTTAAAATCCTATCTATATATCATTATTATATCATTATAAATCTTTATATGCTTCAATTAGGAAACTCATTTATGAAGTAAATATAGTCAACATTTATATTTGGAATGATAATCATTATATTAATTTACTGCAATCAATTATATCAATTAATCATTCCATAAGTAAATACAGTCAACCTTTGGTAATCAATTATACTCCCTCCGTCCCATTATTCTTGTCTTGTATTCCTTTTTGGGCTGTCCCGTTATTCTTGTCCTGTTTCCATAAAAGGAAATATGCTTCTCTCACAAAAAGTTATGGGCTCCACCACTTTTTATCGTTTTACCCTTTAAACACCCTTCTCCTTAATACCCGTGCCCAAAAGAAATGAGACAAGAATAATGGGACGGAGGTAGTATTAATTAACGAAGATAATTACGCTTCTCAACTGATCATCAAACTATTCACACTCTCCATTCATCTTCCATGAGAAAATTCTCTCAAATTTATGGTAATAGCTTGCAGAGCCGGTGTAACGTGTGATCCGGCGCTAAAAGTTTTCGATCATGTTTTTGGAATTGAAAAGTAGTTGTAATTTGAAAATTAGCTCCATTACTTCATCATCTCTAAGAAATATGTTACAAGCTAGAACAAAAGAGGCAAGCCATTTCATATTTGGGCAGAACAAGTTTTACCAGTTTGGGGACAGACTCATGGCTACTGAATCCTAAGGAATTTGGATGACTCAGTTAAGTGTGTGATGTTTGTATATGAACTAAATCCATGCTAGAAAAATTATAGCCTTTGCAGCGAGCATTATGATTTCCTTGCTATTGTTTGATATTTTCTTTCTTCGTAAGTTGTGTGATTAATGTGCATGCTTCGATAATTCTTGCATTTTCTATTGTTATAGTACATGGAAGATCATTATATTTCTTTTCGAATTTTGTCTGCTCTGATTGTGTTGAAATGGAGGAAAAAGGATGTTGTTTGCGTTTTTACCAAGGCTTTCTTCTGCTGATTTATTGCTTTACCAATTGAAAAGGTAAAGAAGTAGCTTTTGAATGCAAATTGTATATACTGTTCCAACATTGGAATCTAATGATGAGAAAACTTTACGATGTCGGATTATAAACTTTATTATAATCACAAACATTTAATGAGAAATTGAACATTCGATGCTTTGACTGTTGTGCTCAGGCTCGGCATCCATGGTGAGCTTCGAAGATGTCTATAAGCTAATTTTTCGTGCTTATTGCCTGTCTTTCCCTTCTTTCTTCCCAGAGAACTCGACATTCTCCAACAAAAATCATAGTCGGTGGATCATTTTTCATTTGTCAATTCCCAAAAATTTAAGATGATAGTTCTGTCCAGTATCGCCATAAATGAAGGTAGTACTTTTTATTTCAATATTTATGGAATATTTGATACAAAAATTTTGGCGATTACATGGTTTGTTAACTTTTCATCTTTTTCCAGGATTCAATTGATAGGAAGAAAAATAAGAATGCAAGTTATGCTGCCAAAGCTATGCATTGTCGGCCCATTGATTCTTATACCGACATAACCCACACAACATATATGTTCCAATTTTATGATTTTGGGATTTTTATTATTTTTCCTTTGTTTATTTTTCATTAGTTGTTCAACTGCATTTGTGAAATTGAGGTTGATGGAATATTTAATGGAATTATATTAGTGAATCTGCTTAGGTATTCACTTTTGAGTACGAGTATTGCACGGAAGAGGTGCAACGGTATGTCAATTTGGATGAGAAGAGGTGCAACGGTATGTCAATTTAGCCGAAATGAACGGCCGGGCCCGAATAGATTGAAAAAAGAGAGGGTTATGGCCGACAACTAAATTTACAACCTGTGAGTTTATTATCTTCTTAATTATTCCAAAACATCAACATTATGTATATTATTATTATTATTATTATTATTATTATTATTATTATTATTATTATTATTTTGTAATATATGTGTCTTAATAAGACAAATAACCAATTATTGTAACAACTTATATTTGATTATTTAGATATTTTATAAATTTAAACGCATTTGAATAATTAGTGTGGGTATTATTATACGGGTTTAGGACGATGAGTGATAAAATTATTTTTTATCGAGTTTGAGTCATGTATGAGTATATAATTTCAAAATGAACCTGAACATTAATCGACATGCCTACGTAAATTTTTTTTTGATTTTTTAATTTTTTATTATTTATACTATTTATTATTAATATTTATTTTGTAAAGTTCGATTTGGATACTATTGTAACAATTTATGTTTATAAATTTAAATGAATTCGTGTAATTAGTGGGTATTCCTATAGAGGCTTGAATTGAAATGAGAATGAGTAGTGAAATAACTTTTAATTCAAGTTTGACAAAGATATGAGCATATACATTATAGACGGGGTCCATGTGATTGAACTCTAGCCTTATCATTTCGATTCATCGTTGTGCTTTATCGCAATCAACAATTTAGAATGGGTAAACCTTAACCAAGTATTAAGTCACTTTTTAGATTTATACTTATAAATTATATTGTAAAGTTATTTAATTTCCCGTCGAATTTCGACGGGCAAGTTACTAGAATCTTATGTGGCATGCCTCCAATCTCTAGAATCCTATTTATCTAAATTCTCCCATTTTTTTAATTATTAAACATAAAATAATATGTTTTAGATTATCCCACATCATTTTTCAATGAGACTCCACCCCATTGAAGAGCCTAAATAAAAACTCCATCCGTTTCAGGTTAGTGTGGTTCAACTAATATTTTATACCTCACATATAATCAAATATGCACCACACTTATGGGGGACGGAGGGAGTACTTAGGATCAATGCGTATTTTCTCATCCCACAATTGTTTTGCACCACCATTTTACTTTGACCAATTTATTGATGACCAAATAAATAATTATATTTTTATAGGAAAATTTAATTTAATTAGCGGACATTACTATATATATATTGTAGTGGGATAGAGTAGTAAAATCACTTCTTAATAGGAATTGAGACGAGTTTCGTAAATTGTATAATTTTCAAATTTATACTTGAAACTTATTTTTTGATATTTTGTTAATATTTCCTTTGTAATATTCAGTACTTTAGCGTGTATTACTATGGATGTTCGGATGATAACAAGATGTAAAATTATTTTTTAATCGAATTGAAGAAGGATAACGGGTATTTATACAATATATTATAAATGCTTATTTTGTGATATTCAAGTTTACATAGCATATATAGTGTACAAGTAAGTATAAGATATGGACAAGTTGATTTTTTTTAATCAAATATGAATTTGTATGTGTATATAAATAAACGAGTTGGTTAATTAACGAGTATTAATTACTATACGGATTCTAGAACAAATCGGGTAGTTACATGACTAATTTTTTTACAAATAATAGTATAAAAGATGTAAATCTTCGTCGATGTTCGACGGGTAGTATACTAGTTCTTATTTCAATCCTGACATTATTCTTGAAGTTTACATTAATTTCTCACGGTCTGTTGGACTAGAAAAAATGATTAAAATTTAATATGTATTCGGTTTCTCGGGGTCTCATTTTCTTCTAATACTCAATATAAAAATTTTAATCGTTTATTTCGTGTATCTTTTTATTGTAGTTGAGGTATATTGATAACTCTCTCTCTCGTTTTGAGAAGCCGTACCAATGAATCACCTGCTTTATTATTATTTTTATTATTATATTATTGGGGATTAAGAGGTCGCATCTATCTGTCTCTTGAGTTGTAAGAGGTCGTACCTAGAAATCACCTGCTTTTTTAATATTACTCCATCCGTTCACCATACTTACTATCACAATTTCTTTTTTGCTATTCACAAAAAATATTATATCTATCACTTTTATTTTTGATATAATACCCCACACAAATTCATTACTTTAAGCTTCACAACAACTCATTATGGCGGGTTCCTTTCTCCATTAAAAAACTATCTAATTAGCATTTATTAAAACTCGTGTCACACTCTATGTGACCTAAATATGGTAGAGAGTACTTTTCTTAAAATATCTCCAAGATTAGGGGAAGTACCTAGAACGTAGTACTAAATATGCATTGAACGTGTCTTGACTTGCAAATAGTTTTGTTTCTTTCTTTTTCGATATTCATCAAAATCAATATATTAACGAAATAATTTAATGTAAATATAATTTTTATTGGGGATACACGAGTTCTATAATCATTTGTTGTCCTTTGTCGTCTTCAAATATCAAATTCAATTAATTTGCTCATCGAAACTAGCAAAGAGCTACGATAAATAGATGTTACATATATTATCCATTATCTATGGTGTAAATATATACTACCTCCGTCCCGCCGAATATGGCCTATTTATTTTCGGCACGGAGATTAAGAATAAGGGAATCAGGTGTAATAAAGTGTTAATAAAGTAACTTTTTAATTAATAATGTGTTTTTTTGGTCAACAATGTACGGCTAAAGTGTTTTTTTAGTTTAAAGTAAGCTCTAATTCTATTCCAAAAAGGAAACAGATCATATTCGATGGGACGACCCAAAATGAAAAACATGCCATATTCGATAGGACGGAGGAAGTACATATTTACAAAGAAAAAGCCGTTCTCGACGGCCTAGCTCTGTAGTGAGTAAGTTTAAAATTGAAAAAACATGAATTCAAATTCCATCAGTACTTTCTTCAAGTCTAATCAATTAATCATATCTCCTCCTCGATACATTAAAGTAATATATAAATTAATTAATTAATTAATTAATTGAAACTTACAGACATTATGCCTAATATAGTACAACAATCATATAGTAGTAGCTGCTTCATATGCCATGCATTATATATATATATATATATATATATATATATATATATATATATATATGCGCTTCTTATGTTTTATAGACGAACATTAGAATAAACCACATAAAGCTTGTACTCAAGCACACCATAATTCTTCGCAACGTCGAAAGAATAAGTGGTCGTAATTGCATACCCACGAGCTAGCCGGAAAACGCCGGTGCCGCCGATCACCGGAAGCTCACGCGCCGCAAGCAAAACCTCGTTCCTTCCGGCGATGCTGATCGTGCTTCCGTTGTACTTCCCCGACGTGAAGACGAAGTTCAGATTAATAGCGACGGCGTTGACCGTCAAGTCCGCCGACGTGGTCATCCCTTGGACTCTACCCACCGCCGCCGACTTGATATCCGGCCCCGCCGTCACCAGGTCGTCGACCACGCGGACGCCGCCGAACCCCGTCGGAGACGTGGCGGTGATGGAGGCGTTCGCGACGGTGAACACCGTCGCGTTGGGGCTGCCGGCTCGGAAATCATGCACGTAGACACGAAGCTTTGCAACTTTTTCGACGCCTAGATTTCTTGCGTTTGCATTTGGTGTGGAAATGAATAAGTAGAAAATTATTAATAAAAGAGTTGTGGTTATCTTCTCCATAATTCAAAATTTTTGTTTCTTGAAGGATTATTTATTTATTCTTTTTTGAGAAGGAAATGGTGGGAAGTTTAAATTGAAATTGTGGGATGCTGGTAATATGATGATTGATGAGATTGTTAATTAGTGGAAGAATGGGATATGTTTTTATAGCGAGAGAATTGGGAAGAATGAGTAATAAATAACATTATACTATTAGTTAGGGCGGTTATTTTTTTATTACAAGTGTAAATGGTAGCTTCATTTTTATGCATCCGCGTGGTTGCGAGTTTGATTAATCATGAAAATTGGTAAGAAATAATCAAAGTTTGATTCATCATATATAAAACATTGACTTCCTATTAATTTTCCATATATATATTTATATAACTATATACACGGTTACAATGTTTATTTTAATACACAAGTATATCTTCTGGTAGATTAATTCCAGGGACATTGACTGATTTTTTGTCCCTGTAAAATAAAGAAAAATATTAATATTTTAAACTAATGGACTGTGTGTGAGTACCTAGCTTAATTCTCATTTTGATATTAAAAAATTATTTCTCTTAAAAGAATTCAAATATTTTCGACATGTTAATTAGGTTTATATTCAAAGAACATGCATGCATGCAGGTACAATAATACTCGAAATATTGGATTGGGAAGAAGCAAATTAAGTGATGTAGCTAAGAGTATGAATATGGCGGAGGTATATATACGACTAAAGGGTTGTAAATCAATTCATTAACTTGGTGACTTGGTCTATCATTGATGAATTTTACTAAAATTTCAATCACAGTTAATTTCTTGCATTCCAAGTTTCTCTTATATATAATAAATAGATAGGTCTAACATTGTTGTGATATATATTAATTTGTTGAATAAGATTATCCTCAGAAAAAAAAAAATTTGTTGAATAAGATTTGATTTTTAATTAGAAGTATTCTCCTCTACGTTGCTGGTTATCAGTATTCTTGCAAATTGACGATGTGAGTATTGTTTATCCAGCTATCCTTCATTTGGGATCCTCATAGCATATTTTTTTGGGATCATCTATCCTATTTTTTTTTTGAATATCATTACAAATATTAATACTCACACACCCCATCTATCCTATTTTTTGTGTTCGTACCGTGTCCCACTTTCAATTTTTTTTATGTTTTTATTTTTGTTCAATTTTATTTTTTTATGTTTTAGTTTGACGATTTTGTAATTGTTAAATATATATAATTTATTATACCCCATTACAGTACATAGTTATTTTCTAATATTTAATTGATAAGTATTAGGGCTAATTTTTTCATAATTAGGATATATAATCTTTTAAGTTTCAATATTTAGTAAAAATATTTAGTAGAATTCATTATATTATTATTTTTCAAAAGTAAAAAGAATTACTTATATTATAATTTTTATAAAATTATTATAATAAATATTACTAAATTAATGAATTTAATAGTGGGCACGAGACACAAAAATTTTGAGAGAGAAGATTTGAATCGGCTATTAATTCTGAGTAAAAGGATTTATTCACTTATATACTTCCGCTGCATCACAAAGTACTCAAACTTTTAATAAATCAATGTAAAAGGATTCTTATAAATTCATAAACCCTAACAACCCTAATTCTAAAAAAGTTAAAAGGTCAATCGACCTCTTTTAAGAGTTATAATTAATACTTTTTAATTTCTACGAATTCTTCATTTGATGCAGGACGCCGCCGGAGTAGGTGATGCAGATTTCTAAAATTTTGTCAAAGAAGCTTTAGTAGTTGCTTCAAAAAGATTTTCCTAAAAAATTATTCCAAAAAGGTTATTCCAATATTTCTTATTTTTTTTGCACAACTTTGAAGAAATATCTTCTAACAGTGACGTAGAAGATACCGCATTAATTACTCTATGTTTTATATATTTATTTAAAGGCAAGTTGAGATCGAGTTTTGCGATTTAATTAGTCAGCATATTTAACCTAACCTATGACGATGATTCGTCCTTAATTATGCTCAACCAATGAACGGCTGTGATCGATCACGATGCCTCGTGGCAGAAAAACATGGTGGGGGGTGGTGGTGGTGGTGGGGGGGGGGGGGGGGCTTAGTGGAGCAAGGCTTGTTTAATTATGAAGGTTCCCACCCTGTAGGACCTTCTCTCTCTCTCTCTCTCTCGTATATTCATGGTAAAGGGGTAGCAAGTTTAGGTCTTCTGAGGGTGATTCATTTCTCAATTAACAAAAAAAAAAGCTGTTAGAAAATTGGTTTTGTAAAATATCAATTTGTGATAATATTTATTTTATTAAATATTTAATATTTAAATAAAATAAATATTGGACGTTCGTGATCTCAAAACTGATTTTTCAGTGAGTGAGATATGGATGGTTTAAGTTGGTTGTTTGTGTGATGTGTTGAAAATGAATTTGTTGTAGGCAAGTTCATTATTGTGGTCATCAAACCCACGTTAAAGAAACGAGCTCAACTCGGATCGAGATTATTGCGCTTTATTTTAATTGACTTGAGCTTGGTGGTTAGTAGTCCAAAATCAAGAACATAAGTTTTGGGCTCGACCCACTTATCTATTTAACAAACAAATATTTAAACATTACACTTGTTTAATTGTGGTTCAATGTTTTCAACACATAAAAGGAATTAAACAATAAATTGTTTAATTACTTTGGAATTGAAACTCACGGCCATTGGCTTTTCTTTTCCAAATTGAAAGTTAATTGCCATGTCTTATGGCATTAATTTCTAAATCAAACATCAACAGTGACGTGCGTGTTGACGGTGGTCATTTGAAACTGTCACTTGATGAGATTTAATTCTCAACAATGAAACCTCCATTGTTAATGCTTGTAACAGCCAACTTTGATGGCTCATGAAGGAGGCATATTTGAAACGGCTCCAGAAGCATTAATCCCAATGGGTAAGCCTGCCTATAAATAGAAGGCATTCCATAGCATTTGAGTAGAGAAAAAAAATCTGCACTCTCATATACACGAAACATTTGCATCAGTTTATAGTCAAGCTTAATTCTCATCCTCGTTTAGTTTGTCGGAACACGTAGGTGTGTGGTGCTGCTACCTCCGAGACGTGAAGTCGTTTACCTTTGGGGACGAGCCACCAATCCGTGAACACTACCGGGGCGTTTCTCGTCTTGCGGGCAGAAGGGTTCCTTCCGGCTACTTCAGATTTGAGTTTGTAATTCGTTTCTTGTAATACAGTTTATTGTTTTGTATTTCTAATTATTCTATTTTTTAGTTCAGTTTTCGTTCTTATATTTTCTAGTATCCGGTTTATAACAAAAGCATGATATGATGAACTTATGAATATGCCTCTCATAGACATACATTTATTATTTTAGAACATATAGGTGATCAAAGTTACATGACAGACATGCATTATTAATTAAGAAAACAAAATAAAAAATATGTAAATAAAAAAGAACTTATTACAACATGATTAATCAACATCTCAGATTGGTGCCTGGATCAACCTGAAGCTGGTTGCAGTAATCCGTATAATACCCAACACGAGCGGTAACGGTGTCGGCGTTCGCCCCATCGCATTCAAGCTGTCCGTTAATGGCGCGAATCGTCGCCCCAAAACCTTGGCCGGAAACAATAAGATTATGGCAATTGTTCATCCAAAACCAGAGAGCAGTTCTGAAGGAGATGACTCGATCCGTTGCGACGATCTCGGGGTTGTCGATGCCGTTGAAGCCGATGCTGTTGCCGGCGGGGCCGTAGTTGAAGTTCCACGACAGTTGGATCGGACCTCGCCCGTAGTAGCCCTTGCTAGGGTTGCATGGGTATTGTGTGTTCGTCTCGTCGCAATAGTCTTTAGATGGGCCGTCGATCTCTTCAATGTAACACATGTCTGTGCAGACAATAGTGAAATATGAGATGTAATAAAAGAATATCGTTGTTAATAGATTGGCAGGTCGGATACTCTATCCCCACAATCATTGTGGCACAATATTAAATTTATTAGTATATGTTCTTAAGGGTTGGGGAAGCGGATCTAATTTATAATTCTATTAGATATGTAATGTCATGCAATACAATGATATGATGTAGCATTAATGATAATAAAATATAAAAAGTAACACAAAAGTAATGTACGAAATTTAATCTCGTACTTACTAAATATATATGTTATCTATCATGACCATAAAGCCTTAATGGTGGTCTTAATGGGCTCAGAACATCAAACTTGTTCACTATTAATTGGACTTTTCGCATTTGTTTGGGCCAATCTTATGGTCCACCAATTATCAATTTTATGTATATGATATGATATATTGATATTCCAAAAGATATATATCTTTGAAGCCATAATTAAATTATAATTTATTAGGTACAAGCATATGATATGAAATTTGATGGTACCACTTTACAAAATAAAAGATAAAATAAAAAGAAAAGGCGAAAAAGAAATCAATGGTGGTCCTAGAACAAACACATTACCAAGTTGAAAGTAGAGGTGTTCATCGCAACCGGACGAACCGAATGGTTCCGGAACCGGTACCTCCGGTTTGGAACCGGAACCGGTGCTTCCGACGGTTCGGTTCCGGTTTCAAATTTTCGGAACCGGAACCGAACCGGAACCGAAATCGGAACCGGAATCGAAACTAAACTTTGAACCATTTTTTTTTTACACTACTATTTTTAAATGTGATTTTTTTTGTGTATAGAAATGGAATATTAGGTGACAATAACAACAAAATATAGTATCAAATAATAATTCTCAATATAGTCAAGTATCAATTATCAAAGCTCAACATTAGGTTTTCGCCAAAGAGGTTTTAACGAGGCTCGGCCCTTGAGTGATCAAATCATGTTATTTTCAAGGGTTTGAGGTTGTTTACGAAGTCATCAATAATATCTACTTCGTTTTAGTTTTTCATTGCAAATAACTCTTGCCCACAACTTATCAAATATACACAAAAATCTTTGAAAAAATAAAATAAAAATTTCGGTTCGGAACCGAAACCGAACCGGAACCGTCCGGTTCCAGAACCGAACCGGAACCTAAGTGACCAACGGTTTGGTTCCGGTTCCACCCACTTGGAACCGGGAACCGGCGATTTGGTTCGGTTCGGAACCGAACCGAACCGTTGGCCACCTTTAGTTGAAAGCCACATAAATGAAAAGTTGGGACCAATTTCATAAATACCAAAATTTAAAGTAGGTAAAGAATAGTAATTTTAATATAGGTGTGTGTGTGTGTGAGCGTCTCCCACTCTTGTTGTCATCTTCAAAATTATCAAAAAATGACAAAAGGAAAAACACGTGTTATTGCTATATATACACGAGGTGTGTTGGAATATGAAGAAAAGAAATTAGGCGATTAATATTATTCACTCCATCTCCTGTATTTTAAGAAATGAATTGTTTATAAAAAAAAAAATTAAGATATTTTTTTAATAATGAGAATCAGGATATAGAAAATCTACTTTTTGCACGACATAGTATGCAAGTGATTTAAGAGTTATGTTGATAATGTTTATATTATTATATTTCCTCTATTTCATAAAAACATGTTAGTATTTTTCTTTTTCGTCCGTTCCATAAAAATATGTCTTTCCTTTTTAGTCACTTTTTCCACTCACAATGTGGGATCATTTCTCCACTCACAACACAAATAATACTATATTTCTTAAAATCGGTGTCAATCCAACTTTGACGTCATTTTATGGGATGGAGAGTAAGTAATTATTTTGAATATATAAGTGACTAATGCATTAGATTTAGAACGTCAAAATAAGAAAACTGAGATTAATTTCTAGGGACCGAGGAAATATATTTTTAAGCGACTCGAATTAAATATAAAAAGGAAAAAAAAATCATCAATATGCATGAAAGCATAAGGTAAATTAATCGAACATAAAAGAAAATATTAAAAAATCAGAGGCAATCTAATTAGACTTACGTCCAGTCTCATGCGTGACATGGGCGAAGAAGGCCGCGATCTCACGCTTCGAATCGTCGGTGGACCCCACCGTGCCGAACTGCGTGTACGAGCCGACTGCGTCGAGGAAGGCGCTGCGGGTGTAGAACCCCTTCCCAGCGCAGCTGCCGGCGGCCTGGTCGGCGATCCCGTTGAAGAACGCGTCGGTCACAATATCCGGCACGGAGACGTCGTTGCTGCTAGGGGGGGCGGAGCACGGCCCCGACTGGCAGCCTTGGCCGCAGTAGTCCTCGCCTAGGCCGCAGTAGCCCCACCGGCTGCAGCACAAGTCCGGCGCGCAGCCGCAGTTTTGGCCGGAAACTTGAGTCGCGGCGGCAAGGAGTATTGCTGAAAGTGTTAGAGAGAGAAGAGATTTTGTTTGGATGGGTGAAAGAGCCATTTTAATTGAGGGGATTGAGTTATAGTGAGGGAGGAGTTGGATATTTATAGGCTTATAGCGAAAGTGGGAAAGTGAGGCCGTTTGAATTTTGTGTGGAAAACGAGTTTTAAATTGCATATTTGCATGTCGGAGAGTTTAATTTGTGAGTGGTGTGGATCACTTTGACTTCGTCAAGAAAGGCCTTCGAGGAAATGGCGGTCATGTTCGTTATCATACATGGGCAATCAGGAGCGAGGCTAAGACAACGTGGGCTCTCGCAAATTCTTAAAATTTGGCCGAGTTAAGAAAAGAGGTTCATGTCTTTTAAATATGAAGGGTTTAGCCGTTAATGTGTTCTTAATCAAATAATATAAAAATGGATTAATTGCAAAAGTTATAAAAGTACTACTAAAACATTGTGTAAAAAAATCGAACCCAAAATACAACAAAAACACTACCTAAAAGAACCAAACTCATGACGACATGGTTAAAATGCACAATCTCAACCAACTAAGCTAAGTAATAGCTATATATATGCTAGTTATACTCAGTGAAAAAAAAACAAAAAACAAAAAACAAAAGTTACTCTATATGAACCGAAATACTTTTTGGGGCGTTTATTTTTTTGGGGTCTTGCGGTCACCCATTTCGCTCCACAGGGCCCAAAACCGCTAGTATGCACTAGATATTGATTTAGAGGCATTGTACGTTCAATTCAAATTCATCACTTTTCAGTCTTGAATTCACCACTCTTGAGGAGTTTAATTGTGTCCTATTTCCTTATAGGAGCAGCATGTACAACTCATGAGACCATCTTTCAGATCCAAACTCTTATTGGTAGCTAGGGACAGGGGAAGGGGCTCGGGCTCGTGGGAGTCACTGACCCATAGAATTTTAGAAAGAAAAAAAATTAGTATTTTTTTTATTTGTACTTATTATGTTAAAAATATATAAATAACAATTAGATGCATTTTTCGTACATATAATTGTAAGTCTTTGTTGACATTTCTATCTTACGTACATCTTGTCATCATGAGTATATGTCATATCTGACAGTATCTGATCTTCTATTCTTATCTTCAAGAAAAAGAAGTTTGACATATTGTATAGTATTTAAATTAGAAGCATAATCCCTATAATAGTTATTACACCATTGAGATATGTCAATGATAATGATTAATCGCAACGAACTAGAAGAAGACTTGCTAAATTTTGGAAAAGTACACGAGTCGCAACTGGCAAGTCTTGTCACGGCAACTTTAATTAAAATTAAGAATACATCTAACACCGAAAAAAAAAATCGTGAACTTTCTGGTCCAATGGACTAGACTGAAAATAAAAAATATAGGATTAGGATCGAAAATTCCTAATCACATTAGTCCGGACCAAATAGTCTAACACAAAATCAAGTGGATCAACCTACTAACATTCCTAAGAGAAACTTGATATGAACCAAGTGTAACATTAATTACTTGCCATATTCTTCTTTTTTTTTTTTTTTGGAAGAGTTACAAGTATATATATTATGCATTAATATGATAAATATATTTCGACTATATTTATATAATCTTAAGAATATTCTAGAAACCCATATTTCTTTATGAACATATGCATTAATTTGGAAGTGCAATTTCAAATATATAATTTGTATACAATCTTAGAAATATTCTAGAACAAATTTTCTGCTTGAATCCCCAAAGTCTCAATTTGGAATGAACTTATAATTAAAGTATTTATACCATGCCAAACCTCTAGAATGATTGCAAAGTCAAATAGTTGACTATGATATCAAAGACTTGGGGCATTGAACGAATCCCGCAAAATATGTTGTATGACTAATTCTTCTTCTAGCAATAATAATGAAAATTATCAAAGGGGGAGGTACCAAATTTCAAACTTCCCCACTTAGGTTGTAATTGTTAATGCAGTGCTGTCTTTATCTTATCGTCTAGAGTGTATGTATACTCGCCTCCCTAATGTCAACCCAAAATTATCAAGATAGAATATTGTAGTTGCAACATTTTAAATGTCGTGTAGCAATTGTAAATCCGACAATCTACTATTTCTGACAATTAATCCAACATATAACACTTATTTGATGCACAAATATAATCAATGAGTGTGATCGGTAGAACTTTGAATGTTTGAAGGTGTCGGGTAAATTATACTTTATGAAACGAATATATTAAATATTAATCCTCGAGACTTAAAATTAATCATCTCAAGAAATATTCTTCCCCTACCAATATACTGCAAAATACCTATATTGCATCTTTTAACTACCACAGGCGAGCCATCTAACCAGCCTTTGTAGATCATATCAAATCCATCTTTACTGATAACTTTGTTGATAAAATCCTCTGTGACAGCCTGTAGTTCATGTATAGTGAACCTCCTAAGATGTCCAATTTCCAACTTCTCATCTTTGTTATACCACTCTTCCCATCTCTCAGCCAAGCCATATCCAACTTCTAACATCATCACAACTTCCAACATCGTCCGACGTTCCTTTGGATCAGTTTATGTGAAGATCATAGCTATTTGCAACAACCTCTCGACCTCTTCCTCCCTTAAATCACCTTGGAGATCTGCATCAACCATCTTTTTACATTTTTCCTCCTTGTAACTTCCCTTCACTTGATATAGAGTTATAAAATAGAGGGAAGTAAACATGAGAAAAAGCCTCAATAATGAAAAAATACTACTTTAAATGGAAAATATTACCTATATTCATCACAATGAATAAGTAAACAAGGATAAAAGAAGAATTATTGCTTACATTGATCTGCACTCTTAAAATATGTACTGGAGAAACATGACGTGTCTTGGCAGAGTATTACTAGAATGAGTAAAGAGGCAAGACTCACCCTATCCAGTAACATCACGTTACTATCACAGGAACCACGAGCAAGATCATAACTTTTCCGTGCTGTGAACCAAAAGCATCATTTTTCACTGAACACTTACCAGTGGCAAGGTACTCAGGAGCTATATGACCAATAGTTCCCTTTATCACTATCGTAGCAATCCATGAATGCTGGCAAGTTGAAGTCAGCAACAACTGCTTCAAGGTCCTCATCCAACAATACATTTGCAGCTTGAACATCACGATGAATGACTTTCCTGTGGCATTCATGATGCAAGTAAGCTAGACCCTTTGCAGCCCCTAGTGCTATCCGTTTTCTCACTAGCTAGCCACTCGAGTGGAGGCAGTGACTCATGGCTTTCTGGAGTGAGTCAGTATATATGTTTATTAGGAATACAATGTATACATAAAAAATCCCCAGACACTGATAGAATATAATAAACACAAAGATTTTACAATATAACAAACTAAACTAAATTTACACAACAAAATTTGTTAATACAATCTGTCTGACATTAATTTTCCTCTAATACTAAATCTGGGTACTTCCCTCTATATGGCCTACAAAGTGGTTACACATAATTCCAACTGTCTACAAAAATGCCACTCTCAGTTCTCGATGAAGCATAATATCAAACAATGAACAAGAATAGTTGAGTTGATTGAGCTTACATGTAAGGATAAACAAGCAGCTTCTCTTTTTCTGAAGAGCAAAATCTCCACAAGCACCAAGTACATTATGATGTGCAGCCACGCTTGTAATTTCCAACTCTGACTCAATTACATGTTGCTGGAGTCTTTTAACTGCCACTAGAATCGACCTTTATACATCGCTAAGCCCAAGGAGATTTCATTTGCTCAAATTGTCTGTTGCGACAAGTATCTCGGGTAGGGGAAAGCTATCAAGTCCAAATTAAATGATCCTCTTCATCAACAGTTGGCGACAAATAAGTTATTATGTCTATATAACTATATGCAATATGTATACAAAATTTATTTCAAGTCACTTTTTGAAATTCCAACCAAGAAAACTACTAATAGTATTGGTCATTCTTATTAGAATTTTTATTGATTTATTAACATCTCATAACTCATCTATATATTCATCCAACCACCAAAATAGCTTAAATATAACATCTGTATGCCATAATCTCTTCAAGATCTTGGAGCTAATAACTTGTTTAGGCCAATTAATCATCTCGTGTGGCTCATAACCGAATCCGCTAACCCTAAGGTCGCTAGCCAATTAGGTTTCGTGTGTTGGCTATAAGTTTTCTGTGTGTAATGTGTTTCAACTAAAGAAGAAGATCATATCTATTTTCATTTTACAAAGCTTCCATTGCAACAGCAAGACTACACTAATTCATCAAATTAAACGACGGACCAAGATATATTAAATCACAAACTAACCTTCGATGACAGAGTTGTTTGTAAGTGGAAGTTGAGGAGATGGAGACGAGGAAACAGGTCTCAGACTGTTACTTGAAAAACTGTACAATGAACTCAAATAGCTGTCAGGAAATGTTATTTGAAAGACCAGAGGCTTCCTGCATTATATATAATCTAAGTTAACACACAATCACCTGAGAATTTCTTGCCTCAAATCAGAAGCAATGGTTTGGGGTAGAGTCTTGATGACAGAGGTGCCATATATATCTGCTCTCTCTTCACCACTGCTGCTACCAGCCTCTCCCAGTTATCCCGAGACGACGACCACAACATCTTTCACCTTCATTTTTCCAAAAATTCATTGCATTGTACTCTTTTATAATAGGTATAGATATATTAATTTGCAGCTTCCGTAGTAAACAGTACAGTAACTTATTTACATAAATCTTACTAAGATACAATATGAGGTTATCACTTACAAGGTGTTCTATTCAAACAACTCTAGTCTTATCCCATCCTCTATTCGTTTGCTACGAAGTATGAGATAAGGCTTGATATGATTAGTTGGAATGTGTTAATACGTATAAAGAATTAATATTGTGTTTGGTATCATGTATTAAATTCTCTGCAAAACATATTAATTATGGTAAGAGGTTGAAATTACAGTAATTTATTCTTATATTTAGTAGCAGTATTATTTATACCACATCATAGATGGTATAACATAATAACAACATGTATAACTCATACGGGCCCGAATTTTATAAAGGGCCGAATATTTTGTACCAAACAAGATATTAAGATATATAATCTATATTATACACCCTAATCACCCTTAGCAGACAAGCATATGATATTTGCTATCATGTGGGATTGTTATTCATAATAAATGTGTTGTCCTTAACTTTTAATCAATTTGGATTTTTAACTTTTGTTCGATTATTAATCCAAATTTGGTATCATTTGACACTATAACAAATAACAATAACAATAACAATAACATGAAACAAATGCTAAATTTTCATTTTATTTTTATTTTAAACAAATGAAAATTTATAGCTCTAATTACATTTGGTAAATACAAACTAATGACCCAAATTTTATTCGTCTTTACAAAATTGACTTCACCTTTGAAAAAGCAAAAAAACCTCATCTAATTTCAAAAATGTCTTAACCTTTGAAATGCAAAAGGCCATGACCTCCTGGCATACCGGCGGAGTCCTGAGTGCAAAAGCAGATCCAATTTAAAGATGAAATGGCAAATTAATAATTTATCCACCTTTAAGCAAAAACGATGTCGTTTTGTCTACGACATTGAAAAAATCTAATAAGTTCAAAAATTAAATGTCGAATTTCACACCACTTATACACTGTTTTGCAATTTTCACATTATTTAAGTTTTTCGGATGAACTAAATATGATTATTACTTTATTTTATGGCTTAAGATGTATCAGGATCTTAAATTTTCACACGGCTGACGGATTGGTTCCGAATTGGTCCGATCGGAAAACTTGAGCAGTGTGAAGAGTACGAAAAGTTAACAAAAAAAAAGTGGTGAATGAAAAATTATATGGACGTTACAAATCAATGCATAATAAGTGGTAGTAAATTCAACAATAAACCCAACATAGCAAGCATGAGTTGCTCACTAGCAAAGGCTCTCTCACAAAGTGGTAATCCGAGAGGAACCATAGAAAATCTTTATGGACCTTCCACACTCTAATGGCGGAGGAACGGAGTTTGAAATTTCCTTTTTTTTTTTTTTATGCCAATAAAAACTAATCTTATATTATAGACACACACAGTAATTCGTTACACATAATAAAAAAACTCATCAAATATTATGAACAATTACATTTCCACACATCCATGCATGAAGATTGAAATATTTCATGATCACCTTGGCACAGATAGTTCTTCTGATGCCAAACTACAACTGTCATCATCCTCTTCTTCTCCGACCTCTTTTTCGAACCGCTCTTCAGACCTCTCAGCCAAACCACCACCAACTTACAACATCCTCACAACCTCCGACATCTTCGGACGTTCGTCTGGATCGTATTGTGTGCAGAGAACAGCTACTTTCACCAGCTGCTTCACCACCGGCTCCATGAGACTACCTCCAATATCTTCGTCAGCCATCAATCTCCATCTTCTCTCTTTGTAATTTCTTTTTACCTGAGATTAGATCAGAAATCATGTATGAGATGAGGCTCGCTGTGAAAACATTGAACATTAATCCAAAAATTATGGCAAAATTACAATTTTACATACAAAGTATACCACCTTTTTTCCCGATCTAGTCTACAACTTTGCTATTGGTAGTATAGTACCCAATAAATTTAATTCATTTTCAAATCTAGCCTGGACTCTAGTTTCCATACCGGATTGTCAAATTGGCAATGAGAAACCTGAACAGGAATTCAAGCATAAGTTAGAGTCAGCTTTCTGGCTGCCAACATGAAAATCCAATACCTGGA
The DNA here is from genome assembly GCA_031470985.1 of Agastache rugosa. NCBI lineage: Eukaryota > Viridiplantae > Streptophyta > Magnoliopsida > Lamiales > Lamiaceae > Agastache > Agastache rugosa. The sequence goes on from CM062604.1 coordinate 21,674,622, forward strand.
AATTGTGTCCAGTCTAGATTTGAAAACGAGTTCAATTCATTAGGTACTCAACTGTCAATAGCTAAAGTGTAGTCTGGATATGAAAGAAATGTTATAGTTAGGGCCTAAAACTATCTCAAGAGATGCTTTGCCCCTTCAAAATACTGCAAAATAAGGACTTGCAACTAAAAAGGACTTGTCTTAGCAAAGTATATTAGGCAAGACTCACCCAATCAACACACATCATGTCTTCGTCATTGACTATGTCGAGATGATCGATAGTTTTCTGCCCTGTGATGAGCTCAAGAAGAAAGGCTCCATAACCAAAAACATCAGTTTTATCTGAACACTTACCACAAGCTAGGTACTCGGGAGCTATATGACCGGTTGTTCCGGTTACAGTTGTGGTAGCATGAGTCTCACTGAAGTCCATCAATTCAGCCAACCTGAAATCAGCAACAACTGCTTCAAATTTGTCATCCAACAATATATTTGAAGCTCTGATATCGCGATGAATGATTTTCTTTTCACATTTATCATGCAAATAAGCTAGACCCCTTGCAACACCAAGTGCTATCCTTTTTCTTTTGCGCCAAGTGAGAGCAGGCCGTGATTCCTGTCTCCCTGGAATCATTCGGCCTGCTCATTAGGAATGCTACCATATGTACTGAAGTATGATACAGTAAATTCAGAGACTTATGTTTATGCAACATGCAAATTGAAACAATGAATCGAACAAAATAAGGAAGTGTAATTAAACATTTATCTTCTCTCTGCAAAATATATCATCATGCGATGTTAATAGGTCTAATATACTTGCACCAGACATCGGCCGACTCGTAAAGGGTTCCACATTTCTGACCACCTGCATAAAAATATGACACGAATTGGGAAGGATGCATTATCCCAGTTCAAGAATGCGGCATACGCTTATCGGGTTGAGACTTTCGAAAAATACTTTTCAGAGTTGGAGTCGAATAGTCCTAGTGCTCACGGTCGACTTTCCCATATTGGGGTTGAGAGGTGGGCTAGGTCAAAATGTCCAGTACCTAGGTACAGTTGCTTGACCTCCAATGCTGCCGAGGTCTTGAATAATCGTTTATTGTGGGCGAGACGTCTGCTAGTAGACTCGTTACTTGAGACTTTTCGCACTATTTTGGAAAACTGGTTTGATGAGCGACGAGCCAGTGCTATGGCCAGACAACATGAGTTGACAGAAGAGACTTATGGAAAGCTAGCTGTACAAGCGGAACTCAGTTATCATCTTAGAGTCCGTGAAACCACTACACATGTATATAAGGTCGAAGAAGACAAAAAATCTCACCCAGTTGACCTTCAGAGTCGGACATGCGAGTGCCGTGAGTTTGATATGGATAGGATACCTTTGTCGTCACGCTTGTGCTGCTATTAGGTAATTTATCATTATTTCTTAATTTTTTTTAATTATTTGTCATTCAATATAAGAATTATTATTCGTGTGACATTAATTTTTTTGTTATAGGCGTGCCAGCTTAAATGTGTACGATTTCATTAGTCCCTATTTCAAAACAAGCAACTTAATCGAGACCTATGCAGCTCCTATCATGGCAATTCCACACCCTGATGAGTGGAATGTTCCCGAGGAGATCTCATCAATCAATATCCAACCGTCGGATCACATCCGTCAAGCCGGACGTTCGCGAATGAGTCGTGCTAGGACCGCATTTAAGGATGAGTCGATAAGAACACGTGGACAGGTATACAGAAAGTGCCGAGGAAGGGGCTACAACAGTCACAAGTGCAAAGCTCCTCTCTCCATAGAAGGTGTCGATTTGAATGTCCCTCCAGAAGAATCAAACCAAGATCAAGGAAACCCAAGACGCCGACGACCCAAGGCATGTAGTGTTTGTCTATCTCTTGATCACAACAAATCAAAATGTCCTATGCGCACTGATAGACAAAATTGATATCTTCTTATGTATGAATCGAACTTAGTTTTTTTCCTATGCGCTAGTGATGGTTGTTTATGTAGAATAGGTTATTGTGGTTAAATTGGCACAAGGTCTGCCTGCTACTCGATGGTGGCCTCAATCGAGCGACCCATCGAGTCAGACATAAAGTTAGGCTCGATGCTGGTAACTCGATGGTGAGCTCGATCGAGTGACCCATCGAGTTCACCATTGAGTCAGACATAAGGTCAGGCTCGATGATGGTCACTCGATGGTGAGCTCGATCTAGAGACATTAAACCTTTATTTGTTCATCACTACTCGATGGTGACCTCGATCGAGTGACCCATCGAGTTCACCATCGAGGGGCGCGAAAATATTTTTTTATTAATTATTGTGATTATAAACCATGTTATAGGTTATTTATGTGAATTAAAATGTATTTCGCAACCATGTAACATTATTGATAATAAACGGTATCGATATTACATGTTTTGTATCGTCGTCCATAGCATCCTTTGATTTTTAAGATTGTATATGTTCATATTATCATTTTTGTACGAGATGTGAGATACATCATTATTGAACGATTCACACTTAAACAATCTAAGTGAACTTGTCATCTTTTTAATTTTCATTAAGTTTAATATTAATATGTCACTTAACATTGATTAAACCCTTATTATCATAACAAATCTCAAGATAATGACATTAAAACCATATTTGTTCATCACTACTCGATGGTGACCTCGATCGAGTGATCCATCGAGTTCACCATCGAGGGGCGTGAAAAGTTGGGTTCGATGATGGTCACTCGATCAAGAACGATCGAGTTAACCATTGAGTGTGTCATAAATTCATACTCGATGGTAAACTCGATGGCACACTCGATGGTAAATCACCATCGAGTAGCAGACAAACCATTACCTTTCTTCTTATAAAAAACTCGTTCAAATAATATAAAAGGTGCACCGCAATCCAAATATGAAAAGATAATTATAACATTAATAATAATCCCACAAGTTCACAAATTATCTAATCAAGTCCATGACGAACCCTTACATGCTAACCAATAAATCCTAGTCCCTACAAATTTCCTATAGTCCACAATATACTTGTCATCAATTGATACATCACGATGACAAGCTATCGAATTGATGAGTCGATCAACATACATAAGCGCGTAAGGGCCACAACTAACTCCGTCAGTCTGGATGAACTGCTTCTCCTCAGACATCTTCATTAGCAAAAGTGGTGATTTGATCTTGTCCCTTCTTGGATTTTGGGTCCAATATCCTGCTACGGCCAAGAGTCGAGGCAAGAGATCTGTGATGGGCTTCAACTGATTGTCACGCAGATTATGGTCTCTGTGGTTGTGCATGAACGAATCATACAACTCCACAGTCCAATCATGCAGACAAATGCGTATGGTAGCCCAATGATTTTCACCAACGTGGCAAACCGTTATAATCTGGTCATAAAAAAATCAAAATTAAATTAAAACTTTAAAGATAGTATTATCTAAAGATGGTTTAATTTACAAACTTACATGTGCAGCATTATACCAAGGTACTGACGTATGGTGATCCATCCCAGTAACCGAATCCAGAAGATACTTCGGCATTTTCCAGTTCAGGTATTCCTGAGGAGCATCATCCTTTTTCTTCTTTCCTTTTCCCTTTCCTTTAACTTCATTGAGAAGTTGTCATTGCTTGTTCATAGAATACTATAAAAAAATAATGATTTCAAATATATATTTATTAAAAAGGTGACCTCGATCACTACTCGATGGTGACCTCGATCGAGCGACCCATCGAGTGAGATAAAAAATCGGGCTCAATGATGGTCACTCGATCGAGGACGATCGAGTTTACCATCGAGTTAATCATCGAGTGTATCATAAATTCAAACTCGATGATAAACTCGATGGCACACTCGATGGTAAATTACCATCGAGTAGCAGACAACCCATCAACAATATAAAAGATAATAAATATAAAGGGTGCACCGCAATCCAAATATGAAAAGATAATCATAACATTAACAATCACAATAAACTTATTGATCAAATAAATGCTTCGTAGAACAGTAAACTTACAAAAAATGTCGGGCCTACTATAATTGTGCGCGCTTGAGAGACTCATGTGCCAGTCATTCTATCGAATTTGACTTTGGTGCGCATGTACAACAGGTACAAATCTATCACCTGACAAACATTTTCAATATATTATATGATAAATAAACTAAATAATTTATAGACTAAGTTATATGAAGAAAACAAACGAAATCCTTACCTCTGCGGTGAACTCCTTATGAAAATTCTCTAGCTCCTCGAAAAATTCTTGTCCGAGTACATGTTCGTTCTCATATATCGTAACTGTCGAATCGGGGCCTGAAGCTCTAAATTTTTTGTACAAGTGCCTCAACCTCCTCACATTTCGAGGGGTCATAGCCACAAAAGGTTCCATTAAAGGAGCAGTCAGTTTGATCTTACGAGGGCCCAAACTTGCCGAATCCGAATCCTTTGCAAGTTCACGATCAAATTCATTCTTGTCTTCGAATGAGGACCACTCAATATGAACAGGTGATGTAGGCGACTCATAACCTGGACCGAAAGCAATCACTTGGTCCACTTGCTCGTGGCACGTGAAGTCCATCTGGCCCTCTGTCTGGCTGAGCTCCTCTGGCTGACAGCATAAGAGAAAGACTGACGTGGCTGGTCTTCTGCCCTCTGCCTGGCTGAGCTCCTATGGCTCACAGCAGCAGAGGCAGATCGGCGAGGCAGGTCTAAGGGCCTCTGGTGCTCGGCTGAGGCTCTCTGGCTGAGTGCAGGAGAGGCAGACCGGCGAGGCAGGTCTAATGGTGTCTGGTGCTCGTCTGAGGCTCTATAGCCACCTCTCCTTTGATACACAACAGTAGGCGGCTCTGGGATTGACATGTGTTCCGGAGGACTCCTGGAACGTCTACTACCGAGGATTTCCTTAAGGCCGCTGAGAACTCTACGAGTTACTCGAGCAATGAGGCCTCCATCGGACTCATCATGCAACATCTTGGCCAAACTCCGATCAATATAGTCATGTATATCCTTGCCCGAGTCTCGGCAAGGATCTCTGTGCTGACAGCATATGAGGCTCGACATGCCGTCGTCATTCTGTCTGCGCCGCTTCGGGGCAGAAGTAGCAGGCCTCTCAGACGTAGAAGTTTGTCCTTTCTTTCCTTTATTTTTCACGGCATTAGGCTCTTTCCTCATTACAATTTGTACGGGAGGCTTGTATTTAACATGAAACAAATCCCCGTTTTCTAAGGACATGTAGTAGACCTCCCACAACTGTTCGGGATACGGCACAAGCTCTTCTACATTCAACTGCACAAAAAATATAAATATTCAGCACCATTGAACCAAAAACCAACAAAAAAAAAGAGAAAATACAAAGAGGTTGTTAAATTATTCAAATAAAATGTACCTCTCTATCGAAAAAATGTGTGAAATCAGTATTGTATGTTCTGGTGTTCCACATCAAACATCGAGGCCGCTTGAGGCTTCGGTCTCGTATACCACAACAAGTCCCCAAGTACGGAATCACCTCATATGACCAAATCTGCAAAGCCCATACGGGACCGTAGAAGTGGTAAGCAGGCATCTCTAACACATCCGGCTTCGTCCCAGCCGTATCAACATAGTAACATAAGGTCTGGTATGTATAAGCTCCCTGCGGAAACAAATCCCACTCGTCCAAGTCCTCGACTAAAGCCCATGCCCAATTCTCTATCACTATATCGTCCCGACAAAGGAGAAACAGGTAATACATCAACAAATTGCCAGTCTTTATATAGTTCTCAACATCCTTGCCCAGATTTTTAGCTTTGAATTTCACTCGAAGTTCGCTAACTTTTGTGGGATGGCATTTATAATACTTGTGAAAAATACCATTGGTTGGAATCTCATGATTGTCATTTGGATCGAAATTACTGTAGCCAAAGTGGAGTCCGGTGATCAGGGCATAATCCGGTCCTGTAAAATGAATTATACGCCCACCGATATAAAACCATGGCTCTCTCAAAGGTATATCTGGTCCCTGCAACTGTCGGGTCAAGTGGTGGTGCAGGGCCTTATTTGTGCTACCGTTTCTCTGGTGATCAATCAAACGCCCAATTTGCCCGGCTCTGAACCTCTGCAAAGCGGATTTACCGCCAATAGCCTTCAACGTTGTCAGGATGTCATCAAATACTTTGGCTCGTATGTATAGATTGAGGCCACGAGTAACATGAATCAGGGTTGGTCTATTCCACACATAATTAGCCTGCTAGCACCATTGTACAAAACATAAATAAAAAAGAACACAAAAACACAATCTGTTAACTACTCGATGGAAGACTCGATCGAGGCCCCCATCGAGTGAAAAACACCACACTGCCACCATCAAACTACTCGATGGTGGCCTCGATCGAAGACTCGATCGAGTAGACAACACCACACTGCCACCATCTAACTACTCGATGGTAGCCTCGATCGAGGCCGCCATCGAGTAGTTAACATATAACCACCGCCACCATCAAACTACTCGATGGTGGCCTCGATCGAAGACTCGGTCAATCATCTTCCTCGCTACAATCGAGTACCTATGAACTACACAGTCCCTACTGCCCCATTCCTATTATATTTTGTATAATGTGGACTAAAATATCAATATAATAACTTTTTAAATTCCAAGAAAATACAATGTGAAACCAACATCAATACAATAACCATCAATACAATATATCATGTATAATAATCATATATTGAATTCAACAATAACAATATACATGCAAACAACAACAAAAATTCGAATTTGGGGGGTTAGGGCTCATACCGGGGGCTGTGGTATTTCTTGTTGATGTGGTACTTCCTCCTCGCCGGCGGCGCTTGAGGCACTGTTGGACTCGGTTTCGCTGTCGCCGGAATTCATTTGGTGTCGCCGGAATTAAATTTTCGATCGTGTAGTCGATCGGGTGGAGGGGGCAGCCAAAGAGAGAGGTGGAGAAAGAAAGAGAAAAGTGGGGACCAATTTTTTTTGTCTTTTCTCCAAAATAGAAGATAGGATTTGGTGGGGTAGGTGGGGTAACATTTAATTAAAGTTAATGAAATGAAATCTGCCAACATAAACATAGTTGACTGTTTTTATTTAAAGAGGTGGACCAATTAAGGATATTAATGTCTTTTAACCCCAAAATGGCTATATAACTTCTACTTTATGAACTATGGCCCTTTTATGAAAAATGGTAACATAGTTGACTGTTTTTATTTAAAGAGGTGGACCAATTAAGGATATTAATGTCTTTTAACCCCAAAATGGCTATATAACTTCTTTTTTTTTTTTTTTTTTAATATCATTACATATATTAATACTCACACACCCCACCTAAGGTTTTTTTTTGTGGCCGAGAGTACTCGAACCTCTGACCTATTGGTCAACAGGCAACCACTCCACCACTAGGCCATCCCCACTGGGACGACTATATAACTTCTACTATATGAACTATGGCCCTTTTATGAAAAATGGTTATATAAACTCAGACATCTATTTATTATGTGTTGTGGGGTATTGTAATTTCTATTTTAGGAATGAGCCCATTGAATTGAGACGTCCATATAAAGAAAGCGAGCCTATTGATTTTAGCGAAAATATGGTGGACCGCACCAGTCGTAGTTGCGGTGTGTTGATCTTAGCCAAAATATTATTACTTGACTAGTTGAAGGTGATAGTAACAGAAAATGTATAAAAGGCAAGAATTACCCAATCAATCAACATCATCCCTTCGTCTTTGGCGAGGCGAAGAAGATCAGAAGCTCTCCGGCCGGTGACTAGCTCAAGAAGAAAGACACCATAACCATAACCATCAGTTTTCTCCGAACACTCACCGGTGGCGAGGTACTCGGGAGCTATATGACCAATTGTTCCTCTTACAGTTGTTGTACACAAAATGTCGTTCCAGTCCATGAATTTGGCCATCCGAAAATCTGCAACTGTTACTTGAAAGTTCTCATCGAACAACACATTTGAAGCTTTGACGTTATGATGAATGATTTTCTTTCCACATCTATCATGCAAATAAGCAAGACCCCTTGCAGCACCAAGTGCTATCTCTTTTCTTTTTTGCCAAGTGAGAGAAGGCCGTGATTCATGTCTTCCCGAAAATTCATTGAAATATTACAAAGAATGCTTGCAGATATAGTAAATAATAGAGCTATCAAAAATCGTCCCTCCTTGGCCGGTCTGACGGATTGGCACGAAATTGGGTAGGTAAGGACTGTAAAAATAAAGGCCCGATTGAATTTTGGGCCGCGCGCCCTGGGCCCTCGATTGGTCAAGGCTGGGCTGTCCTACCTTATTAGCGCCCGATTGATTTTTGGGCTAGCCCGAAAATACCTCTGTGCCGATGGGCTCAGGCCGGTTCGGATTGATAGATCAAAGTAAATTCAGATTTACATGATAAGTAAATTGAAATAATGAAACGAGTAAAAGGGTGTAGCTAAAATCTATATACCTAGGGGTGTGTACGGGCCGAACCGAACCGAAAAAACCGGCCGAACCGATGGGTTTTGGTCGGTTCGGTTCGGTTTTTATGTTAGTCGGTTTTCGGTTCGGTCCATCCATTTGCAAAAATTCGGTTTTCGGTTTCGGTCCCGGTTCCGCAAAATTTCATCGGCCGGGCACCGAACCGACCGAACATATATAATATATATAATATAATTATATAATAATATATATAATATAATTATAAATATATAATATAATTATATAATAATTATATAATAATATAAATATAAATATTTTGTTTTTTTTATAACTGTCGGTTTTTTCATATAACCGACCGAACCGACCGAATTTTTCGGTTCGGTTTCGGTTCGGTCCAAAGGGTGAAGTCGGTCGGTTTCGGTTTTGGATTTTTTGATCGGTTCGGTTTTCGGTTTATGAGATTTTGATCGGTCGGTCGGACCGACCGACCGATGCACACCCCTATATATACCAATTATAAAATAGTCTTATTTACAAAATTTGATTTGCTAATCATACCTTTATTTTAGTGTTTTATTATTAGTATCTATTATTATATGATTATTTTATGTTTGACATATATATTATTAAAATCTATCAATATTATGTATATCGCACGTACCACTCTACTAATCTATACTTATATAAAAAGAGCCTTGTTTTACAAAATTTGGATTGCCTATTATATCCTTACTATATAATTTTTTTAATGGTAATAGTGTAACATAATATATTATATTATAAAAAATATAATAATTCATTAGTAATTAAATTTACCTTATATATAGATTTTATATATGGTAAATATTAATCAATATCAATAGATATAGATACTATGTGTTTCATTAATTTGTTATTTATACATGATTTCTTTTTTATAAAGGAACACTTATAATTTATTGTTTAGACTTTAATTATACTGATCGCATTGACTTTTTCTCTTTACTCTTTGTAATTGAAAATAGAAAATCATTCAACATAATAATTTATTTTTGTCGCTAATCCATTATCACTATGTAATTTATCTATGTAATTTTTTAAACTTTAAAATTCGTATTCATTAATAATATAATAAGTAAGTGAATTGTGTTTGGTTTATTACTATAAATGGACGTGATAATTCTCTTGTGGATGAACCGAAAAGGAAATTGTAACAATTCTTTTGTGAATGGAGGAAATAATATATCCTAAAATCCCACAAAAAATAAGGTTAAGTAGATAATTAATATATCTTTAATTATTTAATTAAAGTATATAAATTATAATTTAGAAAAAATTACTTTTACATATTTCAATTAACTCGAGAGGCCATTAACGAAATAATGAGTTAAATAGTACTTCATCCGTCCATGAAAATTGTGATGCAATTTGTGTGGCACAGGTTTTAAGAAATGTTTGACGGATGTTTGTTGAATGGAGAAAAAGACCACCACTTTTGATTTGTTGTGAGGTTTAAAATATAAGGAAGTGGATGGGGTCATGTACAAAAAAGAAAAGATCATAATTTTGAGGGACGGATAAATAAGGAAATAAAATCACAATCTTTCAGGGACGGAGTGAGTATCAAATTAAAGTTTGAGCTAAACAAAATGAGCATTTGTTTGATAATTTGATTAGTAATATCTTTTTGTGTACTTATATTTATTAAAAAAAACTTAATAAAAATAAAAATAATAATTAATACATTAAGAGAAATTAAGATATCCATAGAGAATATTATTTACAATAAAATATTTTATTTAATTTTAATTTTATATGTAATTATAATAGATTTTAATATTTTTGAGAACGCTATCATCTAATTAATTCAAAATGTGTTGATAATAAAAAGGATACCATAGTAAGAATGAAATCTATATATTATTAAAACGATTACGTATTCGAGATCTCCCCTTAATTCGAAGTCATACGTGGCGCTCTCTCCGTTCACTATTCTTATTTATCTTAAATCTTCATTTTAAGTATTTTTATTCATATATTTTATTAAAATCTTGAATCCCACATCGAATATTTAGTAATCATCACCTTGTATAGAACCTATATAAAAGGAGTAGATATAATGTGTAGTTTTCCATCTCACAATTGCTCCGTATCATCAATTTAATTTGGCCAATAAATTAATCGGCCGAATAAATAGTTATATTTTTTTCTTTTGAAAATTTTATGTGGCTTTAGTTAGTAAATTTGTGTATGTATATTTAATTTTCGTATTAACAAATATGTGTATAAATAAGTATTTCTACTTTAAACATCTTGTAGAATAGAATAACTAATAAGCATCTATCTCATATATCGTGTCTTAATTTATTTTTTCTTTTGTCATGTTATCTTTACAAACAGTTAAATTAATTTTTTAAAATAAAAACTTATTTGATTTTTATAATATATTATTTCAATTTTTAAAAAAAAATCAATTATAAAATCAATGCTTACTATGAAATTCAAAATCGTCAAGAACCATAAATTTTCTTTGATGTAGGGGCTATAAACCTATGTTACATAGTTTTTTCATAAGTATTACAACAATTAATGTGAGACGAGATGATCAAAGCTAAGCATGATCAATAATATGTTACAATCTCATGAGAACAATAGCGAAAGATCTCAAAGTTTTAATTTGTGACGAGTTAATCAGATGTGCAAAACAATCAACATCGTATACGATGAAATATTTGACAAATTGTGAGATAACTACAAAGTTAATTTTTCATATTTTAAAGTATGCTTAGTCTGTAAAAAAATAATAATTTGATTTCTATTGATTTCTTGCGGCTAAAGAACGTGAAATAAAATTTAAAAAAAAAAACACCCTTTTTGATCAATTGTCGAAATGTTATCACTCCGAAATAATATTAAATTATTTTTAATGTTCATGCTTATATATTGTAAAATAATATGATTTCCCGTCTAATTTCGACGGGTAATACACTAGTCAATATAAATAAGGGTAAATATCATTCTCTAGCCCAAAGTAAGCGCGTTTTTTGAAATAAGGATAATTACATATTAGTATTTTCAATAAATTGATATTATTTTAAAATTTAGGACGGGCCCATTCAACCGTAAATCTACATGAAAATTGTACTAAAATAAAAGAAAATTGTGTTTCTCAAGATTTTTGGTTACCAACACGAATAGTCGGGCCATCCTAGAATTGAAACGAAATCAATTTATGAAGTACTAACAATGGTATAAGAACGCGCCCGGCCATATACACTGTAGTATGACAAAGAATGCTTGCTTATAGTCAGATTTACAAGATAAGTAAACTGAAATATTAGAACTACTAAGGGGGATTCACTCTGGGTGATCGTGATAGATATAATATCACTTTCTAGCCCAAAGTACACGTGTTTTTTTAGAAATGTCTTGGTCTTTCATAACAATACATTAGTATCTTATAAATTGGCCCACTGTTCAAATCTAGGACACCCCGACATTGTCATTTATGAATATTTTTTATTGCCAACACGAATATTTGATAACAGAAAAGTGGGTCTATCCTAGATTTGAAAACGATATTACTCTTTTGGGTACTAATATGTCATTATCGAAAGTGTGGACATTTATGAAAAATGCACATGCTTTGGACTAAAACATACATTGGGCTAAAAAGTCATATTTGAACAATTTAGACCTTGTTTGATATGAAATTAATTCATCAGATACTCAATCCTAGTTAGGTACTGTCAATCAAATTTATCACCCAAAGTACACCTTCCCTTAATAAAAGAAATTGTAATTGAAGACTTACCTTTTAACCATGATTCGACACTTTGATTGACCATCAAACGAAAATCTAGCAGCCGTTCTTCCCGTGTCTGGCAAAATCCAATCACATGAACTACATTTGGATGCAAACAGATTCTACCAATATCCAACACTTTTTCGAAATAATATTCTAAACTTGTAGAATTGTATCTTTTAACTGCCACAGGAGAGCCATCTAACCAGCCTTTGTAGATCATATTAAATCCATCTCTACTGATAATTTTGCGGCTAAAATCCTCTGTAGCAGCCTGTAGTTCATGTATAGCAAACCTCCTTAGATGTCCAATTTCAACATTGAAATCTTTCTCATACCACTCTTCCCACCTCTCAGCCAAGCCATATCCAACTTCTAACATCCTAACATCGTCGGACTTTCCTCTGGATCAGTTTGTGTGCAGATCAGAGCTATTTGCAACAACTTCTTTGCCTCTTCTTCCACCAAATTACTTTGGAGTTCTGCATCAACCATTGTTTTCCATTTTCCCTCCTTGTAACTTCCCTTCACCTGTGTAGAGATTATGAATAAAATGCCAATTTTAAATGCAAATTACTCCCCCTGTCCCAAGAATTTAGTCTCAGATGTCCTGACACCGATGTTAAGAAATGAGTTGTTCATAATAAAACTAGAAAGTGAAATCTTTTTGGATGGTATTTCTATCAAATCATAAGGAGCTGGAGAGAGGAAACAATCTTTTTGCATGGGACAATATGCAATTTAGGAGTCATGTTGAGGGTGTTTATTATGTGTTGCGGAATACTATAGTTTCTATTTTAGGTATGAGACTAATTTGTTGGGACGGCTAAATAATGAAAATAAGACTAAATTCTTGGGATGGAGGGAGTAGTAGTAAGCAAGGATCATAAGAAGAATTAATGCTTAAATTCATCTCAAGATATTCTTTAAGTGTTTTTCATAACAGTACCATCCCAAACCATAAAGAGTACTCAGACTCTGAATGCTACGTCGACATATTGGAGAAACATGATCCGTCTTAGCAGAGTATTACTAGAACTTGAATGAGTTAAAAGGGAAGACCCACCTTATTCAGTAGCATCACGTCACTATGACTGGCACCATGTAAAAGATCATAACTTTTCCGTGCTGTGATGAGCTCAAGAAGAAAGACTCCATATCCAAAAACATCAGTTTTCACAGAATATTTACCAGTTGCAAGGTACTCGGGAGATATATGACCTATTGTTCCTTTTATCGGAGTGGGAACATCACTATCATAGCAATCCATGAATTCTACCAAGTTGAAGTCAGCAACAACTGCTTCAAAGTCCTCATCCAACTGATGTGGGATATTTATTAGAGAGAGATTTTGTAACAAGAAGGTAGAGAGAAGAGCGAGAAAAGGAGGGGTTAGTAAAAGGAAAAGATATTGGCCTAGATTTGACAGAGCCGATGGGTTCTAGGAACTATAGCAGATAAGGAGCCCAGAAGAGGAAGGGAGCTCAGCTCTGACAGAGCTGGTGATTTAACATACAGGCCTGAAGGTACCGCTGTGCTAAGCACACGCGATCGTAATGAATGAGTTAAAAAAGGCGTCGCTGTCATTTAAAGAAACAGAATATCATGTCAGAAGATCCTTTATGACCACGTGTCATTCTAACATTCGTGGGCTTTTTGGAAAAGACCCATTTCTCCTCAGATATCTTGTAGAAAGGCTAAATTGCCCTTGAGCAACTAGTATAAATAAGGTAACATATATCTTTTTAAAAGGGCTTTTTTTCCTAATTCTTATCTAGTCTTAGAGATATTTTTCTCCGTTCGCATTCTAACTTGCTCGTCGGAGGGCCTTGACCGGAGACTTCCTCCGGTTCAGTGGGCTTTTTTCTTTTTTGCAGGAAAACTTTCATCCAAATTGGACGATTTCACATTCAATCGAAGGTATAGCAAATATCTCCAAACTTTTGCTGTAGGAGCTTAACCCGACTCTTACAACTGGCGCCGTCTGTGGGAATTTTTGAGTTGTGACGTGATTCTTTGTTTGTTATCACAAATCTTGTAATAAAATTTCTGGGATCTGAATGTCTTTATGGTGCGATAGTAGTTTTGAGAAGAGGAAACGTGAAAGGTAATGGGAATAATGTTTCTTACCGAAAGGTAAAGAGTGCTGACCCCGTTTTCATTTTCTCTTCAAGGAAAAACTCTGCTAGGGGAAGCTTTTCTTTTTGATTTAATGATTATCTCCAAGGAAAAGGAAATAAATCACGCACTTAAAGAGTTCAGGACCATTAGCCTTCGGGTAAAAAAAAAAAAAAAGTGGCCACTCTGTGCGATACCTTAAGAGATTTTCAATTATCTTCTAAGGTAGCTTTTATAAGAGTTCGTTCTTGACGATACCATCTGCGAAGAAAGAAAAGTGAGTTAATAGCATTATTAGTAAAAGGCTTGTAATAAAATCAGGAGCTGAAGCCCTGCCGGACTCCTGTGCGAAACAGGAATGATCCGAGCATCTTCTCTCCGAGATCTGATGATAAGGAGAATTGCGGCTTCGACTTAGCGCCCCGAGGACGAAATAATCAGGAGCTGAAGCCCTGCCGGACTCCTATGCGAAACAGGAGTGATCCGAGCATCTTCTCTCCGAGATCTGATGATAAGGGGAATGGCGACTTCAACTTAGCGCCCCGAGGATGAAAAATCAGGAGCTGAAGCCCTGCCGGACTCCTGTGCAAAATAGGAGTGATCCGAGCATCTTCTCTCCAAGATCTGATGATAAGGAGAATTGCGGCTTCGACTTAGCGCCCCGAGGATGAAAAATCAGGAGCTGAAGCCCTGCCAGACTCCTGTGCGAAACAGGAGTGATCCGAGCATCTTCTCTCCGAGATCTGATGATAAGGGGAATTGCGGCTTCGACTTAGCGCCCCGAGGATGAAAAATCAGGAGCTGAAGCCCTGCCGGATTCCTATGCGAAACAGGAATGATCCGAGCATCTTCTCTCCGAGATCTGATGATAAGGGAAATTGCGGCTTCGACTTAGCGCCCCGAGGATGAAAAAATCAGGAGCTGGAGACCTGCCGGACTCCTGTGCGAAACAGGAGTGATCCGAGCATTTTCTCTCCGAGATCTGATGATAAGGAGGAATTGCGGCCTTGACTTAGCGCCCCGAGGAGGAAAAAATCAGGAGCTGAAGCCCTGCCGGACTCCTGTGCGAAACAGGAGTGATAATTAAAATATTGTGAGAGTATAGTGATCAGATTTTGATATGTTTATCAAGACACTTTTTCTGAAGCATTTTTTCTCCTCAACAATGACAGGAGAATGGTTATGGAAGGTAATGCTAGAATGGAGCTTCAGGAGGAGTTGGAAGTAAGTGATGACAGGGAAGGGCAAGTGGAAGGCATTACTCCCATCATAGATAAAGGGAAAGGAAAAAACATTGACAGTGAGGGCAAGCCAAAGTTGCAGATATCAGCCCTTCAGTTGCAAGATTTACTAAGTAAGGCCGCCAAGGATGCTGTGGAAGCAGCCATGGCAGCCATGGGAGAGTCTCATATCCTGGTACCTAAAAACCTTGCCAAGAACTTGGAAGAGGAAATGGAAGCTGATTCCGGGAGAAATATCAAAGGAAGTGAGAAGGAACAGTCCGATGCATTCGGTCAGACCTCCCGATTGGAGGGGAGGAGAAGATCTGAGGGACGGAACGCAAATATACGTCGAGAGGAGGAGGGAAGCGAAAGCTCTGAGAACATGGAAACAGAGATGAAAGGGGAGAATGATAAGGAATGGCAGAGAGCAATAGTTAAGGAATTAGCGGTCATGAAGGAGAAGATGGAGGGAAAGGGTGTAGGCCCTCGCAGAGGCCGGAAAACACCGTTTTGTGCTAATATCATGAATGATCAGCTCCCTCGTAATTTCAAGCAATCGGACTTGACTTATGATGGAACTTCTGATCCCCAAGATCACTTGGACAGATTTGAAAATTTAGCTCTGTTGCAGGGATATTCTGATGGCGTTAAATGTAGGGTATTGCTGCTACGCTAACAGGAATGGCGCAACGATGGTTTAACCAGTTGGAGTCGGACAGTATTGAGACCTATGATGATTTCGCTTCGCAATTGGAAAATCAGTTTGCTAGTGCTAGAAGGCAAACGTATTCTGTCATGACACTATTAAGTTTTAAGCAAGAAAGAGGGGAGAGCCTAAGAAGTTACGTAACTCGTTTCAACGCGGCAGTTCTGCAGGTCCCTTCAACTTCCGAGGAGATCAAGGTTAATGCTCTGATACAGGGATTAAGGAGCAAGGAACTTTTCCAGACCCTCAACAGAAAATCCAGCGAGGGATTTGACAAATTATTGGAGCGAATTGACAAGCAGATTGTGGGAGAGGAAGCTTGGGAGGCCAAGCACATTACAGATCACGTCAGGAGTGATGGGGGAAGGATTGAGAAAAAAGATATGGAAAGGAAGGGGGACAGAGCAAAAAGAGAATCTTATGATCGCAAATCCATTTCATCTTATGAGCAACCTACGCGGGGATCAAAGATCCCTCGTTTCGGTTTATATTCAGCTCCTCCAGAGTCTGAATCCAAGGCGGGATATTCAAATAAGGCATGGAGCAAGGTGTCCCCTGTGTACACGGATTTAGTGGTACCGCCTTCTGAAATATTAAATATAGCGCCCAGGATGTTTCATCCTCCTTTCTCTGCAAAGACAGGACCCAAAAACCCACCGTCTGAATTGTTTTGCAGATTTCATAGAGATTACGGGCATGACACAGATGATTGCAGGCATTTGAAAGATGCCATAGAGAGATTGATAAGTGAGGGGAATTTTAATGAATTTGTGCGAAGAAGGAGTGACGGAACTGGAGGATGGAAGAGAAATGATAAGCGAAAGATGAATGCTGGCCAGGGGGAAGGACACGTCGGGCCAGATCAGAATTTAAACCTGTTAGCGCTCGAAGGGCCTGAGGAAGAAAAGGGAAAAGAGCAATTCCCAAAGAAACAGAGATCTATTAATATGATTATATGGGGTTTAGCACGGGATCACACGAATAACGCACAGAAAATATATGTAAGGGAGGTCAGAGATCCAGATGTGAGGAATGTGAACTTGATAAGGACGTAGGATGAGGAGCCGGAACTAGTTTTCAGCGCTACTGACTTGGATGAGGTTGCTGCCCCGCATGATGATGCATTGGTTATTACAGCAGAGATAGCAGGGCATGATGTGGCGCGTGTATTAATTGATACTGGGAGCTCGGCGAATATAATCTTTTGGGATTGTTTTAAGCAAATGGATATTAATGAAAAACTAATGCCTGTGGACACCATCCTGGAAGGATTTTCAGAAGGAATTGTAACACCAAGAGGAGTAGTCAAATTATCTGTGGTGTTAGGAGATGGAGCACTGAGGAAAATGCGTATGGTCCAGTTTCTAGTAGTGGATGCAGTAAGTTCTTATAATACTATCTTGGGAAGGCCTGCACTGAATTCGTTCCGGGCGATAGCGTCAACCTTCCACATGAAAATAAAATTCCCGGTAGGAAAGGAAGTGGGAGAGGTAAGAGGTAATCAGAAAAGCTCTAGATCTTGCTATGCGAATGAGGTGCGGCGAATTTCCAGAAGCAAAGTAAGCAGGCCTCTCAGTTCTGTAGAGAAGGCAGAAGAAAGCGCTAATAAGAGGAGGAGGGACGCGTCTATGATGGAGGTAAAGGTAGAAGAGCTGAATGAGGCCGATTTTGAAATGGGTGATAGCTCTACACCTGTTATGAGGCCAATGGATGAAACCATGACAGTGGAACTCTTTGAAGGGAAGGAGGGTTATACTACCAAGATATGTACTCAGATGAGTGAGGAAGAAAGGAAAGAAATAGTGGAATGTTTGCGGCGCAATGCTGACGTATTTGCCTTTGATACTTCGGACCTTCTTGGAGTAGATCCCCAGGTGGCAATGCATAAGCTGAATATAGATCCTAGAGCCAAGCCTGTAAAGCAGAAGTTAAGGCCGTTTGATGAGGAAAAAGACAGGGCCATCCGAGAGCAGGTGGAGCAATTGTTAAAAGCGGGACATATAATTTGAATACAGTTTCCTAAATGGTTGTGTAACCCTGTCATGATAAAAAAGGAGGAGGAAAGTGGAGGATGTGTAATGATTTCAAGGATTTAAATAAGGCTTGTCCCAAGGATCATTATCCGCTGCCTAGAATTGATCAATTGGTAGATGCTACTGCCGGATCAGAGCTGATGTCTATGATGGATGCGTATCAAGGATATTATCAGATTCAGATGGATCCAGATGATGTAGTGAATGTTTGTTTTATCACATCTGTGGGGATTTTCGGGTTCATAAGAATGCCTTTTGGACTCAAGAATGCTGGGGCGACGTACCAGAGAATGATGGATACCATATTTGCCGGTCTACTGGAAGGGCATACAAAGGTGTATGTTGATGATATTTTGGTGCATAGTGTCAAGTCATCGACTCATGCGGCAGACTTGGAAGAAGTATTCAGAGTAGCCAGGATTAACCGTCTAAAGTTGAACCCTACTAAGTGCACGTTTGGTGTGAAAGCAGGAAAATTTTTGGGTTATGTAGTTACCTCTGAGGGAATAAAAGTTAATGAGGCCAAGGTGCAGGCCATCCTGGAAATGTCGTCCCCGAGAAATATGAAGGAGGTGCAAAGCTTGAACGGGAAAATGGCAGCGCTGAGCCGGTTCGTTTCCCGGTCAGCAGAAAGGAGTTATCCTTTTTTCCAGATCTTAAGGAAAGGAAGTAGGTTTGAATGGACCAGTGAATGCCAAGGAGTTTTTGAGAGTTTAAAACAGCATTTAGCTAGCTTACCTCTGTTGACCAAGCCGAAACCTAAGGAAACATTGTTCCTGTATTTTGCGGTGGGGGAGCACTCCTTAAGCTCAGTGCTGATAAGAGAAGAAGGCGCGAAGCAGATGCCCATTTATTATGTGAGCAAGATGTTGCAGGGAGCGGAAATTCGATATGCAGTGGTGGAAAAAGCAGCGCTGGCAGTGATGATGTCAGCTCGAAGATTAAGGTGTTACTTTTTGGCACACAAAGTTGTAGTCAGAACCAATCTTCCATTCAGACAAATCTTGAGCAGGCCTGATTTGTCTGGAAGAATGGTGAAGTGGGCTGTGGAATTGAGAGAGTATGACGTAGAATTCGAGCCCAGAACTGCCGTCAAGGCACAGGCATTGGCAGATTTCATTCAAGAAACCACCCGCATGGAAACATCAGGTCTATGGGTAGCGCATGTGGGTGGAGCAGCTAACATCGGCGGATGCGGCGTTGGAATTGTTATCACGAAACCCGATGGGGAGGAAATGCAATTTGCTATCACCCTGGAGTTTAGGGTTTCGAACAACGAGGTAGAGTATGAGGCCATGATTCGAGGACTTAAGATGCTTTGGGAAATGGGAGCTCAAGAGGTGATCATAAAGTCTGATTCCCAGCTGATCACTCAGCAAACTTTGGGGATGTTCGAGATTAGAGATGAAAGGATGGCCAAATATGCTCAACAGGTTGAGTGGTTCAAACCTAAGTTTGCAGAGCTGAAAATAGAGCAAATTTCCAGAAATCAAAATATGAAGGCAGACTCTCTGGCCAAACTAGCAAGCATTGCTGACGATGGAGAAGGTAGAATCGTGTCAATAATATCCTTTTGAATATAAAAATAAAAGCATTATGATAATATTACAGGGCAATAAATTATATTAAATTCTTATAATAGGGAGTGAAATTGTGATGTTGAGAGCGAAGAAAAGGTTCGGGGGGACCGATGATGGAATTATCGAGCTGAAACAAGCAGGCACCCCTGACAGTGTGGAAGGTAGCGTGTAAATGCACATATAAAAGAGAGATTTATATATATATATATATTGAAAATTATGCAAGCTGGCATATAAGATGACGGGTTATTTTGATTTTTATAACAGGAAGTGAAAAGGATGTTGTGATGCTCAGAGCTGAAAGAAGGTCAGAGATACTTGAGGCGGGAGTTGTAGAACAAAGTCAGGACTGGAGGGCGCCTATCATATATTTCCTGCAAACGGGAAAAAAGCAGCAACAAGAGGGGTCAAAGGAAAAAATAAACTATGCCAGGTATTGCATGGTGGGGGACCACCTTTTTCTCAGATCTTTCACGCATCCTTACCTAAAATGTTTAAGTAGAGAGGAAGTCAATTATGCGATGAGAGAAGTGCATGAGGGATCCGCAGGCAGTCATGTAGGGTACAGGGACACGGTGAGGAAAATCATTAGGGCTGGTTTTTATTGGCCCACTTTGGCAAGGGATACCAGGGATTATTTGAAGAAATGTGACAAGTGTCAGAAGAATGCAAATACAATCCATATTCCAGCAGAAACCATGGGTGCAATGTATGCCTCTTGTCCCTTTGACAAATGGGGAATTGATATTGTGGGACCGTTTCCAAAGGCGGCCAGGGGCAAGAAGTTCCTGATCGTAGCCATTGACTATTTTAGCAAATGGGTAGAAGCAGAGGCTGTAGGGAGGATCACAGAGACATCGGTCATGAGTTTTGTCTGGAAGAATATATGTTGTCGATTTGAAGTCCCCCGAGTTCTAGTATCTGATAATGGATCTCAGTTTAACGGAAGAAAGATGGTTGCCTGGTGTAAAGAAATGAAAATCACCCAACGTTTTGCAGCGGTGAACCATCCGCAGATCAATGGGCAGGTAGAGGTGACAAATAGAACCTTGGTAAAGGGAATCAAAGCCCGACTCGAAAGTTGTGCAGGAAATTGGGTCGATGAATTAGATTCGGTGCTTTGGTCCTACAGAACTGGGGTTCGGTCAGCTACGAGAGAGCCTCCGTGCAACCTGGTGTACGGAGCCATGCTTGTTGCTCCAGTAGAGATAGGGGCGAATTCGTATAGAGTTCTGGCGTATAAGGAGGATGATAATGAGGGTCTCAGGAGAGAGGAGTTGGATCTTGTAGAAGAGGTAAGGGCGGCGGCGAAAATGAAATCTGATGCATATAAGGAACAAATTAAGGCTGGGTATAACCGGAGAGTGAAGGCAAGAAGGTTTGATGTGGGAGACCTGGTTTTGCGCAGAGCTGATGCGTTGAAGGCTAACAAGAAGCTGGATTTAGCTTGGGAGGGCCCATTCAAGGTGGTTAAGGTCTTGAATGGAGGAGCATATGAGCTTCAGGATAAAAATGGGAAATTATTACCTCGACCATGGAATGTAAACAATCTGAAGAAGTACTATGCATAGAGAGACGACTGAATAGAAAGAAAAATAGTAGTCATCTCAGATATTAAATCAAGTGTCTTTTGTCTTTTTTGCCAGAACAGGGGGTGGGTCTTGAGAGCCCTGTCTTTTCTTTAATTTTTCAATCAAATGTCTATGGACTTGAATCAATGTACCTTTTTGTTCCAGATGAATGAAGAAGCCGTGGTATTTCTTTAACTTGTAATTCTCTATAAAATGTGATCGAGTTGATAAATCAATGTTTTTCTGAAACATTTGATAGATTTATTTAGAATTGCGATAAATCAGGGAGGAAAGTGGAATTTACATGAGTTGGTGGAAATTAGTAAAATCGATAGATTAATCTGTTGATATGCTGAAACCGATTCAAAAGGCACGCGAAAGAGTCTAAAGCTAAGGAAGTCAGATCTCTGTGATAAAAGCATATAGTAAAAAGACAGACTTAAATTGGAAGTAGGAATATTAACGGGATTAGACAAAAGCATCCATAGACTAGTAAGAAAAATTATACTCCCTCCGTCCCATGATAAGTGGCTACTTTCTTTTGGGCACGAGTATTTAGGAGAAGAGTGTTTAAATGGTAAAAAGATAAAAAGTGGTGGAGCCCACATCTTTTGTATGAGAGAGGGTGTTTCCATATTAGGAAAGTGGCCACTTATGATGGGACAGTCCAATAAGGAAATGTGGCCACTTATGGCGGGACGGAGGGAGTAACTAAAATCAAAAGGGCAAAAAATTGTTCAGGAAAGGAGATCTGATGCTGCAGCCGCTGTGTGTGATGGTGAAGCGGCCTTGGGCTCTGGAGGAGTTGAATCTGATTTTCCAGGAAGAGTAGGGGCAGAGCTGGAAGCTATTTCCCCTTGCACGCGGAAGGTGGGATTAAGAGATGGAGCCAATGTGATGTAAAATTCCTCATCACTGAGGAATTCATCAACAACCTTCTCAACGGGACCTATCCACCAGGGGGAAGTCTGGTCGGAAGAGGTATTTCCATCCCAACCCGGAGGATTGCAGGGGGTCTTGGCTACCATATCTTTCTGAACAGGCCGAGCTCCTCTCAGAGAAAGGGCGTACTTCACTCCTTAGGCGTATCCATCCTGAGTGAAGTAGCGAGTGAAAGGAAACATGTCTTTGAGGTATTGGGAGCTGTTGCGGTAGGATTGAATCAGTCCCTCCTGAAGTTTAGTAAGGAAGGTCTGACCGCGGTCTGTTAGGAAAAGGCGACGAAAGCACTCCCTGACCCCTGCAACTTTCCCATCGGCAAAACCCTTGGCCATGGCTTCGGGTAGCCTGCTCTCCAGATCTCTGATACGAGTGGTTAGGCTCCCGATGGTAGTCTCAAAATTGCTTTTCTCCTTCAGAAAAGCATGATTAGATTCTTTCAGAACAACATTCTGATCTTCCAGAACTCTGATACTGCTGGTCAATTTTTGGAGCTGGTCAAGGTAGTCTCAAAATTGCTTTTCTCCTTCAGAAAAGCATGATTAGATTCTTTCAGAACAACATTCTGATCTTCCAGAACTCTGATAATGCTGGTCAATTTTTGGAGCTGGTCAAGGTGGCGTTTACCAGACTCCAGCGCTTTGGATTGCAGATCCGAGATCTGCTGTTCTTTGCGGATTAGCATTTGCTCCAAGACATGGCTATCCTTGCGAGGGGCCAGATCTTCGCTCAACAGAGTCAAGGCCTTGAAGGTACACAATAAAGGAGACAGGAATGGATAAACGGAGATAAAATAATAATAACAGTGGTGTGTGAAAGGGGGGAAGCATCAATAAGTTTACCTGAACAAGGCGATGAGCAATGCCGAGATGGCGTGTTTCGGAGGGCATAATTTGAAGATCTTTTCTATCTTCAGAAGAGCCGAAGTTGCTCAGAAGTTTTAGGCATTGTGCAGGAGGAAGCTCCATGTATTTCACGCCCTCTGGTTCTGATGGGAGTATCCTTGGAACAGAAGCCTGCGGAACAGCTTGGGGAATAGCCGGAGGAACTTCAACCATTCTCTGGAGGTCAGCCGCAGGGGTGAGCTTCTTTTCGACAACGGGAGGAGCTGATGTTTTGGGGCAAGGAACTGATGTATGAGAAGAAGGGAGGGCGATTCTAAGTCTTTTTGGAGACTTTTCAGTGATAGAGTCATGATGAGGTTTACGACAATTCTCGGATATTTGGTTCTTTGCGGGAGAAGTAGAAGAACGCTTTTTGGAGAGTTTCTTTTTCTTGGGAGAGGACGCAGAAGGATGATTCTTCAAGGAGGCCAGAGGAAGAGCTGCAGAGGTATCAGCAGAGGAGGCCTGGGAGGGAGGAACTGTGATAACAGGGTCAGCGCTTAGTGGGCCCTCCAAGGGCAGGATCGCCTCTGCAGGAATCTCGGCGGAAGGCGGTGTTACCTCTAGGATGTCAGACATCAGTTGGTCGATGTCAATGTGCAGTTGAAACTCATGAACCCATTGCTGATCCGCCATAGCTATCAATACAGAGCATTGAGAGAAAAGATTTAGATTAAAAATAAAGTAGATGGATGACAGAATGACAATTAATAAAAAAGGGGGGGGGGAAGTAAATAACTACCGGATTTAGCTAAAGGAAGGGGGCCTAGAGAGTCATCCCGGAAGCCAAAATGATCCAGAACAGAGGGAGACCTCAACATTTTACTAATGTTAAAGCGGTTAACTTTATCATTAGTATTATCTATGGAAAGTTGGCTCAGCCTTTGCATAACGCGGATATCTAAAAGAGAGATCTGCTTAACAGAGGGTCGGCTTCGAGGAGATCTGGCATTGGGATTCCAGTGTTCAGAACTAAAATTTCATCTGCCTGAACAAGGAAGTACTTCAAAATAGTACTTAAGCCAGTCTTTGTCTATACTCTTCTTGGAGATAGCAAATTGGGCAGGGCTCCCAGCCCTGGTGCGGAAGCAGTAGAAATGACCTGTCTTTTGGACATCGAAACAGGTAACAAATAGCTCTGCTTCAGGAGGGTAGCGGTAGTTGGAAAAAATGATGTAGAACCCGAAAATGGTTCGAATAGCAGAAGGAGTCAATTGATTGGGCATAATCTCTATCAGATTGCAAACCCTAACTAGAAAGGGGTGAATGGGAAATCGAATACCGGCTGTAATCTGATTAACCCAAAAAACTAGGGCAGAATAAGGAAGTTGGTTAGCACTAGTGGAAGGTCTCACCATGGAAAACACGAAATCCTCAGATTTCACAAGTTTCTTCACAGATTTAAATTCATTTGCGAGAAGCAGGGAATTATCGCCTATTTTCGTAAGAGAATTGTTTGCAGGAACATCTAGTAAGCTCTGGAGTAAGGCCTTGCCTTCATTAATGCTATTCAACACTTCGAGATTGGAATATTTGGAGGAGGAAGATGAATTTGCAGAAATCGAAGGGGAGGATATATTAATTGTAGATTTACCCCCAGGAATATGTTTAGGAGAATTGTTTGTGGATTCCTGTGAAGAGTTCGAAGAACTAGCAGACATGGTGAAAAATGCTGAAATTAAAGAGAAGAAAAAGAGAAGGTACCTGAGGAAGGAATCGAGAAATGAAACGACGAAGATCAATGGCGGAGGGAAGTGAGAAGATGAAGAAAGGATGAATTTTGGGAGAAAGAAATTCGAAGGATTGCAAAGAAAGAGGGGAAGAGAATGGCGGCGAGAAAGGTAAGAAGGTATATAAAGCGTCTGTTGTAAGTTAGAGGACAGAGTGGGGCCACGTGTAAAGGGTAAAAGTATTTTATTATGAGAAGTTGAAACGAACGGTTGTGATAAGGGGAGACGAGCGGTTTTGAGAATCTACGGGTGTAACTGTATAAGGCAAGAAAAATGGCGCGCAAATCTAAAAATCAAATATTCTTTGAAAAAAAGGAAGAGAGAGAGAGGAAAATTGCTCTTTACTCCAACCAATGTTCCAGTGCTGAATCATTACTCGGAGTAGGGGATGGTGGTTGATGTGGGATATTTATTAGAGAGAGATTTTGTAACAAGAAGGTAGAGAGAAGAGCGAGAAAATGAGGGGTTAGTAAAAGGAAAAGATATTGGCCTAGATCTGACAGAGCCGATGGGTTCTAGGAACTATAGCAGATAAGGAGCCCAGAAGAGGAAGGGAGCTCAGCTCTGACAGAGCTGGTGATTTAACATACAGGCCTGAAGGTACCGCTGTGCTAAGCACACGCGATCGTAATGAATGAGTTAAAAAAGGCGTCGCTGTCATTTAAAGAAACAGAATATCATGTCAGAAGATCCTTTATGACCACGTGTCATTCTAACATTCGTGGGCTTTTTGGAAAAGACCCATTTCTCCTCAGATATCTTGTAGAAAGGCTAAATTGCCCTTGAGCAACTAGTATAAATAAGGTAACAGATATCTTTTTAAAAGGGCTGTTTTTTCCTAATTCTTATCTAG
This sequence comes from Agastache rugosa, assembly GCA_031470985.1. Classification (NCBI taxonomy): domain Eukaryota; kingdom Viridiplantae; phylum Streptophyta; class Magnoliopsida; order Lamiales; family Lamiaceae; genus Agastache; species Agastache rugosa. The sequence continues at coordinate 21,700,449 of CM062604.1, forward strand.
TCTTAGAGATAAAATCTTTTTCTCCGTTCGCATTCTAACTTGCTCGTCGGAGGGCCTTGACCGGAGACTTCCTCCGGTTCAGTGGGCTTTTTTCTTTTTTGCAGGAAAACTTTCATCCAAATTGGACGATTTCACATTCAATCGAAGGTATAACAAATATCTCCAAACTTTTGCTGTAGGAGCTTAACCCGACTCTTACACCAACAATATATTTGCAGCTTTAATATCACGATGAATGATTTTCCTGTGGCATTCATGATGCAAGTAAGCTAGACCCTTTGCAGCCCCCAGTGCTATCCGTTTTCTCACTGGCCAGTCGAGCAGAGGCAGTGACTCATCTCTTTATGAAGTTGGTCAGTAGGTTTATTATGAATACAAATTATTCCAACAGTCTACAAAAATGCCATTCTTAGCAATACAATGTTTACAAAAAATTCCAAAATAGTTGAAGAATATACAAAGACTCAACAATATAACTAACTAAATTTGTATATAGTATAAAAGAAGCTTCAAATCTAGTCCAACAGTCTTCAAAAATACCATTCTTAGGAATACAATGTATATAAAAAATTCGAATATGATTACCAAATATAATAAACACTAAAACACAAGAACTTCACAATATAACAAACTAAACTAAAAATTTGTGAAATTCCCCTCAATTACTAATAGTGGATACTCCCCTCTATATGGCATAAAAAATTGTCAAAACTTAAAAAGAAGCTAAATTACAACAGTCTACAAAAATGCCATACTTCATGAAGCATAAAATGAGCGCTTTATCAAACAAAAACAGAACAAATGACAATAAATAGTTGATTGAGCTTACTTACCTCTTAACCGGGATGCCACACTGTCATTAACCATGACAGGATAAACCAGCAGCCTCTCTTTCTGTGTAATGCAAAATCCACGAGCACGAAGTACATTGCGATGTGCTGCAATGCTTGTGATTTCTAATTCTTTTCCCATTTCTGTAGAGAGTCTTTTAACCACCACTAGAGAGCCATCCGCCAGCCGGCCTTTGTATATCCTACTCTGTGCGCCTCGTCCGATGATGTTTTTGCTGTCAAAATTCTCTGTTGCAAACTGCATCTCATGTAGGGAGAATCTTGTAACTTGTCCCAAAGGAAGTTGTAGATCCTCTTCACCAACAATACAAGAAAAAATAAGTTCTAAATTTTTATTTATCAATATATAAAGTTTATTTTGAAGCACTTCCTAACTAACCAAGGATGTCATCCAAACGATTGTTCTTGGGCTTTATTCTTCGCTGCAAAGCAGAAAATAGCTTCCATGTAATAGGCCCTGAAGCATTTTTCCTAACTGCAATCCATACTACTTAATTAAATTAAACATTAACTTTCAATTCAAAAAAGAATAATATCAATTAAATCAAAACATCCACCTAGGTTTTTATAGCTATTTTTCAAAGTTTTTATCAATTTGATTAGACATTGATTTGTTTATCAAGTTGTTAAGCTTTTATGCTTGTAGTTTGTGTTGTTTCCTTTTCAAAGAAAAGAAACACCATGAATTAGTGTTAGGATGAAATTATAAGCTCTTAAATATTTGATAAGAATCTTTTTGAATGATCTTAGATACTTAGAAGAAGTTAATTTGCTAATAGAATAAGAATATAAACTACAAATTTCTTATCGCTAAAATTTTTCAAAAGCCCTTATTTCTAATAATTTTATAAGGGGAGTCTGTGATGCGGTGGACTGCACTGTACAGTTGGTATGGTCCATATTTACCTCTAATAGCGCTAACAGCTTCCAAATAGAGCTACCTAGAGTCACCTATGATTAACGACGTCATCTAAATTGCATGGAGGGAGCTTCAACACCCCCCAATTGATTTTTTTCTTTCTTTCTGTTTTAAATCGTATATTTAGATATTGTACCCAATTTTTTCGACTTTTGCACCCTCGTCCTAGAAAATTTAAATATTAGCACCCCACCGCCCATGTAGAGTCGTATACGAACATTGGGGGCCGGAAGCGATGAGCGGTGGTTGTCGCGGTGGTAATACGGACATATGCTCCGGTCTGTTACTCGAAATACTGAGATATTTTCAAATTGAAATAGCAATCAGCAATATATTTCTAGAAATATAAGAGATGCTTTAATTTACACCCAAAATTGAAACGAAGAAAAAAAAAATTACCTGAGGATTTCTCCTCTGGAATTAGAGGGTCTGTGACTATTAGATGAAGCGGTAGTGATGGAGTCTTGGTGGCAGAGTTGCCAAATCTGATCTCACTTCACCACCGCCGCCACTAGCCTCTCCCAGTTGTCTCTTGGAGATGACGACATCATCTCTCTTCAGTTACAACTGAATTATTGCATGGTTTTTAGCTAAAGAGAGGGAAGATATGTAAGAGAGAGATTTGTATTTCAGGTGTTTGATGAAATGGCTCTTCTTTTCTCTTGCATGTTATGTTAGTTTCGAGGAATTTAGGTGATTGGAGAAAGTTAGAAAACGCGTTTAGTTTCCAAAGTCTAGTCAACTTGTGGAGCGACTACTAGAGTAAGATCTACTTCGCTTGTACGGTGTGGACTAAGGTGCACCATTTATAATTGTTAATTAATTAATTCTAATTACAGCTTAATAATATTTAATTGAGATTTATAAACTCCAATTTTGAATTAATAACTTCTAATTGAAATTAATAAACTATAATTATCTCTTAATTCAAATGTTGCAAATATTAAAGGTGTCAAAACTGGAGCTGATTTGGCCCGAGGCTAACATGCCAATAGGAGAATCTTAGTTGGGTCGATCGGGCCAAATTCAGTCTGGCCAATTTTAGGGGCTGTAGGCTCACCAAAACTGCAAAGAGGTTTATGATTTAATTCCCACACTTTGTCTTTTTCCTCCATTTATGCTTTATGCTTGCCTATTTCTTTTTTTTTATTCCTGCGTTTGTCTTTGTCTCCAATTGAGACATATTTAATTAAGCATTTACAATTTACTTCTCTATCCTTTGTTTCTTCTTTTTTTCCTTTATCCCCTCCTTTATGAAGAACGATGCTATATATTTTTGAACTCGAAAATTTTTTATGGAGAATAATATATTTTGCTTTATCAATGACGCTTTTTCTAGATTTTGTGTTCAATTTTAAATTTTAAATTTTTACTGTATTGAGATTGAGTCTAGTAATATTTTGTTCATTAATTCATCATCTTAACATGCAATTTATTTAATTTGTATTTGAAATTTTTTAATTCAATGTGTTTATTTTGTTAGTGTTGTAATGTAACTTAAACGATATTATGATCGTATTAAAAATTGTTATTTATATTTGATATTATTTTTAAAATTCTTTTTATGTATGTATAAGATTATGATTGGTTGGACCCTCGAGTCGAAAGTTTAGCTTCATCACTGAAGTCCATGATTCAACCCCACCCCACTGCTCCCTCTTCTCCCAATTCAAGAAAAAAGAAATTATGTCATATTATATGACAAATGGGGTAATTGGGACGGGTTAATTGGGACGAGCTAAATAGTCAAACTTATGTAATACTATTAATATGTTATATGATAGTAGGGGTAATTGAGATTAACTAAATTGAGTATTATCAAGTTCAAATTCAATTAATTTATTTAATGAGTTTACCCACGAGCTAATAAATCGAATTGTGTTTATATTCAAACTCAATCCATTTATTTAGAAGTTGTGTCTTTATGATTGTAATTTATGTTGTATTCTTGTGTAAAAACGATACTACTCGATAATGTTGTTGTGATGCATAATGGATCAGTGTTTTGGATAAAACTTTAAACTCTTCCCATAACATTCTAATTTTGTTGTATTTTTTTAAAACTTTTATGAACTATTGATAATATTAATAAAAAATTCAAATAATTCAGATTGTGAAAAAAATATTCTGGGCCGGGATTCAGTATTTATCATATAAATCTATACATATTATAAAAGAGTCTTGTTTACAAAATTTGATTTGCCTATTATACCTTTATTATACTACATCCGTCCCTGATAAGTGTGGTACGGAGGGAGGGGCACTGGTTTTAAGAAGGATGTTTGGTAGATATGTAGTGAGTGGAGAATGAGACCCACTTTGTTGTAGTGTTAGTTAATTTTAAAGGGTAAAAGTGTAAAATTTTGAGTGGGGTCATATCCATTTAAGGAATGACCACACTTATGGGGGATGGACGAAAAAGAAAAGTGGACTACACTTATCATGGACGGAGGGAATATTATTTTATTATTAGTATATATTATTAGATGATTATTTTATGTTTGATATATATATATATATATATATATATATAAATCTTACGTGCATCGCACATACACTAGTCACTCAGACTAATGTATCAGTGTTGTTAGAAGATAATCACTAGTTCATATAAATAAGTAAACTTGTAATATATATCTCTGCGTTCTATATATGGTGGCTACTTTCTTTTCAGCACGGATATTAAAAAAAAGAGTACAAAATAATTAAAATTGTAGAATCCTCAAGTTATAAGAGAATAATTATTTCCATGAAAACTGGTCACTTTATATAAAATATAAACCAAGAAAGAAATGTGGTCGTCTTATATGGACGGAGGGAGTAAATAATTAGAGGCAAAATTTGGGATAACCAATATAAATAGTGAAAATTAATAGTTGGCCACCAACTTTATTTGTAGAAATTCTGGCCAACTTTTGGAAATTTGGACCAATTTGCTATTAGAACCACTATTAACCATCCATCTACTCATTTCATTTTTCATTTTTCAAATTTCATATTCTCTATTTCTGCAAAATATTCTATCTCTAGAAATCCTATTTTTCTCCATTTCTCCGTCGCCGCCGTCGTACTTTCATTCCGCCGTCGCATCGTCGTACTTCCATTCCCTTCCGCCGCACCTCCTTCGTACTTCCAGTCCAGTCCCCGCGCCGCCTTGAACTTTCACATTATGCCGGCCATATTCCAGATCTGCCGCCGCACCAGATCCGGCCATATTGACAGTTTTCTATTCGAAATCCATGACGTCACATTCCAGATCTAATGTCATGGATGATGTTCGTCTTTGGTCAACCGCATCCCGGTATGCCTTGGCACACCTGATACGAATGAAACATTCGTACCAGGTGTGCCAAGTCTAAGCGCGGTATGCCCTAGTACACCTGGTACGAATACGTTGCAATTCGTACCAGGTGTGCCAAGGCATACCTCGCCTAGACTTGGAACACCTGGTACGAATACACCATTCGTACCAGGTGTTTCAAGTCTAGGCGCGGTATGCCTTGGCACACCTGGTACGAATATGTTGCATTCGTACTAGATGTGCCAAGTCGCGACGTGCAGTGACGTGAAAAATGCAGAAAGAACACATATGCACGAAGAGGACATCAAGATCTGGAAAATACGACAAGAACATGACATACTAGATCTAGAAAACTCAATTAAAATTAATACACTAAATTCAAAACTGATATCTTAGATTAAAAACTATCAACCTACAATACAACCATCAAACAAGCCAAATTCCAAAATACAATATACATTATTACGATCAAAGCTACATTACAACCATAAAACCAACAACCTACAATACACCATCAAAGAACAAATTTTCAGATGACAGAAGCTGTAGATCTGAATTTCAAAATGACAGAAGCTGTAGATCTGAAAGGGTGAGACGAAGCAGATCCGAAAGTTGTAGACGACGCCACTTTGTATGGAAGACGACGACGGAAGATGCAGACAGCGCCGGAAGTTGTAGACGGCTCGACGGAAGGGAGAAGAATGATGGAGATGAAAGAGAAAATTTTTTAATCTGAAAATGAATTCTCAAAGAGAAATCCGTCTGTAGCATATTTGTCAAGATTATTAGGGGTAATTTTGTCCAAAATCCTCAAAATTGGCCAGAATTTCTACAAAAAAAAAGTTAATGCCAACTATTAATTTTCACTAACTATATTGACTAGTCAACATGATTAACTCAAATAGTTATCTAGCCTTCTACCTCAAAGGTCGTGACATGTTTGTTATAAGATGTCGCGAATAGCCTCCATTTTCTTCAAAATTTATTATTTAGAATTTTTTGTTGCAACAGAATTTCGCGGCAATGTCCAAGAAACTCAACGAAGGCTGCGAAGTAATATTGTAGGGTGATGATTTTCTTCCCTAAAGAATTTGCATCTGCTCAGATGAAGAAAAATTAAAGAGAGATGTTGTCGTCGTCTCGAGACGACTGGGAGAGGCTTGTGGCGGCGGTGGTGAAGAGAGAGCAGTATTTGCAGCTCTGTCACAAGCCCTACTCCAGAAGCCCCAGCATCAGCACCACATCATCTGATAGAAATTCTAATTTCGGTGAAGAATTTCTCAAGTAAGTGTGCGATTTGAACATTTTTTCGAAAATCCGCATTTCTAGCTGATAATTTTGATGATCTTTCAGTTATTCAAGTCGAGAATTGGGGATTATTTCTTCTGTATCTCGATCTCCTGAACTTCCGCCTGCAGAACCGTCTGTAACCCTAGGTTGGTTTCGCCCTTTCTAACTCTTAATTCCGTTTCAGGACAAGTTCAGTCTTTGTCAATTCCAATTCCTCTGTTACAGCATAAGATTTTATTTCCTATTCCACCACTCCAGGGTGTATAAAATTAATTAATTTATACTATTAATAATTAGTGGCCAATTTGTTATTTTTAGTAATCAATTATGGAATAAGATTTCGACATTCCAAGATTGCATAAACGATTGGAGTTCTACTGTTTGTCTAAGCGATTTAGGTTATTTGCTTCTGGTGTATTTGCTGGGTTATTTCTTTGTTTAATATTTAATTTTTCAGGGTCTTTCCCGTTGGTATTCATACATCTATTACTTTAATGTTACCCCATCTATTATCTTCTTTTTTGTTATATATTTTTTCATCACTTACTAGTTTTTTGTGTTTGGGAGAATAATTTCTGTCTTGATTGGGATTATTAGGAACTCCCAAGAATCTTGAGTGATAAGGTTAATTTTCCAAGCAAAATTTAATTTTTTTGTCATCTGCATATGTTCATTGCAGTTGGCAACAATACTTCCAGAACTAGTAAAAGGAAGCTATTTTCTGCTTGGTACCGAAGAAGGAAAAGCAAGAACGAATATCTGGTGGATATTTCTGGTCAGTACAGATGTGGTGTCTTGATATAGCCTATTCCGCTTGTATGTGTGTATGTGTGTGCATGTGTATAGATAGATAAATGGAGACACCCCCCCTAATTTTATGTTTCATTTGGGACAAGTTGGGAGATTTTTGCTGCAGGAGCTGAAGATTGCGACCGAGAATTTTAGCAACAAAATTAAGTATGGAGATACTACGGTTTACAGAGGTTGCTTAGCTGATGGCTCTCTAGTGGCAGTTAAAAGATACAATCAAAGGGCTAAGCCTCAATTTGAGAAAGATATGCAAGTTAACAGCATTGCTGCACATCCTCATGTACTTCGCATGCTTGGTGTTTGCATTACACCAAAAGAAAGTCTCGTCGTCTATCCTTGGATGGAAAATGGAAGTGCAGCATCATGCTTGAGAGGTTAGCTCAGTAGTCTGTTCTTCTTCATCAGTTTATTCTATATTTCTACTGTGGTCTGTTAGGTGTTCATATCTTGCTTGCATCATTTGTTCATTTCAAATCCAATGAGTGACAAATTCGATTAATCAGTAAATTATTGGTTGTATAGGATTACTTTCCTTATAAATCTACTTGCTGACTCTAGGTAGACGTAAATCAGATCATCCACTAAATTGGCCAAAACGAAGAAGGATAGCATTGGGGGCTGCACGGGGTTTAGCTTATCTGCACTATGGATGCGATAAGAAAATCATCCATCGTGATCTCAAAGCTGCAAATATATTGTTGAACGACAACTGGGAAGCTGTTATTGCTGGTTTCGGGTTGGCTGTAATCATGGACTACAATGCCACTCATGTTAACACATCTGTAGTTGGAACTATTGGTCATATGGCCCCTGAGTTCCTCTCTTCAGGTAAGTGTTCTGAGAAGAGTGATGTTTTTGGTTATGGCATCTTTCTTCTCGAGCTCATCACAGGACAACGAGCTTGTGATCTTATTCGTCTTGGCAATGATGAAGACATGATGCGACTGGATTGGGTGAGTCTTGCCCTCAATTCATTTCATTACTCTGTTAAGCTGACTCCTGTTTATAATGTATCTTTTATTTGACTAAGGGCTTATACAGTATACTTACCTGACCTTTAGGATTTTCAAAAATGTCCCAACCTATTTGACTTATTACAAATCTAACATCAGATCAAATTCCCGGTACTTTAAAGATGACGTGGTGCACCTGATGTACAATGAAGAGATATGCAAAGTGATACTTAGATAACCTACGCCCTACAGCATTATATGTACTGTTAATTTGATCCAATATCAATTTTCAGGTACATAAAATGTGATCCTATATTAGACTTGTAATAAGTCAAACGGGATTGATGCTAGATTGTTATTTTGTAGAGGTCGGGACATTTTTGAAAATCATCCTAAAAGTCGGTATATAGTATTTGTAGCCCTTTAACTAATAAGAAGCTTCTCCAAGATTTTCAAATTTTTGCTTTTGCAGTACTTAGTCTCAAGCAAAGCAGAGTATAAGCACTCTGAATTTTAATTTTATAACTTCTGAGACTTAAAAATGGCACCAAAAATTTAGAAAATGATGTAAAAGTTCAAGAACATAGTAGAACAAGATCATGAACTAGCTAGGGTTATTTTAAAAAGGCTGTAATACTTCACATATATTAGATAGTACATGCAGAATATATATATGGTTCTTCAATAGGTGGAAAAATAACCATTTTTTTTTCAATATTAATAATTCGTAGATAAATGAAAACTTTACCTTTTTATATGCAAAACAAATTGAAATATAAACCAATCATTATCAGCCAAATTTTACAATATAAAGATAGTTGAGGACTGAATAGGAGATTATATCATAAGAGAATGAATCTCTCTAAACCAATTTGAAAATTTCTGATTCATTTATCAGGTCAAGAGGAACTTCATGGAGAGAAAATGGGAATTTATTGTTGATCCAGATTGTGAAGGTAATCACATGGAGGAAGTCGTTGAGCAGCTGATGCAAATAGCTATGCTCTGCACACACAGCAATCCAGTAGTACGTCCTAAGATGTTTAAAGTTGCCGGAATGTTAGAAGCTGGAAACGGGTTGCTCGTCTGAGAGATGAACTCTCGACGAAAGCACTCCCGTCTTGCTGTCCATTTTCTTCAAGAAGATAACAATGGAACAGATGCTCTGTGTGATGATCAATATGAGGTTTTCGTGGCTGCGAAGAGGAATCTTGTTGTGGATTAATTTCTCACATGTCCGTCATGAGGCAAATGGTGCGGCTCATGGTTTAGCTATTTTCAATCTAGTTCAATTAACTAATTTGTTCACGAGCTAGTAAGAAGAATATTGTCAAGTTCAAATTTGACTCATTTATTTAACGAACTTTTCGAAACGAGTAGCTCGACTCATTTACAATCCCATGCATAGCAAATAAAACAGAACAATCACACCAATCTTATTCTAAGGCTCCCATTTTGCTTAATTGGGCTAAATGTTTAAAACCACTATGACCTAACTTTCATTCGTACAATGCATATCGGTCGAGTAATCCAAAACATTCTCATAAATAGTTCCTGCAGTCTTAACATCATGAAATTCTATTCATTATACATGCACATGCACCACACCATTTCATTGACTGTGCGATACATGGCAGTTGAACTCACTATTTTCCTCAACTTCTTCCACCAGTTGCTATGTGTCGCACAATTAATGAGTAGATGTAATTACATGTACATGTATAATAATTCTTTTTCTTAACACCGAAGATTAGGTCCTGGATCAACCCGAAGCTGCTTGCAATAATCTTTGTAATACACGACACGAGAGGTCACCTGGGTAGGGCTCTTCCCGTTGCATTCCGCGCTATTAATAGCACGGATCGTGGCGCCAAAGCCCTTGCCCGAAACGAAAGGAGCGTGGCAATTTTCCATCCAAAACCATATGGAAGCCTTGATAGATATAAGTGCATTTGTGGCAACGATATTAGGGTTTTTCAGTCCATCAAACCCAATGGAGCGGCCGGCAGCACCGTAGTTGTAGTTCCACGTCAGCTTCAACGGTCCTCGGCCGTAGTAGTGCTTGTTGGCCACACATGGCCATTGTGCATACGTGGGGTCGCAATAGGGTTTCGATTGCCCCCCTTTCTCTTCAATAAAGCACAAACCTACATTATTGGAAAATAACTAATTATATCAAACAATTTGTTTTATTTTGTTGGCATACATTAATGATGAGATATGTGAATTTGTTTTACCATTCTACATTTACATTATTGGTATTGGCAAAACGAAATATGACAATGCTAAAGCTATATATTTGAATTACATGGCCAAAATTAAAAATATTGCTAAAATCTATATATACGTTTATTATAGTCATACTTTTGAATTTGTAAATTTACATGTATTATTTTTTATTAGAAAATGATATATATTATATATTCCAAGAATAAAACCAGTAGCATGCATGTAGCTCAGTTTGATATTCATCCCCCTTACGGGTTGAGGGTGAGAGATTCGGGTACAAAATACGATAGGTAGGACTGGTCTTAGAAACTTACGTCCAGTCTCATGCGCAACGTGGGCGAAGAACGCTGCGATCTCTCGCTTGGAATCGTCGGCGGAGCCAATAGTTCCAAAGGTGGGGTACGAGGCCATGGCAAGGAGAAATCTGGAGCGGGTGTAGAAACCTTTTCCGGCGCAGTTGCGGCGGGGCTGACTAGCTACGATCCCATTGAAGAAACCAACACTCACAATATCACCCACTCTGACTCCATTGCGCCCCTTGCACGCCCCCGCCCAGCAGTTGGAGCCGCAGTGGGCGTCGTCGTTGCCGCAGTAACCGAATTTACTGCAGCACTGGCCCCGCTTGCAGCCGCACTTCTGGGCGGAGACAAATTTTTCGATGGCCAGAAGAAGGCAGACAAGGGTGAAGAGAGTGAGGGAACTAATTTTCATTTTTGGGAGATGTGGGAATTAGTGTTTGTGTGGAGAGACTAGAATTGAAGGGTAGTGATGAGTTTTGTATAGTTGCAATGCAACACTAGTGGCTCGCCTATTTATCATTTTATTCACCTAATTACCCCTCCACTATCACGATTCGGATCCTTTATCATATTATTTTTGTGTACCACAAGTAAATTCATAATTTTAATATTATTAATTATAAAAATAAAAATTATTACTCTCTCCGGCCCATTTCATTACCTATTTTGTCGGGTACGAATGTTAAGAAACTATATAATAGTATAATTTTGTGAATTATAGTTAACATTTATGACCAAAAATTGAATTTTTAAAAACTTATATACTCTAATTATGAATTTATCAATCCTGATAATTAATTAACTAATAAAATTGAAATTGAACACTCAAAATCATTAGATAACAAACTTTATTAAACAAGTAGAAAAATATACTCCATCCATCCCACAAAAATATTCGGTACTTTTGGTGGTAAGGATTTTAAGAAATGTTAGATGAATGTATTGCGAGTGGAGAAGAGATCTCACTTTGTGAGTGGAGAAAGGGTCCAAAAGTGGAAAGTGTATATTAGTGTGACATACCAAAATGAAAAATTGTGAATGTTTTTGTGGGATAGAGGGCATACTATAAGCCCTAATAAGTTTGTTTGTTTGTTTGTTTGTTTTTTTTTTTCTTAAAGGAAAACAACTTTCGTAGAACTAGCCGAAATTGGCAGAAACAATGTCTAAAAGCCAAGACGATTAGTTCTACTTCCAGATCATTACACAAGAATTATCAATATCATGGAAGATAACCTCACTATTAGTAGTGGACCACTAAATACGAAGCTTCTTGGGAGGAAGCTTAAATCAGTATAACCAGAATTATAAATTTAAATTAGGGGTGGACTCCGTGGCCTTGACAATACGGTGCGGTCCACCACTAAATTAATTATTTTTCAATTTTTAAATTTTAACTAATTAATTTAATTAATATTTAATTAAAAAAATAATAATTAGTAATTTAAAATTCAAAATTAAGAAATAATAACTGAAATTACTAATAAATTTTAATGAAAATGAATAAATTCTAATTGAATTGAATTAAACATTGATTAGTCAAATAAAGAAAATGGTGTTTTGCTAAGATATATGCGTACCCTCCGCACTGAGACTGAGGGTCAAACACTTTCATATCGTAATCAGTAGAAATAAATATTCTTCTACATAAATTCCATTAGCAGTCACTTTGGAAAAAGGCTATTTTTTGTAATAATTTTTTCCATGCTGTCCCTACAACATAATTAAAGGAACTGAAATTAAGAAATAATGGACATTCATAACTACTTAATTTTTTCCTGTTTGCTGCTATTTCTGAGCAAGAGAGTCCTCCAATGTCAATTGTAAATCACAACAATTAAACATAAAAAATTGATGATTTTGAAATTTGTAACTATTTATAAAGAGAGTAATATTAGGGGTGAGAAAAAATATTCGAAAACCGAACCAAATCGAAAAATAGAATTCGGTTTGGTTTATTCGTTTTTTTTTTTAATTTGGTTTGTTCGGTTCGGTTTGGTTTGATACCTTGACAACCAAACCAAACCGAAAACCGAATTTTTATATAATATATATTGATTATATATTTATATTCTCCCTCCGTCTACAATAAGTGTGATTTTCTTTCCTTTTTTGTCCGTCCACAATAAGTATGGTTTTTTCTTAAATGGAATAACTCCAGTCACAATAAACATGAGTTTCATTCTCCACTCACAATTAATACATCTATATCACTCTCTCACTTTTAAAACCCGTGCCACTTCCTCCCGACTACACTTATCGTGGACGGAGGGAATATAATATAGTATATATTAATTTTTTAATTAAAATACTATTATCGTTATTTTATTGTATTTGAACATATTTTTGTTGATCTTGGATGAAATATTTAGAACATATGTGAGTTTTTGGTTTATTTGGTTTTATTTGATTTGGTTTTAATTTTTAAAAATTCGGTTAATTTAGTTCAATTATTCGGTTTAGTTTGGTTTTAATTTTTAAAAATTTGGTTATTCGGTTTGGTTTGGTTTGGTTAGACCAAAACCAAATCGAAATAATTGAATGCCCACCCCTAAGTAATACTATATATGAAGTTATTTTTTTAAAAAGAATTATTCTTTTTGAGAGAATTACAAATGTGTATATATATATAATGTCAAATAAAACACAACACCACATATAGGCGGAACCTCTACACCACACAAAATTGAGACTACTACACCACCAAATAAGGTGAGAAAATACACTAAAAAAATTATTCTTAACTATATATAGTCTTCTTCTTAGCCCTTGTTCGGATGCGAATAGTTCCGTACTCATATCCTTTACATTATAACCTCCTTAAATTAATAACCTCTCTAAATTTATAATTTTCTCGGGTTCCGACAGCAAGACTGTCCTTTAAATTTTACTTTGATAAATTAATAATAAGATAATATTAATTTTCTCTGATCCCAACTCTATTAATTTATAGAGGTTCTACTGTATTTCTAAATCTTCCAAATTATTTAAATATTGATAATGATTACATGGGTATTATTGTGGAAACGTGGTTGTCAAAGTTTGAAACAAAAAAAGTGCCAAAGGAAAAGGAGCACGAAGTAAATTTCCACAAATTCCACTTTTCATTGTATTACTTGAATAAACAACAAATATTGTTAACTAATAATCGGTCACCTTTTATTTATATATTTATTTTATCTACAGAGATTAGGTATAATTAAAAAAAATTATTGTCAAATTAATCCACATTTATGCCAATTTGTAATTGCAACACCACTTTCAATGTGTAGCAAACATATCTTAATAAGTTTTTACTATTGGGATCGCATATAATTTTTCAAATGATCGGAATTATGATATAACTTCCGCATAGATTATTTTATTTACGTGTCGATTTACCACCACATATATGTCAATTTGTAATTGCACCACTACTTTCAATGTGTAACAAATATATACACAACTTAATGAGTTTTTACAATTGGGATCACACTCAATTTTTCCAATGACCGGAACTACGAAGTAACTTCCGCATAGATTTTTTATTCACATGGCAATTTTTTTAATTTTTTTTGTAGATTTTTTAATTTCCTTATTTTATTCTCAGGTTCTCAAAATCATCTCATTCAAACATTTCATCGAATATTTTTTGAGCGTCAATTGAGGAATAAAAATAGCATTTTTGTAACAATTGAACACACAAATTACTTAATAACAGAAACCAGTAACTGCGTATAGGTACTGCAATGAAACGCATAAATAATTTTGGGATTTTTTCTTTAAATTCTTTATTTTTACTATCCAACATTTTTGATGATTTGACTTTCACCATGAAACCGAATGAATTATGGCATGTGTAGCAAACAGGTAATAGAAACACTAAAATAAATATATTACTCTCATAATCTAATCTTCATATACTAATTTCTTCAGTTATTCTTCAATTAATGCACAGAATTTGTTCGATGAAATGCTTAAAAGGGATTATTTTGAGTGATTTAATAAAATCTTCTGAAAATAAAAAAATGAAATAAAAATATCTAAGTGAATATATAAAAAAAAATGCATAAAATAAAAAGAAAAAAAAAATCTAGGAGGAAGCCATGCACGTCTAGGAAAAATTAGACGTGATCCCGGCCAGTTGCAAAAAATTAATAGGTAGTGTATATGTTTGCTACATATCATCCAAATGCAATAAATTATATGATGCGTCCATGAATAATCAGAAAAATGTGCATCTAACTATGACAAAAATAGCAAATTTCCCCAATATATATCATAATCACCATCTGCATATATTAATTTATTTTATTAAGTTCGTACATTTATTACATACGTGCTAGCTCCTAGATAACACCACACAAACAACCTTGCATTCACCAACGTCTTAAAGGTCGAGCTATAAAAAGCGGCATAGATATCTTACATAAGAAAACCCGTTCTCTTTGCCTAACACCGAAGATTTGCTCCCGGGTCAACTCGGAACTGCCTACAATAATCTTTGTAGTACTCGACTCGTGAGTTCACCTGGGCAGGGCTCCCCCCATCGCATTCTAAACTATTGATAGCACGGATCGTGGTGCCAAAGCCATTTCCCGAAACAAAAGCAGCGTGGCAATTTTCCATCCAATACCATACGGCAGCCTTGATAGATATCGATGGATCTACGGCCAGGATTTCAGGGTTTTTCAATCCGTCGAATCCGACGGCTTGGCCGGCCGCGCCGTAGTTGTAGTTCCACGTCAGCTGGAGCGGTCCACGGCCATAGTAGCGCTTGTTAGCCGCGCACGGCCAGTCAGATTTTGTTTTGTCACAATAGGATCTCGATTTCCCGCCCTCCTCTTCAATGAAGCACATTCCTATATTGGAGAAAATAAAATAAAAAAAAAATTATTATTTGAAAATGGAAGATTTAATTTTAATTTATGCGTGCAGATATGATATGCTTGCATTGTGTGCTACGTCATATGTTATGACTACTCATGTACATTAATGCATGCCATGTATATTACTCCCTCCGTCCCATTATTCTTGTCTTGTATTCCTTTTTGGGCTGTCCCGTTATTCTTGTCCTGTTTCCATAAAAGGAAATATGCTTCTCTCACAAAAAGTTATGGGCTCCACCACTTTCTATCTTTTTACCCTTTAAACATCTTTCTCCTTAATACCCGTGCCCAAAAGAAATGAGACAAGAATAATGGGACGGAGGTAGTAATTGATTTGCGACACTTAATATATCATTATATTTTGGATGATGTCATAAATATATACGGTATTATTAAAGTGAAACTTGACATGATATAAAAATGTAAATTTTATCATAACGCGAAAATCATTGTATATTCATCAAGTCCATTATCGTGGATTTTATTCTATAATACTGTCAAATTAATTTATTATTATTATTATTATTAGGTATCTCAATCTAAAAAATAAGATGAGTTTTTTTTTTATATTCTTTAATGTATAAAACAAAACTTTTTTCATCGATAATAATATTTCATTATAATCAAGACATATAATAATATTGATAATAATGAAATACGAGATGAGACAAAGCCTCTCCAACAACTTACGTCCAGTCTCGTGGGAAACGTGGGCGAAGAACGCCGCGATCTCTCGCTTAGAATCGTCGGCGGAGCCGATAGTCCCAAAGCTGGGCCACGAGGCTGCCGCGTCGACGAATCTGGAGCGCGTGTAGAAACCCTTTCCGGCGCAGTTGCGGCGGCCCTGATTTGCCATGATCCCATTGAAGAAACCATCACTCACAATATCCCCAACTTTCACTCCGTTGCGTCGATTGCACGGCCCAGACCTGCAGTTGACGCCGCAGTGGTCGTCATCGTTGCCACAATAGCCATATATGCTGCAGCACTCGTTCCGGTTGCAGCCACAGTTTTGGGCGGAAACCCATTTTGCGGCGGCCAGAAGAAGGCCGATCAGGGTGAAGAGAGTGAGGAGGTTTTTCATTTTTGGAAGATGAGATGTATTGAGGTTGTGTTGGAAAACTAGGCGGGGAATGGTGGGTATTTATAGACTTAATATTTCACTAATAGTGGGCATATATGTAGATAATTTATGTATTTCAGTTGGTGTAAAGATAAGTTAAATGTCTATTTAATTTATATGTTGGGGCATTCCCTGTTGTGGTGAACAATACGGTACTGTTAATGACATTCACTCTATTTTATTATTATTATTATTATTATTGATTTAATCTTAATTGTGTATTAACAAATTTTATTTGAAGCTTAATCAACGCTCTTTGGAATTAATAAGCTCTAATATTTGAGATTATTTAACCCTATTGAAATTATTTACCTCTAATTATCCCCGAATTATTCCTAATTACTTCATAATTTTCTTAATTAATAAAATTACTACCAATAATATAATTGGCCTTACTGGAGTTTTTGCCTTATATATATGTTTTATATATGCACGGTGGGTATATTTTTTCTTTTCTAGATGAAAATTAGTACTTTTCGATATTATATAAACACTAATTTTCTTATGTGTAGTATAATTTTGTCCATTTTCTGGGATTAGAAAAACAAGAACGTTCTCTAAATCTTTTGACCATAACGTCAAAAATTGAAAAATGTAAGTAAGATTGAAAAATGCACACTCTAGTCCATTGCGCACTGAAATATATGCAGGATATTGTGGAAGCAACTACTACATCCGTCCCATTATTCTTGTCTCATTTCTTTTGGGTACGAGTATTAAGAAGAAATGTGTTTAAAAGGTAAAAAGATAGAAAGTGATGGAGTCCATAACTTTTTGTGAGACAAGCATATTTCCTTTTATGGAAACAGGACAAGAATAACGGGACAATCCAAAAAGAAATACAAGACAAGAATAATGGGACGGAGGGAGTAATTGATTAAAGTGGACATCAGAAAGTTGTGCTAATGTTGGGTTATAGTTCCCACATATGCTTAGAAACCATGAAGAGTCTACCTCAAACAGAAAAAAAAAGCAAAAAAGCAAAAAAAAAAAAACAAAAACAAAAATAAAAATAAATGAAAGTATTGTCTGAATTTCGTTCCACTAGGCCGTTTGTCTCCATGGTGTTTCTACAACATAATTGATGGAAATAAAATTAAGCAAAATGGGTGTAAAATGATCATTGACCTTGACATAGAAATACGACTACTTTTTCTTCCACTATTTATTAATTGTAACTTCTTAGCAACAACCAAGACATAGTGCGGGCCATTAGAAATTATTATAAAGTGGTCCATTCAAATATACTATGACAAATATATGATTTTAATTAGGCCAAAATGGATACAAATTCCTAACCTTTTCTCAAATTCTAGTTTAATTTCAAACATTTTAATTTTTGCAAAATAAATATTCACCTTTCAATTTTGCTTAATGTTCTCCCGACGATGAATTTGGGTGAAATTCAAAGTGACGTGGCGTTCAAAACGACGTCGTTTTGATTTTAAGAATTAAAAACTAAAACAAATTAAATTACATATCAACAATTAATGTCACATCATCATCTTCTTCCCCTTTGTCTCTCTCTCATCTCTCTCTCTCTCTCCCTGCCGACTCTCAAGCTCTCTCTCTTTTCCATCTCTCCTGCCGGCCCTCCATCAACAATTAATGTCACCGCTGCTCTAGATCCAACCATCGTCGTGACCTCCGCCCAGCATCACCGCCGGCCTTCTCTCTCACCATCGCTCCAGACCCACCACCACTACTGCATCCCATCCACAACCACGCCCGTCATATATGCATTCACGTTAATGAAATACTTGTGTATCCCAAAAATAGCTCAATCAATGCAATAGATTGTGGGAAGAAGAAAAAAAAGATGCAAAACACTAATATACAAACAAATTAAGAACATATTTCCAAACATCATGGCGGCGGAGGTCGTGGAGGTACGCCGCCGCCCAATCAGCTAGGGCGCAGCAGCCGTTGGATTCGGGGTCGGGCGTCGGAGGGATCCGCGACAATCTCGATTCGAAGCAGGCGGAGAACAGCAGCAACTTCCCCGACGCCAATTCACAGACTTCGGCTGCGATGGCCCACCTCACAAAATCCGATCTCAACAGGCTCACGGGGAAATCATCACTGTTCTCTACCTCCAAAAAAACAACATCTCAAAATTTGGGTCTACTCCGGTCGCCACAGAGCCACGTGCGGAGTTAGCTTCGGGCGATTGCTAGGAAAAATCTTTGTGCCGCTGGATCTGGGGGCGGGGGAATCAAAGGCGGTGGCGGTGATGGAGTGTCGACTGTGTTACCGAGAGAGGGGGATTAGAGAGAAAGAAAGGTGTTAGAGATGATGAGGTGACAATAATTATAGATGTGTCATTTAATTAATTTTTTTTTAAATTTAAAATCAAAACGATGTCGTGTTATTCAAAACGACATCGTTTTGAACGTCACGTCACTTTGAATTTTACCCAAATTCGTCGTCGGGAGAACATTAAGCAAAATTGAAAGGTGGAGATTTCTTTAATTTGCAAAAATTAAAAGGTTTGAAATTTAACCAGAATTTGAGAAAATGTCAGGAATTTGTATGCATTTTGGCCTTTTAATTAACCTAATCTTTAAAATATCAATTTAATAGCTAACCTATTTTACTTGTATCAAATTTAAACTCATATTTAATTCCGAGTACCTAAAAAATGACCTGTATCGTCGGATTCATACATGTATATTCCCAACAAAGTAAACTAATGATGTTGAAAAATTTGTGAGACACATCAGAACGAAATGCAGTCATTTTGAAATCAGTTAAAAAAAAACTTGAACATCATTTTTGCTATGAAGAGAATGGATGCATGATGAGCCCTAGTTCCCCACAATCCCAAGTAATCAGAAATCACAACCATATTATTACTGATTAGTGACACTCATATAAGATAACCAACTCCTTTTATTATTATTATAATACCCTACACAACAGAGGCAATCACATAATTAATTCGAATTGGATCACTATAACGTAATACTAAGGCTCTTATTTGATTTGGATCAAATTTTTAAATCAATACCCCAACCTTCCATTTTCCCAACATCCTAGATCTCAGAATATTTAAAACAGCACCACAAGTAGCGACTGCAAATAGCTTAAGAAAAAGTAGGCACTCAACACTGAAGATTAGCTCCAGGATCAACTCGAAGCTGATTACAATAACCTTTGTAGTAATTGACTCGAGAGGCAACCTGGGCCGCGTTCCCCCCATTGCATTCTCTGCTATTAATAGCACGGATCGTGGCGCCAAAACCCTTCCCCGACACAAAAGGGGCGTGGCTATTTTGCTGCCAAAACCATAAGGAAGCTTTGAAAGATACAAGTGGATCTGTGGCCACGATTTCGGGGTTGTTCAATCCGTTGAATCCGATGGCTTGGCCGGCTTCCCCGTAGTTGTAGTTCCACGTCAGCTGCAGGGGTCCACGGCCGTAGTAGCGCTTGTTGGCTGCACACGGCCACTTTGTTTCTGTTGTGTTACAAAAGGTTTGCCCTCCGGTTTCTTCAATGAAGCACATCTCTGCATTGGAAAACAAAATATATATATATATATATATATATATATATATGTATGTATTGTGCCAATAAATTGTTACTCCCTCCGTCCCGCCATAAGTGGCCACATTTCCTTATTGGGTTGTCCCATCATAAGTGGCCACTTTCCTAATATGGAAACACCCTCCCTCACACAAAAAATGTGGACTCCACCACTTTTTATCTTTTTACCCTTTAAACACTCTTCTCCTAAATACCCGTGTCCAAAAGAAAGTAGCCACTTATCATGGGACGGAGGGAGTATATGTTTTGTTTGTGAACTGTGAACATATAAATAAAAGAGTCAAACCTTTTTTTTTTGTTTGAAAGGAAGTCAAACCTTTTTTAAGTACTAAACAATTGTTAAAATAATTACAATTGTGTGTGTATATAAACATATAATTTCATGCTTATAAAATTCAGTCAAGTCGATTTGTGATCAGCAGCATAATTGACCTGACTCTATTTACCTAGTCAACCGGTACTATATGTAGTACCAAAAAAAACAGAATGACATAGCTATAAATTTAGAGAGGAAAATTGCAATATATATATATATATATATATATATTGATCTATACAATGAATTTAGCCTTCTGCAATTGAATCTCAATCTTTAATAGTAACTTTTTTTAGACTATGCTTTTCATATTTGAAAAAATCACTAATAACTCTTCATAAATTGTGGCGACATATATTGATAATAATGAAATACGAGCAATCCCCACTGATATTATAATTAAAAACTTACTTTCAGTCTCATGCGCGACGTGGGCGAAGAACGCTGCGATCTCACGCTTAGAATCGTCGGTAGAGCCGATGGTTCCAAAGCTGGGATAGGAGGCCACTGCGTCGAGAAATCTGGAGCTCGTGTAGAAACCTTTTCCGGCGCAGTTGGGGCGGTTCTGACTGCCTATAATCCCATTAAAGAAAGCTTCGGTCACAATATCACCCACTTTCACTCCGTTGCTCCCTGTGCACGGCCCCGAGTGGCAGTCGGGCCCACAGTAGTCAGGGCCGTTACCACAGTAGCCGTATTTGCTGCAGCACTCGTTGGGCTTGCAGCTGCATTTTTGGGCGGAGACGCATTTTCCGGCGGCCAGAATAAGGCCGAGTAGGGTGAAGAGAGAGAGGGGATTTTTCATTTATTTGAGAGAGGAGGGAGTAAATGTTGGGTTGGTGTGGAAGGACTAGGCGGGGAAGTAAGGTGTATTTATAATGCACAAATTTATAGATGCATATATTTTAATAGAGAAAATATTACTCCCTCCGTTCTTTTATAAGTGTCCCCCACCGTCAAATTACACATACCAAGAAAATAAAGAAATTTATATATATAACCTTATTAATTACCATCATTAATGTATACATACAACTAATTAACAAATTACTAGAAGCATTAAATAAGGATAAAATTGGAAAAATGTCATTAATTTACTCTCAAATTTTGAAATAGGACACTTATATGGAAACAAAAAATTAAGCTAAATAGGACATTTAAAAAAGAACGGAGGGAGTATATCTCATCGTTTCGTCTTTTTAACAGATTTACTTTAATGTGTGGATAATTACAGTAGAGTGCGTATATATAATTTTATTTTTAAATTTACCATACGACTGCCATAGCACATGTCAAATTTTTGAAAATTGGTATTTGCATTTTTTGGTTAGTTCCTGATTTTATTATTACATCATTGTTGGATTAATTGTGATGTGGAGATCGTCGGGTAAATTCTAAATTAATATCAAATGATTGGGTATAAAAAGGTATTTTCTCTATTTTATATTGATTGATAGAGATAAATTTGGTGTGAAGATCGGAGTGACATCGATCTATGTTTTAGTTTGGAGTTTGATTTGTTATGTGTTAAGGAATGTGGGGATTTTAGGTTAAATTTGTCAAATAAATTAAACGATGCGAACTTGAGCATTGTGCTGGTGCGACATTTGTACCTAGTCTTTGGGTTCAATAATTTCATGCCTAGTTAAGTACAATAACTACTATCTTCCCTCAAAAAAAAAAGAAGACCTATTATCTAGTCCGCACTTCGGATATCACTGGCAAATTATCTCCATCATAATAAAAAAAAGGGTACTAATAAATATTACCCAAAGTCTAAAACCATCATTTAATGCAAATTTGGAGAAGAAGTTTATGGCTAGTTGTTCCATATATGCATGGTTTCCCTACATAATAAATAGTGTGAAATTAAAACCGGAATGGAGAAATAATGGAGTACATTCGTTTACCTTGACTTCTAAATGCTATTTCCCCCGTCCACGATATAAAGTCTCATTGTGTGCTGATCAAGGAGATTAAGAAAGTTGTTGGAGTTGTTGTGAGTAGAATAAAAAATACAATTTGAAGGGTAGTATTAAAGGTACAATTTATAGAATAAAAGTACAATTTGTAGGAATAAAGGTACAATAAAATACAATTTGTAGGAGTCTATCAATGACAAAAATAGGTAAATATAGGACAGAATGGAGAGTCCGTGTAATAATATAAAAAGTGAAGTATGACTTTTTTTGTGAACAAATATAAATGAATAAGTAAGACTTTATATCGTGGACGGAGTGAGTACTATTTTTCCTATAGTTATGCAACTTTAGCAACACCATGAATTTAAGTAGTGTCGTTTTAATTATAAATAACGTTTAAATGTGAAAAATCTACTGTACCCAGTATCGTGTATATCATTGAATTATTCAAGAGACTCAAATGTAGTACGTACGTGAATATAAGTGCTACGTACTGCCTAGGAAATGTGAATTGAAACAATTTTTTCAAAGTTTTAGGCAAGAAAAGTTTCACCAAAAAAGTAGCACGTACCATGTAAATTTCCACATTTCTAGTTGTCATGAGAAAAAGAATAGGGATTTTGGCAAATTAAGTCACGAAGAACTTTAAATTTTTTGCAATTTTAATTAATCTGACTTTTTAATTAAAGTTTCCAAATTAAAATATGGATTTTATAATTTTTGCAATTGAGACCTCCCCAATTTTTTTGGCAACCGAAACGACTGCGTGGACGCCGACATAGACTAAAATGATGTTTTTGTGTTAAATAAAACACTAAATTGGGCTTGAACGTCCTCAATGAATTTCTAATTTTTTTTCTTTCTATTATGTGCTTTATGAAGCACAAAACGGCGTCGTCTAAGAGCATTAACAAAACAATGTCATATTCTTCAGTCCGGCCATATTGGCGTCCACGTTATTGTTCGGCTATTGAAAAAATTGGGAAGGTCCTAATTTCAAAAATTATAAAGTTTGTACTTTAATTCGCAAAATTTTAATTGTCAGTCAGGTCAAAAATGCAAAATTACCAAAAGTTCGCCATTTATTTTGCCAAAATTTCTAAAAAAATTCCATATATATATATATATATATATAATGATGCAATTAATAATGTGACTTGCTATATAGTATTTATTTTCATGATTAAAATAACCTGCAACTATTACCATATATATACGCACTGAATAAATTACGTTTTTATATAATAACAATATGACTTAACTTTAGTTTACATGGACTTGCTCTAGTCTAGGTCTAAGTCTAACAATGACTATTCCAAACATATTGTACAAAACAAATAAATGGGAACAAAAGACTTTTTCACAGGGCAAGTCAATTCTCCGATAAAATGATATTTTCATACGTCATCATCATTTTTTTTAATATAATTCTGATTAACCTGTGTGCCGCTGTTCACATATAATTATTGCAGTAAAAAAAAAAAAAAATTAGTTGTGAAATAATATATTCCCTCCGTCCACAGTCAATAAGTACAGTTAATTATGGTACGGATTTTAAGAAATGTAACAGTGTGGATTGTGAGTAGAAAATAAAATCATATTCTTATAGTGTTATGTTATGAAAAAAAAAATATTGTGGTTGTCCATAAATGGTACTCCCTCCGTCCCAATAGCAAGATCTCGTTTTCCTTTTTTGGTTGCTCCAATAGTAAGGTCTCATTCCAAAAATGAAAATAATTAACTCTTCAAAAGTTGTAGGACCTACCACTTTTCTCCTTTTTACTTTCTTGTTCTTAATAATCTTACAGCAAAGTGAACGCTTCTTATTGGGACAGAGGGAGTATATTCTGTAAATAAGTTACAAGAGAGAGTGTAGAAAAGATGGTGGGTCATATATTCAATATAAGGAATGTGCATGTTTTTAGTGGACGGACGAAAAACAAAGAGGTGCATGTTTATCGTGGATGGAAGGGATATGTTTTTTAAAGTGGACCAATAGTTCTAAATTTAAAAGAGTCTTGTTTACAAAATTTGATTTGTCTATTATACCCTTATTATAGTATTTTATTATTAGTATATATTAGCATATGATTATTAAAATCTATCAATATTACGTACATCGCACCTACCACTCTACTAGTAGTTCTAAATTTACTAGTCATATAACTATTATTAACATAAAAAATATCGTTTCTTGTTAAAAAAAGAACCTAGATTGTTTTTTTTTCTTAAGGAAAAAAGTTTAATATTTTTTTATCTAAATCACATTGTTTATCATGAAGAATATTTAAGAATAAGATCATCGGACCACCGACAGTAGCTTTCCATTTATTTTATACTCTCTGTCCCTGAAAAATGTATCACAATTTTGTGTGGTACGAGTATTAGAAAGTGTTTGGTAGATATTTGTTGAGTGAAGAAATGGACACACCATTTAAAGAAATGTGTGGTAGATGTTTGTCGAGTGGAAAAGGGACCCATCATTTTAAGAAATATGTGATAGATATTTGTATAGAGTTGTGTGGGGTCATGGCCAATAGACATGATACACTCTTTAGATACGGACGAAAATGGCCTTAATGATACATTTTCAAAGACGGAAGGAATATAATTGTTTTGGGCATTTTAAAATATAATTAAATTTGTTAACTAAAAAAGTATCACTAATAATAATAATAATAATAATAATAATAATAATAATAATAATAATAATAATAATAATAATTTATGTTTGTCAAGTTGCTAAGTTGTACCTATATTTATGTTAAAAATATTTATAACTTTTTTTATTGTGAAAAGCATTATTAATTACTCAAAATCAAAAGAATAAGGATTAATTAATTACTTGAAATAGCACAACCACTACAAAAAACACTGCATTTACCGACGGAAATTTCCGTCGGTAAATGAGTTACCGACGGATAGTATCTGTCGCCAAATGGCTTGTAGGTAAACGAATACCGACGGATTTTATCCCTCGGAAAATTTTACCGAGGGAATACCGAGGGATAATTCCGTCACCATTTTGTTGTCGACGGAATTCGTCGGGAGCACTTTTACAGAGGGATTTTCCGTCGGTAAATACCTACAGAAACATTTCCGTCGATAAATTTTCGTTTTCGGATTTCGTCAACCGAACAAAGTTACCAAGTGAATACTGAGGGTAATTTTCGTCGGTAATTACCGAGGGAAAATCCCTCAGTATTCCCTCGGTATTACCGAGGGATATAATTCTGTCGGTAAATTGTAATTTTTCTTGATAGGGTCTACCAACGGAACATCCGTCGGTATTCCCTCGATATTCTTCTGTAATTTTTTTAATATTTTTTTTAGAAGCATATAAATTTTTTTAATATTAATTATGTATTTGTTGTATCCATTTTCGATCCATTTACTTGTTCAATCATCCCAAACAAGCATATCATAACAACTAATACAATAACGCATCATATATAACAATAAAGTATGTTCTTTGACAACATTAATGTAGCTAAATAGTAGTTGTTTACAAAATAAGTAAATCATACAAAGTTGACAAAATAAGCAAATCTTACAAAGTTGTTTTTAATATTCCAAATAAAAAATACTAACTACTCAGAACCATCCGAAGAGCGGTTCAAACGGCTCTCCATAAGCTCCATTATGTAGAACGACTTCTCTCTTCTTCCTTTCGTCTTTTCTCTCTGCAGAAACATAAAATTTTACTGCTACTTGCTTCAATAGGTGACATCAACACAATCATATAATGTAACAATGAGTATATATATATCTGTTATCCCTTTTTTCTTGGTTTTAGGGCTACTAATGAACCCATTTTGTAAATGTATTTTGTACACTACTTTATCGCCTAAAAAAATTAGTCATAATTTAACTACTACTACTTATTTTGTGCATAGCATTTACATCCTTTTGTACATAATATATTCTCTTACCACTAGTTTGTTCTTACAAGTATGTTCAAATCTAATCCAAATATATACTATTCCGTGACTTACAAAATATGTAATATTTCCCTCGGTAATAATACCGACGGAAATTCCGTTGGTAAATCCCTCGGTAAATTAATTCATTATTTTTTAAATGAATTTAAAAGCATTTACCGAGGGATATTTCCCTCGGTAACAATACCGACGGAATTTCCGTCGGTAAATCCCTCGGTAAATTAATTCATTGTTTTTTAAATGAATTTAAAAGCATTTACCGAGGGATATTTCCTTCGGTAACAATACCGACAGAATTTCCGTCGGTAAATCCCTCGGTAGATCTGGTAAACAATTTTCAGCCGACCCGTATTTTTTTCATCGGTAATCCGTCGGGAATTACCGAGGGATAAGGTGGCCGTCGGTAATGCCCTCGGTAAATGCAGTGTTTTTTGTAGTGAACCCTCTAATACATTACAATAACAACACATTTTTAATTTTTTTAATTTCTTCCATTAGACAATCTCCAACCGACAAGACCTGATTGTCC
Organism: Agastache rugosa; assembly: GCA_031470985.1. Lineage (NCBI taxonomy): Eukaryota > Viridiplantae > Streptophyta > Magnoliopsida > Lamiales > Lamiaceae > Agastache > Agastache rugosa. Next base: position 21,727,343 of record CM062604.1, read on the forward strand.
TGAGACGGATAACTTGGTGTAGGGGGTGAATACACCAAGTTTAAAAACTTTTCCAAAATAAAACTCTTTTAAGTGAGCTGGCTGTGTTCGACCAAACTGGGAGTCAGCTTGATCAACACAGTTGGTTGTGTGCGAAATAAGGTAGGTTTTGGAAAGTTCGTCTGTTACTACAAATAAATTGCAAAGCTTTTGTTTCTCTTTTCTATTAGTCAGTTTATGCAACTTGAAAACATGCTTATGAGAGTCAGCTGGATGCATAAATAAAGCTGTAAAGAACAAATGTCGCAGCCCGGCTTAGAATTTAGATGACAAACCGGTGGGTCCCACGACGTACACAATTTATGATTAACAAAAGATTTAAATAGCGACCCGCCTATTGATCGAGAACAACAAAGGACAGTTCATGTTCAATAAACCATCAAACTTAGGATATTTAGGACATGCATGACTCGAATTTTAACGAAATGATCATCTGATTTCAATATGAACTCGATTCAGCTCGGAAATCAATAATCTCATTAACCAAATCAACGGCAACAAACATGAAGGAAATGATCTGAGTTTATATAATCAGGTCGGCTAGGCTTCAACATAAGATAACGAACATTGTTCGAGACTTCAGAATTTAACAACTTCATCAAACTTATACTAAACTCAAACATCATAATCTTGCAGCGAAAAAACGAGAGATTATATGTTTGAAGACATATAATCTAGGTTTTAATCTCATAAAAAATGACTCTTATCAAACAAAAACAACAAGTCCGCCCAGCACACGATCATCTACATCCCAGCTAACCGGTACATTTTAGAAATAACATGCAGGGCTGAGTACTTCGTACTCAGTGGACACATGCCGAAATAATTTGAAAACTTGCTGAATACAGCTATAAATTGAACTTGCCGGAAAACATAACACAACTATTTTTCTTAAAATAAAACTTGTGCATGTTCAAAAGAATATATATATATATATATATATATATATATATATATATATATCAGAGTATGTATCATGTCTACAAAAAAAAAAATTTGTGTTGAGAAGTCCTTCTCAAACACTTGTAATCGTCCACTCCTTTCGGAAGGCTCCCAATTACAAAATGGTGTACACAAATCCTATCTTGCGTAGGACCGAATTCGTCTTGCTATAGTAGATGGTAACATACAAAATTTAAACATTTCGCAAGCCAATTACTTTGAAAAACATCACACACACACACACACACACACACACATATATATATATATATATATATATAGAAAACCCAAGTGGGGTAATTTCAGCTCAATCCGAGATGGGATATATTATATGAACTAGGAAGGAATAACTATCTGCTAAAAACTAAGAAGAGGAGAGTTTAGAAACTCATTCTTGATTTAGAATAAAAGGGGGTTGTATTTTTCTTTGGTGTAGTTACAATGAAAGAGCAGAGCTCTTTTTTTAGCCAAAATTGGCCGACAAAGAAAACTATTCTACAAAGAAAAACTAACCTAGACTAGGCTAAAAAGTCTTACAAGCTATGAAAGACTACAAAAAAATAAAGCCGATAATTGTAGTCAACATTTGTTGAGTCTTGAGAGTAAGAGTAATGGGCTTAAGTTTGGGCCTCTGTTTTTATTGTTGGAAGATTCTAAACATAGCCCCATTTTACTTCCTATAATCTTTTTAATTAAAGACAATAATTAAAACTATAGAATTATTAAAATAACACACCAAGTTGAAGCATTAGGAATTCAATTCCTAGACTTTGCAGGAAATTTTAGTTCTAAATATGAATTACCACAGGTTATTATTAATCCAGAATCTGTAAAATCAGAAGATTTTCTGTTAGGATTAAACTTTGTTACAAGTTTAAATGGATCAATTACAATAGCAAAAAACCATATTACTCTTAGTAAACAAGTTTATAGTTTTCCTACAAACAGATATAGTCAATATATATATATATATATATATATATATATATATATATATATCATTCATCATTTTTTTGGTTTAGAAAGCCCACCTGATAACTGAGGCTTTGGACTTAACCTTTAACAATCCTGAATCCTCGAATTCACACTTCTGCTCGCTCCTTTATTCAAAAAAAGAATTCACGAATTTAGAACGAGAATTAACGACTATCGAAGAAACGACTTTGATTTTCTTAATTTTACTTTGCTTTGGATTTCTTCGGCTTAACCCGAGAAATGCTAACTTAACTTCTTAAACGCAATCTAACTTTCTTCCTAATTTAACATTCAACTTCAAACATTAACACTTAACATAAAACATACTTTACCTATTTCATATACTATTCACATTAATCAACTAAGTCGATTTTAACCCATCTAACGGGTTCGGAAAATTCTCAAATTAAATCCATGCACATTTTCCAACATATTAAACACAACTGCACATTCATTTCATAGTTTAGATTCAATTAAGCATATAGACTCTCGAGTCGGAAAAATCAACTAAAAATAGAAAATCTTTAATATTTTGAAATAAATTTCCGAAAAATCACACAATACTTAATTTTTAACGAGACGTTCATAAATGCACTTAGTTTCTTAATAAAAACTCAAATAGTAATTTATTTTTCTTATTTAATTTTCAGATATTTTGAATTTAGGGTTTATAGGATTCTTTTCTCTTCATTTTAATTTCTAACATGCTTATATAATTATCATAAGTTCAATTCTTTAATCAATTTCATCCAATTAAACATCAATTTAAATACCCTAATTTTAAGAACCCTAATTTTTGAAAATAATAAAATAAATTGAAGGGTTGGGAATTTATGCTTACTTCCAACATTAAACATGCTTAGAATAATTAACTAATTAAGCTCAATTATAACATCAATTTCATCATACAAAACATGAATCAAAAACCCCCAATTTCTATTAAATTTCGAAATTTGCAATATTAGGGTTAGGGTTTTCTCATGCTTGATTTAATTACATAATTTATCTTCTGAACATGAATTAAACATAATATATAAAGATCAAAAACATTTACTCATTTTCTTCAAATTTTCGAAAATTTAAGAAGAAAAAAAAGAGATGATTCAAGCATGATTCTTAAGCTAATAACTTGAAAAAATATAATTCCAACCTTGATCTAATACTTGGAATGGAATTGCTAAGCTTTGATCTTAATCTTGGAGCTCAACTTTGCTCAACAATGGAGGAACTTCAAAGCGTGTGTATGTGTGTGTTTTGATCGAAAATGGAGGAGAAGAAAGAAGGAAAATGATGGCTATTTAAAGAGAGCTTAGAAGTTTCTCTTAAAAATATCTAGATATTTTAGGAAAAAAATTATATTAGTTAATTAATTAAAATTTTAATAAATTCAATTAATTACTAACAATCAAATCCTCAATTAAACCTCTAATTTCTCAACATAGGAAATTCAATTAGGGTTTCACGAACCCTAGATAAAAATTTCACAGTAGATTCGGAGAACCGAATAATTTTCAAATTGATCAAAGCTAAAATTTAAGCGATAATTCACACAGAAAAATCACTTAAATAAATTAAATTCATCTTCTTGTCAATTAATTACCAAACATATATCACTCAATGATATTCATCAAAACTTTATCGTTTCAGATTAACCGAGACGAACAAAATTAATTAAAAACTCTTTATGATAATTTAGATCTGCCGGAAAAATTTTCTAAAACGAAAATTTTTCTTTCATTGAAATTTTTATCTTACTCAAGAAATTAATTAAATTAATTACGCAAGAAAGACGGGGTATTACAACAAAGCTATTTAACGTGGTTTGGAGAATGACTCCTACGTCCACGGCCAGAAACCACTAGTAAATACACTAAAGGATACCACCAACTTTTCACGCAGTCAGCAAGCGTTGCAGCTCAATTTCTCGAGCTGGATACAAGTTTAAGCATACTGTATCAGAACGTAACCAACAGTTTACGGGCACTGCTGAAGCCTAACCTGTAGTTTACGGGTTCTACAGAACCTAATACTCGAATTAACCGCTTCAAGAAAACAAACCTTAATCTAACCTTATTCTGAGGAGAAGGGTTTGGATTTGGGGTTTTCCAAAACTCCGTTATATATAGTGGTGTTATGTATGATGCGCTCATACATAACGGAGAAAAACCGTTGTCTATAGTGTTATACATAACACTTTTATCTCCGTTATATATAGTTGTTATACATAACGTTGTAAACCATTATGAAGAATAATTTTTTCGGTTATGAATTATTCTACATTTTTTTATATTTCACTATAGATAACGTTGATTTGTATTTTAGATAACGGTATTTTTACGTTATCTTTTGTCTAATACATAACAGTTCTTTACCGTTATAAATGTATTTAAATTTCGTTGTGTTACTTATTTCGATAAATGAATAAATAATTCTAAAACAAACAAAATGATGTTACCATCCATAACATATATATATCATCCAAAACATTCTTTCATACATTATCACCCGAATATAGTCAAAATGTCACGTGTTCTATCTAGCTATGTCTTACGAGAAAGAGAACATATTACAAATGCTGCTAGCTAGCCATTTGGAACGTCGTTTCTGGCGAATAATATTGTTTGGAATCACAGGCCCTTTCGCTCAACGGCTCCCCTTATCCAATACAATCCTGCCACGATTACGTAGTAGTAAAAATTAAGTAAATCATCAACGCACAAATCATCAACACACTACTCAACAATAACAAAAATCTCAACACACGAAGCTCAACAACACAAGTTGTGTATAAAATTGAAGTTGATCACTACATTCTAAGCAGAACAAGAAGTAAGTGGCAGCAGATCGTAGAAATGAAATAGGCAGCAGCAGGACAACAACAATAATAATAACAAATTGTAGAGATAGAAAGTAACTTGTCATTGGTCTCAGCCATAACAGCTGTAAAGAAGACTTGTTCACTTCTCAAGCAACCAACCCTACTGGGACACACACACTTAACACACATACGTATCCCTCAATTACTTACATCATACACTCCAATTTATTTACAATTTTTAGTGTAGTACTAGTCTAAAACCAACCAAACAGACTGAAAAAAATAGAGATTCCTGGTAGTTGATAGGTGCAAAAATATTTAAAACTGAAGCTTCATCTTTTTTTTTTGGATGCTAAACTGATCAGGCAGATAAAAAGGCAGGAAACAAGGGAATTGACTTTTAAGAACAAACATGACTCACACTTTTACAACTTTTTTTAATGATCACAAAAGTGTGGATAGCAATCAATACTTCGTATTCAATCAAAGACATGTTTTATCACACAGCTTGCCCATTCCTCACGAACATCATCGATCTCAGCTTGGGAATACGTACTAACATCCTTAAACTATGAATACAAACAAGTGCATAAATATATTTTATTAATAACTACTAATGTTATATTAGAAAATATATGATCGGTTATTATATTTTATAACCAGTGATGACAAAGAGGTGGAGGCATCATTTTCAAATATATATGAAGTACTATAATAACATATATTCATCACACACTAATAACATATCATAACCTTTTCGTATTTGGACTCTTATTATGTTGGACCAAATAAACTATTTTAATCACTTCATATAGCATATCTTAATAATTAGGGTTTGCACAAGGGAGTTGACATAAATCAAAGATAATTAGGGTTTGCACAAGGGAGTTGACATAAATCTACTGGAAAATAATAATAATAATAATAATAATAAGTATTATTATTATTATTATTAATTTGCAGAATTTTCAAAGCCTCTGACAGAAAAGCACATATAGCTAATTTATAGATTTTCATCTCACAGAAAAAGAGCTTTGCCCATAATTCGAAACCCACAAATCTAATTCTGAATAGAAAAAAAAATGAAATTTACAGTAAAAATTAGGAAGAAAACTTAACCAGAATCATTATACAACCGCCTGGGTGCTCTCCAAGAATTTCCAATTAGGATTTGCAATTGACACCAACCAGGATTAACAATTGAAAAGGGGTGAATATCTGCACTCTTATAGTTGAGCTACTAATGTTGGATAAAACAAGAAGCACAAATGCCACATAAATAACTGGTGAACTGTTGTAACAAATTGAGGTGTTGGTGGATTGTGCAAGCTAGGATAGTAACTGACTAGAGAAGGAAGCACATATCTTAACAGAATGCAAGAAATCAGACGACGTGCACTCTTAATTATACCACTCAAAAATAACTTTTTTTTAAATATAACAACTTACTCTTTAACTTCCTCAGTAGGAGCTGCTACAATATATAGTAGCAGCAGCAGCACTGACTTTCCCACTGATCTTATTCCATTTTTTCTTGATTGGATCACTGATAATGATAATGCATGCCTCCTTGATGCCTCCATTGCTACATAACACCAATCTTTTCAGAAATATACAAGTTAAACTTATTAGGATTAGAGAACAATTCCTTAATATAAACATCATCAAAGGTGATGGTAACAAATTAACAAGCACTTGAACTCCACGCACTTAGTAGCAGAATAATATGGTTAACTCTGATTCACACTTGCAAGAAATGGAAAATTCGTGGCGTGAAAAATTATTCGTATCTTACAATCTGCCAGTATTTTATATGAAAGCAATTAGAGTGAACCCAACATCAAATGGAATTTTGAGAACACATGCTGCTTCGCACTGAAGAGGAATAAGAGAATTAAATAAACTATAACTAAAAATAAATATGGAATTTGAAGCATACTAGTAAGAAACCTGAAGTTGTGGATAATCAACCCTCATAAGAAATTCAACAAGACGAGAAACAACTCCTGATTGTACTCATAGAGTCATAGGACGCCATAAACAAAAAGAACAATAAACAATAACTATGGAATAGGATAAAGGAAGAAGGGACAGTAGAAGAAATAAATCATAACCCAACTCTGCCTTACAACCTAAAATTATTCATATCCAACCAACTTATGGCATAGGATAAAGGAAGAAGGGACAAAATACAAAACTAAATAAAATTGACAACCATGAGCGAGGACCGGGGAACCCAAAAACTCATAAATGAGACTTCAACATCAAGATAAATTTCGCGCAATAGTGGTGATTAACGGGCGAAGGAAATCAAACCTCACAAAGACAATTTTCCGCTGACTAAGAGAGTAGGGAAACGAGTAAAAACAGAGCACTGTGGGATGGTCTTACTGCTGGAGGAGATGACGACGATTAAACCCAAGCAGTCGCCTCCGCCGCTGGGTGGGCGAGCGGCGCCTAAACCCTAGAAAAGGCCGCCGCCTTTGTGGGAGATATCGAACATCCCTCCGAACAGGAGGAAGTCAGCGCCCCAGATCGAACACCCAGCAAGAACCTTTGCGACAAATAACCTCCAATTTGCAGGAAATTTGGAAACTCCATGACATAGCAGAGGAGCTTCAGTGAGGGTTCTATAATTAAGTTTGAGGATTTGGGGTTTTCGATGTTTGAAAGGAGAGGGTTAGAGGGGAGTGTGGGAGGGGGCAGCAGCTATGGCTGGCGATCGATTTCTGCCAGATTTTCGCCAAAGAGATGAGAGAATTGGGCAATTGAAATTTGGGCAGAGGGAAATTGGAGATTTGTAAAATTGGGGATCTAGGGTTTTTTGATTGAGAGTTTTGCTGTAATCATAAAGGGATGCAGAGGTTGGCTAACAAGGAGAGCGAGGGGAGGTGATGACGACATTGGTCTCGCCGGAGAAGGAGAAGACGAAGGAGAATGTTGAAATTGGTGAGAAGCCGTATCACTTTGTTGTGAAGTTTTATTTTCATGGTTAAACATTTGGGTGTAAAAGAATTAATTTAGCCATTTAGGTGTTAAAAAAATTACTGATGCTCATACATAACGATCGGCTTAACGGTTCCGTAACACTGTTATGTATATTATTCATAGATAACGCTCATACGTAACGTATTACTTGATACCGTTATATATGCATGTAGTTAACACTATATACGTATCGGATATTTATAAATGCGTTATCTTTACAAAAAGTGCGCTCATACATAGCGCATTTTTAAAATGTCCGTTATGTATGAGAGTTTTTCTAGTAGTGTGAGAACATTGATGGACTTTTAAGGATGCAGGCTGTTTGAACTGAAGATATTGAAGCTTTTAATTTCAGAGAGATTTCTTCATGTCGTCTTGAATAATCCTTCTCTTTCTCTATCTCTCATCTTGATGAAAAAGACTCATATATATAGGGAGAGATTAAAACTAGCTGTTGGAAAGAGCCGTTCTGAATCTCTACCTATCTTCTGACATTTAGGTCTTGTCTTCATCCGTATTTTCCTCATTTTGCGGGCCTAGGTTTGATGTCTAGGTACTGAGATGTCGAGTTTCTGTTGGTACAGGTCAGCTCTGACTTCTGACTCATGGAACTTTAACTCAGACGAATCTTCAAGTTGTCTTCGACTCTGTTGTGCTGTTGACTCTGAGCTGAGTCTTGAACTCTGCTGGGTCTTGATGATGAGCTGAGTCCTGATCTCTGCTGGGTCTTGACGCTGAGTTGAGTCGTTACACGAGCTGGGTCTTTCATACATCTGTGTCTTGATAAGCTTGATCGTCTTTGCTTTGGATATCATTGCATTGATTACTCGACTTGATTTGCCCTGTTGTGTGCTCAGCTTCATCAGTTGAATCTTTCTTCATTTGTCTGCTATAATCTCTGCACAGCTCTACTGGGCTTCTCTGCTGAGTCAGCTCTGCCGTGTTAGCACCGATCAGCTGTGCTTTACGCTCAGTTGTGTTCTGCTCTTCACTCCAGCTGAGTACCTGTAACCTTAGAAAATCTACGAGCTCAAACATGCGACCTGGAAAAACAACTTAGGCTTAAGCAATCATCTACTAGGTTGGGATCAGTTGGGTTTTAGTATCAAATCAAAACACTTAGAATTTTCTCAACAACACCAAATTCAAACGTTAACTCATTTTGTAGTAATTGTCTCATCAAACAATAATATCACTTCAACCCACAAAACCCAAACTCAAATTCAAAAGAATATTCTCTATATATTCCTTATCATGCTATCTTTTACACTTTTGCAATAATATATATATATATATATATATATATATATATGTGTGTGTGTGTGTGTGTGTGTGTGTGTGTGTATGGGTTAGTATAAAAATCGGTCATTCGGTACAAACTACAAACTATATTTTTTTCAATATATAATCATACTTTTTAATGTATACAATGATGCTTAATAGTGATATTCTCGATTCATGTTTTTTGTATAAAAAATTATACTTATATAAAATCATGCTTTTTCCGTACTATTTTCATGCTTTGATTATTAACAACTGTAGATCATACCATGATCAACGGTTGAGATTAGTTTGTAGTTTTTACATGGAAACTAGTTTTATATGAACTAAATCCTATATATATATATATAGGGATGGGTTACTATAAAAATTATTCCTCCCATGAGAACGTGAGAACATGCTTAAATTTATATATATTCATGTTTAAATCAATATATAGTCATGCTTAATGAGATTCATGCTTTTTTGTGTAAATAATTGTGCTTATATAAAATCATGCTTAAATCTATATATATTCATGCTTCGAATAATGACAACCATAGATCATACAAAGATCAACGGTTCAGATTGGTTCCTAGTTCCCACACTAGAAATAGTATCTATATGAACCAATCCCTATATATATATATATTTCAATGTTACACATAACACCTACAAAAAAATTTCAAATCAATATTTGTATACAAAATAAATTATTGTTTGATAATTTGTTTATAGATAAATAAAAAAGATAACTAAATTACTCATTTATTAAATAAGAGAAAATTACATTACTAATTTTATTACTTGGTAAATAATTTAAATTTATAAGTTATTAGTAATTTAACATTTGGTCTTTTCTATATAAAATTGATTGTTTTGAGATAAAAATAAAAATTAAAGCCCATAGCCCACATCCCACATTAGCTCAACCCACAACATTTATATATATATATATATATATATATATATATATATATATATATATATATATTATAATCAATTTTGACCAATTTTTTGAGCAATTTTTTTGTATCATTATCAAAAGTCTGTTACATTTGAGAAATTTATGGGTCAATTATTTGAGAAAATAATAGGTCGTTTAACTTTTAAAATATATTATATAATAGTGACAAGGACTCATATTTACTAAGTTTTTTAAGGTATTTAAATTGCAAAAATGTGAAATTTCTTTTTACATAAATTTATATTATCACAAATTATTGTAGAAAAATGAATATTCTTCTCTTTATTATTTTTTAATTACTAAATTATTTATATTAATACTATATGTATGTCGTGTGCATGCTATCTTTCGTTCTTTGAATACAATATTGCCGATAAAAATTAAAAATAGATGACATCAAGTATTTCATCATTTTTTTAACCACTGTAATAGTAGTATATGTACAAATTAGCATTTGCGCATAGTTCTTAGATTTATTTCATGCATAAATCTTATATTTATTTCGTGCATAGTTCTTAGATTTATTTTGTTTTATTTATAAATTTTTAAGATTTTTCTTTTTAAAATCTACTTTAAATTATCATGATTTTTCATATAAGCCTTATGTTGTAATGTAATTTCAAAAAGTCAATAATATTTAATGATCTTAAATATATATACATATGCATGATATGGATGTAACGTAATAATCACTGCGCACCGCGCGAGAAAGTATACTAGTATTAACATGAAACTCTACAAGAAACTAAATAAGATATGCCTCTCTCTCTCTCTCTCTCTAGATCTCTACGCCTTCTTCTTCTACCTTCTTTCTTCTTGCACAGAATATCGAGAAACATAAACTCACAAAAGAAATTTAATCTATTTACAGATTCAGATTTTGTCTCTTGAATTTGCGTTCATGAATAGTAGAAACACATATATGCGTTTCTACAGTGCATAAAGTGTCCAAAAAACAGAATGATACGAGCACAAACAAGCCCAACAAAGAAGATAGTGTTCCAACATCTAATGGGCCGTTAAAAAAGGAAACTCATAAAGCCCGAAGCTCGGCAGCCCAGGAGGAGAAAGAGGCCCACAAGGGAAAACAAGGAGCAGCTGCAAACAAACAAGCAGCAACCGCAAACAGAGTAAACCCTAAAAGAGATTCCCATCCACCTGGCAAATTCAAGGACTACGTTGTCAACTTTAGAGGAGGCAAGAAATAGGATCTGACCGTATGGTTGTTAGGAGTCGTTGTCGTCTTGTTTATTTTCCTAAGGCTAAAACCAGTATATATGGTTGCCAAGTCTGTAGTTCTTGCTTATGAAATGAATTAAAAACATCTTTTCTCGCTACCAATGGAGTTTAGGCGACTCGAATAGCCCTTATAAATATATATATCAACTGGTGCTTTCATTGAGTATGGCTGAATCTTCGGAAGTACTCGCAACCATCAAATCTTTGCAGGTCAAACTGGAAGGCCAGATCCAAGCTACCAACCGCTCATTCAAGGAGTTGGTAAACTCGGTCGATGCCCGGTTTGCCGATCTGCAGTTTGGTCCGGAGACTCCGTTCCAAGGGCATTCCAGCCACACATCTCACCGATTTAATCCTGGCGAGCTTTCTCCTGTCTTGAGGTCCATGAAAATGGAGGTCCCGAAGTTCGACGGCTCTGATCCGCAAGCGTGGGTTTTCCGCATAGAATAATTCTTTGATTTCCATGGTACGCCGGTGCCCATGAGAATTCGGATTGCTTTATTCCACATGGAAGGGAAAGCTGCGGGATGGTTCCAATGGATGAAGGTTAACAATTTGCTCACCACTTGGGATGCATTTCTGGCTAGCTTAAAGAGTCGTTTTGGTTCGTCACCCTACAACGATCCACAAGGGTTGCTGTCCAAGCTCACGCAAACCTCAACTGTGGCGGATTTCCAAGCGGCATTCGAAGACTTGATGAACCAAATAGCAGGTATCTCTGAAACTCTTCTCATTAGTTTCTTCATCAAGGGATTACGCTTTGATATACGATGGGAGATGAGTTTTGCTCGTCCTCCGTCCTTGGTGGAGACGTTTGCTCTCGCTCGGGCTGTCGAGGCTCGCCTTGATGAAGCTCGTGCAGATCTAAAGTTGGGCCTCCGTTGAAGCCCAAGAAATTCAGGTTCCCCTTCTCCATCATCGTCGGGTGGGTCCAGCCCGAGCGCTATTTCACGCTCGGGGCCCAACCAGCGGCCTAACCTCTCTATTCAACTTCCGCACTCACAATTTTCCCCATCTTCCCTTCTTTTCAAACGCCTATCACAGGCTAAAATACGGGAGAAACGGGAGAAAGGATTGTGTTACAACTGCGAGGATAAATGGTCTGCAAACCACCGGTGCAAGGGAAAATTCTTACTGCTCATCAGGGATGACGAGGATGTATCACCGCCGGACTCCGAAAATGCTGGCGATGAGACCATTGAGGAAGAACTAGTAGGGGATATTTCTAGTCTTCACTCGTTCGCGAGTGGGGGTCGGCCGAAGTCACTCAAAATCACGGGCAGAAAGACGCACAACGAATTTGAGGTTTTGATTGACAATGGCTCCACACACAATTTAATACGCCCTGATTTAGCTGAAAAACTAAAATTGCCCACGAAATCGACTAAGCTGTTCCCGGTGTTCGTAGGTAATGGTGATTACTTAACTTGTTGTCTCTTGTGCCCACAAGTTGCTCTTGATTTACAGGGTCATTCTTTCGTCATCGACATATATGTTCTGCCTATCAAAGGACTTGATCTAGTGTTGGGCGTGCAATGGTTAGAAACATTGGGGAAAGTAATGAATGATTACGCCAGTTTGGAGATGGAATTTCAGTCGGGAGGGAAGAGAGTCGTGTTGAAGGGAGAAAAATCTGTTACCCCTAAACCGATTACTTTTCACCAACTTCAAGCTATGATGGTGATGTGTCTATTATCAAACAGAGAGCTATTCTAGTCGCTCTTCAGGACCCTCGTCCCGCGGAGACCTCTGAATCCTTGATAGGAGCAGGACAGGCAGACGAGGAGGACCTCAACAGGTCTTCCGTAGACAGCAGCAGGTATCCGGATGGGCGTTGACCCCCTAACGCCCGACACTTATACTTTTTGGCAGAATAACGCACAGGAAAGGACGATGACTCGGGCCAATTATCGCACGACAGCTGGCTGCGCATTCATTAAAACTCAGGCGCTGTCTCTCTTACCTCGAAGAAGATGGTCACAGTATAAATACTCTCACCCATTCTCTCAAGCGGACGACTTCACTCTCATTACTTTCCCTTTACTCTCGCATTTCCTTACTGTTCCATCACTAAAATTTATACATTAACTAACTTGACCGTCGGAGGTGGTTCACCGGAATCATACTCCGGCCAACCACTTATTTCAGGACATAATCGAAGATCGCACTGGAGCGAGGCGCAGACCACCTTCCTGTGGTCCAGGTCCCCGAATCAATCCGAGCAGGTAAAAACACCTCTGAACTGGGGTTTTCCTTCCATAATCAGCTGCTGGGACGTTTTTAGTCACAACAAAGTGGCGCCGTCTGTGGGAAAATCTGGGTTATGACGTGATTTTCCTATTTCCATGCTTAAAACCTCGCGGAACTCCTGTGGAGGACACAAGGGTGCGAGTTGGGTAGTTGACTTGTTTTTTTTCTTTCTTCTGAAAACCATCTTCATCTCTTAGCGAGTGAAATCTTCTTGTTTCTTTTTTCTTTCTCTCTCTTTCCTAATATAGATATTTAGTAAGGAGAGCATTTTATGGTGGTTATGGAAAAATGTTTTCTGGAAAAGTGACGAGGGTTGATCTTTTGAAAAAAAAGGAGGCCAAAGTTTTCTTCGCGTCTAGGTAAAATCGGAGATACAACTCTTTTCAAGAAAATTGTGTTGCTCTGTGTTTATTTTCCTTTTTTCCCGGTAACGTGTAAAGAATTTCACCTTATGGTGACCAGGGTATGGAATCCCGAGAAGAGGAGGCACACCTTGCCATCGAGGCAAAAAGGGGGTTCCAGAGAGCAGGCGTATTAGCATGGAGTGCTAAACGCCCCTGGATCCTTCAAGAATTGACACTGAAGTGCTGTCACCTCCCGTCATGAGAAAAGAAAAAAACGGGAAAGAAAACGTGTTAGACCCAGAGTGGAGTCACGTTACCTCCTGAACATGGATAGTAGAGACGGAACTACTGAGGAGTCGGGAAGCACCCTCAGAGTCCTCCTACATGAGATGTCCATCCTCTGCCCAAGTGGCACGATATAGAGATCCCTTAACTATTCAAAGGGTCATCTTAGTTTAAATATATATATACCTCCTGTTAATGGAGAATGAAACTGATATTTTGCTGTTGGAAATGGTAGGTATGGAAGATTCCACAGCAAGAGACCACAGGGGCCCCTTTGATGAGGTGGTAGGGGCAGAAGAACCACACCCAATTCCCAGAGATAGAGCTATCTTAGGATCGGCGAAAGACAGAACGACGAGCCAGTTTCAGGAAAATACTACACCGTCCTGACAGAATGTTACCTATACTCTTACTGCTGATCAACTCAGTGCCATGGTTGACAAAGCTGTTTCTAGAGCAATCACCTCTCCCAAGAGCTCAGGAAGACATCTTGTGAATAGTGACAAGGGGAAGGATAAGGTCCCTCCAGAACCAGAGGAATCCTCAGAAGAGGAAGACGAAGCTGAGGATTCGGAAAGAGAACTTGATAGAGAAGAATCTCTGGATAGATCTAAGGAGCAAATAGAGGCCGAACTATCTGCTTTGAAGCGGGAGCTGAAAGATTTGAAGAGGAACATGGGCTCTCAGATCCCCACGGGGAGAATGGCTGTCCCCATAAAAATGAACAGGTCTCCCTTCTCGGAGGAAATCAGGGATGATCCGCTTCCTCTCAATTTTAAGCTGCTGTATTTCAAATATGATGGATCATCCGACCCTCAAGAGCACCTGATGAGGTTTGAAAATTGGGCCATGTTGCATCAATATTCCGAGGGAGTTAAGTGTAGAGTGTTCCTCACCACCCTCGCAAAGACGGCTCAGCAGTGGTTCGCTCAACTTCCCCCTGGATCAGTACGATCCTTCGAGAGTTTTAGCTCTATGTTCCTTCATCAATTTGCGAGCGCTCGAAGATAGGTGAAAACTTCGATCTCTTTAATGGCGTTGCGCCAAGGCAAAGTAGAGACCCTGAAACAGTTTATAGGTCGCTTTAATGCTGCTGCATTAGAAGTCCCGTCTGCTACAGACGAAGTAAAGGTGCAAGCTCTCCTCCAATGTTTACAGGAAGGTGACTTCTTCAGGTCTCTGGCTAAGAGACCAGCCCTCAATTTCGAGGAACTGCTGTGCAGAGCAGACAAGTATGTTAATCTCGAGGAAGCCCAAGAGTCCAGGAGAGTGGAAGACAAAATCGCTGCCCCTCGGAGAGACGCGGAAAGAAAATCTGCCCCTCCAGCACGACAAGAAAAGGCAAGAGAGCATGAAAGTAGAGGTCTCTCCCGGACACCTCGATCGTCTCAGGACAGATTTGAGCAATATACACCTCTCACGGTCCCCTTAGCTGAAGTCATGGAAGCTGCTATCAAGCTTCCGCAGTTTAAGTATCCTAATACTTACAGGGATACACCCCGGAATCCTAAATCTAACCTCTTTTGCAAGTATCACAACGACTATGGCCATTATACCAATTCGTACAGGCATTTAAAAGACCTCATTGAGAAAATGATTAAGAATGATAGCTTGCTGCACTTTGTAAAGAAGGAAAGAGATCGGAACCCTAAGAGAAAGGAGCCTGAAGGTAGAAGACGAGACCAGGGAGAGAAAGGGTCTCCTAGAAAAGAGGTCTCCCATTAGAAAATAGGTAACATTAATATGATCACCAGTGGAACGGCTGATGGAGACTCCAACAGGTCTCGGAAAGCTATGTTAAGAGCTGCCTATCCTAGAGTAAAAGAGGAAGTCCGAAAGCTAGCAGAAGAAATGGATATTGAAATTGATATCCTATCGGAGGCTCCGGAAGGGAGAACCTCGGCCATCAATATACATTTTGGCCCAGAGGATGAGGTCCACATGATGAGACCTCAGAATGATGCTTTGGTTATCAGTGCCGAGGTGACATGGTGGGATGTGGACAGAGTGTTTGTCGACACAGGCAGTGCGGCCAATGTACTTTTCTGGGATTGCTTCCAAAAGATGAAAATTAATGCTGATATGCACCCAGTCGAGACTTCCCTGTACGGTTTCGTAGGGGGAGAGGTACAATCCAAGGGAGAGGTCTCACTCCAAGTCACCTTGGGGGAAGGAGGAAAATCAAGGACCAAGATGGTAAAGTTTTTGGTGGTAGACCTTCCCTCCGCTTATAATATCAAATTGGGAAGGCCACCGTTGAATTTATTCCAAGCTGTGGTGTCAACTTACCACATGAAAATGAAGTTTCCATGTAGGGAAGGGAAGTCAGTAGGACAGGTAACCTACAATCAGTATACTTCAAAGAAGTGTTATGTGAAAACCATACAACAAGCTAAGTCCGTGTCGAAGAGACCTTTGGCCAAAAGAGTGCAACCTCAGGATAAGAGAGGTAGAATTGAAGACGAGATCGAGGAGGGAGAGGAGCCTTACATACTTCTTGGAGAGGAGGAGCTAATGGTCATTGAAGTGACCAAAATCAGCATCATCGAGAACAATTTGATACAACGAGCTGGGTTCGTTCCTCGTTGCTGGGGGACAATATTCGCGACTCTTCTCCATTGGAATCTTGTCGGGAAACCTGCAAAACAGAGGCCGGTGGTAGCCCCGGTGTAAATCCTCCGACGCCCAAGTAAGAATTCATTCATCAGAGAACAAAAACTAAAGAAAGAAAGAAAGAGATAAGTTGGGTGTGTGAGTGAAGAGAAGAAGAAGATGATTTTTCTTGTCCGTAAGTGGAAGTGGATTTAGCTTTTTTTATAAGCCATGAAGTCTTTCTTGGAGATAAAGTTTTGGATCAACTTGACATGCCAAGTGGCGGGTTGTAATTAGCTCTTTTTGTGTACCGGTAGAAAGTTAAAGCGGCAACCATCGTGTCGGATAGACGAAAGTGACGCGGGAGACCTGATGAGGTCTCTTCCTTAGGTTGACCTGATGAGGCTTGCGGTCTGCTTGCTCATTTTTAGGAGACCTTTGTCTATTGTGAACACCCTACCACAGTGGCCTCATTTAGCTTCCGTTTGTTCAGGTCTCCTAGGAGACCTATATATATATTTTTTACCACATCAGCATTAATATCTTGATCCTCTTTAATGATGAGACAGATGGCACGATTCTATTGATGCTCGTCACTTATGTCTTTCGGCCAAAGAGCATAAGTGTCAGGTAACGGTCATTTGCCTTTGTCGGGGCAGCTGAGGGAAATGTGGGAGACCTAACGAGGTCTCCTTCCCGCTTATCTTATACATACCCTAATCTTGAGATCTACCTCCTCGAGAGACCTCCAAAGATAACTAGAAACAGGTCTCTGGTTATTTTTGGACACATCATCTACTCCCCCCTACTCCAAGTGGAGGTTGACCTTCTACTTGTAGTAATGAGAAATTAGGAGACGTAGAAAATGTGGAGGAGACAGAGCTCCATAGCTTTATCTTTTATATCTTCTCCTTCGCTCTAACTCATGAAAATGAGTCATTTCTTATCTCCTCTTAAAATTCTTTTTTCAAATTTTTAAATTCAGGTTTCGGATAGACCTTTTTCTCGAACTTCGAGCATAGGCTCTTACCGATGCTCACTTTACTCATATTAATAGCTCAATTCACGTGGAAGTTTATCCTTCAGATTTTAAGTTTAGGTCCTACGAGACATCATTTTATAAATTTTGAATTCAACTCTCATTAAATTTTATTTCATCCATTCTTGAGTGCGGTTCCTGCTAAAGCTCGTCTTTTGAATTTTAGGTTTATGCCCAAGGTGATTCTTCAAACTATATTTGCTTCCTCCGAAATTAATTTCAGACTGCTCCCGTTGAAGGTCACTCCAATTAGTTCGTGTTGCAGCTCTGACTTATCGTTTAGCATGCTGCTGCTCAGGTTCTTGCAAGAGTCCATTCGAAGTTCAACTTATGCTGACGCTAATAGATTCTCCAATCGTGAGTTCAGCTCTTGCTAAAGCTTATCTTCTAAGCTCGGGGTTCAAACTCCCGTAACACTTAATTCAAAGTTCAGCTTGCTGGTTCTCGATAATGAAGTTCGAGTTCAATTCATACTAAATCTCGCTTAGCTCTTGCTGAGGCTTAGTGTTCAGATTCTCAGTTCAGCCCCTGCTGAACCTCTCTTCTTGAATCTCAATTTCAGCTAAATCTTATTTCGTTTAGTTTTTAGTTCATCTCCCACTGATGCTCATTCAGGGCTCACCTCTTGTTGTCATTTGTTTCTCAAATTCAAAGTTCAGCTCATGCAGAACTTCACTTCTCAAACTCTAAGGTAAGGATTTTGCTGAATATTACTCACAACTTAACTTCTGTTAAAGCTAAATTCATTTTTGAGCACCCCTCCAGTTGAGGTTCCTCATTTCTCCAACTCTAGGTCCATCCTCTGCTCAATTTTATTTATTTAGACTAGAATTTAGGTCGCTGTCAAAGCTCTTCTCTCGAGTTCCGAGTTCAAGTTTCTCTTTGAACCTTATTTCTTGGTTTCTTGAGCTCATGCTCCCATTAGAGGTCAACTATTATGTATAGAGTTCAGAGTCCTGTTGAGCCTTACTTCGCAAACTCTCAATTCAACTCTTGTTGAAGCTTGCTTCACTTTCAGCTTATGTTGAGATTTATTCTTAAGCTCAGCTCACGCTAAAGCTCATGTCTCAAATTCCAATTTCAAACTTCTGTTGGACTTTGCTTCTTAGATTTTTACTTCAGCTCTTGCTGAATCTTACTTCTTTCAATTTTTGTTTCAGCTCACGCTAGAGCTTATACTTCAAACTCTAAGTTCGGGCTCCTTATAACCCTATTTCGAAATTCTAAGTTTAGCTATCGTTGAATCTTACTTCATTCAATTTTAAGCTTAGCTCATGCTGAAGCTTGTCTTGCAAATTAGGGGTTCAGGTCTCCTCTTGACCTTATTTCAAATTTTAAGTTCAGCTCTCGCTGAATCTTGCTTCATTGAATTTTAAGCTTAGCTCATGCTGAAGCTTGTCTTTCAAATTCTGGATTCAGGTCTCCTCTTGACCTTATTTCAAATTCAGAATTCAGCTATCGCTGAATTTTACTTTATTGAATTTTTAGCTTGTTTCTTAGGCTTGCACCTTAGGCTTCTGCCCAAGTTTGCTCAAAGCTACCATGACAAGCATCGCGATCAATTCTGGTATCGCCTTTATTCGATAGTGGTCCTGATAAGAAAATCCCTACTATAAATTCGATAGTGGCCCCTGACTAGGGGATCCGCACTGTACATTCATTGTGCTCATTTTCTGTTTGGGGCTTAATTCAATAGTGGCCCCTGCTCAGGGGTCTGCACTGTGCATTCAATAGTGGCCCATGTTCAGAGATCCGCACTGTACATTCATTATGCCTATTTTCTATTTGGGGCTTAATTCAATAGTGGCCCCTGCTCAGGGGATCCGCACTGTGCATTCAATAGTGGCCCATGTTCAGGGATCCGCACTATAAAATCTTATCGATAAAGCTCTCATGCTTTGAGTGGTTGTATTCAGATACACAAAACAAAACATGCTCAATCAATGAGGAAAATAACGTAATTTATCACTTTAGCACATCGGTAGAGCTAATATATTGCAATCTAATTATGGGCAAATTTTCACATTTGATCAGTTTGAGCTAATCATAAAACGTTGGGGGTGTACACCCCACTCCCTCCTACTCCGACTGACTTCAACTATGAGTGGTCACTCGGAGTAAGGTTAATTTTAGTTCATCATGCAATAGTGATGGTGACCTGTGCTCAGGCCGCTGAGGCAGCTGAAGAACCGGGTGAAGAGAGACCTGGCGAGCTAGTTGCTTGGGATGACATGTCTTGAGATCCTGGTCTGGAGTAATCCGGAGAGTCGAGATCTCTTGACAAGTCTCTTTACTAATCAAGGTCGAGATCTGGTACATACCTTGTACTAGTTCATGGCCTCTAGATTTAAATTTGAGATTCCCTTTCTGGATTGATCTCTCATTGATATCTGCAAAGTTCGTTAGCACTTTCTAGAGAAATTATTACTTTCAGTTCCCCATATCTCATCAAATATTTGAAACATTTCTTAGCATGTTAAAAATGCACAAACGTACATATACATCAACATATATCACGGATTATCATAGAAAATGCAAGAGCTTCTGAAACATGCAAGTATTAATTGCAATCATCACGAATCTTCGCGAACAGAGAAGTAGTGCTTAAGTACTTCACGTTATAAGATTTCTTATGTAGTCATCTCTGATATTTTTATCTAGCTACCCGAGCTTTCAACCAAATAAGCACATATTTATAAGCAAGCACAAATATTATCATGTGGACAATTTGTAAACACAAGGCATACGCAGCCGCTATCATCAAGAAAAAGAAAATTATTTCCTAAAAAAAATTCATGTTCATCATCACGTAAATTGATTAAAAAAGAGACTCATGTCTAAGCTCGCATAACATGTTAAAAACAGCCTATTTCGTTATACGATTTCCCCTTTGACTAACAAGTAAATTATCTCAAACGTCAACATATCATGTTAACTAATAATCATGTTGGCAAGTTATCCCAATCACATTCAGCAAGGTAAGCAATCGAAGTTATTAATATGTCAATCTAAACATATTCATCCAGAAATTTCATGCAAATTAACTCAATTGTAACAATTGATATGTCAATCTAAACATAGTCATGATTCATGGGCATTTTCGCAGATTATACCCTGTAAACACCAGGCCTCTTATATGTCAGAGTGGATTTAGCCATTCTATCATACACTTGGAGGGCACAAGCGAAAATACAATTATTTTTATTGTAATCAGGTCTCATTTCAGCAACCCAACTGACATAATTAGGCAAACTTTTCCTATTCGCCCGTAAATCAATCATGAAACGAACCCCTTGCACGGAGTAAATCATACGTCACATGTAGAATTCATTTCAACATAAATAATATAAAGAATACTTCAAAATCAATTTTGAAAGATTTCTATTCTCTTATGCAAACATTCCGATATCAATTTTAATATATATCAATCAACCTCGGCACATTACCACTAATCATAAAATTAACCGGGCACACTTGCGAAGAAATAGTGCAATAGATTGTAGAAGAGGTTCAGAATATTCAAAACCAAATTTAGGTACCTCAAATCGTGAGGGTAATGAGAATCGATCCGTTGGAGTTTAATGAGACGTTTCGTAATCTCCATCATCACCTCCAGGTTCACAACGTCACTTAGGCTTGGCTGTGGAGGCACTTCCTAGCCGTCGTGTAAGACTGCTGATCATATTCTTAATCACCTGGTGCCACCTCTCTACTTATTTTCAACAAAACAGTGACAACGAGATATCAGTGGTTGTGCTATCCCTCTGTTGTTTCCGCTTTTCATTAGCCATATTAGATGGAGCTTCATGTACTTAGCATTCATTGAAATTTCAGCAACAATTAACATCAGTCATTCATAGCGAGAAATCAGGAGCTCACAAGTATTTCGATGCCATGCCAGAACATTCAAAAATTCAGAGTCAATTTTTGAAACATACAAAATATAAAGATTTGCTGCCTTTTATCAAATTTATGGCTAGTAGGCTCACACCTCCACTCATGAACCATGAGGTACAGTCCATATCAAATACATCACAACATGATTTTTAGATTTGGTGTTGATGTGCCCAAAAATAACCAGAGGCCTGTTTTAGGTCTTTACCGAAGGTCTCTCAGGAAGAGAGGTCTTCGAACTAGGGCTCGTGTGAGATAGGTAGAAAAAGAGACCTCGTCAGGTCTCCCGCATCTTCAGCACAACTGCCCGATAACATACGGGAGGTGCCCCAAAATATATTAAGGTCTCCATTGTGGAGTCAGAAAGAGGCCACCGCGTGGACCTGGGAAGAAAAGAGACCTCATCAGGTCTCCCGCATCCTTTTTTACTAGACTGACAAAACTACCAGTAGCTACCTGTCTTTTGTACTTTTGGCAGGATAGTTGTCACCACAAAAGATTAGAAAGAACCTATAATAATGCGCCATCTATCCTTGGAGTAATTGAAGACATAAATATACTGCTACTTTGTACACAAGGGACACACTCTCGCACACCCAACGCTTCTCTCTCTCTCGTTCTTTCTTTCTCTCAGTTTTTATTCTCCGATGAATGAATTCTAACTTGAGGATTTACGCCGGGGTCACCCCCAGCCTCCATTTTGCAGGTTTCCAGATGAGATTTCAACGGAGAAGAGTCGTGAACATTGTGCTCCAACAGCGAGGAATGAACCCAACTCGTTATGATCAAATTATTCTCGATGATGCGGGTTTTGGTTTCATTATCTGGCGCCGTCTGTGGGAAACTTGGGGTAAGGCGTGAGTTTCCTCATTTTCTACTCACACTGAAAGAAGTTGGTTGTCATCCACAATTTCCAGCTTCAAAATTACCAGATATGGGGTAAAAAAGATGGAAATGAAAAGGAGGCGTAAGAAATCAGTCATTCATCTGCCTCCACACCGTAATTATATGGCTACATACCATTCGCTGTTGCTGTCTTGTCCATCATCAGGGGTTCGACTCACAGCCGCCCTGATCGAGTCTTTCGCCTTCTGCGACCTCAATCTTCGGTGCTGCTCATCCCTGCATAGTCCAAATGGTACGACCGCACCCAGATCTCACTCTTCGGCGAGAATTGAAAAGAAAACTGACTTCATCCACCCACTCAAGTTGTTAGCTTGATTTTCGGTTTGAAGATTCTATCTCCCTCTTTCGTTTCCTGCATTAACCGTGATTTTGCAGAGATTTTGGGTGGGGGCTTTTGTCAGCTTTGAATTGCTGCTGGGCAGTGTATACTGTTTTGTGCTTGCGGGCATAATTTGTCAGCTGCTCTATTGATTAATTTGTTGGCTGGTGTTGGTAGACTTGGTGATTGAGAAGATTTTCAGCTTGACGTGTTACTCTTGTGAAGCGCTTACTGTTAGATAAAGATCCTCAATTCTCTGATCCTTAACTCTTTTGAAATCTGAATTTTGCATAAATTCTGTCGAGCACCAACTGTTTGTAAAAATGCCCTTTAGAGCTTTGTCTATTTTGAGCAAAACCGGAGTAACACGTTTAGTCTTTGATTGCTATATGATTGTGGGTAATTCTAAGCAAGAGTGTGAATATCTTGTGGTTTGATCGATGTGAATTTTATAGTTGCATTCTTAAGCGCTCGTACTTTCGAAGTGGTGTTAACTCTAACAACATTTCTTGTGATCTAATTTTGGGATGCCACATGCTATATGGCTGACCTTCTGATAATTTTGACTGCCTCAGTATTCAGATTTGACAAATATGATCATCCTGAATTCAGCGCAAGTGCTGTGAGTGTTGACTGCGGCACCTGATTTTTTGGTGAGATTTTGTGCTTTGATTATGCTAAATGGCCAGGATGAGGCCCGCTGCGGATAACATGTATACTAACTGTTTGTGGTAAGGTTGCAAAGGGTTCTGCATATTTTTCTCAAAATCTCTACCGTCGTAGCAATATTTTGTTACTTCTACTTTGCGAATAACGTTGCACCTATTTCTTTGACATTGTTTTTACTCCACAATTCTTTGGCATGAATTTGAATTAATGGTTATTAAGTTAATTCCATACTTGAAGCATTGATATGTTGAAAATGCCTGCGTGGAGTCAATGAATTGCTTGTGATTTGGTTGACGTGAATTCTATGTTCACATTCCTAATTATTCATAATCTCTAATTGTTGTTAGTTATATCAACATCCCTTGTGATTTGATTTTGGAGTGCGCGTGACCGATACTTTGATGATGTCAGTTTAACATATAAATTCTAAATTTAAATGTATCGGTCGTAATCGTTGATTTTGCGTACTTGGAATTTTTTGTGCGTTTTATGTTGTGATTATGATAACAGCTAGAACAAGGTCTAATGCGAACAATAGGCGGCCAAGGAAAGTAGGCTGACAGAATGCAGTCATGGCCAATGCCCTCAGAGCTATGTGAAGTGAAGATAGAATCGTTTTATCCTTCTATGAGGGCAATTTCACCGATTTTTGGTTTGAGCATTCTATTGCCCTTCTTAATTTTCTGCGCTTTCGGCATTGTATCATTACTGGTTCGTGGACTTTTATATTCTTACTGATGGTAAATTGCGAAGCATATAGAGTTTTCTTTCTATGTGATTTTTGGAGATGAGAACTTGGAACCAAGTACCACTGCCACTAAGTTAAAGGATAGTGGCCATTAATTGAAATTGCTTATGTGATCAACTTTGAAATCTATCATCTCCATGGTTGATTTTGATGGATGTTATATGTCTGTTAATTGTCACTCTTTGTTCTGCATATTATTCTCTAGTTTCTCACTGCTGCTGGGTGGATGCATGATGTTATTGGTCTAATAAGACATCAAATCTGAAAGTAATGTTGTGATGTATTTGATGTTAACTGTACCTTGTGGTTCATGAGCGGAGGTATGCGCCTACCAGCCTTAAATTTGATAAAAGGCCACAAATCTTTATATTTTGTATGTTTCGAAAATTGACCACGAATTTTTGAATGTTCTGGCATCGCATCGAATTACTTGTGAGCTCCTGATTTCTTGCTATGAATAACTGATGTTAACTGTTGCTGAAATTTCAATGAATGCTAAATCCAGGGAGCTCCATCTAATATGGCTAATGAAAAGCAGAAACAACAGAGGGACAACACAACCACTGATATCTCGTTGTTGTTGTTTTGTTGAAAATAAGTAGCGAAGTGGCACTAGGTGATTAAGAATATGATCAGCAGCCTCACACAACGATTAGGAAGTGCCTCCACAGCCAAGCCTAAGTGAAATTGTGAACATGAAGGTGATGATGAAGATTACGAAACATCTCATTAAACTCAAACAGATCGATTCTCATCACTCTCATGATTTAAGGTACCTGAATTCGGTTTTGAATATTCTAAACCTCCTCTACAATCTACTGCACTATTTCTTCGCAAGTGGGCCTGGTTAATTTTATGATTAGTGGTGATGTGCCGAGGTTGATTGATATATTAAAATTGATATTGGAATGTTCGCATGAGAGAATAGAAATCTTTCAAAATTGATTTTGAAATATTCTTTGTATTATTTACACCGAAATGAATTTTACATGTGACATGATTTACTCCATGCAAGGATTTCGTTTCATGATTGATATACAGATGAATAGGAAAAGTTTTCCTAATTGTGTCAGTTGGGCTGTAGAAGTGAGACCTGATTACAATAAAAATAATTACATTTTCGCTTGTGCCCTCCAAATGTTTGATAGAATGCTAGTTGTAGATCTGAATTGAACAGCTCTCTTGATTTCCCAAGTAGCTTTACATACATATTAATGTGTATATATTGCTTTTAATTCATGTTTATATGAATGTTAAGAGATATTTCGAATATTTGATGAAACATGGGGGAACTGAAAGTAATAATTTCCCAGAAAGTGCTAACGAACTATGTAGATACCAATGAGAGATCAATCCAGGAATGGAATCTCGAACTCAAATCTAGAGGCCATGAATTGGTACAAGGCATGTACCAGATCTCGACCTTGAAGAGTGAAGAGACCTGCCAAGAGATCTCGACTCTCTGGATTACTCCAAGCCATGATCTCAGGACATGTCATCCCAAGCAACCAGTTCGACAGGTTTCTCTTCACCTGGTTCCTCAGCTTCCTGAGCACAAGCCACCATTACTACTGCATGATAAACTAAAATTAGTCTTACTCCGAATGACAACTCATAGTCGAAGTCAGTCGGAGTAGGGGGGAGTGGGGTGTACACCCACAACTTTTATGATTAGCTCAAAATGATCAAATGTGAAAATTTGCCCATAATCAGATTGCAATAATATTAGCTCTACCGATGTGCTAAATTGATAAATTACGTTATTATCCTCATTGATTGAGCAGGTATTGATTTGTGTATATGAATACAACCACTCAAGGCATGAGTGCATTATCGATGAGATTTCACAGTACGGATCCCCTGAACAGGGGTCACTATTGAATGCACAGTGCGGATCCCCTGAACAGGGGCCACTATTGAATGCACAATGCATATCCCCTGAACAGGGGCCACTATTGAATGCACAGTGCGGATCCCCTGAATAGGGGCCACTATTGAATGCACAGTGCGGATCCCCTAGTCAGGGGCCACTATCGAATTTATAGTGGTGATGCTTGTCGTGGTAGCTTTGAGCAAACCTGGGTAGAAGCCTGAGCTGCAAGCCTAAGAACATCTAAAAATTCAATAAAGTAAAATTCAGCGATAGCTGAATTCTGAATTTGAAATAAGGTCAAGAGGAGACCTGAATCCAGAATTTGAAAGACAAGTTTCAGGATGAGCTAAGCTTAAAATTAAATAAATCAAGATTCAGCGACAGCTGAACTTAAAATTTGAAATAAGGTCAAGAGGAGATCTGAATCCCCAATTTCCAAGACAAGCTTTAGCATGAGCTAAGCTTAAAATTCAATGAAGCAAAATTCAGCGAGAGCTGAACTGAAAATTTGAAATAAGGTCAGGAAGAGACCTGAGTACAGAATTCAAAAGTTGAGCTTCAACATAAGCTGAGCTAAAAATTGAAAGAAGTAAGATTCAGCGAGAGTTGAAGTCAAAATCTAAGAAGCAAAGTCCAACAATAGCTTGAAATTGGAATTTGAAACATGAGCTTTAGCGTGAGTTGACCTCAAGAATAAGTCTCACAATAAGCTGAAAGTGAAGCAAGCTTCAACAAGAGTTGAATTGAGAGTTTGCGAAGTAAGACTCAATAGAGCTCTGAACTCTATACATAATAGTTGACCTCTAATGGGAGCATGAGCTCAAAAAACCAAGAAATAGGGTTCAAAGAGAAACTTGAACTCAGAACTCGAGAGAAGAGCTTTGACAGCGACCTAAATTCTAGTTTAAATGAATAAAATTGAGCAGAAGCTGGACCTAGAGTTGGAGAAATGAGGAACTTCAACTGGAGGTGTGCTAAAAAATGAATTTAGCTTCAAAAGAAGTTAAGTTGTAAGTAATATTCAGCAAAATTCTTACCTTAGAGTAGGAGAAGTGAAGTTCTGCATGAGCTGAACTTTGAATTTGAGAAACAAGTGACAACGAGAGGCGAGCCTGAATGAGCATCAGTAGGAGATGAACTAAAAATTAAATGAAATAAGATTTAGCTGAAATTGAGATTCAAGATAAGAGGTTCAGCAGGGGCTTGAACTGAGAATCTGAACACTAAGTTTCAGCAAGAGCTAAGCGAGAGTTAGTATGAATTGAACTCGAACTTCAGAATCAAGAACCAGCGAGCTGAACTTTGAATTAAGTGTGACAGGAGTTTGAGCCCCGGGCTTAGAAGATAAGCTTTAGCTAGAGCTGAGCTCATAATCTACTAAATAAGCTTCAACGAGAGCTGGATGAAGCAAGCTCCAGCATGAGTTGAATGAGATTAGCTCTAGGAATCAGAGCTCATAGTCTGAAATGTTAGCCTCAGTAAGAACTGAGCTAAAGAATAAATGAAGAATGATCCAACGGAAGCTGGACTTCGAGATGTAAGGTTTGATGGGGACCTGAATAGGTTTAAATAGGAGCCCAAGTGTGAGTTAAGCGAAATGAGATTTTGCACGAGCAAAATGAAGTGAGCTTCAGCGGAAGCTTGATCCCGTAGCTCAAAAACTGAAAGGAAGAACTGAAAAATGAATGAGAAAAGATTCAACGAGAACTGAACTTTGAGAAACAGAACTCAACAAAGACCTAAACTTAGAGCTTAAAAGATGAGTTTTTGCATGAGCTAAACTCAAATACGATTAAAATGAGCTTCCACAAGAGCCTATGCTCATAGTTCGAGAAGTAAGATCCAGTAGAGATCTGAATTGAAAATTTGGAAGATGAACTTCATCAAGATAAGTTCAAGGAATGAATGAAGTATAACTCAGAGCTGAACTCAGTATTTGAATAAAGAATTTTGGCATGAGCTTGAGCTTAAAATTGTAGAATATAATGTATTCATGAGCTGAATTTTAAACTTTGAATGAGCTTTGGCAGGAGCCTAAGTTCAGAATAAGAGAAGTGAGGTCCAACCGAGTTAAACCTAGAGTTTATGACGTCAACTTCAGAATAAGAGCTAAAATAAATAAAATGAGTGTCAGCAAAAGCTAAGCTCAGATAAATAACTAGCAGGAGCTCAACTTTGAGCGAGCTTCTGCAGAAAACCTATGTTCAGAATTTGAGAAATAGAATTTTGTATTAGCTAAATTTTGAAATATGAGTAAAGTGAGCTTCGGCAAGAGCCTATGCTCGGAGTTCGAGAAAAAGGTTTATCAGAAACCTGAATTTAAAATTTGAAAAATGAATTTTCAGAGTAGACGAAAGGATGAGTGAAGTATGGACTAACAGATAGTTAAACTAATAAATGACTACTCCGATCAATTACTTAAAAGAAAAAAGAAAAGATAACTGGTAAGAAGCCACAGATAGTATCTCCAAAAGCGGGAAACGGAAAAAAAAGAGAAGAGAAAAGAGAGGAGATAAGAAAGGACTCATTTTCATGAGTTAGAGCGAATGAGAAGATATAGAAGATAAAGCTATGGTGCTCTGTCTCCTCCGCATTTCTCACGTCTTAATTTCACATTACTCCAAGTAGAAGGTTAGCCTCAAGTTGGAGTAGGGGAGAGTAGATGATGTGCCCAAAAATAACCAGAGTCCTGTTTTAGGTCTTTACCGAAGGTCTCTGAGGAAGAGAGGTCTTCGAACTAGGGCTCGTGTGAGATAGGTGGAAAAAGAGACCTCGTCAGGTCTCCCGCATCTTCAGCACAACTGCCCGATAACATACGGGAGGTGCCCCAAAATATATTAAGGTCTCCATTGTAGAGTCAGAAAGAGGCCACCGCGTGGACCTGGAAAGAAAAGAGACCTTGTCAGGTCTCCCGCATCCTTTTTTACTAGACTGACAAAACGACCAGTAGCTACATGTCTTTTGTACTTTTGGTAGGATAGTTGTCACCACAAAAGATTAGAAAGAACCTATAATAATGCGCCATCTGTCCTTCGAGTAATTGAAGACATAAATATACTGCTACTTTGTACACAAGGGACACACTCTCGCACACCCAACGTTCCTCTCTCTCTCTCTCTCTTTCTTTCTTTCTCTCAGTTTTTATTCTCCGATGAATGAATTATAACTTGGGCGTCGGAGGATTTACGCCAGGGTCACGCCCGGACTCCATTTTGCAGGTTTCCAGACGAGATTTCAACGGAGAAGAATTGTGAACATTGTGCTCCAACAGCGAGGAATGAACCCAGCTCGTTATGATCAAATTATTCTCGATGATGCCAATTTTGGTTTCATTAGGTGTCTTATTAGACCAATAACATCATACATCCACCAAGCAGTAGTAAGAAACCAGGAAAGAATATGCGGAACAACGTGTGGCATTTTTCCAAGCATTCTTCAAAAGACGAAAGATGCCGCGAGAGTGGTAAAATTGACACCTCAACCTTTCGTCGTTTCCTATGCACAAGTTCAGGTTTCTTATTTTTTAGGTTTATTTATCAAAAGCAAAAAATATTAAGTCGTAATCCATATACCAGTTTTGCGTAATATCGAGGGCAAAGACAATAAATCAAGAGCAAGAGAAATGTTACCATAACCCATTTCACCCTTTCCTAGTTTATTCTTTACACTGCTCTGTCCATCGTGCAGAGACGATAGCTAGCTCGTCGAGGCCTCACAATCAAAGAAATCATAATCTGCGCACTCAATGCAGCAAACATACATTAGCAGTAATATATGAGATTTTAAGGAATCTCCTAATTTTTCTAGCTTCAGCAAAGCTTCATCACTTTCATCATTAAATACACTTCAAATAATGAGTTTCACCACAGAATTGAAAGATGAACACTAGAAATGTATGTTGATGTTAAAATATTTGCAAAAAAGAAAGCGAAAAAGGATAATTATTGACAACTAGCTGCATAGAATTCTAAATATTCACATATCCCTCGCACGAGTTGCCCTTTTATACCCTCCAACATGGATAAGTTCTCTATCCACACTAGTGTATTCACATCCAAATGGTTTAGATCTAATATATCATGTACGCACACTTTAATTCATTGCCACAAATGATCATACCATGAACACCCAAATATGGGTGATAATAATTTCTGAAACCATGCTCAAGAAAAATCTGCTGCATCTAGATTTTGCAAGAAATAGTCAAAGTACTATGGGACCTTTTCACAAACAGTTGGAGGGCCATAGTGATAATTCACAAAATCGCCCATTATCAAGCCATATAGCCAACCCCACCAGCAAATCTACTGCGAATTAAGTTATGAAACCAAAGATTAAAAGAGAAAATAGAATAAGCAAACCGAGATTGGCGAGAATCAAGTTAATTGGTGCTATTATCGCCGATTTTGAACCATTGAGGTTCTGAACGGATAAGCAGTAGTTTATGGCAGCAGTGGTGGTTCACGTTGGTGGCAGCTACAGTGGCATCGATTCAAGGTATATGGTGTCGACTATCTCTGCTCTTCGGGGTATAACGTGTCGACGACCTCTGCCTGCGTTCATTCCACCGGCGCGGGTTGGATTCTCGACGCCCACAACCATTTTAGTGACAACGGTGCAGCGATAATGCTTGGTGGGGGGACACAACGTGACGGTATGGAGCATTGACGACGAGCCTGAGTCAGTGAGACCATTGTTGTGGTATGAGGCACAGTAAAGGACGGCGAACATAAGGAGTGAGAAAACCCCTGTTTCAGATCTGACTTCTTGTCTTTTCTCCCCGTTTCTTCTTCTTTTTTATTTGTCCCAGATCTGGAGACTATGAAGTTACGAATCATGGTTTGTGATGGCTGATGAACAAAATACATGTGGAGAATAGGGAAACTCACGCCTTAGCCCAAGTTTCCCACAGACGGCGCCAGATGAAGTGACCAAAATCAGCATCATCGAGAACAATTTGATACAACGAGCTGGGTTCGTTCCTCCTTGCTGGGGGACAATATTTGCGACTCTTCTCCGTTGGAATCTTGTCGGGAAACCTACAAAACGGAGGCCAGGGGTAGCCCCGGCGTAAATCCTCCGACGCCCAAGTAAGAATTCATTCATCAGAGAACAAAAACTAGAGAAAGAAAGAGATAAGTTGGGTGTGTGAGTGAAGAGAAGAAGAAGATGATTTTTCTTGTCCGTAAATGGAAGTGGATTTGGCTTTTCTTATAAGCCATGAAGTCTTTCTTGGAGATAAAGTTTTGGATCAACTTGACATGCCAAGTGGCGGGTTGTAATTAGCTCTTTTTTTGTGTACCTGTAGAAAGTTAAAGTGGCAGCCATCGTGTCGGATAGATGAAAGTGACGCGGGAGACCTGATGAGGTTTCTCCCTTAGGTTGACCTGATGAGGCTCGCGGTCTGCTTGCTCATTTTCAGGAGACCTTTGTCTATTGTGAACACCCTACCACAGTGGCCTCATTTAGCTTCCGTTTGTTCAGGTATATATTTTTTACCACATCGGCATTAATATCTTGATCCTCTTTAACGACGAGACAGATGGCACGATTCTATTGATGCTGGTCACTTATGTCTTTCGGCCAAAGAGCATAAGTGTCAGGCAACGGTCATTAGCCTTTGTCGGGGCAGCTGAGGGAAATGCGGGAGACCTAACGAGGTCTCCTTCCCACTTTTCTTATACATACCCTAATCTTGAGATCTACCTCATCGAGAGACCTCCAAGGATAACTAGAAACAGGTCTCTGGTTATTTTTGGGCACATCAGTCATTTAGTTATTTTCAGGAATGACGGGTTTCACCACGAGGATGGGAAAGCAGATGACTGACGAGGAAAAAGAGGCCATCATAGCCTTCTTAAGGGATAACGCAGACCTGTTCGCGTTTAGCCCTGCAGATATGGTGTGGATAGATGTCCACCTCATGACCCACCAACTAAACGTGGATCCAAAGGCTAGGCCAGTAAGGCAGAAGATGAGGTCATTTGGGCCCGAAAAAGAGAAAGTAATAAGGGATGAGGTAAGGAGGCTTCTGAAAGCAGGCCACATAGTTCGGATTCAGTACTCCGAATGGCTGTCTAACGTCGTGATGGTTTCTAAAGGAGCTGATAGCTGGCGGATGTGTGTTGATTTTAGAGACCTCAACAAGGCCTGTCCGAAGGATCACTACCCGTTGCCCAGAATAGACCAGCTGGTGGATTCCACCTCACGATGCGAGCTGTTGTCCATGCTGGACGCGTACCAAGGTTACCACCAGATACAAATGTGGATAGAGGATGTAGCAAAAATGGCATTCGTAACCATGTGTGGGACATTTGCCTACATAAGGATGCCATTTGGCCTGAAGAATGCAGGAACTACCTATCAAAGGCTAATGGATATGATCTTTGAGGGCCTAATCGGAAGGATCATGGAGGTCTACGTGGATGACATGTTAGTAAAAAGCTTGAAAGCCTGTGACCACGCCAAAGACCTGGCCGAGGTCATGAAGGTGATACAAAAGCACAACGTCCGACTAAACCCAGCAAAGTGTGTCTTCGGAGTTAAATCTGGAAAATTCTTTGGATACATGGTTACACCCATGGGCATTGAGGTGAACCAAGCGAATGTCAAAGCGATACAAGAAATGACTGCTCCAAGAAGTGTCCGAGAAGTGGAAAAGCTGAACGGAAAGGTCACGGCCCTAGGCCGATTTATCTCCAGGTCAGCACAAAGGAGTTTCCCTTTCTTCCAGACCTTGAGGAAGTGCTGCAAGTTTGAATGGAGTCCAGGATGTCAGAAAGCATTTGAAGACCTAAAAGAGCACCTAATGCACTTGCCCGTGCTCACTAAACCGGTACCAGGAGACACACTCTATCTGTACTTCTCCGTAGGAGAATGAGCACTCAGTGCAGTGCTGATAAAAGAGGAGGCATCCCTTCAGAGACCTATCTATTAGGTGAGCAAAGCTATACAAGGCCCGGAAGCTCGATACTCAGATATTGAGAAAGCGGCGTTAGTAGTGATGGTTGCCTCTAGAAGATTGAGACCCTACTTCATATCTCATAAGATTGTAGTGCGAACAAATCTTCCTTTCAGGCGAATATTGAGCAAACCAGATCTCTCAGGAAGGATGGTGAAGTGGAGCGTAGAGCTCAGTGAATACGAGGTTGACTTCGAGTCCAGGTCTGCAATAAAAGCTCAGGCCCTTGCGGATTTCGTTCAGGAGATCTCCCAGCCTCTAGAGTGGCCTCTGTGGAAGGCCTATGTAGATGGATCTGCAACCATCGCAGGATGCGGAGCAGGTATCCTGATAGTGACACCTGATGAAGAGGAGATGAGCTTCTCCGTCAAATTCGACTTCAAAAGCTCAAACAACGAGGCCGAGTATGAGGCCCTCATGAAAGGAATGGAAATGTTGGCAGAATTAGGGGCTCAAAGGGTGTTAATATATTCAGACTCCCAGCTTGTTGTTCAGCAGGTTTCTGGTAATTACGATAGGAATGATGAGAGGATGATACAATACGTGCAGAAAGTGGAGAAGTTGAAAGAAGAGTTCTCTGATTTTAAGTTGGAGCAAATACCTAGAGAGGCCAACTTTAAGGCCGATCGGTTGGCGAAATTAGCATGCTCTACTGAAGAAAGCTTACCTGAGAAGGTCACCCTAATCCGAGCTAGGTGCAAACTCATTGAGGGAGAGGTGAATGTTGTGGAAAGCACGCAAGATTGGCGAACTCCCATAATCCATTTTCTCAAAACGGGCGAGAAATTGAGCACATTGAGGACCTCGAAAAGAAACCTCTTTGCGAGGTACTGCTTGATCGGTGAACTCTTCTTCAGAAGAGCGATCACGCAACTCCTGCTCTGATGTTTATCTCCTCAGAAGGGGACGAAGGTCCTAAATGAAATACATGAAGGTGAGGCGGCTAGCCATGCTGGCGCTCGAGACCTCATACGGAGAGCTATCAGAACCGGGTACTATTGGCCAACTCTCCGGAAGGATGCCACAGAATACAGCAAGAGGTGTGACCTCTGCCAGAGGCATGCACCCCTCATACTCACACCAACAGGAAAACTAGGTGTTCAATACGCAACTTGCCCATTCGACAAGTGGGGTATTGACATAATAGGGAAAATGTCAGTCGACAAGGGAAAGAAGTGCTACATCATTGTAGCCATAGACTACTTCAGTAAATGGGTCAAAGCAGAGCCTTTAAGTAGGATTACCGAAGATAATGTGATCAAGTTCCTATGGAAAAGCATATGCTGCAGGTATGGGCTTCCGAGAGTCCTCATCTCAGATAATGGAACACAATTCCTTGGCTCAAGAACGAGAAAATGGTGCAAAGACATGGGCATTGAACAGAGGTTCTCCACTATAGCGCACCCCGAAACCAATGGACAAGTGGATCCTGACATAAAAACTACAGTAGCATAGTTAGATGTCTAACAAAATAAAGATGTAGCATTACACATAGTTCAAAACGATCAACAGTTTGAATAAATGATAAAGAGGTAGACACAAGGCATAGGGTTTCATTTGGAAGGAAGATTCAATCTTGGCCTCCGTACCGTCCTGTCTCATCACCCCCAACAGGAGCCTCACATGCAACCTCCGGAGTAGCAGCCGAAGAGGGTTCCTCAATATTAGCTCTCGTACCAGGACCAGAAGGGAGCAGGTTCAGCAGAGACCACCCCCTGAAGGGTAAACGTACCACCCTCTTCACTGGTACCTGCATTACAGAGAGCTCTCATGAGAGTGAGAAGAGGTCTAAGGAAAACTTAGTAAACATAACACAACGATTTAAATAAAGAAACTACCGGATACCTGATGGAGGTACTGAAGTTACGGGGTCCAGCTGAGAAGAAGGCCCACCCTCCAAAAATGGCCTAGATTCAGAGGGAAAGACGTAATTGGTTGGAGGAGGAAGTGAGGTCAAAAGAGCGCACAAATCACAATCGCTCAGCCAGAAATCAACAGCCTCTCATCACAGGGAGCCACCAAGCTCCGCCAGATGGAGCTAAAGGATCATCTTTGAAGGAGGGAGGAGGGGGTAGGTGAAGGATGATAGAATTGACATCGATGGGCTCTTTGAAACCCAATTGATGAGCTTTGGCTAGCACAGTCATAGCACACATCTTGGCAAGGTAAGAAACATCATTACGGACCAAGGAAAGATACTCCGGAGAGCGCTGGTAAGCAGAGAGCAATTCTTCATGCAAGATCTGGAGGAAACGTTGACCCATGGAAGTACGCAGTATGAATTGGCGACATGAGTCTAGACCTTCAGCGTAGCTCGCTTCAAAGGCTGCCTCATTTTGGCGCACTGTCTGACGCACAACAAACAGCTCTCTCTCCGCCTGAGTTAGATGACTGCTGAGGTCCGCGTTTACAGAGCTCAAAGCAGCATTCTCTGCCGAGACAGCGGACAACTTTTGCAGCGTGTCCATCAATTCCTTATCCCGCTTCTCCAACTCCACCTTGGTAGCAGCTAGCTCGGCAACAGCCGAGACCAACTTCCTGTTTTTGGCAGAGACCGCTTTGCTTTTCTCCTCAAAAGTTAATACTCCCTCCGTCCCATCGAATATGGCCTGTTTTCCATTTTGGGCCGTCCCACCGAATATGGCATGTTTCCTTTTTGGAAAAGAATTAGAGCTTACTTTAAGCTAAAAAAGCACTTCAGTAGTACATTGTTGACCAAAAAAAGTACTTTATTAACTAAAAAGTTACTTTATTAACACTTAATTACACATAATTCCATTTTTCTTAATCTCTATACCGAAAACAAATAGGCCATATTCGGTGGGACGGAGGGAGTACTTGCTTCTTAGCATGAGATAGAGAGCTGACCAGCTGGTCTATTTGCTGATCTTTAGAAGAGCAATCATGTTTTAAAAGTCGGTCGTGAGCACAGATTAGCTGCACCGAAAGAAGGAGAGCATCAATAAAGTTATTTTTTAGTAAAGGAGAGAAGTTGAAAAGCAAGAAAAGTAAAGAAAATGCAGGGAAGAAGATGAATACCTGTACTAGACAATGGACGCTCTCCTCCTGCAGCTCCTTCAAGGTAGCCTGCCTCTCCTCGACAGATAGAAGAATGGAGCGGAGAAGAGATAAACATTCCGAAGAGGGAAGGTGTCGCAGAGACCCGGAGGTCTGCCCCCTGAAGACATACCTAGAAGATTCAGAGCGACCTTCTACTTCAGGATCAGGTTGCCCCCGACTATTTTTCAGGGGACTTTGAGGGAGAGGAAGAGGAGAGGAGCGTTTGGTCAGAGGAGGAGGATGGAGGGTTGGATCAGCTGCCATCTTACCTTTGCCTAAAAAAAAAAACAAACAACAAACAAACGGAAATACACACAAGAAAATGTGGGATAGGTATACAATAATTGAAACATGCCCAAGGATAATATCGAAACAAGATATGGTGAGAGCTCCTTACCTGTAGCAGCGACACCTGGACGCCTAGAAGAGGTAGGGTGTGAAGGAGGTCTCGTTGCTGGAGGAGCTGCTGCTGGCACCGAGAGTTGAGGGCACGGGATTGAAGAGGAAGATAGCAAGATAGTAGGAGCGTGGTTCTTCTCCCTTTCCTCTTGCTCTCGCAGTAAAGCCTTGAAATCAAACTCGTCATCGTCAGGGAGTTTGACATCCTTGATCCAACTAATCTCTAAAAAAAAACAATAGGGAGAACATGTAACAACCAGGTATATACAATAAAAACGACTAGTTACAGCAAAAGAAGAGCTAGAAGAAATCAGAAACCCACCCTTCTTATTAAAAGAGCAGCCACCGGAAGGTGCCAAGCCGAGAAAAGAAAGAACGGAGGAATTGGAAACTAGGGTTTTCACCTTAAAGGGATCTCGTCGAGCCCTGTCAGAGAGAACATATAACACACGACTGTCCCTAGAGCTAATGGTGCTAATATCGGGACGAGGGTTTCTGAGAGCTAGGCCTTGCCAACGACAGTTACCGAAAGGCCAACCTCCTTCTAGGGGGTGATCACAAAGTACGTATCTTTCCATTCCTTGCCTTGACTACGAAATTTAAGTAAAAACTGAGCATGACCCTTCGCTTGGGTACTAGCATAAAAAAACCTCTCAACATGTTTGAGATCATATACAGTTTGAAATAGGGAAGGGGTGGGATTACCCCCATTCCCTTTCAGCAAAATGAAGAACGATAATATTATCCCTATAGCAGAGTGTAATAACTGATTCAGACATAAGCCATGAACATCACAAACGCCAAGTAAAAAAGAACATAAAGGAAAACGTAATCCCGCCTCCACCTGAGGACCCCAGAAAGCCATAGAGGGATACTCCAGTAGATGGGGCCTCTCTTCGGAGGAAGGAAGGCGGATGTCATATTTATGATCACATGCAAGAAGAGACCTTATATTACTAAGTTCGGTTGAGATCATGAGAGATTCACCTGCCACCCAGTCCGCAGGAACAACAGGAGTAGCAGATCCCTCCTGAGCGAAGGAGGCAGAACCCGGAGCGGAAGACGGAACAACTGGTACTAGAACGGAGGCGTCTGGCGGAGGAGAAGACGCATTCTCCAGATCCACCACCTCTGTAGGCTTTGCCGAGGAAGGCCGCTAGTAGGTTTTCTTCGTAGCTAGTCGGAAAGAAAGGCGGCGGGGCGGCGAGCGGTGTCGGTCTGAATAGAAGTAGCCAAACTCTCGTGATAAAGAAAGTCTGACAGCGAGTGGTCGGTGGGGACGTCACCCAGGCTGGAGAAAGTCCCACCACCCGAATGAGGAGGTGATCCAGACATGGTGTCAAGGAAGGAATAATGGTTTCTTCGAGTAAAAATTAAAGAAAGACAGAGAATAGTAGCGAGAAGTCAGAAACAATGGGGAGAAACTGCAGATTTGACACAAAGGCGAGTCAATGAAGTTAAACTGGGAAGATGAAAGTTAAAAAAGATAAGGACAAAATGGATGGTCAAGATTAAAAGGAAGACAAACTGTTTCCCATCTAAGGGTGGCTAGGAACTCGCGCCTGACGTGATGACGTAACCCTAGCTTGTAGGCGCAGTAACTAGTCCGCCCTAGGATGAAAAATTTGAAATTCAAACAGAAAGGGCCCGCCGATACGTATAGCAGAGAGGGTGAGGAACGCTCTTAAGGGCGGTAAGAAAAGCAGGAGACCTGCACCAATCAGTCCTCTCTTGCTACCGCACCTCTCCCGTTAATTCAGGAACCCAAAATACTCCAAGCAGACAACTCTCTTCAACTTGGAGTAGGGGGGAGTGGATGATGTGTCTATTATCAAACAGAGAGCTATTCTAGTCATTCTTCAGGACCCTCGTCCCGCGGAGACCTCCGAATCCTTGATAGGAGCAGGATAGGCAGACGAGGAGGACCTCAACAGGTCTCCCGTATCCAGCAGCAGGTGTCCGGATGGACGTTGACCCCCTAACACCCGACACTTATACTTTTTGGCAGAATAAGCGCAGGAAAGGACAATGACTCGGGCTACTTATCGCACGACAGCTGGCTGTGCATTCATTAAAACTCAGGCGCTGTCTCTCTTACCTCGAAGAACATGGCCATAGTATAAATACTCTCACCCATTCTCTTAAGCGGACGACTTCACTCTCATTACTTTCCCTTCACTCTCGCATTTCTTACTGTTCCATCACTAAAATTTATACATTAACTAACTTGACCGTCGGAGGTGGTTCACCGGAATCATGCTCCGGCCAACCACTTATTTCAGGACATAATCGAAGATCGCACTAGAGCGAGGCGCAGACCACCTTCCTGTGGTCCAGGTCTCCGAATCAATCCGAGCAGGTAAAAACACCTCTGAACTGGGGTTTTCCTTCCATAATCAGCTGCTGGGATGTTTTTAGTCGCAGCAAATGGAGAGTGATGAAATACACAAAATATACAAAATCCACTGCAGATATCTCACTGGTGATGCATCGGTAATGAACTTGGATTTCGACGCTACGCAAATCCCCACTGATCTGCCCTCTGAAGTTTATCAGTTACTCCAACATTATGGCCATCTCTTCCAGCCACCTCAAACCTTACCTCCCTGCCGTAATAATGATCATCGGATTCATCTACAGCCCGACACGCCTGCCGTCAACGTCAAACCCTATCAATATCCCCAGATCCTCAAACAAACTATGACAACGATCATTGAGGAAATGCTGCAGCAAGGGCTAGAGCGGCCTAGTCACAGTCCCTATTCTTCACCGGTGCTCTTGGTGCATAAAAAAGACGGGACTTTCCGGTTTTGTGTTGATTATAGGGCTCTTAACGCTGTTACCTTTAAGGATCGCTTTCCCATTCCAACCATTGATGAGCTCTTTGATGAGCTAGGGAATGCAACAATTTTCTCAAAGCTTGACCTCCGTTCCGGCTACCATCAAATCCGAGTACATGGCCGTGACATATACAAGACTGTTTTTCGCACCCCCGACGGCCATTTTGAGTTCTTGGTGATGCCCTGCGGCCTTTGTAATGCCCCGTCAACATTCCAGGCCACTATGAATCAGATATTCACTCCGTTTCTGCACCGTTTCATCGTGGTTTTTTTCGATGATATTCTCATCTACAGTCGGAATCTCAACGAATATCTCGAACACCTTCACCAAACTCTCCAGTGCCTGTCTACACATCAATTTCTCCTCAAATTGTCTAAATGTGTTTTTGCGCAGGGCCCGGTGCAGTATTTAGGTCATATGGTATCCCAAGGTGAGGTGCGTGCTGACCCAAAGAAAATTGTGGCTATGACGGACTGGCCTCAACCAAAAACATTGAAATGGCTAAGAGGATTCTTAGGATTGACGGGCTACTATCGGCGGTTTATTTGGAGATATGCTACGTTAGCTGCACCACTCACTGACCTGTTAAAGAAGGACTCATTCGCATGGACGGATGAGTCAACAAGGACGTTTGAATCGCTTAAAACAGCGTTAACGTCGTCACCGGTTTTGAAGCTGCCTAACTTCGAAGAAGAGTTTGTGATCGAGACAGATGCTTCAAATACGGGCATTGGTGCAGTTCTTATGCAGGAGGGCCACCCCATTTCTTATTTCAGTAAGAAACTTAGCTTAAGGAGGCAGACTGCTTCGACATATACAAAGGAGTTGCTCGCTATTACAGAAGCGGTACTCAAGTGGAGACAATATTTGCTTGGGCGTTTCTTTGTGATTCGAACAGATCACAAGAGTATAAGAGAGCTCTTCTAACAAGTTATTCAAACTCCAGAGCAACAAGCGTACGTACGGAAACTGATGGGATTCAACTTTCGGATCCAATACAAGCCTGGAATCTCAAATGTTTCCGCCGATGCTCTGTCTCGGGTCTTTGAGGAGCCCAATCTAGAAGAAACCATTCCCCAACTACAATCTCTTATGGCAGCCACCATTCCTATTCCAGAATTCCTGGAATCTCTCCGTCAAGAGAACATCGCGCTCGCAGACATGAAGGAATTGCACCGTAAATGAAGGCAATGAGCATTGGGTCCGTCTTACAACGTTCGCAACGGCCTGCTGCTATTCAACAACATGTATTATATAAGCCCTCATTCATCTCTCATTCCGGGGTTACTGCAGAAAGCTCACTCCTCTCAGATGGCTGGCCATGGTGGGGTGAAACGAACTCTTGTTCGGTTATCGGCCACTTTTTTTTGGCCTAAAATGAAGACAAGTGTCGAAACTTTTGTGACAACCTGCATCACGTGTCAACAAATAAAATATAGTACACAACCGTCGGCCGGGCTCCTACAACCGCTTCCGGTACTAGAGGAAGGAGTTACCATGGATTTCATCACAGGTCTCCCTCCGAGCCGGAGTTATACCACCATAATGATCGTCGTTGATCAACTTACGAAAAGTGCTCATTTCGGTCCCCTCCCCACTCAATTTACAGCTGAAAAATCTGTACAGCTCTTCACTGACATGGTGGTAAAACTTCATGGATTCCCCGCTTCTATTGTCTCCGACCGAGATCCTATTTTTCTCAGTAGTTTCTGGCAGCAATTATTCAAACTCTGTGGTACAAAGTTGCGCCATAGTTCAGCTTACCATCCCCAAACGGATGGCCAGTCAGAGGTGACTAACCAGTGGCTTGAACAATACCTTCGAGCATTCACTCAAGACAGACCAACTACTTGGGTCACCTTCTTGGCGTGGGCTGAATACAGCTACAACTCATCGTATCACAGCTCAATTCGAATGACTCTGTTTCAGGAGTTATACGAGCAACTTCCTCCATCTATTCCTATGTACACACCAGGGACGACGAAGGTGCAAGCTTTAGAAGACATGATGATTGAAAGAGATGAGCTACTTCGATCTTTGAAGGAAAACATTTTGCAGGCCTAGCACCGAATGAAACAAATTGCAAACAAAAAGTGCAGAGACTTGGAACTGCAACTGGGCGACCTTGTATTGGTGAAACTCAAACCACATCGCCAGACTTCTGTTGCAGGCCGACGATTTTCCAAACTTGCCAAACGTTATTATGGCCCTTTTCCCGGTGATTGAGCGAATCGGGTAGGTGGCATACCCTCTTGAATTACCAGAGGGAAGCAAGATTCACCCCGTGTTCCATGTCTCAATCTTGAAACCATTTCGTCATATTGAAGGCCAATCTATACCTGCGGTGATCACTCTCCCTAAAGCCGCAGTGGGGTCTCAACCATCGCTAACACTAGTAGCAGTGTGTGCAGAGAGGAGGATTATCCAACATGGGGTTTCCACCAAGCAAGTTTTGGTGCAATGGAAAGGCGAACCTATGGAAAATTCAACTTGGAAGAATTGGGAAGATTTGCTGCAGCAATATCCTCATTTGCACCTTGAGGACAAGGTGGCTTCGTTGGGTGGGGGAGATGATACGAGCACAAACAAGCCCAACAATGAAGATAGTGATCCACTACAAAAAAAAAGGCTTCTAGTGGCGATGCTTTTTGTCACTATATATGCCAAAATCGTCACTAAAACTGTCTATTGACGACTTTTGTGCTCGTCATTGTGTCTTGACTACATGAGCTGTCACTAAAGGTTTTGTGACAGAGAATAATTATCGTCACTGCATATTAAATTATAGTGGCGGAGAATCTTGTTACTAAAGATAATTCTTTTGTGACAATATTTTTGTTCTCACTATATTTAACTTTTGTAGCCACGTGGATTGCTCATCACTGTAGTTCATGTTTGTAGTGACATGATATATTTGTCACTACTACTCCATAATGTAGTCACATGCTTTAATTGTCACTAACATGTAGTCGCATGCTTATAACGTCACTATAACTCCATCAATTAGTCACAACAACATATTAATAGTCACATGCTACGATTGTATCTAAAACAAATGATTTGTAGTCACATGGTATATATATTGCTAAAGTATCCAAAACAATAGTGTCAAATGGTTTGTAATGATATAAATTACTTTCATTATGATTTTTTTATCACTATTTGTTATGTTTTGGTAGAAATAGAATTCGTAACAATACTAATATTAACAACAATAATTATTTTGACATTAAACTCATAAATATTACTATCATTATAGTAATCTTAATACTAATTACAATTAGTTTTACAT
Source organism: Agastache rugosa (assembly GCA_031470985.1). NCBI lineage: Eukaryota > Viridiplantae > Streptophyta > Magnoliopsida > Lamiales > Lamiaceae > Agastache > Agastache rugosa. The sequence continues at coordinate 21,770,043 of CM062604.1, forward strand.
TTAAGAAAACATGGCAAATTGGTCTATAGAGATGAACAATGAAATTACAAACTACTCATCACAATGAAGAAAATTGTATAAATAACTAAGTACAACAATTAAAAGGAAATAACTCATAAATTCCGCAGCTTGTCCGCGAACAAGAAGACAATCTCAAAATAAACATGAACACGCCTAATTCTGAATTAGCTTCCAGCAATCAATTGTACAATAGGTCTGACCACTCCTATATCAGAATCAACCCCAAGAACCAATTAATGAGATTTCACTGCAAAAATCAGCCAAAAGAGAAGATTACAATATATGGTATAACAAAAATCACTATTTTCACACACAGAGTATTGACAAAATCATACTTGAATTACCTCAATTAAGGGCAGATTCCGACAGACTCTAAAGGGCCGGACAGAGACGGCTGCGGTGTCTACGACGAAGGAGAGGGGTACTGACTCGAGTGCTCTGCTTCGATGCGATGCGATGACTACATGCGAGCGAAGGGGGTTGGATGCCAAACGAGTAGGGAGGCCGAGCGCCGGCATCGACGACGATATGAGTGACGTCGTCGGCCATGACAGGTTCGATAGAGATAGAGTCAGGCGAGACGGTTCATGCCAAGAGAGGGGAAAGAGAGAAGATACAACCGCTACTAGTTTTGATGTAGTATTTGAGAAGAACTCTAATCCGCCACCCCTATTTTATATTTGGGAGCAGCATTTTTTTCGATTTTGGGAGGGTTTTTTGTGTGTGTGGCGGGGAAATGAAAAAAATGAAAGATTTCTGTTGGGAAAATTATAAGGTTTTGATTTGATACCATAACCCAACTGATTCTCCAACCGAATAGATGATCGCGTCAACCTAAATAGTGTTTTCCAGCTCGCATGTTTGAGCTTTAGATTTTCTAGGTTTACAGGTTAAGGAAGCGGAAGACAGCAGTCGACCCAGCTGTGTCTACAGCAGGAGTCAGCTAGCGGAAGACAACAGACGTTCCAGCTGTGTCTACAGCAGGAGTTAACCTTCAGATGAGTCCTCCAGCAGAGCATGATCAAGCTGAAGAGAATTCGAGCTGAGTTCAAAACACAGCCGGTCTAGTTGTACAGAACAAAGGGAACTAACTCTGAAGACATCACTTCAAGTCAGTTTGCCAAATCCAGCTCTGAATTCAAAAGTCAGCTCCAAAGGCAGACGATCCCGGCGTCAGAGGAAGTCAACATGCCTCGACCAATGTGGGATTGCCGAATCAGCATCCTAAACTTCAGGACCTAGGATATGACACAAATGAAGACAGGTGCAGAATCGCCCAACGGTAGATCTCGAATTTAAGAAGAGTAGGTAAGATTCAAACTGCTCCTCCAACGGCTATTCTTGAATCTCTACCTATATAAACCCGTCTTCAACCTCAGGATCAAACACGAAAAAACGAAAAACGAAAAACTCTCTACAAGCTTTCATTCTCTGAAATCATCAATCTTTCAAAAGCTCTCAAACAGTTCTATATAGATCAAAGAACACTTTATCTTAAAGTGTTTCTAGTTCAGAAACTGCTTAGTTTTTCGTCTGATCCCTAGGCCAAAATCTTTGTATATCTTAAAGCCTAGATTTCGAACGAGTTCATCATACTCTAAAGTTCTTAATTGTAAGAACTCGTTCACAGTTGGAACCCCAAACCAAACCCCTCTTTACCCAGAAAGGTTAGGTCAAGGTAACGCTTGCTTGAAGCGGGAAATTCAAGTGTGTAAGATTTTTTCAGTACCCGTAAACTGAAAGGTTAGGCTTGACAGTGCCCGCAAACTGTTGGAACATAGCTCGGGTTAGAGTTGTGAAGTTGCTTGGTACTTGGAAACCAAGTGGTAGTGGATTACCAGTAAACCTGGTCGTGGATGTATGAGGTATTACTCCGAACCACGTAAAAATCTTGTGCTCTTTACTGTCTCTTTAAATTCAGTTTTGTACTAACTCTTTCATAACATTACATATTTGATCAAACCTGCATATGCAGCTGCTCTCCAAGACAGCTGTGTCTTTCTGAAAGTTGCACAACTTGACTAAGCTGAAAACATAAAGTTAATCTTTTCAAGCTGAGTTTTTCTAAGTAACCGAGCTAAGTTTTCAAACCACCACATTCCGCACCGCCAGCTGAGTTATTTACCCAGCTGACCCTCCAACTGAGCTCACCAACTCTGTTATTTAACTTGAAAAAGTTTTCAGAAATCTATTTGGTGTATTCACCCCCCTCTACACCAAATACCTAGCTCAGGGATCATCAATTGGTATCAGAGCAGTTGTTCAACAGACCACCGTTTCTGTATCAAGAGATCTCTCTTGACAATCTGTCAGTGGTCATCTAAACAGATCCTCTTTGTGAAAAACTCATAATATTACATACTGCATATTTCCCTGGATTCTTATCTTAACATGAATCTTCCCACCTTCTCGATAGACGATTATGCAATATGGAAGTTCAGACTGAAGAGCTTTCTCTATGCGCATCACGATATGATGTGGGACGTCATCACAGAAGAACCCATCATCATCTACAAACAAGGAAACGAGCTTGTTCCAACTCAAGATGGTGGACAACCAATATATCAACTCATTCCCAAACTAAAGGGTGAGCATACCTCAGAAGAAAGGAAACAGGCTGGACTAGACAGCTTCGCAAGGAACACCATATCCTCAACGGTCTCCAACGCCTACCTCAGCAAAATCATCAACTGCGAAACAGCAAAGGAGATGTGGGAAACCCTAGCAAAGCTATGCGAAGGGTCGGAGGAGATAAAGGAAAATAAATTCACGATTGCATGCCAGAAGTTTGATAACTTCAAGCAGCTGGTCAACGAGTCCATCGAAGGGATGGAACTCAGATTCTCCAATATATTGGTGGAAATAGAAACCATCAGAACTGGGAAATACACCCAGCGAGAAAAGAATCTAAAAGTTCTTTCAGCGCTCACAGCTGAATGGAACACTTATAAGGTGGTACACCAAAGTCGAAGTGACTTAGGTGATCTTTCAACTGAAAGATTCTACTCCCTGCTCAAAGCCAACGAATACAACTTGAAGATTACCATGAAAGAATCTTCAAGCAATCAGAATGATGGAGAGCTGACACCTGCAACAAAGGATATTGCGTTCAGAGCCAACTCTAAAAAATCCGCATACATACAGTCAGCTGAGTCATCGAAGAAGGATAAGAAGGACATGAGCAAGGAAGAACTACTTGAAGAAATAGCTATGCTGGTCAAAACTACAACAGACTCAACACCAGCAAGGGCAAATACAAGAAGTTCGCAAGAACTTATAGAGACAAGTACGCAGCAGCTGATGAGAAGTCAGCTGACAAACGAACAGAAGAAGGTTGCTTCAACTGCAAGGAACCAGGACACTACCGGCTAGATTGTCCAAAGCTGTCCAAGAAAGATAAAGACCAACTGAAAGCTAAGGCAGCTGACAGAAGGAGAGCTTACATCGCCGATGAAGAATCAGAGTGCAACAAAATGGATGACAACATGCCATTTTCAGACTCGGAAGAAGAAGCACTGATGGCCCATGATGAACCTGATTGGGATACATGCTTCATGGGACAAACATACGGCATCGATGAAGATGAGGTAATGTCTCGAACTCAAAATCTATCTAACCTCTCACCATCACACGAACACTCTACACAGGTTTCAGAATCAGGGCTACCTGATTGGAGTCTAGTAAAGAAAGTAATGAACGATTCCAAAGAGCTTCAAGAGATCCTTGACGTCATTATGTGTGAGAATGCCGAGCTGAAAGCGGAACTGGAAAAGACAAAGGTATCAGAAGCAGCTGATACAACACAGCTCCAACAGGAAGTTGTTTTACTAAAAGACAAAATAGTGAAACAAGATCAGCTGATGAATGAATTCTACTATGAGAAGAAACAGCTGATGGAAGACTTGGAAAAGGTCACAGCTGAATCGGAAAAGAAGTCATCTGAGATCATTGAGCTGAAAAGCACCGAAGAGGTACTATCTAAGAAGATAGTAGCTCTCATCAAAGCCACATCAACAATGGACGAGATCATTAGTGCACAACGTCCAACAGCACTCAAAGCAGGACTGGGATGCAATGAATCAAAGGATGCCTCAAACATTGCCTCCACAAGTGGAACAAATGTAATGTTTGTACGAGCAAAAGAACATCCAATCCCAGCAACTCAGCATCAACAGTTGAGGACACAGCAGGCGTCAGGAAGACCAGCTGTGAAATATCCTCAAGCTCCGTCAAGGACACAGCAGGCATAAAAAAGGCCAGCTGTGAGACAACCTCAAGCCCAACTGAGACAGCAACGTACTCAACCTCAACAAAGACAACAGGCTGGACTTTACAGATACCAGCAACAGTAACAGCACATTGAACGATATCAACCGAGATATCAGAGATACCCAGCTGGATATCACTCACATGAGTACCAGCTGGATAATCATTTCCAGCCACAGCATCATATGAGACAGTAGAGACAAATGAACGTTTCAGCTAGGTACACAGCTGGAAATTGAAAGAAATCAAGACATCAAGACGGGAAGACACTGAGATCAAGATCCCACCATCAACAACCGAAGAACACAAAGAATGTGTATATCGACTCAGCTGGGAGAATTATCAGATCAAATGACCCAATTCGAGTCATCAAGCAGATCTGGGTCGTCAAATGATCTCTGTCTAACCCACAAGGACCCAATTAAAACTGGGTACCTAAATCTTGATCTTTTGTATAGGTTGCAAGGAATCGACGCATCACTGAGGAGTCGATGAGAACGCTATGGTACTTCGACAGTGGATGTTCCAAGCACATGACGCACTTAAAGCATCTACTTCAGAAGTATATCGAGCGTCCAGGCCCACAAGTAACATTTGGTGACAACTCCAAAGGCCTAACCAAAGGTTATGGTACATTTAAAATTAAAAATGTTATAATCCCAAATGTTTCTTATGTACAAGGATTGCAACACAACTTGCTTTCCATTAGCCAATTCTGCGACAACGGTTTTTCTGTCAAGTTTGATGCACAGGGATGTACAGTGAAGAACAGGGAAACCAAGCAGATACTCCTAAAAGGGAAAAGAGAAGGAAATATGTATTTTGCTGACTGGAACAGCAGCCCTCCGGAGACTTGTCTTGTATCGAAAAATAGCAATGAAGTCAGCTGGCTGTGGCACAGACGGCTGAATCATCTCAACTTCAAGACAATCAACAAACTGGCTAGGAACCAGCTCGCTAATGGAATTCCAGATCAAGTATATGACAAAAGTCATATGTGCAGCGCGTGTCAACAAGGAAAGCAGACAAGAATTTCATTCTCTCTCAAGCCAGTTCAGTCAACTGATCGAGTACTTCAACTCCTTCACATGGATCTTTTTGGTCCAGTTACTCCAGCAAGCTTCAATGGCAGAAAATATACTCTGGTCATAGTGGATGATTTCTCAAGATTCACATGGGTATCATTCATGTACCAGAAGAGCGAAACCAGAACTAAGCTGCCTATCCTGCTGGAAAGATTGTCAACACAGAAGGAGTGCAAGATAATGTCAATAAGATCAGATCGAGGAACGGAGTTTCTGAATGAAACTATTTATGATTACTGCGAGAAGAACGGAGTTCAACATCAAACATCTGCAGCACGCACACCTCAGCAGAATGGTGTAGCAGAGAGAAGAAACAGAACACTCAAAGAAGCAGCTACCTCAATGCTAGCCAGCTCTGCCATTCCAAAGAAGTTCTGGGCCGAAGCAATCAACACAGCTTGCTTCACTCAGAATCGCTCCCTACTCACATCAAGGCAAGGAAAGACACCGTATGAGCTATGGAACAACAGAATACCATATATTGGAAAGACACAGCTCAAGACGTTCGACGAGAAGACAGACCGAGGAGTATTCCTTGGTTATTCTGCTGTGAGTAAAGCATACATAGTCTTCAACAGAAGAACTCAAACAGTCGAAGTAACTCCACATGTTACCTTTGACGAATCATCTTTCGAATATAGAGATTCTATCAAACGAAGAAACGAAGGAGAATCTTCAAGACAGATTCAGACAAGAGCTCAAGAAAATCGAATCAGGAATCTGGCCGAACCATTAATTTGGGATGATGAGCCAGAGGAGGAACTTCAAATCAACCGGGAAGCTCCACCAGCTGGAAATCAAGAAGAACCTTCAACGCCAAATCAAGAGGGAAGGCCATAAGTTGGAAATCCAGACACAACTGAATCTCCAGCTCCATCTCCAGCAGAGACTCTACAGAAGTCACCTCAAAATCCAAATCAAGGAGAATCAATCTCTCAAGACTTAACTCCAGAGCAACTCCAAGACAGATGAAATTTAGCCACTTCAAGCATCAATCAACTGGAAGAAGAAATTCGTAAAAGGAGAAGATGGATTGAAGATCATCCATCATCAGCAATCATTGGAGAACCATCCGACCAAGTCAAAACCAGAAGCTCAGCTGCTCAAGCTTCATCGGATCATCAAGAAGCAGCTGACACAGCTCAACTCTCAGTAGAGCTAGAACTGACGGTCTATGATGAAGATACAGCTCTAATGGCGTGTTACGTAGCTCAAGTGCCAGAGCCTCAATCAATTCTCGAAGCTTTGAAGAGCGTGCCTTGGACTAACGCCATGCAAGAAGAGCTGAACGAATTCCTCAGAAATTGTGTCTGGGAATTGGTCGACAGACCTGAAGGAGTCAAAGTCATAGGACTCAAATGGATATTCAAGAACAAATTGGATACCCTGGGAGTCATCATCATAAACAAAGCTCGACTGGTTGCCAAGGGCTACACTCAGCAGGAAGGAATTGATTTCGAAGAATCATTTGCTCCAGTAGCGTGATTGGAAGCAATCAGACTCTTTCTCGCGTATGCAGCACATCACAAATTCAAGGTCTATCAAATGGATGTGAAGAATAGAGAAATCAAAGAAGATGTCTACGTCGAACAACCTCCAGGATTTGAAGTAGAAGGAAACAAAGTCTACAAGCTAAAGAAGGCGCTTTATGGATTGAAGCAAGCACCTCGAGCTTGGTATGACACTTTGTCAAATTTCCTTGTATCCAAAGGATTCAAGAAGGGCTCAGTAGACAGAACTCTCTTCACCATCAAGTCAGAAGAAGACATCCTGGTTGTTCAAATTTATGTAGATGACATCATCTTTGGATCAAGATCAAACTTCTTATGCCAAAGATTTGGAGAAATGATAGCAGAGCAGTTCCAAATGTCCATGATGGGAGAAATGAGTTTCTTCCTAGGACTTCAAGTCAAGCAATCAGCAGAAGGGATTTTCATAAATCAATCCAAATACGTGAAAGACTTGATCGCCAAGTATGGAGTTCAATCCAGCAGAACTGTAAAGATTCCGATGAACACCAACTGGAAGATTGAACCAGGAACTGAAGGGAAGGCAGTTGATTCCAGCAAATACAGAGGGATAATAGGTTCCCTGCTGTATCTAACAGCAAGTCGTCCAGACATCTCATTCGCAGTCGGAGTGTGTGCCAGATTTCAAGTTGATCCAAAGGAAGCACACATGCAAGCAGCCAAGAACATTCTCAAATATCTCAAAGGAACTCAGAATGTTGGGCTGTGGTACCCAGCTGAAGACAATCTACAGCTGACTAGATATTCAGACTCAGATTTCGCTGGAGATCGGTTGGACAGAAAATCAACTTCAGGAACTTGTCAGTTCTTAGGAAGTAAGTTTATTTCATGGTTTTCAAAGAAGCAAACTTGCGTCGCAACTTCCACAACAGAAGCAGAATATATGGCCGCTGGAAAGTCTTTCACAAATTCTCCGTCGAAACATCGACCGGATGACTATGAAGTGAAAACTGGACAAGTTCCAATTTTCTGTGATAGCTCAAGTGCGATTACTATTTCAGAGAATCCAGTACTTCACACAAGATGTAAGCATGTGGACGTAAGTCATCATTTCATCAGAGATCACGTGGAAAAGAAGGATGTGATTGTTGAGAAAATTCACACAGACATCCAGAGGGCTGATATACTCACAAAGCCGCTGATAGAAGCAAGATTCAAAATGTTGTACGGATTACTTGGATTACTCAACCCAGACGATGCTTCACCCAGCTGAATGGAAGCAGACCCAGCTGAATGAAAGCAGACCCAGCTGAATAGAAGCAGATAGCTGGAATTCAGAATCGACGTCACTGGTATCAGCTGAGAAAGAATCCAGCTAATCCAGATGCTGAAATTGAAGGATTATTCAGCTGAGGGGGAACCAGCTGGAACAACGATCACCCAACACACCCACTCAACCGAGGTATCAGCTGACTACAATGATCAGCTGAGAGGTTTGCAACAACATTAACTACACTTACTCAATCTGTTTTCAGTCAAATCATATCTGGTCATATCTAATCAAATTAAATTAAAAGTCTGCAAAGAACTAAATCATGGGAGTTTCGAGGCAAAAGTCAAAGTGCCCCAACCATCATCTCTCACGCATTAACTCGCAATGTCTGAACAAGAAATTGACATGACGCGAGAATCACTCCCAGTCGTAGATCTTCGTATCAATCGATAAATCTTGATCGACCATTCATCAAATCAGCTATAAATATGCTAGAAGAGATACGTAAAACATTGCATCAACCCTAAAAAGTTTTTCAGCATTCTTTCTTATTTCCATCAATTGGTATTATCTGTTTCTACTAACCAAAATTGCAGAAGTAGAACATGGAATCTAGAAAGATATCTCCCGAAGCCGATCAAACTTGAAGAATCTGTCAAAGCTTCAAGATAAGAGTTGCTTAACTCTCAGGAACCTCAAGAAGACAGAGTTCCAGGAGAAGGTGAAACCCATCGACAGATCCGGTCCAACGCAGTGGAAGATTACAAAGCTCAAGAACGTCATTCACCAGGAAGGTGCAGAAATCTTCCTGGGAATGTCAAAGGAAAAAGACCTCCTCTGCCCCACTGTTTCTCTCAAAATAAAAGAGAGCACGGGACATACAACTCCCTGGGATGCAAAAATTAACGTCAACAGAACTGGACCAGATGTTGATAAAGCCGGAGTCTTCAAGAGCAGTCATGTCAAAGCTCTTGCTCCGTCACAAGATGCACAGAAAAAGATGCAGGAGACAAAGCAGCATGCATCTATTTCCGTCCCAGCTGGGAATCGGAAACAACTTGAGGAGACAAAACATGCTGAAGCACCGTCTTCAAACAGAAGACTCAAGTAAAAGGTGCTCAGTCAGTCAGCCGAGAAGTCAGCTGACATTATGAGAGAATTTGTAATTACTCTCCGAGGAGCAGAAGGCCCACAAGCGGTGGTTTCTCACGATGGAGAAGAAGTTCATGCGCCTGCGTGAACATCGTCATCATCAACGCCGCAACGAAGTATTACAGCTGGTCAACTAAGCTTAAACCCCACGACATGGAATACTTCAACCGGCCTCTCCTCAATTTCCTTCAGCTCAACAGGGACACCAGCTTCGAGATCTTCTGATGAAAGTTGCTCAAGCCCCTGCACCATGCTCAAGTGGAAAACATCACCCAGCCGATGATCACTTGCAGCTAGATGATGATGATATGAGTTGAACCCATTACCCACCACTTTGAAGTGGAAGGGGCATACTCAAGTCCCTCAAGTCCTGAATCAGACTTTCTCATTCAATCTAATGAAGTCTGAAGAAGCAAAAATTGCAAGGAATGAAGTTGTGCCCGACTCAGAAGATGTTATCTCCAGTGCCAACTTATCCCTCCAAGCACTCAGCTGGACCGCCCCAGCTGAATCAGGCCAAGGACGTTGTGTCTGCAATCACAGCTGAGGCTAATGCTACTGAAGAAGAGCCAGCTAATACAACAGCTGAGCCACCTAGACTCCAGACCTCGCTGCTCAGAGCTGAAAACCACAGTTTTGCCAAACTAAAACATCGCAACCGCCGATGGTGTATCTCTCCCACCTTGTTTGATCATGCCAAAAAGGGGGAAGTAAGGGGGAAGAGAATAAGACATAGAAGAGACAAACTGTTGAGCTAGAGGAACCAGCTGAATCAGAATTAGCTGGAGAAGAGACGAGTCAAAAGAAAAAAGACTGGATGCAGAAGAGAAGACCCAGCCAACTGGGATTGAAGAACTGAAGAATTGAAGATTTTTTTTTCTTTCTTTCTTTTTCCTGTGTTATAATGTATTTTCTTACATTAATAAAACACAAGTTTTTCTGCGTCATAAGTTGTCACAGTTAGGTTTTGGCATCATCAAAAAGGGAGAAATTGTTGGGAAAATTATAAGGTTTTGATTTGATACCATAACCCAACTGATTCTCCAACCGAATAGATGATCGCGTCAACCTAAATAGTATTTTCCAGCTCGCCTGTTTGAGCTTTAGATTTTCAAGGTTTACAGGTTAAGGAAGCGGAAGACAGCAGTCGACCCAGCTGTGTCTACAGCAGGAGTCAGCTAGCGGAAGACAGCAGACGTTCCAGCTGTGTCTACAGCAGGAGTTAACCTTCAGCTGAATCCTCCAGCAGAGCATGATCAAGCTGAAGAGAATTCGAGCTGAGTTCAAAACACAGCCGGTCCGGTATGCAGAACAAGGGAACTAACTGCGGGACATCACTTCAAGTGAGTTTGCCAAATCCAGCTCTGAATTCAAAAGCCAGCTCCAAAGGCAGACGATCCCGGCGTCAGAGGAAGTCAACATGCCTCGACCAATAAGGGATTGCCGAATCAGCATCCTAGACTTCGGGACCTAGGATGTGACACAAATGAAGACAGGTGCAGAATCGCCCAACGACAGATCTAGAATTTAAGAAGAGTAGGTAAGATTCAAACGGCTCCTCCAACGGCTAGTCTTGAATCTCTACCTATATAAACCCGTCTTCAACCTCAGGATCAAACACGAAAAAATGAAAAACGAAAAACTCTCTACAAGTTTTCATTCTCTGAAATCATCAATCTTTCAAAAGCTCTCAAGCAGTTCTACATAGATCAAAGAACACTTTATCTTAAAGTGTTTCTAGTTCAGAAACTGCTTAGTTTTTCGTCTGATCCCTAGGCCAAAATCTTTGTATATCTTAAAGCCTAGATTTCGAACGAGTTCATCATACTCTAAAGTTCTTAATTGTAAGAACTCGTTCACAGTTGGAACCCCAAACCAAACCCCTCTTTACCCAGAAATGTTAGGTCAAGGTAACGCTTGCTTGAAGCGGGAAATTCAAGTGTGTAAGGTTTCTTCAGTACCCGTAAACTGAAAGGTTAGGCTTGACAGTGCCCGCAAACTGTTGGAACACAGCTCGGGTTAGAGTTGTGAAGTTTCTTGGTACATGGAAACCAAGTGGTAGTGGATTACCAGTAAACCTAGTCGTGGACATAGGAGGTGTTACTCCGAACCACGTAAAAATCGTGTGCTCTTTACTGTCTTTTTAAATTCAGTTTTGTACTAACTCTTTCATAACATTACATATTTGATCAAAACTGCATACGCAGCTGCTCTCCAAAGACAGTTGTGTCTTTCTGAAAGTTGCACAACTTGACTAAGCTGAAAACATAAAGTTAATCTTTTCAAGCTGAGTTTTTCTAAGTAACCGAGCTAAGTTTTCAAACCACCACATTCCGCACCGCCAATTGAGTTATTTACCCAGCTGACCCTCCTCAGCTGGATCAATAACTGAGCTCACCAACTCTGTTATTTAACTTGAAAAAGTTTTCAGAAATCTATTTGGTGTATTCATTACCCCTCTACACCAAATACCTAGCTCAGGGACCATCAATTTCAATTTTGAGTTCTCATCTATTTTTTTGAGTTGTTTATCTAAAGTTATTTTGTTAGAAAAATAATTAACTATTTCTCTCATTTAACGTCATTAAAAATTTTAAATTGAAGGGTTTTTTTTACAATATTTAAAATTGATGGATTATGTTAATGTTTGTTTCATGCCTCAGAATTAAAATAAAGTTTTTAGTAAAGTGCATATCCTTTAAATCACATATGAAATTTTATTTGAATTTGTTACTTTTAATTATTTTTCTTAAAAAAATTCTTAGATAATGTAATTTATAAGAAAAATCAATGCACGTATAAAAATATAAAATATAGTTTACACGTATAAACAAAGTTTTACTATCATATTAATAATAGCATACATTGTATTTCATTTGATCACAAGGAAATTTAATTACACAAAAAAATTATCCAATTTATAAGATCAAAAATTAAACTAATATTTCACTATGATTTTTCAATTTGTGCATGTATAATTCACTATAATCGTCTTTTTATTCATACCATTATTTGTTTCTTTATTTATATAAATCACCTCCTTAGTATTTTGGAGATGATTAATTAAATCAGGAGACTTTGAGACATCAAATTCTCATTCAATTTGCTAAATTTAAAATTATCAGACTTTATGGATCATACTATATCCAAGATAAATTATTTTTAGTTGAATAAAGTAGTGTTCGGTTGGATGAACTAGACAAGATTTAGTTTTATGATATGTTGTTCGATTGGATGAACTCAGCCCGATACTTAGTCCCGAGATAGTACCACGTAGAATCAGTCTTGCCTTGTGAGTCTTGGCCTCTACCTTATGACAAAATGAATATCGGGTCATCTTGATCTCGGGCCAAATTAATTTCGGATAAACACTTCCAAAGAAAATTTTGGTAAACTTAAGACTTCTAGATCAGATTTCATCTTTGAACTATCTGCTTTGAAGACTCTAATCTTTGCAACAATTTTGGATTTATAGAGAAGGATCTTATGCTTCGAATGCTTTAGGTCGTCATCATTAGATATCTCGTTGCTTAAGTAAATGTAAACAAAATGTATGAGCTTGATCTTAGTGGCGTTTCATTGATAATTTATTAAATTTATGATATAGATCTAGTTGTGTGATTTAAAAATTGACACAATTTATAAATGACGTTAATATTGTTACTATGAGTACGTTAACATTGTTAATGTGAGTTAGGGAGTTGATTTCTAAATAGCGTGATCATGCTACTTTGTGAATTATATACTCTTAATCAGTCTTGTTAACGTAAGTTACAGAGCTGATTTTCAAATAAGCGTGATCACGCTAATTTGTGAATTATATTATTTAGCTTTCTTAAGGTGAGTTACACAACCGATTTCGAAATTAGCGTGATCACGCTACTTCATTAATTATCTTCTTTAGCATTGTTACTCATGATACCAAAAAGACAGTTTTCACTAACATATAGTGACAATAAATATAGATGATAATAAAATTTGTCGCTACTATATTTATTTTGTGACGAGAAAAGTTATTGTCGTTGTATATATGTTAAATATGTAGTGACATAAGAAGATCGTCACTAACATATAGTGATAAGTAGCGACGATAATAAACTTTGTGACTGTTATATCTTTTTATGACGATAAAAACTATTGTCACAATATATATATTTTGTAGTGACAAAATAACGATCATCACTGACATATAGTGACAATAAATATTGACAATAATATAATTTGTCACTAGTCTATTATTTTGTGACGAGAAAAATTATTGTCACTACATATATATTTATAGTGATATAAAGACGATCGGCACTGGCATATAGTGACAATAATTAGTGACGACTGTGAAATTTGTGGCTACTACATCTTTTTGTGTCGAGAAAAATTATTGTCACTATTTACATGTTTGTAGTGACAAAATTAGTATCATCACTCACATTGTTGTCACTAGAAGCAGTTTTTCTTGTAGTGATATCCAACATCTAATGGGCCGTTGAAAAAGGAAACTCATAAAGCCCGAAGCTCGCCAGCCCAGGAGGAGAAAGAGGCCCACAAGGGAAAACAAGCAGCAGCTGTAAAAAAACAAGCAGCAACCGCAAACAGAGTAAACCCTAAAAGAGATTCCCATCCACCTGGCAAATTCAAGGACTACGTTGTCAACTTTAGAGGAGGCAAGAAATAGGATCTGACCGTATGGTTGATAGGAGTCGTTGTCGTCTTGTTTATTTTCCTAAGGCTAAAAGCAGTATATATGGTTGCCAAGTCTGTAGTTCTTGCTTATGAAATGAATTAAAAACATCTTTTCTCGCACTACAAAAAAACTCTCTTTCACCGACGGATTTTTCCGTCGGTAAAACAAAGGAATCCGTTGGTAAACAGCTTACCGACGGATTTATGCCGTCCTTAAATACGTCGACGGTAAAGATTTACCAACGGATTTATTTCCGTCGGTGACGTTCTATTTTTTGTATTCTGTTGGCTGGAAATAGCGACGAAATACCGACGGATTATCCGTCGGTAATTACCGACGAATATATATCCGTCGGTAAGTTTCGAAGAATCGAAACACACATTACCGACGGATTTGCCGTCGGTAATTACCGACGGATCTAAATCCGTCGGTAATGTTTTTAACAATATTTTTTTAGAAATTGTATTTTATATATATATATATATTTGTAATATTTTTGTCGAATTAAAATTTCCAAAAAAACCAAACATCAGGCAAAATAATTAATTTGCATTAAAAGCGATTTATCATATATCAAATAATATCATGTTTGACATATATAAATGTAAAATGTAAAGTAGTTTAAATATTCTAAAATAATAAAAATACTAAATAATTAAAAAAATATCCAACAAACAAGTTAATCATACATCAGGACCAGGGAGTGGAGGTGGACGAATAAACTGCCCTGACGCCAGCATCTGCTGGAACTCGAAAAACTGCTGCTCCAGACGTGCACGTGTCTCGCGTTCCGCCTGGTGCTCCTGCTCGATGCGGGCACGTGCCTCAAATGCAGGACGATCATGATAACGATGATACATCCACTGACGTCATTCTTGTAAATTCTAACAAAAACATAATAAATGCATTAATTACTTTAATCAAACAAAATTTCGGCAGCATAACCCTACTATCCTAACAACCAAGTGCTCGACTCTACTAGCAGCTATAGTAACCATAATGGTTCTAAACGTCTATATCTATCCCTAATGTGAATATCCTTAATTAAGATGTAATTAATTTCTATCCCAAAGGGAGTAGATCCTTAAGAAATTAATTACATCTTTCACCAACAAAGTTCTAACTTCATCCCCAACTTATAAATCATAAATAACGCGATCTTCAACATAATATATTCACATAAATAAATAATATCACATTGTTGGGAGACGATCCTTAAGATGTAATTAATTTTTATCCCAATGGGAGTAGATCCTTAAGAAATTAATTACATCTATCCCAAATTTATACTTACACAATTGCTACAAACTTTAATATATACATCTTAAAACAATCTCATGCTATTAACATCATAGATCAAAGTTACACTTATACAATTACTATAAAGGTTTATTATAAATTAATATTTTATTCAACTACACTTTATATACAATTAAATCATCATCATAAAATAAACTTATGCTATTTACAATAAATTAATTTACACTTATCAATTATACTGCATGTTATACTTATACTACATCATAAATAAATTTCATGCTATTTATACTTATACTTCAACATCAAACAAACAAATGCTAATTTTTACATCATAAAATAAACTCATGCTATTCAAATCATATTTCATTGGCAAATAATCGAACAAATACACAATTCATGAACTACAATAATTTAACTAGATTCAAATTCTAATTATTTATGAAAACTAACTTGGAAACAACGGGATAGGAAAACTAACTTGGAGGGTTGACTATTTGATGAGCCCATATTTGTGCTCATTTTCGCGTCTTTATTTAGGTTTAGATCGAGCCTTTGTGCGTCTTTTCGAGTCAGTTTGTGTCTGGGAGGACATAGTTTGGAGGAAGGGTGTGCAGGGCAGGACAGGTGCGATTCTGGGCAGGATAAGGTGCATTCCGTGAAAGAGGCATGAAGTCAGCATTATGGGCACCAGATTGAAGGTAGCAGCTTGAGCAACAAAGCTTGTATCATGAGCGGAGCTGCTGAGTAAAGATGGTGTACCCAACATATGTACCGTACAGAATCCAACCTTATGCAAACAAAGATCAAGGGCAAGACGAGCGAGTCACCGGGCAACATGAGAAGGGTGTTGCTGTGGGCGAGGAATACTTCCGGGTCTTCAGGAGAAGATAAGGAAAGAAATCTGTTATTCCTTATCTAGAAGATGCGTATAAGCGCATGATTGATTGAAGATAAGGAAGACGGATCTGGGCAGTACTAAATAAGGAAAGAAGGCCTGATTTAAATCAAGCCCAGCTCAGCAGGCCTGGAGGCCAGAAACCCTAGCAACCCCCCTATATAATGTGTAACTTTCAATGGCTGCGAAAATGCGATGATTATTCTGAGAGTGGGGAGGAACAAATAAGTGCTACGGGCAACACTTTAATATTTCCGTTTATGTTTTCTGCTGGCACTTTTGGCCAGAGTTTATGCTCAACATTATCGTAAGTTTTTCCTTTATTTAATCGAAGCATGTTTTTCTTTGTTTATTTTGTGATGTTCGTTGTTTTAATTATGTCTAGCTAAATTTCTTAAGCCTAGATTGGGCAAGATGATTTGAACATGAACCGCAATACTCGAGAGGTCTAATAAGAGCGTAATGATCTGCATGTATGTGTTTCCGAAGCACTAGGTCTGAATCCTATACGTTCTGGACAACCTTGGTAATTAATTGAACACTAATTAACTAGGGAGTCTATATCACAAATAATTTCAGGGTCAATGCATAGGGTGTCCCTTGCATTTGAAAGTATGACTGGTGTAGGTGAGTAGTCCGTGCTCTTGGGCACGAGGAATGGCTGTTTCGGGTCAGCCTCATTCGTAATGCTTCCGTAGACAAGATTTCTATTGAAGTGTCTTCGTAGAAGGTTGTCTAGGGTTAGGAGAGAACGTCTGGGGGTCTCAGGGGTGGCTCTTAATCATATGGGCAGATGAGGAAAGGGGGGTGGTGTTGTGCGTGACGCGTGACATTTGGGGGCAACATCATTTCTTTTCTATAACCGATTGATGCATGCATGTAGTGAATAAATTTGCACCAATGACCAAGTGAGTGTTTATGTTCAATGATTCAAGCCTTGTCCAGGTTTACCTTATATTTAATTCATCTACTTGGATTAGTTTCAGTTTAGTTTTTCAATTATTGTGCCCAAGACAGTGACAGTCCCGACCAACGCTTTTGCAACACCGGATGAGTAAGAATGAGAGAAAGATACGATCTATTCCCTATGGATCGACCCTGTTCTTACCTCTAGCCATCTAGCCGTGGGCATAGGAGTATAAATTTATTTTGCACGGTTGAACGATGGTTGCATCAAAATTGGTGCCGTTGCCGGGGAATTGATTTTCCAGTAACTTTCTCTCTTGAGTGAAGGAGGCGGTTGTGCCTTGTATATGTCCTGGGTGCCAAACCCAAGAGGAGAACTCGGACCTTTACTGTACGATCCAGAGATAGAAAGAACGGTAAGGGCAATAAGGGCAGCCAAGAGACAAGTAGAAAACAGCCTGGCTGACGAAGAAAAAGACAGCAGTAGCCAAGCAGAAAGTAATCAGTTTGAAGAAGAGTACTCTGAGCAAGAAAACGATTACTTTGACCACCAGGAGTCAGACAAGGAAGAAATCATGGGTGAACAACAACCGCAAGAGCAAACCCTTAGGGCAATGATGTTTCCAGACAATTTAAATCTGAGGTCGTCAGGCATAGTATTACCCGAAATCGCTGGAAATTGGGAGTTGAAACTCTCTCTGATTCAGATCTTGCCCAAGTTCAGCGATATGCCAGGAAGATCCCCAACGTCATCTTCAGGATTTTAAAAAGGCTTGTAGGACAGTACGTACAGTTGCGGCCAATAACCCTAATTTTGCGGATTATTTGAGACTACTCACATTTCCATTATCTCTTCAAGACGGAGCAAGAAAATGGCTGTATACCTTGCCCAATGGGAGCGTAACTACATGGCAGCAGCTTCAGCACAGATTTCTTGAAAGATACGTCCGTGCTGCCCGTATACAGAACGGAAGGAAGAGAATCAGTACCATCAAGATGGGGGCAGGGAAATCTCTATATGATTATAACGGAAGATTCAAGCAGATGTTGGCCAAGTGCCCGCAACACGGAATCCCAGACCAAGATCTTATCCAATATTTTGTGGCCAGTCTGAGGCCAACGGAGAGGAACTGGATTAACGCAGCGTGTGGAGGATCCGTGCTCAACAAGTTGCCTAGCAAGGCATTTAAGCTTTTCACTGAGATGGCCGAGGAGGCCGGGGTGAAGGAGAAATGCAGAAGTTTAGCACTACGGCCAATACATCTCAGGGAGATGAGAAGTACGATAGGCTGTGCACTCAAATGGAAAAATTCATGAGCACTATGACCGCTGCTATGGGCACAACTTCTGAATCAGTGCCGAAAAAGCAGTGAAGAAATGCGAAGTATGTTCGGCCACAACGCATGCAACTGACCAATGCCCTACATGGTTTGAAGAAGAAGATGTGAACGCTGTTGGGCAACAGAATGGAAATAATGAGCAGAAGAGGTTCGACCCAAATTCTCAAACTTATAATCCAGGGTGGAGGTATAATGAAAATTTGAGATATGAGAATAACCACTATCAAGCACCACCTCAATTTCAATAGCCACAGCAACAGTATCATGGTCATAATAGAGATCAGCATAAAGGCGATTCATTAAGAGATATTGTTGAAAAGATGGCCGTCTAGAAACTAGGGGCGGTATGACCAATATCAATGCCCAACTCTCACATCTTGCCCAGGTTGTCGCACGCCTGGAGAAGAAACAAGGAGAACTACCTGCCCAAGTCGAGATTAACCAGGCCCACGTGAACGCTGTGACATTGAGGAGTGGAAAGGCTTTGCCCGAGGTAATTCAAGTGGAAAAAAAGGATGACACACCCAAAGAAAGCATTGATAAAGCATTGATAAAGACACAGTGGAAGAAGAGAAACTTGCCCAAGAAAGGGAGGCTGAAAAGAAAGCAGCAGCTAAGGCCAAGAAAGTCGAAGTGCCTGTTTATGTACCAAAAGCACCATACCCGGGCAGGTTGGCCAAAGAAAAAGAAAATCAAGAGATCAATTTGCCACTACTGACCGCATTGCGGTCCATGCCAAGGTGTGCAAAATTTTTGAAGGAGCTTTGCACAAGAAAGGCCAAGTACACTGACGATGCAAGGTTCCACGTTGGAGAAAATGTGTCAGCAGTCCTACAGCCAGACATGCCCACCAAGTGTGGAGATCCAGGGATGTTCTACATTCCATGTGTCATAGGAACGATGAAAGTGGAGAAAGCTATGCTCGACCTGGATGCTTCGATCAATGTCATGCCCTTATCGATGTACCAGGATCTGGACATGGGACCATTAAAGCCTACAAGAGTGGTGATTCAGCTGGCGGACAGGTCTAGTGCTTTTCCTGAGGGTATATTGGAGGACGTATTGGTCAAGGTAGAAGACCTAATTTTTCCAGCAGATTTCTATGTGCTGGACATGGGCAAAGCGAGTCGTAAGGCACCAGTCATGCTGCTCGGAAGACCTTTTCTAAAAATAGCTCGTACTCGTATTGATTGTGATACGGGCAAGCTGACATGTGAATTTGCAGGTGAAACAATGACCTTTGACATATATAAGGCAATGAAGCATCCCCATGACACTGAGATGGTAAAAAGCATTGACATCATTGAGGAAGCGATGGAAGAGCATTGGGCAGAGATCGGTATGGAAGATCACTTGGATGTAGTACTCCAGAAGAGCATCACTGATGATCGTGCCCAAGGAATAAGTACAAGTATCGAGCATGCTGTAAACTATTTAAGGGGAGAAGCTGATCGAACTTAAGGGACAGAACCACTCGAAATCCCTACTCTAAAACCGGAAGAAAGATTGGTGCCATCCCTTCAGCGTGCACCTAAATTGGAACTCAAGACTCTGCCAGGAGATTTGAAATACATGTTTCTGGGCGACAACGAGACACTACCTATAATCATTAGCGCCGAGTTAACCATGGAGGAAGAAGAGAAGGTGCGGGATATTTTAAACCGCTACAAGGAAACAATAGGCTAGACTTTGGCCGACATCAAGAGCATAAGTCCAACCGTTTGTATGCATCATATCCTATTAGAGAAAGATGCTGAACCCGTGAAAGAACCTCAACGCAAACTCAACCCGGCAATGAAAGAGGTAGTTATGAAAAAAATACTGAAACTACTGGACTTGGGCATAATCTATCCTGTATCTAATAGTAGATGGGTTAGTCCAGTACATGTCGTGCCCAATAAGTTGGGAATACAAGTTGTAGAGAATGAGAAGAAAGAGTTGGTGGCAATGAGACTTCAAACAGGATGGAGGGTTTGTATAGAATACCGGAAACTTAATCAGAGAACAAAGAAAGATCACTTCCCGTTGCCCTTTATTGACGAAATGTTGGAAAGATTGGCGGGCAACAAGTACTTCTGTTTTCTGGACGGGTATTCAGGATATATGCAGATTTGGGTTGCTGAAGAAGATCAGGACAAGACAACATTCACTTGCCCATTTGGTACGTTCGCTTACCGAAGAATGCCTTTCGGGTTATGCAATGCCGGGCACATTCCAGCGGTGCATGATAAGTTTTTTTTCAGATTTACTTGAAGATTGCATCGAGGTGTTCATGGACGACTTTACCGTCTATGGTAAAGATTTCGACCGTTGTCTTGGGAATCTAGAGAAGGTAATGAAGAGGTGTGTTGAGAAGAGCCTTGTCCTAAACTATGAAAAATGCCAATTCATGGTCATGGAGGGTATAGCTCTTGGGCACATTATTTCGGAAAGAAGCATTGAGGTTGATAAGGCCAAGGTCGATATCATCGCAAAATTACCGTACCCCACCTCTGTCAAGCAGTTACGAGGATTCCTTGGGCACGCTGGGTTCTACAGGAGATTTGTTAAAGATTTTGCAAAAATCGCCCAGCCCATGACACGACTGTTACAGAATGATGTTGCTTGGGATTTTGATGAAGATTGTAAGAAGGCATTCCACATCCTGAAGAACAACTTGGTCACACACCCATCATCCAACCCCTTGATTGGGGTATGCCATTTGAATTAATATGTGACGCAAGTGGATACGCTGTTGGAGCAGTTCTTGGGCAAAAACGAGGCAAGAAAAGTTACGTCATATACTACACCTCGAAGACATTGAATGATGCCCAGTGCAATTACTCGACCACAGAAAAAGAGCTGTTGGCCGTGGTCTTTGCCTTTGAAAAATTCCGTTCCTACCTGTTAGGGAGCAAAACGACAGTCTATACTGACCATGTCGTACTAAAATATCTCATGGCCAAGAAGGAGACTAAGCCAGACTGATAAGGTGGATTTTGCTTTTACAAGAATTTGATGTTGAGATCAAGGACAAGTCGGGGGCGCAAAATCAAGTGGCTGACCACTTGAGCATGATAATTCAGCAGGAGGACGATATCCCGATCAAGGAGACTTTCCCAGACGAGCACCTTAGTTATGCCCAACAGAGTAACCAGAAGCCATGGTTCGCAGATTTGATAAATTATATCGTTACAGGGGCAATACCCGCTGAGTATAGCACATATCAGAGGACCAAGCTGAGGGTCGAAAGTCGATCATATATCTGGGACAAACCTTATTTATGGAAGAAGTGTTCAGACCAGCTCATCCGAAGATGTGTTGAGGATGGCGAGCAAAAAAGTATCTTAGAACATTGCCATAACTAGGAATGTGGGGGACATTTTGGGCACCAGAGGACCGCAAGAAAATTTTTGGATTGTGGGTTCTATTGGCCCACCATATTCAAAGATAGCTTCGAATGGTGTAAGAGTTGTGAAAAATGTCAGAAAGAATGAAACATTACAAAAAGGAATGAAATGCCCATGATGCCGATCTTGCCCGTTGAGGTCTTCGATATATGGAGGATAGATTTCATGGGTCCCTTGCCCAGTTCTAAAGGGAATCAGTACATCTTTCTTGCAGTGGATTACGTGTTCAAATGGGTCGAAGCTCGGGCAACACAGACCAACGATTCGAAAGTGGTTTCTCACTTCTTGAGAACCAACATCTTCAATAGATATGGTGTACCCAGAGCTATCATCAGTGATCAAGGGACGCATTTCTGCAACACCATGACGGAGAATCTATGCAAGAAATATGGTGTCCATCACAGGGTGTCCACAACCTATCATCCTCAGGCTAATGGGCAAGTTGAATTGTCCAACAGAATAATCAAGACCATATTGCTAAAGACAGTGAGCCCAACAGGAAAGGACTGGAGTGCACGGCTCGATGATCCATTATGGGCATATCGAACTGCGTATAAAATGCCATTTAGGATGTCACCATACCGGATGGTATTTGGAAAAATTTGTCATCTGCCAGTGGAGCTCGAGCATAAGGCATTCTGGACAGTAAACAAAGTGAATTATGATTGGGACGAAGTAGGGTTAGCAAGGAAGCTCCAGATTCAGGAATTGGAGGAGATTAGGCTCGAGGCCTATGACAATGCCAGCTTGTACAAGCAAAGGATGAAAAAAGTCCACGACATGATTATTAAGAAAAAGGAATTTTGCTATGGGTAATTGGTACTGCTGTACCAAACCAGATTCAAGTTCATGTCGGGCAAGCTGTCAACCAAATGGGCTGGACCATTCGAAATTCAAGCATAGTTTCCCAATGGAGCGGTGGAATTGAAGGATATAAAGACTGGGAAAATTTTTAAGGTTAATGGTCAACGAGTGAAAGCCTATTATGGGCAGGATACTGGAGGTATTGAGGAGTCATCTGCACTCCCAAAGGAAGCATAACTCTGGAAGGAATCATCATGTCATGCCCAGGACGTTAAATAGGGCGCTGACCAGGAGGCAACCTGGTTCGTTTTTTTATTTTTCAGCAATTTCCTTAAATAATTTTCTTTTCTTAAATTATAATGTTAACCCTAGGGTATAGATTGTTGTTCCTTGCGCGTGGAGTTTTGTATGTGTCATTCTGCAGGAATTGAGGGCATAACGAAGGATGCAGTGTATAAAAGCAAGGAGAGATGTGTCTCATGGGCAGGGTGATTGCCAGCTTGGGCATGAAAACTAAAAGAATGACAATTGCCATCACATCATTTGCGGTTGTCAGAAATCAGCCCTAAAATGCCGCTTAACCTACCTATTACTCACGTCACCCGCTCTTCCACACAATCTAACAGCAACCTTCCACATTCTCTCTCTCTCTTTCATCGACAAAACTACCGCCACACTCATCATGGTTTCCACTCGCCCCCAAAACAAACTCAGAAAAGTCCCAACCGGAACCAAGATCGATCTCACCTCCGATGAAAATTCACCACCCAAACCACCCACCAAAAAACGTACTCCCATGGAGAACATCCCCGAAATACCTACCACTGCCAAGTTTGCCGTACCGGATAGCCCCTTCCCCGTCGACATTAACCAAATCGCCATGGAAATTGAGAACCCCTCGCTCTTCGAGGAGCAACCGCAAGCAACGGAGGGTGAAGGCGATGAACAGCAACCCAAGGCAGTAGCAGCATAGAGGGAGGCCGCAGCGCTGACCAAGAGAAAGAGCACCGCCGATGTAGGGTCGTCAAAGAGGGCAAAGACCGTGGCGTCTGATGCCGGGTCTACGCTACCGGCAGAATCTTTGTCTGCGGAGAAGGAAACCCCTGCTGATTCCACTGCCAAGATGCAGTCGGCGGTAAACAAAGAAGATGAGGAGGACGATGAGGAGGAGCAACCTCTCATCACAAGGTGCAAGAAACCTATCGATGCAACCCCACTTCGGATGATCAAAGGGAAGCCGACTACGTCCGCCATCAGGAAAAGCAAAGGGCCGGCGGGGAATATTCCTCCGAGATGTATTGCTAGACCTAGGGTTTTGGATTTTGAAGGGTTTGAGAAGTTGGTAGTGGCCGGAGAAGTTAGGGAGTTGTTTGACGGAATTGGGTGGGGAAAATTTCTGGATTGGCCTGTAATAGTTTACGAGGAATTGGTGAGGGAGATGTACAAGGACGTGAAGGTATTCATTGACCCAGATTCGAGGCCCTATTTGATCCATTTTAAGTTCCTGGGCAACGAGGTGGAACACAACATCAACGAACTGAACCACATCTTGGGCATGAACACGCTGAAAGACTCTCAGAAGAAGGAATACAAAGAGGCTAAGAAAGGGGTACCGACTTTTGATAACGACGAGTGGAAGGATATCTGGATGGACATTGGGAATGGGGACTCCTACAGGTCTCAAGAGAACAAGGGGCACCAGCTCAAGAGCAATGCCCTCCGTGTGTGCCATAGGATTCTTGCCTACAACCTGTACGGCAAGATCGACAGTAGAAACTCTGTGTCCAACAAGGAGTTATACATTCTATGGTGCACGCAGAAGAAGGTGAAGCTAAATTTTGCAGCCTTTCTGGCCGAGCACCTCAGATCCGTGGTCACCAAGCCTGGGCAGCAGTACTCCTGTGGGCACTTTTTGACAGTTTATGCCCATGGGATGGACATGAAGAACGACATAGCCAATCTCCAGCCTATGCCCGAGGAGCACCTTGATTTGGAAGCACTCAAGCGCATGAAGGATATTCATATTCCTTCAGTGGGCAATCCCGTCTTCATCGACTACTCGAAAAAAGAAAAGGAAAAGGAGACCACAACAGAGGTTCTGCCCACCGCTAAGGTCAAGAAGGAAAAGTCGAGGAGCAGCATCTCTGCGGGCAGGGATGATGAGGTAGTGCAGCGACCGGCCAGGATGGAGAAGCTTATGATGGAACTACATGATGCCCAACGAGCCTACTTTGCCCATGTCAACTTCAGGTACCCTCCTGGAGCCCCTTCCTCTTAATACTGTTAGCCTCCCTAGTGTTAGTGTAGTCAGTGTTTTTTTTATGTTGAGTCAGTCTTTATTTTGTTTTGTCTGTTTGTGTGAAGACCTTTTTACTCAACCACTTTGCCCAAAGCAAAGTGTGTGAGTGGGAAAGCCATTTATTTTGTTGTGTGTCTGTAACCCTTCTATACTCAACCACTTTGCCCAAAGCAAAGTGTGTGAGTGTGGAGCGGATACTCGTTTTTCTTTAATGTTTGTGTTAGTCCATGGGTTGAAGACCCCCTTTGCTGACCCACTTTGCCCAGAGCAAAGTGTGTGAGTGGGGAGTGCCTCTGTCAAAATGTTTTTATTTTTCATTTTTCGGTGTGTGTTGGTCAGCATGTTATGAGTCTTGGTCTATAAGGCATTATAATTTGTAAAACTTAAATTATTGCAAGATGAACAGTGCTAAGTGTATGCATGCTGTAGATAAATAAGTATGATGGAATGGACTGTGAGCAGCTGTGAGGATTTGAGCTATAAACGCTGTATTTTGTCCAACACAACTCTTCATTCTTGTGTGATATTTGACATCTTGATTTGGAAATCACTAAAACTTGCCTTCATTCTTGTTGAAATCCTATTGACATGATCTAGGTGCTTAGATGACTTAGGCATAGTTTCTTTCCTTGAGTCCAGAGCTTAAAAATGCCTACCCTACTGTTCTATCCTCTGTTTAGCCCCTTGAGCTTGATGATAATTCTTTCAATACATTTAAAATTGCCCTGATAATTATAGCCTACCCGGTCATAAGAACTCAGAAAGAAAATAAGAGAAAAAGGGGAAATTAAGAAGGGCAAGCAGAGGTCAAAATTGGGCAAGACACTTGAAAAATAACGAAGGACGCAAAGCGTGCCCATAATAAAAAGAAGTGTCATGGAAGAAAAAGAAGGGACTTAGAAAAAAATTGAATATCATCAGAAGTCCTAGGGTGGCTGTGCTAAGGCCCGAGAACAAAGGCAGTAAAAAGAAGAACCTGGTGCATTACCTTGCTCAGGCTGAGTTCACTAAGACCAAGAGCCTAGTTCTATAAATACTTGCTACCTAATGCCTTAAGCCTACAACACAACCCAGAATAAGACCTAATGATAAGTGCCAAAGATCTAGTCTAAGAGATGAAGACGTTAGAAGGTAGGCAAGCCTATAGTGTGACCAGATTAATAATTGTCATGCGCGTTAAACACTGAGCCTAAACACATGAGTGATGAGTGTTGGTAAGAAAAATCCTTTTGCTCGCAGTTCGATCTTGATTTATTTGATAGTGTGCGTGTACTTTTCCCTTCAGTTATTTGCATTTTGTTTTGTCAATTATAATGCCCAAGTTGATTGGTTCTCCGACCATGCTGACTATGTCTTTGAGTCTTTTCTGTTTCGTTGTGTCATGGGCAAATCACAAGTACACGCTTGAAGACAATCGTGCTTAAAGTGTGTGAGTGTGATGAGCCCATATTTGTGCTCATTTTCGCGTCTTTATTTAGGTTTATATCGAGTCTTTGTGCATCTTTTCGAGTCAGTTTGTGTCTGGGAGGACACAGTTTGGAGGAAGGGTATGCAGGGCAGGACATGTGCGATTCTGGGCAGGATAAGGTGCATTCCGTGAAAGAGGCATGAAGTCAGCATTATGGGCACCAGATTGAAGGTAGAAGCTTGAGCAACAAAGCTTGTATCATGAGCGGAGCTGCTGAGTAAAGATGGTGTACCCAACATATGTACCGCACGGAATCCAACCTTATGCAGACAAAGATCAAGGGCAAGACGAGCGAGTCACCGGGCAAGATGAGAAGGGTGTTGCTGTGGGCGAGGAATACTTCTGGGTCTTCAGGAGAAGATAAGGAAAGAAATATGTTCTTCCTTATCTAGAAGATGCGTATCAGCGCATGATTGATTGAAGATAAGGAAGGCGGATCTGGGCAGGACTAAATAAGGAAAGAAGGCCTGATTCAAATCAAGCCCAGCTCAGCAGGCCTGGAGGCCGAAAACCCTAGCAACCCCCCTATATAATGTGTAACTTTCAGTGGCCGCGAAAATGCGATGATTATTCTGAGAGTGGGGAGGAACAAACAAGTCCTACGGGCAACACTTTAATATTTTTGTTTATGTTTTCTGCTGGCACTTTTGGCCAGACTTAATGCTCAACATTATCGTAAGTTTTTCCTTTGTTTAATCGAAGCATGTTTTTCTTTGTTTATTTTCTGTTGTTCGTTGTTTTAATTATGTCTAGCTAAATTTCTTAATCCTGGATTGGGCAAGATGATTTGAACATGAACCGCAACACTCGAGAGATCTAATAAAGGCGTAATGATCTGCATGTATGTGTTCCCGAAGCACTAGGTCTGAATCCTATACGTTCTGGACAACTTTGGTAATTAATTGATCACTAATTAACTAGGGAGTCTAGATCATAAATAATTTCAGGGTCAATGCATAGGGTGTCCCTTGCATCTGAAAGTATGACTGGTGTGGGTGAGTAGTCCGTGCGGCACGAGGAATGACTGTTTCGGGTCTGCCACATTCGTAATGCTTCCGTAAACAAGATTTCTATTGAAGTGTCTTCGTAGAAGGTTGTCTAGGGTTAGGAGAGAACGTCTGGGGGTCTCTGGGGTGGCTCTTAATCATATGGGCAGATGAATAAAGGGGGGTGGTGTTGTGCGTGATGCGTGACAATTGGGGGTAACATCATTTCTTTTCTATAACAGATTGATGCATGAATGTAGTGAATATATTTGCACCAATGACCGAGTGACTGTTTATGTTCAATGATTCAAGCCTTGTCCAGGTTTACCTTGTATTTAATTCATCTACTTGGATTAGTTTCAGTTTAGTTTTTCAATTATTGTGCCCAAGATAGTGACAGTCCTGACCAACGCTTTTGCAACACCGGAGGAGTAAGAAGGAGAGAAAGATACGATCAAATTCCCTGTGGATCGACTCTGTTCTTACCGCTAGCTATCTAGCCATGGGCATAGGAGTGTAAATTTATTTTGCGCGGTTGAACGACGGCCGCGTCACTATTGCAGAGGTCGGCGACGATGGCTGCAATTATGAAGGGAGTGGCAACTGCAAATCTGGGCCGAAAGAGTGAAACAGAGAAAGAGACAGTGAGAGAGACAAAGACAGTAATTAAGATAGAAATGGAGAGAGAGAGAGTGCATACCGTGATGGGATAACCCGGAAGGCGGCGACAACAAGGCGCTGGTGGTGGCGGAGAGGCAGGGCGGGGCGGAGCGAAAGAGGCGGCGAGGCGGAGACAGACAAGGTGGAGGCAGGGGCGGGGCGGGGCGGTAGCGCGGCGGCGAGACAGGGGCGGGGCAGGGCGAGTCGGGACGAGAGAGAGACAGACCAGGCGGAGGCGGGGCGAGGCAGGGTCGGAGAGTGAGAGAGAGAGGCGCGGCAGGCCAGCGGCGCGGCGGCGAGGCGGTGGGTACGACGGGGCGGAGAGTGAGAGAGTGAGACGGATGAGGCAGGACGGGGCGGGGCGGAACGGCGGCGAGGCGGTGGGAGGCGGACGGCGGAGGAGAGTGAGAGAGAGAGAGGTGGACGGGTGAATGAGAGAGAAATTAGGTCTGCTGGGTATATCGTAGATTTACCGACAGATTCAATCCGTCGGTAATTATCGACGGACAATCCGTCGGTAATTATATATAATTAATTTATTATTTTTTTCCGGATTATGATTACTGACGGATATATCCGTCGTTAATTACAGACTGACTTTAATCTGTCGGTAATTAACGATAGATAAATCCGTCGGTAAATAAATATAATTAATTTATTATTTTTTTTCTCGGGTTATGTTTAACGACGGATATACCCGTCGTTAAGTACCGACGGAATTTAATCCATCGTTAATTATTATTTTTGATTAAATATTATTTTCTGCCTGTTTACAAATACCGACGGATATATCCGTCGTTAATTAGCGACGGCAAACTTTCCGTCGGTAATTAACGACGGATATATCCGTCGGAAGTTTATTTTTTTATTTTTAATTAGATAAATTAAATATTACCGACGGCTAATCCGTCGGTAATCCATCATTAAGTTCTTAATAGCCGACCCACCTTTTTTCCGTCTGTAATTACCGACGGAATTATATCCGTCGGTAATAACAGTTGGTAAACATGCGTTTTTTTGTAGTGTCGCTACCAATGAAGTTTAGGCGACTCGAATAGCCCTTATATATATATATATCACAGAACACCAATAAAATTATATACTACTGAATATGATCACATTGGATCCAAATATTGGTACCATTTCATTGATCCTGATCCATCATACGGTCTGGCACAAGTTTATTTTATGATTTTGCACGGAAATCTCATAAAATTAGATGGAGTACTATTTATGTTAAAGAAATTCATGATCAGATTTCAATCGGATGAGATCCTCTGTCCCCAATTTGTGTCCCACTCTTCGTGTCCCGCTATTAATTTCACTATTTTAAAAAGATTTATTTAAAAATAAAAATTTAGTAATATATAATGAACCTTAATTAACATTTATTATGAAAAATTAGAATTTAAAAAAATTATATATCCTAATTTTGGAATAATGAACCCTAATAATCAATTAAAAATTTAAAAAAATGCAAATTAAATATAAAAAATATATATAAACCTTATTATGATGGATGAACCCTAATTAATAATTGTAAAATTATACTAAAACATTATAGATTGAAATTGAAGAAAAAAAATGACAAAAACATAATTAAATATGGATTGTGGGACAAAGTGGAACACCAAAGTTGGGGACAGAGGATCCTAAGTGGATTTCAATCAACTTACTTTGATCACAGACCTCCTTTTAATTAAGAAATTCATTTCCTTTCTAAAATTATCAAAACTTTGACGGAATTAACGACACAAACATCTTGAAACTTCAAAACATATTTTTCAAATAAACTCCCACATATATTTCCCGTAAACTCAAAAAACATCTCAAAAGATTTAAAAGTACCGCGATCTCATAACTTTATTAGAACACATATGCATCGTTACATTAATTTTATTCTGGAGTCTGGACCTACATGATTTATTCTATTTCCAAACATAGAACGGGACACAATATTTGATCGAGTCTACTTCAACTATAGACTCGATCTTCTCTCTCTCACTCTTCCAAATCAACACTGTAGATTAGTCCCCGGATCAACTCCGAACTGTCTACAATAACCCGTGTACAAGTTAACCCTATTGGCCACCTTGTCGGGCTGCTTTCCGCATTCGAGGTCGCCGTTGATGGCCCGAATCGTGGCCCCGAAGCCCTTGCCGGAGACTATGGCGTTGTGACAATTTTGCATCCAAAACCACAATGCAGCCTTGAATGATACGACGACGTCGGTTGCCACGATCTCGGGGTTGTTCAGCCCGTCGAACCCTATGGCTTTGCCCGCCGGCCCGTAGTTGTAGTTCCACGTCAGCTGCAACGGTCCTCGGCCGAAGTAGAACTTGTTGGGCGTGCACGGCCAGTTTGGATAGCCTGTGTCGCAGTAGACTTTTGATTGGGCGTCTCTCTCTTGTCTAAAGCAAAGGTCTGCAATATTCAGAGACAAATATTTTCATATTTCAATTTATTTTAGAGATCGATTGATAAAATATGAGACGAGCTAGACATGGTTTTATGGAAAGTACATCTGCATGCATGTTTATGTGACTCAAAATTAACCGAGTTGTTCGTGAGCTACTCAAATCTTAGTTCAACAATTTAGTTTGTGAGCTTGTTTGGTGAAGTTGGTTAATTAAATGAGTCAACTTTGAGTTTGTAATTAACTATATTTATTTTATGAAATTAAAACTGAAACTAGATAAATATTTTTGAATTGTTTTTATTTTTAAAAGAAAATTATTAATATTTGAACTGAAACTGAAATTTAGAAATTTTGTTTAGGTTCGATCAAACGGGAAAAAATTCAAGTAAAAAATGATACGGTACTAGAAAACATTAAATTTTGGACTCAACATTTTAACCTAGTAATAAATAAAGACCATAGATTTAGGACTCAATATTTTAAATATTCAGAATTCGATCGATGGTGAATGGTGATGACCTGCTTTATAAGAGTGGCCAACACGTTATAGTGATATATTGTACGTGACTAATATTAAATTTCCTATCTAGCATATATTTATATTATCCAAAATAAGTTGGCATAGTCATTTTGACCGAATTAACTATATAATTAACTAACTAATTAAAACAAAAAAAAACTTACTGCCGGTTTCATGCGTGACATGAGCGAAGAACGCCGCGATCTCCCGCTTGCTGTCGTCGGCGGAGCCATCAGTCCCGAACCCTCGGAATGATCCGAGAGCGTCAAGGAAGGCGGAGCGGGTGTAGAATCCCTTGTCGGGGCATTCCGACCCGGCTCCATTAGCAATCCCATTGAAGAAAGCATCTGTCACAATATCCGCTACTTTGACTCCGTTGGTGGTGCACGGTCCGGACTGACAGCCCGGCCCGCAGAAGGTGGCGTCGGTGCCGCAGTAGCCATACTGGCTGCAGCACTCGTTGGCGGCGCAGCCGCAGTTCTGGCCGGAAACTGAGTTTCCGGCGGCTAGTAGTAGGGCGAGAAGGGTGTAGATAGTGAAGTGCTTCATTTTTTTGGGTGATTAAATGTTTTGGTGTTGTGGAAGAAGAAAGGAGTAATTGAGGGGTATTTATAATAGTGTTTGTGATAATGAAATTTGGTTAGTTTAATTTAGACTCGGTTGAAATATCAACGAAATGACAGTCTTTTTGCCGTGAAGAATTGTTATACTCCTATATATGAGTATTTTCTATTAAATCTTGTAATTATGTAGATTTTCGAGTACGAATGTAAAGTATGTTTGGATAAAGTCGGTTCAGATCTTTGTCCCACCACGTCTCAATAGTAATTTCACTATTTTGATACTATTTATTCGAAAAATAAAAAATTATTATTATGTAAGAATCCTAAATTAACAATTATTATTATAGATTGAAATTTAAAAAATTATATACCTTTAATTATGAAAAAATGTACCCTAATGATGTGTGTATTTTGGTTGTTCAGAAGTTAAGTTTTCTATGATTTTATATGAATATAATGCACATTTAGGTGTGGTTTTTATGCAGAAAATGCAGATTTCGGTTGTTGATATATTTGGATGAAAGAAGTCGAAAAAGATGAATTTTGTGTTCAATTATAGAAGATCGAAATCGAAGATGGAAAAGAATTGGATGGACCGAATTATTTTTTCCCTTAGACATTATTTTTTTGGATGTATTTATATTTAATATTTTATTGTTATTAGCTTTATATAATTAGATACTAATTTGGGCTATTTAAAATAAGCTCTCGGCCCATATCCTTAGATATGGCGGCTAATATAGGAATTCTATTCTATATTAATTATCTCAAGGGCGTAAGATATTATTATTACTTCTTTCTCATATTTTATTGATCATAGGTTTATTTAGCATAAGCCGCCGCCATAATTGGAAAGAACCGAGCAGAATACTTGATGATAGTTTAGTTTTAGTTTTAGTTTTAGTTTTAGTTTTTATTTTGAATATTGTTTTCGGATTTGCATCGTTTGTGGAATTCTGGTAACATGTTCTGATTTTCTTTTAATTTCTTAGATTAATATTATGGTTTATTTTTGTTATTTGATTGTGTTTATTTTTAATAGCATGAGTAGCTAATTCATTAATTCAGAAAGAATATTGAAGCACTAGTCTAATAATTTGTGAGATCTAATTATTCGTATAATTAATTTCCTAGGGTTTCGATTTATTTCTTGTGTTTGAAGTTAATTCTGATTTTATTTAAGCCTGATCAACTTAGATTAAATTGGATTACAGTCAATTAGTTTCCTCAATCCGTAATTGTTGGAATATGGCTAATTAGTGATAAAACTACCGTGTTCGTAGTAGGAATAAATTGGTATATGGGTTATTATTTGCATTCTTGGGTAATTTGTCTAAATTGGGTTCCTTCAAATCTAAAATCTATTAGAGCATTAATCTAGGTCTGGCGTCTCCAGCTAGGTTGTGTTTTAATAAGGGAAATAGTTAGGCCTGGCGTCTATAGCTAGCTATCGATAAAGTACGTAGGAATTGGGATTTGTCCGCTGCATTCACGATACCCTATAACCGGTTGGTTCTTGGGAATTAATTTATCCTTACATCGATGATCAGAGCCCTAGACTAGTGTGGATTTATTCGAAGCCGAATACTTTTCTTCTGATTAATATTTGTCTTTGTTATTTAGGTAATTTATTATTTCCTTAGTTTTTAATTAAATTCTCTCGATTTAAGGCGTGGTGGCTATACCAAAAATCCAATTTATAGGAAAAATAAGTGATTTCCCGTTCTCTATGGTTCAACCTTGCTTGTTGCTATACTAATATAATTCTGAGCGAATTGCAGGAATTATTTGGTGGTAACGACGTCCACTAAATTGACGCCGTTGCCGGGGAACGATGTTTATTAATTTATTTTTTCTATTGATCTTTTGTTACTTTTCTGTTGTTTATGAGCAGGTCATCTAACTCGACTCTTCTGAATGATTTTAAAATCCATAAGATAGCGAAACGATTGAGGAAAGAGGCCAAGCAAAAGAAGCAGCAGAATTTGTCATAATCGGAACTCGCTCTGTTTGCCTAGACGGAACCGATTTACGAGTCTGATAGTAGTTTCCAGAAACTGAAGGTGTCCCGTTTGGATAAACGGAATATATTGCTGAAGCAGAAACAGAGACCAACAGGAAGTTGTGTCAGTTTTCGTCGCGATCACTAAAGGCGACATGGCAGATGAAGATCCAAGATTGAACGAACTTTCCAGCCATCTGGAAGATGATCCTCCAACACCGATACAGATACCAGATTTGGAGACACCGATCGAGATCAAGCTGGGGTTACTCAATGTTTTACCTAAGTTTTATGGTAAAAAATAGATGATCCATTCAATTTTCTGAGTGAGTTCGTCAAGATATGCAAGGTGCAGAAACGATCAGTTGGAGTTAATGAAGAACAATTCAAGTTAGCCACGTTTCTTTTCACTCAGACGGCAGAGGCGAATCCCTGGTTCACAAGTCTCTCGCCATACTCCATATCTACATGGGCTAAAATGAAGAAATTATTTTGGAGCACTTCTTTCCTCCGACTAAGACTAATGCATTGAAGAAGGAGATTAGCGGAGTGAAGCAAGAATATGATGAATCGTTGTGCACTTACTGGATGAGATTTAAGAAGTTGGTGGATAGTTACTCGAACCATAAGTATTCTGAAGGTGACTTGTTGCAGTATTTCTACCAAGAAATGACCATTGATACAAAGAATCTTGTCATCTCATCAAGTGGAGGCGGATTTTTGCATTGCAGAGTGAGTGAACTAAGAAGTTGATTCAACACTTGGTAGAAGCAACAAGGGAGTATGAGGAGCCTCATTTGCTTAAAAGAGCTGCACAGACTAGTTCATCCAACTTTGAAGAAAAGCTCGAAGAAAGAATGAGAAGGATAGAAAATATGCTGAATACTATGGTTGAGAAAGTTGCAAATGCTCAACTGACGGAGAAACCATATGGTATGTGTGGTAATTTGGGTCACTTAACGGTGCAGTGCAAATTGAACAAAGAGAATCACATTGCTCAAGTAAATTCATTTGAAAGTTGATATGATCATCCACCACCAAAGAGAGAACCTTTCTCGAACACTTATAATCCAGGTTGGAAAGACCATCCTAATTATTGTTGGAGCGATCAAAGCAATCAAGTGCATCAACAACCTCAACAAGCGCAGCAGCAACAGAACTACCGACCACCTCATCAAAGAGGATTTCAGCAAGCACCACTACTTCCTTCTCAAGAAAAGAAAGGAAAATCTCTTGAAGAGATGATGGCTGATTTGATTAGCTCTCAACAGTTTTCGCAAAACAATGTGCAGCAACTTCAGCAATCTCATGAAGAGCAAAAGGTGTGTATGGATGGATTAGCTCGTCAAATTTCCCAACTCTCTCCTTCCATGAATGAACGCAAGGGGAACCAAGGCCAATTACCATCACAAATTCAAGTGAACCCTCGAGAACATGTGAACTTTATCACATTGAGAAGTGGCAAGGAGTTAAATGATCTACCAATCGAGAAGTCGGAAAAGAATCCGAGAAACGGATTTGAAGAGAGAACCAGTTTGGCCAAACAGGACGATTCTGAGGTTCCAGCAGAAGATGAAGCTGAAAATACGTTCTGTTAGCCTACTAAGGGAATTTACGCTGATCCGACAATTGCGCTGAAGGTTAAGGAAGCGGAAAGGGAATTTACATTGGAGGAGCCTACTAAGGTATATAAACCTTTGAGTTTATACGATCCTAACATTGTGATTCCTGCACCTTTTCCTCGAAGGTTAGCGAAGAAGAAGTTGGAGGTAGATCCTAAGGACTTTATGTCGATATTCAGAAAGCTAGAAATTAACCTTCCATTTCTTCAAGCGATCAATCTTCCTCTGTTTAGCAAAGTCATTTCATTGCTGGAAAGTCAAAGGACGCTGGCAAGATTTTAATGAGTGAGAACGTATCAGCTGTGATGCAAAAGAAATTGCCACCCAAATGCAAGGATCCAGGCATGTTCTCTTTGACTTGTTATATTGGAGATACAAAGCTTAAGCATGCTATGTGTGATTTAGGAGCATATGTTAACGTCATGCCATTATCTATTTATAATAGCTTAACTGGTGTGGAGTTAGTAGATACTAAAGTTGCGATGAAGTTGGCTAATGGATCATGTGTTTATCATGAGGGTCTGCTGGAGAATGTCCTTGTGAAAGTTCATGATTTTGTTTATCCTGCTGATTTCTATGTGGTGAAAATGAGTAATATGCAGTCGAATGATTCAGCTAGTGTTCTGTTAGGTCGTCATTTCTTAAGGACTGCTAAATCGGTCATTGATGTCTTTAATGGTACTATTTGTTTGGATTATCATGGAGAGAAATTCACTTTCAATATTGATGATACCATGAATAATCCTCTTGATGTTAAAAATGCATATGCCATTGATGTGATTGACTCCCCTCCTGTCCAAGAATACCTTGAGACTGAATTAATGCAGGAAAAGCTAGATCTAACTTTAATGAAAGAGGCGACTGATTTTGATGCTCAAGATTCTGGAAATAGGTCCAGTTTGCCCAAATAGGATCCCTACGACAGATCAGTGCCATTGGATGTGAAGCTACCCAAGTTGGAGCTTAAGCCACCTAAATTCGCAAGAAGAAGGCTTGGGTGATTTCTTTCCCTTTCTTTATTTTTATTTTTATTTTTTTTTTAATTTTGTTTTTTTCTTTGTTTTTATTTTATTTAATCTTTCTTTTAGTTTTGTGTTTGCGTTTATGTGTTTGTTCTCCTTTTTATGCTTTTTCTTTGTTTGCTTGAGGGCAAACAAAGCTTAAGTGTGAGGAGGTTGTCTTTGTGTGTTTACGTTAGTTCATTTGTTATATTTTTTTATTGAGTCAAGTTTTTGTGTTAAATAAAGCCTAGTATTGCCGAATTTGGTTATGTTTGTGGATATAATCTGCTCGTTGGAGTCTTGTGATTAACTTGGTGATTCAATATGCTCTTAAATGGTGAAATGTGATTTAATATTTTGAGGATTTATTGAATGATACTTGGGATGACGAAAAAGAGCAATAATTGAATTTTTTTTAACCCACACTTATACAAGATTTGAGTCTATGATAGTAGAGCACTCTCTACTTTATTTCTTTCTCAGAGAATTTTTCTTCACATGGTTGCAATATCGAGTGTGTCATTTCGTAATGCATGATAGAAGGCATTAGGGTGAACCACTTTTAGCCTGAGTTTCATTGTCCAACCTTTACATTAACCCCTAGTGAGCCTCTTTAAAGCCTTGACTATGTTCTTTCATTTAAGCTACTAAATATTTAACCAAGGCATGTTTTTTACTTTCTCTCGGCCCTATTGCGCATGTTCCAAATTCAAAAATTCATCCATATGAGATTTTAAGAGAAAAGGACAATCTTTATACATTCAGTCTGCATAGACAGAACCTTGTGCTGAAGTTTCTGTTCTGAAAAAGTTGAGATTTGGTCCTGTTTAGCCAAACAAATGCAGTAACTGTAACTGTGTTG
Source organism: Agastache rugosa (assembly GCA_031470985.1). Lineage (NCBI taxonomy): Eukaryota > Viridiplantae > Streptophyta > Magnoliopsida > Lamiales > Lamiaceae > Agastache > Agastache rugosa. The sequence goes on from CM062604.1 coordinate 21,806,986, forward strand.
TGTTGCTTATCATTGGGATGTATTATGAAGTTGTGAACTGTATGTTTGTTCGAATTTGAGAAAGAAGGGTGCTGAAAAAAAAAAGAAAAAAAAAGAGAAAAAAGAAAGAAGAAAGAGAAAAAAAAAAGCACCTAAGTTGAGTTGAACATACAGTTTGATATATGATGGTGGGTTTGTTTAGCCAAGATGAGTTAGTTTGTTCTTCTTGTGATGCCTAATATTCATGGATGATGTTTCGGTTTGAACATACATAATACTTTATTTTTATTTTCTGAAGCCTAAGAATCCATTTAGAGCCTTCCAAACTTTTGAATAGTCCCTAGCTAGCCCCTTTACGCCAAATGAGAAAAGACCTTCTTGAGTTACATATTGGTCACTATATATTGCGATTGCGTGAAATGAGTTTAATTTATGAGTGGCTGTCCTGGAGTAGTGTAGGGAGTGAATGAGTGAAATCCATGAGCTATATTCGATTTTTGCCCGATTTTGTCCAAGTTGATGATAATGTACCATTATTTGAGATTTCATTTTGTTATTTGAAAGTTGAGAATTGCTTTGTGAGTTGCTTGATTTTTACTTGGCAGTGGAAAGTTTGCGGACATAAACAATTTGGTATTTACTTGGCTATTGAGTGTCGAGTCAGTTCGTGTCTCATTTCTTATTTTTCCATCTTCTTTTCTTATTGAGTCGTTCATGTTGAGTCATGGAAAATTTGATGTTTCTGAATAACCATATTTGGTGATTGAGTTTTATCTTCACTTCATACTTGAGGGTAAGCATGATTCAAGTGTGAGGAGATTTGATGTGTGTATTGGTTGTTCAGAAGTTAAGTTTTCTATGATTTTATATGGGTATAATGCACATTTAGGTGTGGTTTTTATGCAGAAAATACAGATTTCGGTTGTCGATATATTTGGATGAAAGAAGTCGAAAAAGATGAATTTTGTGTCCAATTATAGAAGATCAAAATCAAAGATGGAAGAGAATTGGATGGGCCGAATTATATTTTCCTTAGACATTATTTTTTGGGATGTATTTATATTTAATAATTTATTATTATTATTATTAGCTTTATATAATTAGATACTAATTTGGGCTATTTAAAATAAGCTCTCGGCCCATATCTTTAGAGATGGCGGCTAATATATTCTATTCCATATTAATTAGCTGAAGGGCGTAAGATATTATTATTACTTTTTTCTCATATTTTATTCATAGGTTTATTTAGCATAAGCCGCCGCCATAGATGGAAAGAACCGAGCAGAATACTTGATGATAGTTTAGTTTTTGTTTTTCTTTTGAATATTATTTTCGGATTTGCATCGTTTGTGGAATTTTGGTAACAAGTTCTGATTTTCTTTTAATTTCTTAGATTAATATTATGGTTTATTTTTGTTATTTGATTGTGTTTATTTTTAATAGCATGAGTAGCTAATTCTTTAATTCGGCGAGAATATTGAAGTTGTTCGTATAATTAATTTCCTAGGGTTTCGATTTATTTCTTGTGTTTGAAGTTAATTCTGATTTTATTTAAGCCTGATCAACTTAGAGAAAATTGGATTACAGTCAATTAGTTCCCCCAATCCGTAATTGTTGGAATATGGCTAATTAGTGATAAAGCTACTGTGTTCATAGTAGGAATAAATTGGTAGATGGGTTATTATTTGCATTCTTAGGTAATTCGTCTAAATTGGGTTCCTTTAAATCTAAAAGCTATTAGAGCATTATATCTAGGTTTGGCGTCTCCAGCTAGGTTGTGTTTTAATAAGGGAAATAGTTAGGTCTGGCGTCTATAGCTAGCTATCGATAAAGTACGTAGGAATTGGGGTATGCCGCTGCATTCACGGTACCCTATAACTGGTTGGTTATTGGGAATTAATTTATCCTTGCATCGATGATCAGAGTCCTAGACTAGTGTGGATTTATTCGAAGCCGAATACTTTTCTTCTGATTAATATTTGTCTTTGCTATTTAGGTAATATATTGTTTCCTTAGTTTTTAATTAAATTCTCTTGATTTAAGGCGTGGTGGCTACACCAAAAACCCTATTTATAGGAAAAATAAGTGATTTCCCATTCTCTGTGGTTCGACCCTTGTTGCTATACTAATTTAATTCTGAGCGAATTCCAGGAATTATTTGGTAACGACGTCCACCACCTAATAATCAATTATAATTAACTAAAAATTATAAATTAAATCATAAATATTAATTGGATTATTAAACTCTAATTATTAATTATAATTAAACTATAGCATAATAAATTGATAGTTGCTAGTTGAAATTAATAATTTTAAATATTAATTTGATAATTATAAAGAAAAAAATTAAAATTAAATTGATAGTTGAATACGAGTAAGACAACAAAAAGTGTGATAAATGATCCCCAACTGCAGATATGGGTGTATATTAATGTTAAATATAGTTATGATTGGTTGTAGAATTTTTGTGGCTTTAGTTATGTACTAGTAAGTAGCCCGTCGGAATTCGACGGGAAATAACTTTATGTTTTAATTTATATATATACATTTTAAAAATAATTTATATCTTATTTAGAAGTTGTGATATTGTTCGCTTTAATTATTAATCAAACTTAGAAAATTAATTTTATTTCACGCATTTAAATTTATAATTAGGAATGACAATGGATTGAGTATACTGTATATGCCCGTCTCAAATTCCTTGGGTAATACTCGATAAAAATATAAACACTACAAGTAATATTAATTATAATTAGTAAAAATCCTTATTTCGATGTTATTTGAACCGTCTCGTTGGTTTATGCTAAATTACTCGATAAAAATCTAAACAAACATAATATTAATTAAAATTAGTAGAAATTCGTCTGTTTAAGTATATTTGAACCGTCTCGTTAGAAACAAATAGATTACATATTAATTTAATACATATATAATGAATATAATAATAATCATAATGATAGATTTGAATTAGAATATATAAATGTGTATACATATATAGATAATCTAATTGACAATATAATTTTATAATTGTATAATATAAAAGGAAACTTTAATTAATCTACTGCCACATAAGTAAACATAGAAACTGCCACATAAGTAAACATAGAAACGTATAAATTTCTATAATATTAAATATATAAAAAATATTATATATGAATTAAGAATGTATAAAATAAGGGTTTATAAGAATGCATTCCGAAATTATTATTATTTTAATATGTATAATAGAAGAATTTAATTAAATAGAGGGAAAGATAAATATGAGATGTGATTAATAGATAAACATGTGATATTTCAAGAATATGAAATTAATAAAAATAAAAATTAGAATATATATGAATTAAAATTAGACAAATTACGAGAATAAAGGAAAACTTGAACGGAGTACCGCGGATGAAGCAGCTTTATTTTCGTATTAGTAATATATATATATATATATATATATATATATATATTTAATTTAATATTTAATTTAATTTAATTTAATTTATTAAGCTGCTATTAAACAAAAACGAAAAATACCCGTCAAACCCCAAAATCATGGCATGCCCAAAAATCACGGCAAACTAAAAACTTTTCTAGACTAGGTTATTTTAATATCTAATTTAATTGTTAATTTTTCTTGTAGCTTTTATCTATAAATTAGCACATAATTTATACTTTTAGAAGATATTAGTGAGTGGTGCTATGCACGTAATATGGATAGATTTTAATAATATATATATATATATAGGGTGTGGATCTGGTGAGAACCTGTAGTACCCCGCTTTTTCATAACCAATCGTAGTAATTAATTAGGAGCTCGTCTAAAAAAAAGAATTAAGTTGTGAGAACTTAGAAAGAAAATAAGTTCCGGCAATTAAAATTTTTCGGCAGCCCTAATTTACCGAATTTTAATAATTTAAGATTTATTCTCGTTCCGATTAATCCGAGATGAGATAATGAAGATGTTTATGACTATGTGCTTATATCTTTGAAGTTATTTGAGAAATATATGCTATGTTGAAAGATTTGATTTCTCCGGAAATCATAAAATTTCTCTGGCAATTTATTTTATTTTCGGATTTTATTTCCGTAAATTTTTAGAGAAAGCTTATATTAGGGTTTGAGAAACCCTAATAATTTTTATAGTTCGAGAGCTTTTTAATTAAAGCCGTTATGATTGACTGATTGATGTTTGATTAATTAGAGAATTAATTAATCCATTTAAATTAATAATTATATGTATAATGTTTAATTAATTAATGTAGTATTCCGTATTTCTTGAGTATTAAGATTTACTAAATTAGTAAGAAAGATAAGATTTCAGTAAAAGAAAAATTTTCGTTCAGAAAATTTTACCCGGCAGATATATTCTACCGGAAAAATGAGTTTTAATTAATTTTTATCGTCTCGGTTAATCCGAAACGAAGAAGTTTTTACATTTATCAATAGATGATAAATGTGTAGTCATAAAATGACTGAAAGAAGAATTTAATTTAATTACGTAAAATTTTACGTAATTTATCGCTTAAAAATTTAGTTTCGGTCGATTTGAAAATGTTTCGAATCTCCGATTCTTTCTGTGAAATTTTTAACTCAGGTTCGTGAAACCCTAAACTAAATTTCTGTGTTGAGAAATTAGAGGGTTATTAGAAGATTAATTTGTTATTAATTAATTGAATTTATTAATTTATTTAACTAATTATCTAACTTAACAACTAAGTTAGAATAAAAAATTAGTCTACCCTATATCTAGACCTAGGTTAAGACTAATATAAGAGAGTTATCACTTACTCTCTTCTCACTCTCACGCACACAAAAACACACACAACACACTCACTCTCTCCATCTCTCTCAACTATATACGCATACATACAAACTACATTGATCTTCATCCAAGCTCCAAGAGTTGAGATCAAGTTCTAGTAATCCATTCCAAGTATTTAAGTAAGTAAATATTTATGTTCTTGGAAGGTTTTAGCTTTCTTTCCATGGAATAAATCATCCATTATATACATATATATATATATATATGTATCGAAATTCATGGGAGAATTTGATGAAGTAATTGGATGATGTTCATATCTTAGTATGATGTTTATAAAATGTTTATATCATGATTAGATGATCAATTATGAGTTTAAATGATGCATGAGAAACCCTAGCTCATATATATATATATACAATCGATCATTTTTTTGAAGAAATTAAGAAATGGTTGAATGATCTTGATATGATAGTATGATGCTTATATGATGTCTAGATGATCATTGGTATGATTAAATTAAGCATGAGAACCCTAAACTTAGTTTTTGAAGAAAGTCGAAAATTAAGAGAAAATGCTAGGTTTTGATTCATGCATTGAATGATATTTTAATCTTCATGAATTATGCTTAGAATATGATTATAAGATCAAATATGTAGCTAAATTAAATGTGAGATAACCCTAGCTACATTTTTCATTTTTTTCGAAAATAAGAAGAAAATGTAAAATAATTGATGCATGAATTATATGAATAATTTGATGTTAATTATGAGCTTAGATAAGTATTTTAAGAATGTTTCATGTTTGAAGTGAGTATAAATTCCCAACCAATCTCATTTTATCAAAAATATCGAAAAATAGGAGAATATAAATTAGGGTTTGCAATGTGATGAAGTATGATGTATTTAATGATTGATTTGATGATATATGATGTTAATGAAGTAAGTTTAAACAAGAGATAAGAAAATATAAGCATTTTAAAACCTAGAAATCTTAGAAAATCGAAATACGGTTTGAATTAAGGTTGGAGGTATAATGCTTAATGAATTGAAATTAAATAAAGGAATGAGCTTATAATGTTAATTAAGAATATTATAAATTAAAAAGAAGAGAAAATAATTATAGAAATCTTAAATTCAAAAGGACCGAAAATTAAATAAATAAAATAAATTATTAATTGATTTTTAATTAATAAACTAATTGCAATTATGAACTTCTTAATAAAAATTAGGTGTTATATGATTTTCTAAAAATTTAATTCAGACTAATAAAGTTTTTCTATTTTTGGATGATTTTCCCGATTTGGGAGTTTATGTGTTAAATGGTGTAAATGTGTGTTATAAATGTGTAAAAATGTGTGTTGTATTGAAAAATATGTATAGATTTAAATTGAGAATTTTCTGAGTCCGTTAGACGGATTAAAATCGACTTAGTCGATTATGATAAATGTTTATGAATGTTGTGCTAAAAGATTATTTTATGTTGATTGATATTTGATGATTAATGATGGATTAAGATAGAGTAAGAGTGTTTAAGAAGTTAAGTTATCGAGTATCGAGTTTCGTCGTAGAAATTCGAATCGAATTACGTTAGGATTATCGAAGTCGTTATTCGATAAAGGTTCTCGTTCTGAATTCGTATTCTATTCCAATTCGATTTAAAGGAGTAAGCGGAAGCGGAAGCAGAAATGTGAAGTAAGAGGTTGAACGAGCAGTAAAGTTAAAGTTAAAGCTTAAATCGATCAGGTGGGCTTTTCTAACCAAAGAAATGACAAATGATATACATATATATGATTATATATATGTGATGTTTTTAAGTTGATTAACTTGCCAAATGTTTGTATGATACCATCTACTGTAGCAAGATGAATTCAGTCCTACGCAAGGTAGGATTTGTGTACACTTAGTTGTAATCATGTGCCTTCGAAAAGGTGGGCCGATTACAAGTGTTTGAGAAGGAGGCCTCCTTCTCAACACTATCACAATGTGATTATAGATCTGGTACATACCTCATAAAGTATATGTCTGGCCAGACAAACATGATTTACAGAAAAGAAAATGTTGAGCATGCACAGGTTTGTTTTTGAGAAAAATTACTTGTGCTTATGCTTTATGGCAAGTTTAATCCCTAACTCTAAGAAGTAAATTTTTATGTATTTTTGGCATGTGCCCACTGAGTACTTCGTACTCAGCCCGCGTATTATTCTAAAATGTGCAGGTTAGCTGAGATGGAGATGACGTGTGCTGGATGGACTGTGTTGTTGATAAAGTGTTTAGGAGTTGTTTTGATGAAATCAGACCTAGATTATATGTCTCCATACATATATTCTCTCGTTTTTCCGCTGCCATGATAAGATGTTTATTTTGAGAAAGTCTATGAAATTTGATGTTGACGATGTTTGGATTCTAGAGTCGAACTATGTTTAAGCCGTTTGAATTCTAAAGTCGAATTCTCTTTTTGTCAAGTTCTTTTGAAACTCAGCTACTTAATCATATATATATATATATATATATATATGTTGTTTGTTGTTTGAGAAAGCTTTGTCAAACTTGAAACAGTTTTCTTTATCGTGCTTTCTTGATCCTGAAATCAGCTTGTCATCTTCTTGGTTATTGTTGATAATCTGGTTGATCAGGTCTATTGAAGTCCGAGCTGATTGAGTTGTATTCGTTGATTTTGAGACATGCATGTCATATTTATTCTAGGTTGAAAAATCATTGAGCATAAGTGTCCTTTGTTCTTATTGACTGATAGCCGGGTAGCTATCTTATCCTTTGGTTAATCATAAATTGTGTAAGCCGTGGGACCCACCGGCTTTGTCATCTAAATTCTAAGTCGGGCTGCGACGGTTCCCCTTATATGGGAAATAAGAACTAATCCTAACCACTCATTTAAAAAGAATGTATGGCTAGAATTAAATCTACAAAATTTACATGGATTTAGAAACAAGGGTTGAAAGGCTATATTTGGGGAAAAAAAATCACCTACAGTACTCAGTCATTTTCTCCTCTTTCTCGATCCATCTGTCTCTCCTTTCATCTTCTCAATCTCTCTTCATCACCACCACCACCACCACCACCCACCATCATAACCGCTGAACATCGCCGCCGCAGCCACCATCGCAGTTAGACACCGCCGGAGCCACCATCGTTGTTGCTTTATTCTTCTTCTTCTTCTTCTCCCCCCCTCTCTCTCTCTCTATCCAATCTGCAACATTTTGTTGCTGTAGATGAACCACCACCGCCGCTATCGCCACCATCGACATTGTCTTCTCCTCCTCCCTTTTCTTGTGTCACGGTGGTGGGATAATCATACACCGACAAAGACAATCACATTAATCATCCAACACACGGCGCCGTTTTTTCCACAGATTAAAAGATCGACCAACTATTCATGTTAAATGAATGGTTTTCCACTTCTAAAGATGTTGTTAATGTTTGTCCAAAATTAACATCCACTACAGTCTCTCTCTCTCTCTCTCCTATACATTGTTGTTGTAGATGATCATTGTCTTGCTCAGATTATCATTGGCGCTGCCGCCATTGGGCTTCATCGATGTGGTGGTGGAATATATATTGTCGATCTTATTTTTATGCATTGTGAACAATATTATAATGCATTAACTATAATAACTTAATGCACTAATTAGTCCTCTTACATAATCATATGTTACTGCACAAAGTTCATAATTAATTATTATCTTAGTTACCTTTTTTAATGATCTAGCAATGTTGGGGCACAACAGAAATTTAATCAACAACTGGATATGATAAATTAATTTGAATAAAATTAAAATAATTTTGTTTATTTAAAATACCAATTCAACATGTGGCATATCTAATTGTATAATTTAATGAATCATTTTCTGCTTATTAATGCATCACTGCACATTGAACCCGTCAGTTTCTTTTTAAAATTATTACACAAGCGTCAAAATTTGTTGCATGAACCTTTATTAAATATACGCAATATAATGCATAAATTTAATCAATGTAATGCACAAATATCATATACATAATGCATTAATTGTGGTAATGGGCTTTAGTGCATTTACAATTTCATATTGATGCATCACATAACTCATATTAATGCATCATAAAATTGTACCCAAAACATCAAGTAACAAATACAAATACAATATACGTATGTATAACTAATTGTGATACAATATACGAATACGATGCACATAATGCATTGATTATATAAGTACACACTTTATAAATCTTATTTGTTTTTTATAAATCATAAATGAGGTGTAAAAAGTATTATTTATTCTAGATTAATGCATTAGAATTGTGATATTAATGCATCACATTACACTAATTAATGCATCACTGTGCACTATTTAATGCATCTCATTTTTGCACTGGATAAAACAACGAAAATGACCATAATAACCTTACTTAAGTGAAAAGATGCGGGATTGACCAACTAAAGCGAGTTTGACCAATTGGTTATGAGATTAAATCATATCCATAGATCTTGTAGGATAGATGGCTTGGATTGGTTCCTAATTCTCATATAAATAGGAGTTCCTATTTGATCCTCTCCCTATATATATATATATATATCAAACATAAAATAATCATATGATAATAAAAATATTAATAATAAAATACTATAATAAAGGTACAATATATAGATAAATCAAATTTTGTAAACAATGCTATTTTATAATAGGTATGGATATTCGTTACAACTTATTTAAAATTGATCCGAAGATTATACAAAGTGATTTCATTACACGGCTTTGAAAAAGTGACTGTAACCTGCTGGTTCAGTGTCCAATCTTTGAACCATATGAAAGATACCTAGAGTAATTTGAATATGATGGTTCTATTTAATACACTAATAGTCATAAAATAAAATAATATAACCATAAGTTTTGTTTTTCTTTTTTTCTTTTTTTGAGATAGATACATGCTACAATTTACGTTATCTATTACAAATTAATAATTTTATATAGATCAGAATACCATCACAAAATACCAACAAAGTAGTATAACTAGACATGAACTCATATAAAATGAGATTACATTAGTGAAATATGAACTATAGACCTCTTGATTAAGGATAGACTTATGGACCTTAGGTTTACCACTTGGGTTAGGCTTCATCGACAACCATCTGATATAGTCGAAAATGGAAGGTTCTAATAGTATTATTTGAATTAACGAAATAGCGTAGTTGCTGATGAGAAATAATGAACGTAAAAACTTGGGTGAGACCGGTCTCATGCTTGAGACCGGATCTTACCCAAATTGGTTTATATAATTTGTATCCCGATTACTTAATAGATGAACAGCTAGTCTAGTGGTTTTCCTCTCCGCCTACCATCCTACACATCGTGAGTACGAATCACATATAAAGTATACCTCTTCTTTAGCTTTTTCTATTTTTTTTCTGAATTGTTTGATCTATTAAGACACTTTGAAATGTCCTAATAAGCTGTGTGACAGGACATTATACGTGTCCTAATCTGTTTTGTTTATTTTTTCAGTTATAATGTTTTTTTTTATATTTTTTTAAAAATAATTTATTCCAATGATATTTGTTAATCTCTAATTAGAATTTATTAATTCCTAAACATTATTTTTCTTCTTGTTAATTATTACCTTTTTACCTCGTCAAATATTACTTTGTTTACGATAATTGTTATATTGAAAATAATAATACTTGTATATACGACAATTATTATTTTTTATCCTAACAAATGTTACTTTTGAAAAATATTACTTTTGTTTACGATAACTATTACATTGAAAAAATATTAGTTTTCTTCACGTAAATTATTATTTTTTATCCCGACAAATATTACTTTTGTTTACGACAATTGTTACATTAAAAAAATATTACTTTTGTTCTCGTAAATTATTACTCTCCATTCTGACAAATATTACTTTTGTTTACGACAATTGGTACATTGAAATAAATTATTACTTTTCTTCTAGTGAATTATTACTTTTTATCCCGACAAATATTACTTTTGTTTACGACTGTTACATTGAAATAAATTATTACTTTTCTTCTCGTTAATTATTATTTTTTATCCACAAATATTACTTTTAAAAAATATTATTTTTATTTACGATAATTGTTACATTGAATAAAAATTATTTTTCTTCTCGTAAATTATTACTTTTTATCCCAACAAATATTACTTTTGAAAAATATTACTTTTGCTTACGACTATTGGTACATTGAAATAAAATTATAACTTTTATTCTCATGAATTATTACTTTTTATCCAGAAAAATATTACTTTTGTTTACGAATATTGTTACATTGAAAAAATATTACTTTTGTTTACAAAAATTGTTACATTGAAAAAATATTACTTTTCTTCTCGTGAATTATTACTTTTTATCCGACAAATATTGCTTTTAAAAACTATTATTTTTATTTATGATAATTGTTACATTGAAAAAATATTACTTTTCTTCTCGTAAATTATTACTTTTATTCTCGTGAATGATTACTTTTTATCCGTACAAATATTACTTTTATTTACGACAATTGTTACATTGAAAAAATATTACTTTTCTTCTCATAAATTACTACTTTCTATCTTGACAAATATTACTTTTGAAAAATTTTACTTTTATTTGCGACAATTGGTACATTGAAATAAATTATTACCTTTCTTCTAGTGAATCATTACTTTTTATCCGAAAAAATATTACTTTTGTTTACGACAATTGTTATATTGAAATAAATTATTACTTTTCTTCTCGTTAATTATTACTTTTTATCGACAAATATTACTTTTTAAAAAATATTATTTTTGTTTACGATAATTGTTACATTGAAAAAAAATTATTTTTCTTCTTGTAAATTATTGCTTTTTATCCCGATAAATATTACTTTTGAAAATTATTACTTTTGTTTACGATAATTGGTACATTGAAATAAAATTATTACTTTTATTCTCGTGAATTATTACTTTTTATCCGGACCAATATTACTTTTTTTTACGACAATTGTTACATTGAAAAAATATTACTTTTCTTCTCGTGAATTATTACTTTTTATCCAAAAAATATTGCTTTTTAAAAAATATTATTTTTGTTTACGATAATTGTTACATTGAAAAAATATTACTTTTCTTGTTGGAGTACTTTTTTATCTTGACAAATATTACTTTTGTTTACGATAATTGATACATTAAAATAATTATTACTACTTTTCTTCTCGTGAATATTATTTTTTATCCGGATAAATATTACTTTTATTTACGATAATTGTTACATTGAAATAAATTATTAGTAAAAGAAGTAGTTGCCCTTAAGATTGAAACCACTTGGTTTTTAGATTAATTAAGTAAAAAATAAAACATAAAACAAGAAATATGTTAATTATGCTTGTTAATTTTTTTAATTGGGATTAAAAATTAAATTATTAAAAATAAAAACAAATAGAAACATGTCCTACTTGAATTAATTACTCAAAATTGAAATTTATTAAAGAATATAAATAAAACAAGAAAGGAAAAAAAAGAAGAAAAAAACAAGTTAAAAAAAATTATTAAAGAATTAAAATAAAACAAGAAAGAAATAATGAAGAAAAACACAAGTTGAAAACCTAAAAATAAAAATTGAAATTTATTAAACAATATAAATAAAAAAAGAAAGGGAAAAAAAAGAAAAATAAACAAGTTAAAAATATAAAAAAATTATTAAAGAATTAAAATAAAACAAGAAAGAAATAATGAAGAAAAAAACAAGTTGGAAACATAACAATATTAAATTTTGTGTGCTTGGGAGACTCGAGCACGCGACCTCTATGAATTAATGGGCTAACGCCTTAGCCACTGAACCAACTACTAATCATTGTTGATTTTTCCCGTGTTTATTATAATAAATTCACTTTACGTTCGGGTCGACCTGATACCGGAGACTAACCCAATAATGAATTATATATAGCTTAGATAAAGAATATAAAATATAATAAATGATAGAAAAAAGTACATATGGGCTTTAATAAAAATAATAAGAAGACTCGATTTATTCAGATTTTAACAAATTAAAGTACATACATAGAGTTGAAAGTTCGTCGACATAATTAAATCAAAATGGACACGCCATTCATGTATAACAGAAAAGTCTACATAACATAAGACTTGACAATAATGACTAAGTTATTTTTTCCGCGTTTCTCTTCGTTTGTAAGACGCCATTGAGACTTCTAGAGTTGGTATATTCATTGAATTGGTCGTAACACCCTCCCCCCTATCCGACGCTAAAAAATAAATAAATAAAAAACAAGCATACCCGTTTTGCAAAAAATACTAATAGCATTGTAAATGATTCGAGCTATTCAAATATTGATGAATTAGATAAAATTCCGTTCCTTGATAATCGTTAAAATGAATGGAGTCAATATTGCAATCAACATTATTCAGCTCGTTGCGCTACAATTTGTTTTTTTTTGGACAGAAGAAAGAAGAACAGTAGAATTTGAACTCGAGATCTCTTTATTGACAGACAAGATTTATTACCGCTTGGATATCTTCAAAGAGACGATTACACTCCAATTAAATATATATATATATATATATATCTTGTACAAATAACCCTTATCTTAAGAATAAGAAATTAAACACAGAAATTTGATGCATATAGTAATGCTATCTAATGCATCAATTTTGTATATGTAATGCATTAATTTTGGGCACGTGATGCATCTCATTTTTTTTTATATTTCAAAACCCTAAAATCAAATTTTTTTCGTCTTTCCTCTCATTACCACCACCCACCACCACCACTACTAACTCGCCATCACCATCATTGTTGATTGTCGTCGCAACCATCGATATTGTAGGCCATTATCGAACACGAAAGTTAAAGAAAGTAAAAACATTGTCTGATGCATCTCAATGCACTGTCTGGTGCATCTAATTTTTGAACCATATTAACCTTACTTAAGTCAAAAAGCGTGTTTGACTAAAAACAACGGGTTTGACCATAAGATTAAGTCATATCCAGTAGATTTAGTAAGATGAATGGTTACGATCTATTCTTATATGATCCATCATAAATATATATATATATTTAATATATATATTAGGCGGCTTTGGTTCACGTGGTCCTGGTCCTTGGTCTAGCTCTAACGAGGACTGATTCCAAACTAAAGCCCAGCTGGTTTCTCCGAGTGAGACTACACGGCCCACAAAAGCTATCAATAAAAGATAAGATAATTATGTAAAATTAAAAAAAAAAAAAAAATTAAAGAGAGTGAAAAAATCCCACCTCACACACCCCACCCCCTCTCGTTTTCTTTTATTTATTTTTCTTTTAAATTTTACATAATCAAAACACGTAATTTGATCTGAATGATACATCAATTTTAATTTTACCATGTCAATTTTGATGTGGGTCAATTAAAAGACTACATATCTACATGTTGATTTAAAATTAAAGGTAGTGACAAAAACCGGAAAGTCCCAAAAGTTCGTGTATTTATTAACAACTAGCCTGTTTTCTAATAATGTTTCTTGGCTAAATCCAAGCGGTGAAGCCGTGAACGAAGGCCTTCTATGTATATGGAAAGGTCAAGGGTTCAATTCCATCGCGCACTTTATACATATTTTAACTTAGGGGTTTTTGTCTGTAAATACACAATCTTTTTTCGAATTCAGAAATTGCACATGACTTTTTTTTTTGTGCCTCAGTATACATCAACTTTCCATTTTTTTCTAATTTTGCACCGGCCATTGACTTCCCCCGAATTAAAATCTACGTGGAAGCCGGAATTGACATAGTGGAAGCCAGACATGTGGCATCGTTTTATTTAAAAAATAAAAAGAAAGACATGTTAATTGCCACCTCATCTTTAACAAAAAAGAAAGAAATTAAAAAAAAAAACTCTCACCCCTGCTCTCTCTCTCTTCTGTTTCTCCTTCTCCCTCCACCGTTCTTGTCCGACTGCCACCACCACCAACCCTTTGAAATCAGCGACGACGACACCACAGCGGCAGTGTCCACCGTCCCCTTCTCTCCCCTTCCGTTCACTCTCCTCTCTCTCGATCTGCCTCTTTCTTTCTCTTCCTTCTCGCCATCGGACTTTCTTTCACCACCGCCATTAACAACAAACTGAAGATTTACACCATTCACAATAAATTGAGATTTATGGATATTACGAAAGCAAATGGAGATTTTAAGTTATATTTATTTTTAGGGGGAGAGGATGTAATACCCCGCTTTTTCATAACTGACCTTAGTAATTAGTTAAGAGTTCGTCTAAGATAATTAAGTTGTGAGAACTTAGAAAGAAAATAAGTTCCGGCAATTAAAATTTTCGGCAGTACTAATTTGCCGAATTTAAAGTTTCTAAGATCTATTCTCGTTCCGATTAATCCGAAATGAGATAATGAAGGTAACTATGATTACGTGTTTATATGTTTGATATTATCTAAGAAGTATGTTATATTTTTGGAAGATTTGATTTCTCCAGAAATTATAAAATTTCTCCGGCAAATTATTTTAGTTCCGGATTTATTTCTGAAAATTTCTTGAGAAAGCTTATATTAGTGTTTGAGAAACCCTAATAATTTTTATAAGTTCGAAAGTTTTTTTAATTAAAGCTGTGATAATTGTTTATTGGATGTTTGATTAATTAATTAGAGAATTAATTAATCAATTAAAGTAAGATTTATATGCTTAATATTTAATTAATTAATTAAGCTAATTTATTAAGCATAATATTCCTAGGAAATAAAGCTTGTCTTATAAGCATTATTATTAATTTTTAATTAATTTAATCTAACAATATCTAAGAGAATATATGATACGATATTGTTAGTATTAAATTTAATTCATAATATCTTAATTTAGATATTATAACACTAAAGTCAAATTACTAACTAATAAGGAAGTGACACCTCACCTTATCCAACATGCAATGATGATGAATAGATTAGTCAAGATTAGCATGCTACATATGTGTGATTAAGTTCAATGTATTTGGACTTAGCTACTAGTTAAGTGTGTTAGCAATATCCATCTTCATCCTAATTTTTTCTCCCTCAAACTCTCGACACACACACGGCAGCACACACTCAATCACACACAATCTTCATTGAAGAAGCTTCATCAAGCTCAAGAAATCAAAGAAATTCGCATTCAAATTAATCAAGAAGGTTAGATCTTTCACTAATCAAGTTCTTAGCTCAAGATTGAGCATAAAAATCCATCGTCTTCTTTTTCAAATTTTTTGAAAAATATGGAAAAATAAGGGCTTTTTAATTTTGATACTTGATGATTAAATTGATGGATTATTTGAGCTTAGAAAATTATTCTAAACATGTTTGATGTTGGAATTAATCAAAGATTCATGACCCTTTTATTTATTTTAGAATTACCGAAAATTAATGAATAAATTAGATTTTTTTATTGTTGAATTTCATGATCAAATTGATGATTTATATGAGTTTATGTGATGTATATAAGCATGTTTAGTGTAGTATCCCGCTTTTTCATAACTGATCTTAGTAATTAATTAAGAGCTAGTCTAAAAGAATTAAGTTGTGCAAACTTAGAAAGAAAATAAGTTCCGGCAATTAAAATTTTTCGGCAGCCCTAATTTGCCGAATTTTAATAATTTAAGATTTATTCTCGTTCTGATTAATCCGAAATGAGATAATGAAGATGTTTATGACTATGTGCTTATATGCTTGAAGTTATTTGAGAAATATATGCTATGATTTTGATTTCTTCGAAAATCATAAAATCTCTTCGATAATTTATTTTATTTTCGGATTTTATTCCGGAAATTCATAAAGAAAGCTTATATTAGAGTTTAAGAAATCCTAATAATTTTTATAGTTAGAGAGCTTTTTAATTAAAGCCTTTATGATTTACTGATTGATGTTTGATTAATTAGAGAATTAATTAATCCATTTAAATTAATAATTATATGCATAATGTTTAATTAATTAATGTAGTATTCCATATTTCTTGAGTATTAAGATTTATTAAATTAGTAAGAAAGATAAGATTTCAGTACAAGAAAAATTTTCGTTCAGAAAATTTATCCGGCAGATATATTCTACCGGAAAAATGAGTTTTTAATTATTTTTATCGTCTCGGTTAATCCGAAACAAAGAAGTTTTTACATTTATCAATTAATTATAAATGTTTAGTCATAAATTGACTGAAAGAAGAATTTAATTTAATTACGTAAAATTTTACGTAATTTAACGCTTAAAAATTTAGTTTCGGTCGATTTGAAAATGTTGCAAATCTCCGATTCTTTGTGTGAAATTTTTATCTAAAGTTCGTGAAACCTTAAGCTAATTTCCCGTGTTGAGAAATTAGAGGGTTATTAGAAGATTAATTTGTTATTAATTAATTGAATTATTAACTAATTAAATAACTAACCTAAACTTAGCAATTAATTAATAATAAAATAATAGCCTACCCTAACCCTAACCTATGCAAGAGATGTATATATCTCACTCTCCTCACATCACTCACGCACACAAACATACAGCAGCTGCAGCTTCACCATCTCTTCTCTCTTCTCTCTTCTCTTTCTCGACATATACACACAAACACACACAAACTTCATTTTTTGTTCTTCAAGCAAGCTTCAAGCTTTCAAGATCAAGTTTATTTCTCTCATCCAAAGTAATCAAGAAGAGCTAGGTATATACTAACCTAGGTTCTTTCCTCAAGATCTCTTCTTCCATATATATGTCAATTATTTTGGAGAAATTGTAGAAATGGTTAGATGATCTTCATGTCTTAATATTATGTTTACATGATGGTTATATGATGATAGGAAGATCAATTATGAGCTAAAATGATGCATGAGAAACCCTAGCATATATATATATATATATATATATGCATCGAGATTTTGGGAAGAATTTTATAAAGTGGTTTGATGTTGTTTATGTGTTAGTATGATGCTTATATGATCATTGGTATGATTAAATCATGAGAAAGAAAACGCTAACCCTAGTTTTTATTATTTTCGAATTTATGAAGAAAATGGTTAAGTTTTGATTCATGCATTGAATGATGTTTTGATCTTCATGGATTCTAGAGTCGAATTATGATAAAGTCGAACTCTTTTTGTCAAGTACTTTTGAAACTCAACCACTTGAATCATATGTTCATAAGTTGTTCGTTGTTTTAAGAAAGTTTTGTCGAACTTGAAACAGTTTTCTTTATCATGCTTTCTTGATCCTCAAGTCAGCTCGTCATTCCTTGATCAATGTCGATTATTTGGTTGATCATGTCTTTTGATTCTGAGCTGATTTGAGTTGTATTCGTTGACATGCATGTTGTTATTGAAATCAGTTGATCGTCTCGTTGATCTTGAGTTATGCATGCCGTAATTATTCTAAGATTGATGAATTGTTGAGTAGGAATGTCCTTTGTTATTCTTCAACGATAGCCGGGTCGCTATCTTTATCCTTTTGTTAATCATAAATTGTGTAAGTCGTGGGACCTACCGGCTTTGTTATCTAAATTCTAAGCCGGGCTGCGACATTTAGTGATTGAATTTAGCAAGATTTGATCATTTGTTAATTAATTTAAAAAGGGCCGAAATTAAGGGCTAAAAATAAGGATTTTTGATTTTGATCTTACATGCTTGAATTGATGTTTAATTTGAGCTTATATGATATTTTTGAGCATGTTTATATATGAATTAAATGAGTTGAAACTCCCTGGCCCTAATTTGTAAGAAATTCGAAATTAAGGGTCTTGAAATTGAAAGTTTTTAGAGTTTAACTGCTGGATTAAGTCAGCTGGATCCAGCCAGCTTGATTAACACAGCTGGACCCAACCAAATTGATACAAATTAACTTGATTTACTCACTGACCTGGACCACTGGAATTACCCAATTGGACCCGGCCACTTGGATTTACCAATTGAACCCATTGATTAACTCCAGTTGGGTCCAGCCAGCTTAGTTTTTCCAACTCAGTTTTCCGGTCGGCTCGGTTTTCTCGGTTTTCCGGCTTTTTTGCTTTCGGTTTTCCAACTAGCTCAGTTTTCCAGCTAGCTTGATTTTCCAGTCAGCTTGATTTATCTAGCTGATCTTTGCTCAATTTGTTTTCAGTTGTTTCTTTCGTAAACTCAAAAGTTAAAATGTTAGCTATTTTTCCTAATGATACGTTAATGATGAGTTTAAGTATTAATGATACGTCATTAATGAGCTTATATGTCAAAGAAATATATTGATAATATAATGTTAAGCTTAATGGTTATCAAAGAGCTTAAGTATTGTTGAAGTGCTTTAATAAATAAAGAAAGAGCTTAATGGTTAATGAGATGCTTATATGAAGAAATGAAATGTTTATTTTTTTTTTATGATATGATGTTATGAATGATATGATAAGCTTAAGTATTTAATGATGTGAATAGTATGAGTTTAAATGTTAATTAAGTGTTTATATGCTTAAGTATGAGATTAAATGATGAAATATGTGATTTTATGTTTCTAAGTGTTTCCTGAAGTTTTGATCGATTAGTTATCGATTAAAGAGTTAAATAAAGAAGAAAAATTAATTAGAAAGTTAAGTTTTATATTGCCGAGAGAAAATCCTAGAAAGCCGAGTCGAAGTAGAGAATTCATATTATGGTAGCAGCATCCCTCATTTCTTTGTTTAAATTCTTCTCGCTCTTATGTTAAAATCAAATTCTTAAATGAAGGATCGAGCAGGACTGCAAAGTGAGGGAAAAGCCGAGAAGCAAAAGTGTAGTTAAAGTAGCTTCAATCCAGGTGGGCTTTCTAACCAAAGAAATGATGAATGAGAATATATGATTATATATGTGATGTTTTTAAATGATTGACTTGCCAAATGTTTGAAGTTTTTGTATGATACCATCTACTGAAGAAGGACGAATTCGGTCCTACGTAAAGTAGGATTTATGTATACTATGTGGTAATCGGGAGCCTTCCTTTTTGGTGGGACGATTACCAGTGTTTGAGAAGGAGGCCTACTTCTCAACACTAATGTTTATGATAGTAGATTTGGTTCATACATGAGAAAAGTATAAGATTCGCGAATCGCTATTATTAAAAGAAAATGTTTGAGCATGCACATGTTTGTGTTTATATTACTTGTGCTATGCTTTATGGCAAGATTCAATCTATAGCTCTAAGCAGTTTTCAATTATTTTGGCATGTGTCTACTGAGTGCGAAAGTACTCAGCCCTGCATGTTGTTTTTTTTAAAATGTGCAGGTTAGCTCGGATGAGGATGGAGTGTGCTGGGCAGACTTTTGTTTGTTGACCTTTTGAGATAATATTTAAACTTGAGCAAGGTTATATGTCTTCATACATATAATCAAAGATGTGTTTTTCCGCTGCAACACTCTGAACCTATTTCAGTTTCTGTCATGTTTGTTATGTCACTTATGATAAGAACTGGTAAACCTTGGTTTCAGTTTGCTTAAACTCTGATACGAGATGGTGAAATTTGTTGGCCATTCTCGTTTATTTTCACTTGGACTTAAAGTGTGAATTGTTATTTCTAAGTATTGATGCCGTTGTTTGATATTTGATTCAACTTCGGTTGTCTTGAAAATATGACTTATTGTATGTTTGGTACTTGTTCGATAACTCGGGTCGTTATCTATTCTTCGGTTAATCATAAATTGTATACGTTGTGGGATCCACCGGCTTGGTCATCTTCATTCTAAGTCAGGCTGCGACAGAGAGACACATATCGAGACAAAGGAAAGAGAAAAGAGGGGTTGAGGAGGAGACGATTGACACCACCGCCGCCGCATCGGCGCCGCTGAACCAGAGGGTTGATGGTGGTGGTAGTCGGAGAAGAAGGGTCAGAAGAGAGAGACTGCGAGGGTTGATAGTTTTTTTCTTTTATTTTCTTTATTGTTTGTTTTCTTTTTTGTTAAAGATTAGGTGGCTGGACGATGCCAACTGTCAATTCTGGCTTCCACCATGTCAATTCCGGCTTCCACGTAGATTTTAATTTGGGGGAAGTCAATGGCCGATGAAAAATTAGAAAAAATGGAAAGTTGATGTATACTGAGGCACAAAAAAAAAGACATGTGCAATTTCAGAATTCGAAAAAAAGTTGTGTATTTACAGGCAATAACCCCTTTAACTGTATTAATATCCATTAATTGTTCGATTTCAAAGATCATTGTCCCTTTTGAAATTACATACATTTTTTAACTTAATTATTTCAAGTTCACATGCACGAAGTAAGATCAAAGATGCCATATATATATATATAGGGGAGGGTTCAAATAAAAACTTTTTCCCTTGAATTAACTAGGAACCAATCCTGATCGTTTATTTCTTTTACTCTATGGTTGAGATTCCATCGCATCATTTTCATTTATTTCCTATTTTTAGTATTTTGGGATAGCATTGTAATTTGTCATTGATTTCGTAACTCCCTCTTTGCATATTTTGTGGAATACTTTCCATGATTGTAGTCTTTATTTATTGAATCATCATTGAATATAACAAATTTCCTTCAAATTCTTTTTTATTTCCCTTTATCCGTATTTTATTTTTTTGAAACAATCCTCTATCTGTTCTTGTTAAATTTCACAACTAATTTTATTTTATTCTATGATTTAAAAGTGTATAATTATATTTCGGACTTTATTTACTAATTTTATTCATTTATTTAAATATGTATGATACGGTACGGTGCTTTTAAATTGCAGTTTTGATGCATAATTTATTAGATTTAAAATTATAAAAGCGAGACTGAAAATATTATGTTAAGCAATGCGAAACATACATTCACTACTAGAAAAACGCTCATACATAACGGATATTCTCCGTTATGTATGTGGCCAAAAAACTGTTATATATAGTGGTGTTATGTATGATGCGCTCATACATAACGGAGAAAAACCGTTATCTATAGTGTTATACATAACGGTATTTTTCTTATACATAACACTTTTATCTCCGTTATGTATCGTTATTATACATAACGTTATAAACCGTTATGAATATCAATTTTTTCCGTTATGAAATATTCTAAATTTTTTAATATTTAACTATAGATAACGTTGATTTGTATTTTAGATAACAGTATTTTTACGTTATCTTTTTTCTAATACATAACAGCTTTTTACGTTACAAATGTATTTAAATTTCGTTATGTTATGTTATTATAGACAACGGTTTGTTTTGTTTTGGAGTATGATTTTGTGTACCGTTATGTATTCATGCTACAGCTTTTAATATTTTTTTTTCCTGTAAATATTTTTTTCCTGATTTTCATGTTATTTATTTCGATAAATAAATAAATAACTGTAAAACAACAAATGACATTACCATCGATAACATATATAATATACCATCCAAAACATTTGTTACATTATCATCCGAATATAGTCAAAATCTCACACGAGTTCTATCTAATTATATGTCTTTAAAAGAAAGAGAACATATTAAGGATGCACCTAATACCCATTTGAAACAAATTTTCTGGTGAATAATATGACTTGGAATAACAGGCCCCTTCATTTCAACAGCTCACTTTATCCAACACAATCCTGCCACCATTATATAATAACAAAAATTTAGAAATAATAAAAATCATCAATGCCCAAATCATCAGTTCACTAGCTAACTCAACAACATATAAATCGATACCTGGTATCTCAATCGAAGACATGCTTTATCACACAACTTGCCCATTCCTCACGAACATCATCGATCTCAGCTTGAGAATACGTACTAATATTCCAATCATTCCTAACAATGAGAAAAAAATTCAAAGTGAACACCAAAAAGTGAACATATCATAACAAAGTAAACACATACGAATATGTAGATATGTAGATGGGCTAGTTGAATCTTGTGCACATCCACAGCTGCCATTTTCCTTTTCCTGATGTTTAAATTACAAATATATAATATAGTTAAATAACAAAGTTCCCTATATAAGTTGATTAAAGTGACCAAGAATACATGAAACATATATAGCCATTAGCCCAAATACTACATATTAATTAATTAATTCCACTGAACAGAAAAATTTTCGTACCTTCAACTTCACTTTAGAGAGCACTATATCGAGCTCGGCTCGGGCCGCTTCACATCTAAGCTTGGTCAGTTGGTGCTCGTTCTTTGACAGGGCCAGCTTTTTGTCTAGCAACCTTCTCCTCGTCAACTCTCTATCTTCATCAATTTGCCCATATAATTACTGTAACTATTTTGTATCTTATTTTTGATAGGTTTTATATGTGGCTTATTACAAAAATTAATTACAAATAGACCGTTTGGGTACAACTCTGAAGATTTCCACCAACCTTTTCAGATCCAAAATTTGTTTAATTTTAAGCTTATGCAATGGACTTAAAATCAAGACATTCAACGAATATGAAAAAAAAACCAACAGAGTGCTGGAGGCGAGACACAAGGTGGCGACGGTGGCGGCCTTCCCTTTGGTTGCTGTCGTTGCCAACGGGAAGAGATGAGTTTACAAGCTAAAAAATATACAAAAGCATTCCTATCAATCAGTTTAATGGTGTTGGTTTTCATTTTCAGAACTCCCAAGTCTTCGTTTTACTCGACTCATTAGTATCCTAAAATATCTTAAGTCAGATTTCACGTAGTGAAACCTTGAACTGGACAACCAAAAAACCCTACTCATAGCTTGATTAGCAGGGGAATTTTTAATCAGCATCATGATTGGTTATGTGAGAAGATCATCAACCAACAAGTATTGAAGAACAACAACAAGTATTGAGAATTTGACATTGTTTGCGTTCAGATATATTAACAAAGAAAGTTTTCACATATTGTTACTTCTCCTAATGGACTCAAAATTGAAAGTTCTGAATCTAGTAATTAACCGGCGCCATCAAACTTCACAATGTTACTCCTCAAACTCAAATAGGAGAATTCAGATTTTTCTAACTAACACAATCTCGAAGCAGCTAGTCAGAGCTCAAAATATACACCCGGTCTACACACATACTGGCAAGACAAATTTATCAATTTATCATCAAAAATCGTGAACTTACACACACACTCCCTCATAGATGCAGACGAGTGGAATTGAAAGTCATTTTACAATGAATTACGCTACCTCATTAGACATTTGCACGAGAGCAGAGCGAAGAAGTTACCTGTGGTTCTGGAAGGAGAAGAGAAGGCACACCTGCGAGGAGCCAATGAACTTGATGTCTGACACCTGCACGAGCAGCTTTGCGTTGCCGTCTCCGCCGTATATATATATATATATACATGTACTATAATCTATATATAAAATAAAATTTCACATTTTTCTTCAAGAAAGATATATATAGAACAAACATACAGCCTTGTCAAAGTTTAATTCACAGAAAAGTGGAAGTTCCTTTAAAAAACTAGACTTCAAAAATATACAGAAGAACATATAAACATAAGCAAATCCGGATTTTCGAAATTATACAGAATAACATATAAGCAGAATAACATATAAACAGAAGAAATGGCATTTAGAAATGGATTATCGACAAAAAAAAATGGCACCATGTACCTGATCTGTGGCTGATGGAGCAGAGAGAGACCAGAGAGACTAGGTCTCGAAGCCGGAGGACTCGATAATGATGGAGATGGCGCTGGAGAAAATGGTTTCAAAAGAGCCGGATCTGGAACCGAAGCTGGAGGGGATGCGAGAGAAGCTGGCGTAGGTGCGGTCGGTGGGGGTTTAGAAGACACTGGAGGCAGAGAAGAAGCTGGAGGAGGAACGACCGGTGGATGAGTTGCAGGCGGCGGCGTGCTCACTGGTGAAGGAGTGACAACGGGAGGTGCTGGAGGAAGAGTAACAGACAGCGCAGAGCAGTACCACACGGGAAGGCGCGAAGACAGAGGTTGTGTTGACAAAAAATGGGAAAAATTGTAGATTGAAAAATCTGGGCTGCTATAGTCGACGGGAGAAAAAGCGACGATGGCGACGAGGAAGCAACAGACGGACATGAGCAGATCTGACGGCGGCGGTTGGCTGAAGATCGGCTGCTTGCATACAGCAGCAGCGTTGATATGCTGCGAACTACTAGATCTCAGGCTCCGACTATTGGAGATGACTAGCAAAGTGGCGGCAGTCAGCGGTGGTTTTTTGCCAGTTATATGTGTGCTTGAGAAAGTAGAGAGATGGGTTGAGAGAGAGAGAGAATTGTGTGTTGCAGACGTTAAAAATACAAAATAGAAAGAGGTTTTTCTTTTTGTTTTTTCTTTTAGAGAAGAAAAGGGTTTCAATTGGGGATCTAGGGTTTTCTGATTGAAGGTTTTGATTTATTACAGAGGGATACAGAGATTGGCTGAGAAGGAGAGTGAGCAGAGGCGACGACGGCGAGGTCGGCGGCATTGGTCTCGCCGGAGAAGGAGAAGAGAGATACCAGAGACGTTCTGCGGTTGAAATTGGATGGGAAGAAGACTTAGGTTGAAATTTTGGAGACTTTTGGTTTTGGTGGTGGAGTTTTGCCATGGTTGAAAATTTGGGTAAATAATTAATTGGAATTAAAAAATTAAAAAAATATTGATGCTCATACTTTACGGTCGGGCTTAACGGTCCGAGTAACCGTTATGTACTAGTTAATAAATGCGCTCATACATAACGTACGGCTTAACGGTTTCGTAAGACCGTTATATATATGTTTAATACATAACGCTCATACATAACGTATGACTTGAAACCGTTATATATGCACGAAGGTAACACTACATACATAACGGATATTTAAAAACACGTTATCTTTACAAAAAATGCGCTCATACATAACGCATTTTAATAATGTCCGTTATGTATGCAGTGTTATGTATGAGAGTTTTTCTTGTAGTGATTTAAGCAATATCTACCCATAATGCAAGCATAAATATATAACATGGTTTGTCTTGGGGAATGCAAATTAATTAGTAATATTTAATGCATAAATACATTATAAATATTGCTTATTTACTTTATAAATATTGCTTATTTTATATTGCATATAATATACATATTTATAGACATGAAAATTATTGCTTAATTTTAAACATAAATAGTGCTTAATTTAACTATACACATTGCTTATTTAGTGATTATTTTGTTAACATGCATCTTATAAATTAAGCATTAAAATTATGATATAAAAGCAACATATTTTGCATGTATATGAATGCTAAATTATTTGAATCTTTGAAAAATAGAAAATATTTATATAATTAAAATATTGAGAATATTGATGTACCTATTGTGATAGTGATGTGATTTTGTGTAAATAAAAATAATTACACGAGAAGAAATAGATAGAAGGAAAAACAATAGTTTTATGATTATTAGGTGGTTTTTCTTAAAAAAAATCAGACAAGAAATCCGGACCAGATTGCTTAAATAGATTCTACCATTGCACAACATATAGTTGATCTTTATATGATCTATGGTTGTCATTATTCGAAGCATCAATATATATAGATTTAAGCATGATTTTATATAAGCACAATTATTTACACAAAAAAGCATGAATCTCATTAAGCATGACTATATATTGATTTAAGCATGAATATATATAGATTTAAGCATGTTCTCACGTTCTCACGAGAGGAATAATTTTTATAGTAACTCATCCCTA
The DNA here is from genome assembly GCA_031470985.1 of Agastache rugosa. NCBI lineage: Eukaryota > Viridiplantae > Streptophyta > Magnoliopsida > Lamiales > Lamiaceae > Agastache > Agastache rugosa. The sequence goes on from CM062604.1 coordinate 21,833,257, forward strand.
TATATATATTATATATATATGATGGTCACGAAATTTGGGTACTTGGTGTAGAGGGGGGTGAATACACCAAGTAGATTTTTCGAAACTTTTTCAAGTTAAAACACAGAGTTGGTGAGCTCAGTTATTGATCCAGCTGGGGAGGGTCAGCTGGGTAAATAACTCAGCTGGCGGTGCGGAAAGTGGTGGTTTGAAAATTTAGCTCAGTTACTTAGAAAAACTCAGTTTGAAAATATTAACTTAACGTTTTCAGCTTAGTCAGGTTGTGCAACTTTTCGAGAGACACAGCTGTCTTTGGAGTGCAGCTGTGTGTGCAGTTTTGAACAAGTATGCAATGATATGAAGGAGTTAGTACACAGCTGAATATAAAGCAATAGTAAAGAGAGAGAGTTAGAAGCACGCGAGTTTTTACGTGGTTCGGAGTAACACCTCCTACGTCCACGACCAGGTTCACTGGTAATCCACTACCACTTGGTTTCCAAGTACCAAGCAACTTCACAACTCTAACCCGAGCTGTGTTCCAACAAGCCATGCGGCACCGTCAAGCCTATACACCTTCAGTTTCCGGGTACTGAAGAACCTAACCACTCGAATTACGCGCTTCGAGCAAGCGTACCTTTACCTAACCTTTCTGGGTTTGGGTTTGGGTATGGGGTTCCAACTATGAACGAGTTCTTACAATTAAGAACTTCGCAGTATGATAAACTCGTTCGAAATCTAGGCTTAAGATATACAATGAGTTTGGCCTAGGGAACGGACGAAAAACTAAGCGCTTCTTAACTAGAAACACTTTAAGATAAAGTGTTCTTTGATCTATGTAGAATCGCTTGAGAGCTTTTGAAAGAATGATGATTTCGGATAATGAAAGCTTGTAGAGAGTTTTTCGTATCTGATCCTGAGGTTGAAGACGGGTTTATATAGGTAGAGATTCAAGACTAGCCGTTGGAGGAGCCGTTTGAATCTTACCTACTCTTCTTAAATACAAGATCCGCCGTTGGGCGTATCTCGCACTTTGTCTTCATTTGTGTCACATCCTAGGTTCCGAAGTCTAGGATGCGATCCGGCAATCCCTAATTGGTCGAGGTAGGTTGACTTCCTCTCGATTCCGGATCTTCTCGCCTTTAGAGCCGGCTTTTGAATTCGTAGCCGGACTGTCTTGAAGTGGAGTCTTCGCAGATAGTTCCTTTGTTCCGCATACCGGACCAGCCGTGTTTTGAACTCGGCTCGAATTCTCTTCGCCTTGATCAGAGCTCGCCGGATCACTCACCAAGGTTGACGCCCGCCGTCTTTTGCTAGCCGACTCACCGTGAACACAACTAGGTCGACCGTTGTCTTCCGCTAGGCCGACTCCCCGCCGTAGACACACCGGGTCGACTGCTGTCTTCCGCTTCCTTAACCTGTAAACCTAGAACATCTAAGGCTCAAACAGGCGAGCTGGAAAACACTATTTAGGTTGACGCAATCATCTATTCGGTTGGAGAATCAGTTGGGTTTTGGTATCAACTCGAAACCTTATAATTTTCCCAACAATTTCTCCCTTTTTGATGATGCCAAAACCTAACTGAGACAACTTATGATGCAGAAAAACTTGTGTTTTATTAATGTAAGAAAATACATTATAACACAGGAAAAAGAAAGAAGGAAAAAAAATCTTCAAATCTTCAGTCTTCAATCCTTCGCCTTTCGATCCCGCTTGGTCGGGTCTTCTCTTCTGCATCCGTTGTTTCTTTCTTTTGACTCGTCTCTTCTTCCGCTGGTTCCTCTAGCTCAACAGTTTGCCTCTTCATTGACTTGTCTCTCTTCTCCCTTACTTCCCCCTTTTTGGCATGATCAAAACAGGGTGGGAGATATACACCATCGGCTGTTGCGATGTTTTAGTTTGGCGAAACTGTGGTTTTCAGCTCTGAGCAGCGAGGTTTAGAGTCTAAGTGGCTCAGCTGTTGTGTTAGCTGGCTCTTCTTCTGTTGCATTAGCCTCAGCTGTGATTGCAGACACAGCGTCCTTGGCCTGATTCAGCTGGGGCAGTCCAGTTGAGTGCTTGGAGGGATGAGTTAGCACGGGAGATAGCATCTTCTGAGTCGGGCATAACTTCATTCCTTGCAATTTTGCTTCTTCAGACTTCTTAGATTGAATGAGAAAGTCTGATTCAGCACTTGAGGGACTTGTATTCAGCTCATATCATCATCATCCAGCTGCAGGTGATCGTTGGCTGGGTGATGTTTCTCATTTGAGCTTGGTGCAGGGACTTGAGCATCTTTTATTGAAAGATCTCGAAGAAGGTGTCCCTGTGGAGCTGAAGGAAACTGAGGAGAAGGCGGTTGAAGTATCCCATCTGTCTTTGGGGTTTAAGCTTGGTTGTTCAGCTGGAATACTCCGTTGCGGTGTTGGTGATGATTATGTTCACGCAGGGATGTGAACTTTTCTTCCACCGAAAGAAACGACCGCTTGTGGGCCTTCTGCTCCTCGGAGAGTGATTACGAATTCTCTCATAATGTCAGCTGGCTTCTCTGCTGACTGACTGAGCACCTTTGACTTGAGTCTTCGGTTTGAAGACAGTGCTTCAGTATATTTTGTCTCCTCAAGTTGTCTCCGATTCCCAGCTGGGACGGAGTTAGATGCATGCTGCTTTGTCTCCTGCATCTTTTTCTGTGCCTCCTGTGGCGGAGCAAGAGCTTTGACATGACTGCTCTTGAATACTCCGGTTTTATCAACATCTGGTCCAGGTCTGTTGACGTTGATTTTTGCATCCCAGGGAGTTGTGTGTCCCGTTCTCTCTTTTATGTTGAGAGAAACAGTGGGGCTGAGGAGGTCTTTTCCTTTGTCATTCCCAGAAAGTTTTCTCGCACCTTCCCGGTGGATGACGTTCTTGAGCTTTGCGGCCTCCTACCGCGCCGGCACAGTTCTGTCGATGGGCTTCACCTTCTTCTGGACTTCCGTCTTCTTTGAGGTTCCTGAGAGTTAAGCAACTCTTATCTTGAAGCTTTGACAGATTCTTCAAGTTTGATCGGCTTCGGGAGATATCTTTCTGGATTCCATGTTCTTCTTCTGCATCTTTTGTTAGTAGAAACAAACAATACCAATTGATGGAAATAAGAAAGAATGCTGAAAAAACTTTCTAGGTTTGATGCATATATCTTCTAGCATATTTAAAGAGTTTTCTTGATGAATGGACGATCAAGATTTGTCTGTTGATAAGAAGATATACGACTGGGAGTAATTCTCGCGTCATGTCAATTTAATGCGCGAGAGAGAACGGTTGAGGCGTTTTGACTTTTGCCTCGAAACTCCCATTATTCAATTCTTTGCAGACTTTTAATTAAGATTGATTAGAAATGACAAGATGTGAGTTGACAGAAAACAGATTGAGTAGGAGTAATTAATGTTGTTGCAAACCTCTCAGCTGATCATTGTAGTCAGCTGATACCTCGGTTGAGTGGGTGTGCTGGGTCATCGTGGTTCCAGCTGGTTCCCCCTCAGAATAATCCTTTCCTTTCAGCATCTGGTTTAGCTGAATTCTTTCTCAGCTGATATCAGTGACATTGATTCTGAATTTCGCTTGATCGCTTGTATTCACTCGGGTCTGCGTTCGTTCAATTGGGTCTCCGTCTGCTTTCAGTGGTCTCGTTCCATTCGGTTGATCGCTTGTATTCAGCGAGGTCCGCTTCCGTTCACCGGGTGAAGCATCGTCCGGTTGAGAAGTCCAAGTAATCCGCACAGCATTTTGAATCTTGCTTCTATCAGCGGTTTTGTGAGAATATCAGCCCGCTGTATGTCTGTGTGAATTTTCTCAACAATCACATCCTTCTTTTCTACGTGATCTCTGATGAAATGATGTCGTACGTCTACATGCTTGCATCTTGTGTGAAGTACTGGATTCTCTGAAATGGCAATCGCACTTGAGCTATCACAGAAAATTGGAACCTGTCCAGTTTTTACTTCATAGTCATCCAGCTGATGTTTCAGCCAGAGAATTTGCGAGCAGCAGCTTCCAGCGGCCATATATTCTGCTTCTGTCGTGGAAGTTGCGACGCACGTTTGTTTCTTTGAAAACCATGAAATCAACTTACTTCCTAAGAACTGACAAGTTCCTGAAGTTGATTTTCTGTCCAATCGATCTCCAGCGAAGTCTGAATCTGAGTATCCAAATACCGTAGATTGTCTTCACTCGGGTACCATGTACCCCAACATTCCGAGTTCCTTTCGAGATATTTGAGAATGTTCTTGGTCGCTTGCATGTGTGCTTCCTTTGGATCAACTTGAAATCCGGCACACACTCGATTGCGAAAGAGATGTCCGGACGACTTCTTTGTTAGATACGGCAGGATCCTATTATCCCTCCGTATTTGCCGGAATCAACCGACTTCCCTTCGCCCTCGGTTCAATCTTCCAGTTGGTGTTCATTGGAATCTTTACAGTTCTGCTGGATTGAACTCCATACTTGGCGATCAAATCTTTCACGTATTTGGATTGATTTATGAAGATCCCTTCTGAAGATTGCTTGACTTGAAGTCCTAGGAAGAAACTCATTTCTCCCATCATGGACATTTGGAACTTCTCGGACATTATCTCTCCAAATCTTTGGCATAAGAAGCTTGATCTTGATCCAAAGATGATGTCGTCTACGTAGATTTGAACAACCAGGATATTTTCTCCTGACTTGATGGTGAAGAGAGTTCTGTCTACTGAGCCCTTCTTGAATCCTTTGGATATGAGAAAATTTGACAGAGTGTCATACCAAGCTCGAGGTGCTTGCTTTAATCCATAAAGAGCCTTCTTTAGTTTGTAGACTTTATTTCCTTCTACTTCGAATCCTGGAGGTTGTTCAACGTAGACATCTTCTTTGATTTCTCCATTTAGGAATGCACACTTCACATCCATTTGATAGACCTTGAATTTGTGATGTCCGCAAAGGCGAGAAATAGTCCGATTGCTTCCAATCGTGCTACGGGAGCAAAAGATTCTTCGAAGTTAATTCCTTCCTGCTGAGTGTAGCCCTTGGCAACGAGTCGAGCTTTGTTTCTGATGACGACTCCCATGGTATCCATCTTGTTCTTGAATATCCATTTGAGTCCTATGACTTTGACTTCTTGAGGTCTGTCGACTAATTCCCAGACACAATTTCTGAGGAATTCGTTCAGCTCTTCTTGCATGGCATTTGTCCAAGGCACACTCTTCAAAGCTTCGAGAATTGATTGAGGCTCTGGCACTTGAGCTACGTAACACGCCATTAGAGCTGTGTCTTCATCATAGACCGTCAGTTCTAGCTCTACTGAGAGTTGAGCTGTGTCAGCTGCCTCTTGATGATCCGATGAAGCTTGAGCAGCTGAGCTTCTGGTTTTGACTTGGTCAGAAGGTTCTCCAATGATTGCTGATGATGGATGATCTTCAATCCATCTTCTCCTCTTACGAATTTCTTCTTCCAGTTGATTGATGCTTGAAGTGGCTAAATTTCGTCTGTCTTGGAGTTGCTCTGGAGTTAAGTCTTGAGAGATTGATTCTCCTTGATTTGAATTTTGAGGAGATTTCTGTAGAGGTTCAGCTGGAGATGGAGCTGGGGACTCAGCTGAGTTTGGATTCCCAGCTGATGATGTTCCCCCTTGATTTGGCGTTGAAGCTTCTTCTTGATTTCCAGCTGGTGGAGCTTCTTGGTTGATTTGAATTTCCTCCTCTGGCTCATTGTCCCAAATTAATGGTTCGGCCGGATTACGATTCTATTCTCTTGAGCCCTTGTCTGAATCAATCTTGAAGATTCTCCTTCGCTTCTTCATTTGATAGAATCTCTATATTCGAAGGAGGATTCGTCAAAGGTAACATGTGGAGTTACTTCGACTATTTGAGTTATTCTGTTGAAAACTCTGTATGCTTTACTCACAGCGGAGTAACCAAGGAATACTCCTCGGTCTGTCTTTTCATCGAACGTCTTGAGCTGTGTCTTCCCATTATTGAGAATGTGACATTTGGATCCGAATACCTTGAAATATCCAATGTATGGTATTCTGTTGTTCCATAGCTCATACGGTGTCTTTCCTTGCCTTGATGTGAGTAGTGAGCGATTCTGAGTGAAGCAAGCTGTGTTGATTGCTTCAGCCCAGAACTTCTTTGGAATGGCAGAGCTAGCTAGCATTGAGGTAGCTGCTTCCTTGAGAGTTCTGTTTCTTCTTTCTGCTACACCATTCTGCTGAGGTGTGCGAGCTGCAGATGTTTGGTGTTGAACTCCGTTCTTCTCGCAAAAATCATAAATAGTTTCATTTAGAAACTCCGTTCCACGATCTGATCTTATTGCCATTATCTTGCACTCCTTCTGTGTTGATAATCTTTCCAGCAGGATAGGCAGCTTAGTTCTCGTTTCGCTCTTCTGGTACAAGAATGATACCCATGTGAATCTTGAGAAATCATCCACAACGACCAGAGTATATTTTCTGCCATTGAAGCTTGCTGGAGTAACTGGACCAAAAAGATCCATGTGAAGAAGTTGAAGAACTCGATCGCCTGATCGAGCTGGCTTGAGAGAGAATGAAATTCTTGTTTGCTTTCCTTGTTGACACGCGCTGCACATATGACTTTTGTCATATACTTGATCTGGAATTCCATTAGCGAGCTCGTTCCTAGCCAGTTTGTTGATTGTCTTGAAGTTGAGATGATTCAGCCGTTCGTGCTGATGCCACCGACTTCATTCTCGCTTTTGATACAAGACAAGTCTCCGGAGGGCCGTTGTTCCGTCGCCGAAGTACATATTTCCTTCTCTTTTCCCTCTTAGGAGTATCTGCTTGGTTTCCCTGTGCTTCACTGTACATCCCTGTGCATCAAACTTGACAGAAAAACAGTTGTCGCAGAATTGGCTAATGGAAAGCAAGTTATGTTGCAATCCTTGTACATAAGAAACATGTGGAATTATAACATTTCTAGTTTTAAATGTACCATAACCTTTGGTTAGGCCTTTGGAGTTGTCACCAAATGTTACTTGTGGACCTGTACGCTCAATATACTCCTGGAGTAGATGCTTTAGGTGCGTCATGTGCTTGGAACATCCACTGTCCAAGTACCAAAGCGTTCTCATCGACTCCTCAGAGATGCGTCGATTCCTTGCAACCTAAATAAAAAGTTAAAATTCAGGTACCCAGTTTTAATTGGGTCCTTGTGGGTTAGACATAGATCCTTTGACGACCCAGATCTGCTTGATGACTCGAATTGGGTCATTTGATTTGATAATTCTCCCAGCTGAGTCGATATACACATTCTTTGTGTTCTTCTGTTGTTGCTGGCGGGGTCTTGATCTTCGTGTCTTCTTGTTTTGTTGTCTGGATTTCTTTTGGTTTCCAGCTGTGTGCCTAGCTGAGACGTTCCTTAGTCTCTGCTGTCTCATGTGATACTGTGGCTGGAAATGATTATCCAGCTGATACTCGTATGAGTGGTATCCAGCTGGGTATCTCTGATATCTTGGTTGATATCGATCAACGTGCTGGTGCTGTGGCTGGTATCTGTAAAATCCAGCCTGTGGTCTTCGTTGAGGTTGAGCACGTTGCTGTCTGAGTTGGGCTTGAGTTGTCGCACAGCTGACCTTCTTGATGTCTGCTGTGTTCTCGACGGAGTTTGAGACTGTTTCACAGCTGTTCTTCTTGACGTCTGCTGTGTCCTCGACGGAGCTTGAGAATGTTTCATAGCTGTTCTTCCCGACGCCTGCTGTGTCCTCAACTGTTGATGCTGAGCTGCTGGGATTGAAAGTTCATTTGCACGTACAAACATAACCTTTGTTCCACTTGTGGAGGCAATGTTTGAGGCATCCTTTGATTCGTTGTATCCCAGTCCCGCTTTGAGTCTTTCTTTGAACGGCTGAGCACTAATGATCTCGTCCATTGTTGACATGGCTTTGATGAGAGCTACTATCTTTTTAGATAGTACCTCTTCGGTGCTTTTCAGCTCAATGATCTCAGCTGACTTCCTTTCCGATTCAGCTGTGACCTTTTCCACATCTTCTATCAGCTGTTTCTTCTCAGTGTTGAATTTCTTCATCAGCTGATCTTGTTTCACTATTTTGTCTTTTAGTGAAACGACTTCCTGTTGGAGCTGAGTTGTATCAGCTGTGTCTGATACTTTTGTCTTTTCCAGTTCCGCCTTCAGCTCGGCATTCTCACACATAATGACGTCAAGGATCTCTTGAAGCTCCTTGGAATCGTTCATTACTTTCTCTACTAGACTCCAATCAGGTAGTCCAGATTCTGAGTCCTGTGTAGAGTGATCGTGTGATGGTGAGATGTTAGATAGATTTAGAGTTCGAGACGTTACCTCATCTTCATCGATGCCGTCTGTTTGTCCCATGAAGCATGTATCCCAATCAAGTTCATGATGGGCCATCAGGGCTTCTTCTTCCGAGTCTGAAAATGGCATGTCATCCATTTTCTTGCACTCTGATTCTTCATCAGCGATATAAGCTCTTCTTTTGTCTGCTGCCTTAGCTTTTAATTGGTCTTTGTCTTTCTTGGACAGCTTTGGACAATCTTGTCGGTAGTGTCCTGGTTCCTTACAGTTGAAGCAACCTTCACCTGTTCGTTGGTCAGCTGACTTCTCATCAGCTGCTGCGTACTTATCTCTGTAAGTCCTAAAGAATTTCTTGTATTTGCCCTTGCTGGTGTTGAGTCTGTTATAATTTTTCACCATCATGGCAATTTCTTCGAGTAGCTCCTCTTTGCTCATATCCTTTTTCTCCTTCTTCATCTTGGAGGACTCAGCTGACTTGACATGAGCTGACTTTTCAGAGTTGGCTCTGAAAGCTATTTCTTTTGGAGCTGGGGTGAGTTCTCCGTCATTAATGCCTTGAAGATTCTTCTTGAGTGATCTTCAAGTTGTATTCGTTGGCTTTTAAGAGTGAGAACAACCTTTCTGTAGATAGATCACCCAAGTCACTTCGACTTTGGTGAACTACCTTGTAAGTGTTCCATTCAGCTGAAAGAGCTGAAAGAACCTTTATGATGGTCCCTGAGCTGGGTACTTGGTGTAGGGGGGGGTGAATACACCAAGTAGATTTTTCGAAACTTTTGTCAAGTTAAAACGGAGTTGAGTGAGAGCTCAGTTATTGATCCAGCTGGGGAGGGTCAGCTGGGTAAACAACTCAGCTGGCGGTGCGGAAAGTGGTGGTTTGAAAACTTTAGCTCAGTTACTTAGAAAAACTCAGTTTTAAAATATTAACTTATCGTTTTCAGCTTAGTCAGGTTGTGCAACTTTTCGAGAGACACAGCTGTCTTTGGAGAGCAGCTGTGTGTGCAGTTTTGAACAAGTATGTAATGATATGAAGGCGTTAGTACACAGCTGAATATAAAGCAAAAGTAAAGAGAGAGAGATAGAAGCACGCGAGTTTTTACGTGGTTCGGAGTAACACCTCCTACGTCCACGACCAGGTTCACTGGTAATCCACTACCACTTGGTTTCCAAGTACCAAGCAACTTCACAACTCTAACCCGAGCTGTGTTCCAACAGTTGCGGGCACCGTCAAGCCTATACACCTTCGGTTGCGGGTGCGAAGAACCTAACCACTCGAATTACGCGCTTCGAGCAAGCGTACCTTTACCTAACCTTTCCGGGTTTGGGTTTGGGTATGGGGTTCCAAGCGTGAACGAGTTCTTACAATTAAGAACTTCAGAGTATGATGAACTCGTTCGAAATCTAGGCTTAAGATATACAATGAGTTTGGCCTAGGAAACAGACGAAAAACTAAGCAGTTTCTTAACTAGAAACACTTTAAGATAAAGTGTTCTTTGATCTATGTAGAACTGCTTGGGAGCTTTTGAAAGAATAATGAATTCAGAAAATGAAAGCTTGTAGAGAGTTTTTCGTTTTTGATCCTGAGGTTGAAGACGGGTTTATATAGGTAGAGATTCAAGACTAGCCGTTGGAGGAGCCGTTTGAATCTTACCTACTCTTCTTAAATACAAGATCTGCCGTTGGGCGTATCTGCACCTGTCTTCATTTGTGTCACATCCTAGGTTCTGAAGTCTAGGATGCGATGCGGCAATCCCTCATTGGTCGAGGTAGGTTGACTTTCTCTCGATTCCGGGATCTTCCGCTTTAGAGCTGGCTTTTGAATTCGGAAGTGGGTATCTCGACGTGGAGTCTTCGGAGATAGTTCCTTTGTTAAATACTGTGGACCGTGTTTTGAACTCGGCTCGAATTCTCTTCGGCTTGATCGAGCTCTGCTGGATCACTCGGTGAAGGTTGACGCCTTTCTTTGTCTTTTGCTAGTGACTCAGTGAACACGGGTCGACTTGTCTTCCGCTAGGTGACTCTGCGTAGACACGGTAGATGGGTCATTCTTGTCTTCCGCTTCCTTAACCTGTAATCCTAGAACATCTAAGGCTCAAACAGGTGAGCTGGAAAACACTATTTAGGTTGGCGCGATCATCTATTCGGTTGGAGAATCAGTTGGGTTTTGGTATCAAATCGAAACCTTATAATTTTTCCAACAATTTCCCCCTTTTTGATGATGCCAAAACCTAACTGAGACAACTTATGATGCAGAGAAACTTGTGTTTTATTAATGTAAGAAAATACATTATAACACAGGAAAAAGAAAGAAGAAAAAAAAAATATTTTCAGTCTTCAATCCTTCAGTCTTCAATCCCAGTTGGCTGGGTCTTCTCTTCTGCATCCGTTGCTTCTTTCTTTTGACTCGTCTCTTCTTCAGCTGATTCTGATTCAGCTGGTTCCTCTAGCTCAACAGTTTGCCTCTTCATTGACTTGTCTCTCTTCTCCCTTACTTCACCCTTTTTGGCATGATCAAAACAGGGTGGGAGATATTCACCATCGGCTGTTGCGATGTTTTAGTTTGGCGAAACTGTGGTTTTCAGCTCTGAGCAGCGAGGTTTAGAGTCTTAGTGGCTCAGCTGTTGTATTAGCTGGCTCTTCTTCAGTTGCATTAGCCTCAGCTGTGATTGCAGACACAGCGTCCTTGGCCTGATTCGGTGGGCGGTCCGGTGAGTGCTTGGAGGGATGAGTTGGCACGGGAGATATCATCTTCTGAGTCGGGCATAACTTCATTCCTTGCAATTTTCCTTCTTCAGACTTCTTAGATTGAATGAGAAAGTCTGATTCAGCACTTGAGGGATTTGTATTCAGCTCATATCATCATCATCCAGCTGCAGGTGATCGTAGGCTGGGTGAAGTTTCTCATTTGAGCTTGGTGCAGGGACTTGAGCATCTTTTATTGAAAGATCTCGAAGAAGGTGTCCACTGTGGAGTGAAGAGCGAAGAGAAGGCGGTTGAAGTATCCCATCTGTCTTGGGGTTTTAGCTTGGTTGTTCAGCTGGAATACTCCGTTGCGGTGTTGGTGATGATTATGTTCAAGCAGGGACGTGAACTTCTCTTCCACCGTAAGAAACGACCGCTTGTGGGCCTTCTCGCTTCCTGAGAGTGATTACGAATTCTCTCATAATGTCACCGGCTTCTCTGTGATCGATCGAGCACCTTTGACTTGAGTCTTCGGTTTGAAGACGTGCTTGATATATTTTGTCTCCTCAAGTTGTTTCCGATTCCTTTGGGACGGAGTTAGATGCATCTTTGCTTTGTCTCCTGCATCTTTTTTACGTACCTCTGTGGCGGAGCAGGAGCTTTGAAATGACTGCTCCTTAATACTCCGGTTTCATCAACATCTGGTCCAGGTCTGTTGACGTTGATTTTTGCATCCCAGGGAGTTGTGTGTCCCGTTCTCTCTTTTGAGTTGAGAGAAACAGTGGGGTTGAGGAGGTCTTTTTCCTTTGTCATTCCCAGAAAGTTTTCTGCACCTTCGCAGTGGATGACGTTCTTGAGCTTTGCGGTCTCCTTGCGCCGGCTCGGTTCTGTCGATGGGCTTCACCTTCTTCTGGACTTCCGTCTTCTTTGAGGTTCCTGAGAGTTAAGCAACTCTTATCTTGAAGCTTTGACAGATTCTTCAGGTTTGATTGGCTTTGGGAGACATCTTTCTGGATTCCATGTTCTTTTTCTGCATCTTTTGTTAGTAGAAACAAACAATACCAATTGATGGAAATAAGAAAGAATGCCAAAAAAAAACTTTCTACGTTTGATGCGTATATCTTCTAGCATATTTAAAGAGATTTCTTGAAGAATGGACGATCAAGATTTGTTTGTTGATAAGAAGATCTACGACTGGGAGTGATTCTCGCGTCATGTCAATTTAATGCGCGAGAGAGAACGGTTGAGGCGCTTTGACTTTTGCCTCGAAACTCCCATTATTCAATTCTTTGCAGACTTTTAATTAATATTGATTAGAAATGACAAGATGTGAATTGACAGAAAACAGATTGAGTAGGTGTAATTAAAGTTATTTCAAACCTCTCAGCTGATCATTGTAGTCAGCTGATACCTCGGTTGAGTGGGTGTCTTTGGGTCATCGTGGTTCCATTTGGTTCCCTCATTGGATAATCCTTTCCTTTCGGCATCTGGTTTAGCTGAATTCTTTCTCGGTGATATCGGTGACATTGATTCGATTTTCGGTTATTTGCTTGTATTCGGCTTGATGCCTTTCATTCGGTAGTGCAACTTCCGTTCAGTTTGATGCTTCCGTTCGGTTGAGTGCTTCCGTTCAGTTCGGTAGGTGAAGCATCGTAAGGGTTGAGAAGTCCAAGTAATCCGCACAGCATTTTGAATCTTGCTTCTATCAGCGGTTTTGTGAGAATATCAGCCCGTTGTATGTCTGTGTGAATTTTCTCAACAATCACATCCTTCTTTTCTACGTGATCTCTGATGAAATGATGTCGTACGTCTACATGCTTGCATCTTGTGTGAAGTACTGGATTTTCAGATATTGCAATAGCACTTGAGCTATCACAGAAAATTGGAACCTGTCCAGTTTTTACTTCATAGTCATCCAGCTGATGTTTCAGCCAGAGAATTTGCGAGCAGCGGCTTCCAGCGGCCATATATTCTGCTTCTGTCGTGGAAGTTGCGACGCACGTTTGTTTCTTTGAAAACCATGAGATCAACTTACTTCCTAAGAACTCGACAAGTTCCCGAAGTTGATTTTACGTCCAATCGATCTCCGGCGAAGTACGAATGCGAGTATCCGATCCAATTTGTAGATTGTCTTCGGTAGTACCACGTACCTCAACATTCGAGTTCCTTTGAGATATTTGAGAATGTTCTTGGCTGCTTGCATGTGTGCTTCCTTTGGATCAACTTGAAATCTGGCACACACTCCATTTGCGAAAGAGATGTCCGGACGACTTCTTTGTTAGATACGGCGGGGATCCTATTATCCTCTGTATTTGCTTTGGAATCAACGACTTCCCTTCGATTCACAGTTCAATCTTCCGAGTTGGTGTTCATTGGAATCTTTACGATTTTGATTGAACTCCATACTTGGCGATCAAATCTTTCACGTATTTGGATTGATTTATGAAGATCCCTTCTGAAGATTGCTTGACTTGAAGTCCTAGGAAGAAACTCATTTCTCCCATCATGGACATTTGGAACTTCTCTGACATCATCTCTCCAAATCTTTGGCATAAGAAGCTTGATCTTGATCCAAAGATGATGTCGTCTACGTAGATTTGAACAACCAGGATATCTTCTCCTGACTTGATGGTGAAGAGAGTTATGTCTACTGATCCCTTCTTGAATCCTTTGGATATGAGAAAATTTGACAGAGTGTCATACCAAGCTCGAGGTGCTTGCTTTAATCCATAAAGAGCCTTCTTTAGTTTGTAGACTTTATTTCCTTCTACTTCGAATCCTGGAGGTTGTTCAACGTAGACATGTTCTTTGATTTCTCCATTTAGGAATGCACACTTCACATCCATTTGATAGACCTTGAATTTGTGATGTGCTGCAAAGGCGAGAAATAGTCTGATTGCTTCCAATCGTGCTACTGGAGCAAAAGATTCTTCGAAGTCAATTCCTTCCTGCTGAGTGTAGCCCTTGGCAACGAGTCGAGCTTTGTTTCTGATGACGACTCCCAGGGTATCCATCTTGTTCTTGAATATCCATTTGAGTCCTATGACTTTGACTTCTTGAGGTCTGTCGACTAATTCCCAGACACAATTTCTGAGGAATTCGTTCAGCTCTTCTTGCATGGCATTTGTCCAAGGCACACTCTTCAAAGCTTCGAGAATTGATTGAGGCTCGCACTTGAGCTACGTAACACGCCATTAGAGCCGTGTCTTCATCATAGACCGTCGATTCAAGCTCTGCGAGAGTTGGTATGTGTCACCTCTTGATGATCCGATGAAGCTTGAGCGGCTGAGCTTCTGGTTTTGACTTGGTCAGATGGTTCTCCAATGATTGTTGATGATGGATGATCTTCAATCCATCTTCTCCTCTTACGAATTTCTTCTTCCAGTTGATTGATGCTTGAAGTGGCTAAATTTTGTCTGTCTTGGAGTTGTTCTGGAGTTAAATCTTGAGAGTTTGGCTCTCTTTGATTTGGATTTTGAGGAGATTTCTGTAGAGGCTCAGCTGGAGATGGAGCTGGGGACTCAGCTGTGTTTGGATTCCCAGCTGATGATATTCCCCCTTGATTTGGCGTTGAAGCTTCTTCTCGATTTCCAGTTTGGTGGAGCTTCTTGGTTGATTTGAATTTCCTCCTCTCGGCTCATCGTCCCAAATTAATGGTTCGGCCGCATTACGATTCTATTCTCTTGAGCCCTTGTCTGAATCAATCTTGAAGATTCTCCTTCGCTTCTTCGTTTGATAGAATCTCTATATTCGAAGGAGGATTCGTCAAAGGTAACATGTGGAGTTACTTCGACTATTTGAGTTCTTCTGTTGAAAACTCTGTATGCTTTACTCACAGCGGAGTAACCAAGGAATACTCCTCGGTCTGTCTTTTCGTCGAACGTCTTGAGCTGTGTCTTCCCATTATTGAGAATGTGACATTTGGATCCGAATACCTTGAAATATCCAATGTATGGTATTCTGTTGTTCCATAGCTCATACGGTGTCTTTCCTTGCCTTGATGTGAGTAGGGAGCGATTCTGAGTGAAGCAAGCTGTGTTGATTGCTTCAGCCCAGAACTTCTTTGGAATGGCAGAGCTAGCTAGCATTGAGGTAGCTGCTTCCTTGAGAGTTCTGTTTCTTCTTTCTGCTACACCATTCTGCTGAGGTGTGCGAGCTGCAGATGTTTGGTGTTGAACTCCGTTCTTCTCGCAAAAATCATAAATAGTTTCATTTAGAAACTCCGTTCCACGATCTGATCTTATTGCCATTATCTTGCACTCCTTCTGTGTTGATAATCTTTCCAGCAGGATAGGCAGCTTAGTTCTCGTTTCGCTCTTCTGGTACAAGAATGATACCCATGTGAATCTTGAGAAATCATCCACAACGACCAGAGTATATTTTCTGCCATTGAAGCTTGTTGGAGTAACTGGACCAAAAAGATCCATGTGAAGAAGTTGAAGAACTCGATCAGTTGACTGAGCTGGCTTGAGAGAGAATGAAATTCTTGTTTGCTTTCCTTGTTGACACGCGCTGCACATATGACTTTTGTCATATACTTGATCTGGAATTCCATTAGCGAGCTGGTTCCTAGCCAGTTTGTTGATTGTCTTGAAGTTGAGATGATTCAGCCGTATGTGCCACAACGGTGACTTCATTCTTGCTTTTGATACAAGACAAGTCTCCGGAGGCTCTTTGTTCCAGTCAGCGAAGTACATATTTCCTTCTCTTTTCCCTCTTAGGAGTATCTGCTTGGTTTCCCTGTGCTTCACTGTGCATCAAACTTGACAGAAAAACCGTTGTCGCAGAATTGGCTAATGGAAAGCAAGTTATGTTGCAATCCTTGTACATAAGAAACATTTGGGATTATAACATTTCTAGTTTTAAATGTACCATAACCTTTGGTTAGGCCTTTGGAGTTGTCACCAAATTTTACTTGTGGACTCGTACGCTCAATATACTCCCGAAGTAGATGCTTTAGGTGCGTCATGTGCTTGGAACATCCACTTTGTCCAAGTACCAAAGCGTTCTCATCGACTCCTCGGAGATGCGTCGATTCCTTGCAACCTAAACAACAAGTTAAAATTCAGGTACCCGGTTTAATTGGGTCCTTGTGGGTTAGACGAGAGATCCTTTGACGACCCGGATACGCTTGATGACTCGAATTGGGTCATTTGATCGATAATTCTTCCAGTCGAGTCGATATACACATTCATTGTGTTCTTCTTTTATTGCTTTGGCGTGGTCTTGATCTTCGTGTCTTCTTGTTTTGTTGTACGTATTTTGTTTGATTTCCAGTGTGTGCCTAGTGAGACGTTCCTTTGTCTCTGTGTCTCGATCTTTGTGGTTGGAAATGATTATCCGGTGATACTCGTATGAGTGGTATCAGTGGGTATCTACGATATCTTGGTTGATATCGATCAATGTGCTTTGGTCTTGTGTTGGTATCTGTAAAATCCGACTTGTGGTCTTCGTTGAAGTTGAGCACGTTCTTTGTCTGAGCTGAGCTTGAGGTTGTCGCACAGCTGACCTTCTTGATGTCTGCTGTGTTCTCGACGGAGTTTGAGACTGTTTCACAGCTGTTCTTTTTGACGTCTGCTGTGTCCTCAACGGAGCTTGAGAATGTTTCACAGTTGTTCTTCCCGACTTTCTTTGTGTCCTCGATTGTTGATGCTGAGCTGCTGGGGTTGAAGGTTCATTTGCTCGTACAAACATAACCTTTGTTCCACTTGTGGAGGCAATGTTTGAGGCATCCTTTGATTCGTTGTATCCCAGTCCCGCTTTGAGTGCTGCTGGACGCTGAGCACTAATGATCTCGTCCATTGTTGACGTGGCTTTGATGAGAGCTACTATCTTTTTAGATAGTACCTCTTCGGTGCTTTTCAGCTCAATGATCTCAGCTGACTTCCTTTCCGATTCAGCTGTGACCCTTTCCACATCTTCTATCAGCTGTGTCTTCTCAGTGTTGACTTTCTTCATCAGCTGATCTTGTTTCACTATTTTGTCATTTAGTGAAACGACTTCCTGTTGGAGCTGAGTTGTATCAGCTGTGTCTGATACTTTTGTCTTTTCCAGTTCCGCCTTCAGCTCGGCATTCTCACACATAATGACGTCAAGGATCTCTTGAAGCTCCTTGGAATCGTTCATTACTTTCTCTACTAGACTCCAATCAGGTAGTCCAGATTCTGAATCCTGTGTAGAGTGTTCGTGTGATGGTGAGGTGTTAGATAGATTTAGAGTTCGAGACGTTACCTCATCTTCATCGATGCCGTCTGTTTGTCCCATGAAGCAAGTATCCCAATCAGGTTCATGATTGGCCATCAGGGCTTCTTCTTCCGAGTCTGAAAATGGCATGTCATCCATTTTATTGCACTCTGATTCTTCATCAGCGATATAAGCTCTCCTTCGGTCAGCTGCCTTAGCTTTTAATTGGTCTTTATCTTTCTTGGACAACTTTGGACAATCTTGTCGGTAGTGTCCTGGTTCCTTGCAGTTGAAGCAACCTTCTTCAGTTCGTTTGTCAGCTGACTTCTCATCAGCTGCTGCGTACTTATCTCTGTAATTCCTGAAGAACTTCTTGTATTTGCCCTTGCTGGTGTTGAGTCTGTTATAACTTTTCACCATCATGGCAATTTCTTCGAGTAGCTCCTCTTTGCTCATATCCTTTTTGTCCTTCTTCATCTTGGAGGACTCAGCTGACTTGACATGAGCTGACTTTTCAGAGTTGGCTCTGAAAGCTATTTCTTTTGGAGGCAGGGTGAGTTCTCCGTCATTACATGCCTTGAAGATTCTTCTTGAGTGATCTTCAAGTTGTACTCGTTGGCTTTTAGGAGTGAGAACAATCTTTCTGTAGATAGATCACCCAAGTCACTTCGACTTTGGTGAACTACCTTGTAAGTGTTCCATTCAGCTGAAAGATCTGAAAGAACCTTTAGATTCTTTTCCCGCTGGGTATACTTCCCGATTCGATTGTCTCTATCTCAATGACTATGTTTGAGAACCTTAGCTCCATCGCTTCGATGGACTCGTTGGCTAATTTGCTTGAAGTTGTCGAATTTTTGGCACGCTATTGTGAATTTGTTTTCTTTGATCTCTTCGATCCTTCACATAGCTTGGCGAGTGTTTCCCATCTCTTTGGCTGTCTCGCACTTGATGATTTTGCTCGGGTAGGCGTTTGAGGCCCATTGAAGAGATGGTGTTCCTTGCGAAGCTGTCCAGACCAGCTTGCTTTCGCTCTTCGGAAGAATATTCCTTCTTTGGCTTGAGAATTGGCCGGTATTCTGGTTGGCCTCCATCATGAGCAGGTACGAGTTCAGTTCCTTGTTTATATATAAGGATGGGTCCGTCTGAAATGACGTCCCACATCATGTCGTGATGTGCACAAAGGAAGCTTTTCAATCTGAATTTCCAGATTGCATAGTCGTCTACCGAGAAGGTGGGGAGATTCCTGTTAAGATAAGAATCCATAGACATGTGCAGTATGTAATAAGATGAGTTTTTCTGAGAAACGGATCTGTTCAGTTGACCACTGACACAGAGCGTCAAGAGAGATCTCTTGATACAGAAACGGTGGTCTTTTGAACCACTGCTCTGATACCAATTGATGGTCCCTGAGCTGGGTACTTGGTGTAGAGGGGGGGGTGAATACACCAAGTAGATTTTTCGAAACTTTTGTCAAGTTAAAACGGAGTTGAGTGAGAGCTCAGTTATTGATCCAGCTGGGGAGGGTCAGCTGGGTAAACAACTCAGCTGGCGGTGCGGAAAGTGGTGGTTTGAAAACTTTAGCTCAGTTACTTAGAAAAACTCAGTTTTAAAATATTAACTTATCGTTTTCAGCTTAGTCAGGTTGTGCAACTTTTCGAGAGACACAGCTGTCTTTGGAGAGCAGCTGTGTGTGCAGTTTTGAACAAGTATGCAATGATATGAAGGCGTTAGTACACAGCTGAATATAAAGCAAAAGTAAAGAGAGAGAGATAGAAGCACGCGAGTTTTTACGTGGTTCGGAGTAACACCTCCTACGTCCACGACCAGGTTCACTGGTAATCCACTACCACTTGGTTTCCAAGTACCAAGCAACTTCACAACTCTAACCCGAGCTGTGTTCCAACAGTTTGCGGGCACTGTCAAGCCTATACACCTTCAGTTTGCGGGTACTGAAGAACCTAACCACTCGAATTACGCGCTTCGAGCAAGCGTACCTTTACCTAACCTTTCTGGGTTTGGGTTTGGGTATGGGGTTCCAACTGTGAACGAGTTCTTACAATTAAGAACTTCAGAGTATGATGAACTCGTTCGAAATCTAGGCTTAAGATATACAATGAGTTTGGCCTAGGGAACAGACGAAAAACTAAGCAGTTTCTTAACTAGAAACACTTTAAGATAAAGTGTTCTTTGATCTATGTAGAACTGCTTGGGAGCTTTTGAAAGAATAATGAATTCAGAAAATGAAAGCTTGTAGAGAGTTTTTCGTTTTTGATCCTGAGGTTGAAGACGGGTTTATATAGGTAGAGATTCAAGACTAGCCGTTGGAGGAGCCGTTTGAATCTTTCCTACTCTTCTTAAATACAAGATCTGCCGTTGGGCGTATCTGCTTTGTCTTCATTTGTGTCACATCCTAGGTTACGAAGTCTAGGATGCGATCTCGGCAATCCCTCATTGGTCGAGGTAGGTTGACTTCCTCGATTTCGGGATCTTACGCCTTTAGAGTGGCTTTTGAATTCGGAGTTTGTCTCGACGTGGAGTCTTCAGAGATAGTTCCTTTGTTCTGTCTGTTGGACCAGTGTGTTTTGAACTCGGCTCGAATTCTCTTCGGCTTGATCGAGCTCTGTGGATCACTCGAGTGAAAGGTTGGCCTTCTTGTCTTTTGCTAGCTGACTCATTGTGAACACGGTAGGTCGGCTCTTGTCTTCCGCTACCGACTCTGCCGTAGACACGGTTGGGTCGATTCTTGTCTTCCGCTTCCTTAACCTGTAATCCTAGAACATTTAAGGCTCAAACAGGCGAGCTGGAAAACACTATTTAGGTTGGCGCGATCATCTATTCGGTTGGAGAATCAGTTGGGTTTTGGTATCAAATCGAAACCTTATAATTTTCCTAACACTTTAGATTCTTTTCCCGCTGGGTATACTTCCCAGTTCTGATTGTCTCTATCTCAATGACTATGTTTGAGAACCTTAGCTCCATCGCTTCGATGGACTCGTTGGCTAGCTGCTTGAAGTTGTCGAATTTTTGGCAAGCTATTGTGAATTTATTTTCTTTGATTTCTTCAGATCCTTCACATAGCTTGGCAAGTATTTTCCACATCTCTTTGGCTGTCTCGCACTTGATGATCTTACTCAGGTAGGCGTTTGAGACTGTTGATGAGATGGTGTTTCTTGCGAAGCTGTCCAGACCAGCTTGCTTTCGTTCTTCTGACGAGTAATCCTTCTTTGGCTTGAGAATTGGCCGGTATTCTGGTTGTCCTCCGTCATGACCAGGTACGAGTTCATTTCTTTGTTTATAGATAAGGATGGGTCCGTCTGTGATGACGTCCCACATCATGTCGTGATGTGCACAAAGGAAGCTTTTCAATCTGAATTTCCAGATTGCATAGTCGTCTACCGAGAAGGTGGGGAGATTCCTGTTAAGATAAGAATCCATAGACATGTGCAGTATGTAATAAGATGAGTTTTTCTGAAAAACGGATCTGTTCAGTTGACCACTGACACAGAGTGTCAAGAGAGATCTCTTGATACAGAAACGGTGGTCTTTTGAACCACCTTTGCTCGATACCAATTGATGGTCCACGAGCCGGGTACTTGGTGTAGAGGGGGGGGTGAATACACCAAGTAGATTTTTCGAAACTTTTTCAAGTTAAAACACGAGTTGGTGAGCTCGAGTTATTGATCCGGTGGGGAGGGTCGGCTGGGTAAATAACTCGGTGTGATGCGGAAAGTGGTGTTTTGAAAATTTAGCTCAGTTACTTAGAAAAACTCAGTTTGAAAATATTAACTTAACGTTTTCAGCTTAGTCAGGTTGTGCAACTTTTCGAGAGACACAGCTGTCTTTGGAGTGCAGCTGTGTGTGCAGTTTTGAACAAGTATGCAATGATATGAAGGAGTTAGTACACAGCTGAATATAAAGCAATAGTAAAGAGAGAGAGTTAGAAGCACGCGAGTTTTTACGTGGTTCGGAGTAACACCTTCTACGTCCACGACCAGGTTCACTGGTAATCCACTACCACTTGGTTTCCAAGTACCAAGCAACTTCACAACTCTAACCCGAGCTGTGTTCCAACAGTTTGCGGGCACTGTCAAGCCTATATACCTTCAGTTTCCGGGTACTGAAGAACCTAACCACTCGAATTACGTGCTTCGAGCAAGCGTACCTTTACCTAACCTTTCTGGGTTTGGGTTTGGGTATGGGGTTCCAACTATGAACGAGTTCTTACAATTAAGAACTTCAGAGTATGATGAACTCGTTCGAAATCTAGGCTTAAGATATACAATGAGTTTGGCCTAGGGAACAGACGAAAAACTAAGCAGTTTCTTAACTAGAAACACTTTAAGATAAAGTGTTCTTTGATCTATGTAGAACTGCTTGAGAGCTTTTGAAAGAATGATGATTTCAGATAATGAAAGCTTGTAGAGAGTTTTTCGTATCTGATCCTGAGGTTGAAGACGGGTTTATATAGGTAGAGATTCAAGACTAGCCGTTGGAGGAGCCGTTTGAATCTTACCTACTCTTCTTAAATACAAGATCTGCCGTTGGGCGTATCTGCACCTGTCTTCATTTGTGTCACATCCTAGGTTCTGAAGTCTAGGATGCTGATCTGGCAATCCCTCATTGGTCGAGGTAGGTTGACTTCCTCTGATTCCGGGATCTTCTGCCTTTAGAGCTGGCTTTTGAATTCGTAGTGGACCGTCTTGAAGTGGAGTCTTCGGAGATAGTTCCTTTGTTCTGTCTGTTGGACCATTGTGTTTTGAACTCAGCTCGAATTCTCTTCAGCTTGATCAAGCTCTGCTGGATCACTCAGCTGAAGGTTGACGCCTGCTGTCTTTTGCTAGCTGACTCCAGCTGTGAACACAGCTGGGTCGACTGCTGTCTTCCGCTAGCTGACTCCTGCTGTAGACACAGCTGGGTCGACTGCTGTCTTCCGCTTCCTTAACCTGTAAACCTAGAACATCTAAGGCTCAAACAGGCGAGCTGGAAAACACTATTTAGGTTGACGCGATCATCTATTCGGTTGGAGAATCAGTTGGGTTTTGGTATCAACTCGAAACCTTATAATTTTCCCAACAATATATAAATATATATATATATATATATATATATATATATATTTATGTATAGAGGAAGAATCATATACAAAGCACTTTTTTCGTATGAAATGAGAAGCGATTTGGACTATTGATTTTTGTAAATCTACGGTTGTCATTGACTGATGCAGTATAATTAAACATGGAATGCATTATCATAACAACGCATTATAGTAACCCAAAAATATCTTATTATGACCATGCATTGTAGTAATACATAAAATGCATTATTTTCATTTTTTATGCGAAAAGTGTGTATGTGAACCAACCCTTATATATATATATATATATATATATATATATATATATATATATATATATATTTATATGGAAAGGATTATATAGGAATTCATCTTTATAAGAGTACGTAGAAACCATGCATTTTTATTACACCGGTTAATGCACAAATTGCATTATTTTAATGCACAAATATATGTTAATGAAAAAAATTGAACCATTGGTCTTTTTTATGTATTGTCGAGATTTAATTTGTGCATTAAATTATTGCAGGTTGTGCATTACAAATATATTAAATATTTGTGCAATAATTTACTGCAATTTGTCATTTGTCATATATGTGCATTAAAGCACTGCATTTTGTGCATTTACGAAGTGATATAAATGCATGGTTCCTACGGACTCATATAGGGATGAGTTCATACCAGATCCACACCATATATATATATATATATATATATGGAGTGATTCTGTACAAATAATCCTTATCCTAAGAATACAAAATTAAGCACAAAGATTTGATGCATCTACTAATGCTATACAATGCATCAATTTTGTGCATGTAATGCATCAATTTTGGGCACGTGATGTATCTCATTTTTTTGTTTATTTTAAAATACTAAAATCAAATCTTTTTCGTCTTTCTTCTTGTTATCACCACCACCCACCACCACCACCACCACCACCATTTACTCGCCACCATCATCATTGTCACTCGACGCCGCGATCATCGCCATTGTGCGCCACTATCGAGCACGAAAGTTAGAAAAAAGTAAAAACTATCAACAAAAATATTTTGGTGCGTCTCAATGCACTGTCTGGTGCATCTAATTTTTGAACCATATTAACCTTAATTAAGAAAAAAATGCGGGTTTAACTAAGAAAAAGCGGGTTTGACCATAAGATTAAGTCATATCCATTAGATCTTGTAGAATGGATGCATGGTTTAGATCTATTCTTATTTCTCACTTTAAGATCTATTCTTATATGATCCATCTCCTATATATATAGGTATATATATCCGACATATATAATCATAGTCTTAGAGTATAAGATGCGACACCATACTTAACAACAAAATCAAACTTCAGTGTGCGTGTGTTGGCCTAACGGTAGAGTGGTTAATGTCCGATACCAAAGGTTTCGGGTTCGAATCCACCGTAGCGCGGTCTTTAATTTTAATTTCTAATTTATCAACAAAATCGAACTTCAATCCATACTAGCTTGTAGAGTACAAATCATCTTCATTTGTGGCACAACACACATATACACACACATAGTGTGATCAAATCACATTTATTCGGCGCCTATTATTAGCTCATGAAATAGCTAGGCTTTCCACTTAATTATTTGAACACTAAAACCCTTAATTGATCGATTCTTGAATTTCCCCTTCCTAACAACGAAGATTAGGTCCAGGATTAACTCCGAGTTGGCTACAATAGCTTGTGTAGTAATTAACACGAGCAGTCACGGTGGCCGGATTCGCGCCATTGCATTCAAGGTTGCCATTAATGGCGCGAATAGTCGCCCCAAACCCCTGCCCCGATATAATAGCCGAGTGAACGTTATTCATCCAAAACCATAGGGCCGTCTTGAATGAGATCACGGCGTCTCTGGCCACAATATCAGGATTGTTCAATCCATCAAAGCCTATGGCTTGACCTGCTGGGCCGTAGTTGTAGTTCCATGATATTTGCAACGGACCTCGGCCGTAGTAGCCCTTGTTGGCCGCACACGGCCACTGCCGGTTGTTTTCGTCACAATAATCTCTAGATTGGCCGCCAGTCTCCACTCTAGAACACATATCTAAGTTGGAGAAAAAGAAAATTTTGGTAACATTTTTTCTTATGGAGTAAGGAAAAAAGACAGAGAACAAGTTCAAATATGTGTGTTAGTGTGTGTGTTCTATCACAGGTGATAGGTTGGTTGGCACAACTTTAATTTAAAACAAATTATTACATGTCACATTAAATAATTTTCATATTAGAAAGTTATGTTGACGTCAAAATTAAATTTGTTACTATTTTCGCAAGATATTGTTTTCATATGCTTAATTATATAGAAGATAGATAATATATACCATGCTTTAATGATAACTTTATGAGCAGAACTTATTTGTCGTCAGCTATATATGACCAATACCAATTTAAGCTAATTTGATGGAATAGGGGAAAAAAAAAACTGACGATAAAAAAAATGCAATAAGTTGAGTTTAGATGATATTTCATTTGATTAAAATATGTTTGAACTCGATATTAAATATACATAGTATATAAATATTCAGTTCGACTCCGTTCAACTCACTTAAAGGCCAATAACAAGAATAATATATACTTACGTCCAGTCTCATGTGTGACATGTGCGAAGAACGCCGCAATCTCCCGCTTAGAATCATCGGCGGAGCCCGTCCTCCCAAAATTCGGGTACGACCCGATTGCCTGTAGAAAAGCGGAACGGGTATAGAAACCCCGTCCGGGGCAACCCGACGGAGCCTGATTAGCTATCCCGTTAAAGAAAGCATCCGTTACAATATTAGCGACGTTAGCTCCGTTATTTCCTGACGAACCAAAGCACGGCCCGGACCGACAGCCGGTGCCGCAATAGTCGTTGCCTGTGCCGCAGTAGCCAAACTGGCTGCAACAGAGGTTCGCCGCGCAGCCGCAGTTTTGGCCGGAAACCCATTTTCCGGCGGCAAGAAGTAGGGCTAGGAGAGTATAGATGGTGAAGAATTTCTTCATTTTGTGCGTTACGTGAAGAAGAAAATGTTGTGTTGGTGTGGAATGAGAAGGCAGAGATTGAAGAGTATTTATAATATTACAGTGCATATAAATATATTTTGAGCGGCAAGTGGCGTTGGAAGGTTGGCCTAGTGGATAATTATTAAATATTTTATAGATCTTACGGCATACTCCCTCCGTCCCGTTATTTGTGGCTCATACTTTTTGGGTACAAGTATTAAGAAGAAGGTGTAAAAGACAGAAAAGTGATGATAGAGTCTACACTTTTTAAAGTGTTAATTTTTGCTATTTTGGATCTATACCACTAATAGTAGGACAGTCCAAAAAAGAAAATGAGCTACTAATAGTGGGACTGATCAGGGAGTACTATTTTTCTTTTTGCCCCCACTTCCACTATTTGCATATACCTATTACTTCATCTGACCCACTCAATTTGTCTACATTTCTTTAAATAGACGTCTCATTCAATTTGTCTACTTCCAAATAAGGAAAGAATTAACCCTTCAAAACCCTTCAAAAGTGGTGGGACCTACCCACTTTCTATCTTTTTATTCTTATTCTTAATCTTCGTGCCGAATAGTAGGTAGACAAATTGAATAAGACGGAGGGAGTATTAAATAGTTTATACTTATAAAATTAGTTTCACCTAATATATTCTTATTGTATATTTTAAGCATAATTATATAATTTAGTACCATATATATATATATGATAAATTTAATACTATTACTTTAAAATTATAAATATATTAATAATGTAATCTAATAATAACTCTTTGAAAAATAAATTACTTCATATGTAAGAACCCCGGTTGAAAATTAAATTACTTCATATTAATGGAATTAAGATAAAGGTGTATTCCTACCATACATCATCCATGGAATCTCACAGATTTTGATTTAGAAAAGTTTTTTAATTCATGTAAATGGTTTTTTCCTTTCTTTATATTTTGAAAGTATTTAAAAACATAATATTAATAATATTAAATGTATAGAAATTTTATGCGAGCTAAATTTATACCTAAAATATATCATAGTTTTAAAATTTAACTTAATAATATAACCATGATCAATTACATATAGAAGTTTTATCATGTAAAGTTAGTATAGCTACGATAGACATTGTAATTCAATGATATTTCTCCATTTTGTAAGAATGAGAGATTGTGGGACAAATCCACACCACCCACCCTATAGTGCATGTTATGTCTACATTTCTAATCATCCGTGACTATAGTAGATATGATTTTAATGGATTATTTCTTATTGAAAAACTCTATAGTAGTTATCTGTTTCCTTATATTAGCACCTTAATTAATTTTTTTTAGAGAAGTTAAAACTCACTTAAATTCAGTGAATTCCATCACTCCTGTCTGAGATACATCAATTATATAGTCATACTTTTACATGTGACATTGTGTGTGACAATCATTTAAAAATAAAAAAATAAGCGGAATAACTATGGTTAGAAATTTAGTGGTAACTATAGGTCTAGTAATTTAATCTTCTTCTTAGTATTAATAGATTTCAATATTAATCCTCTTAAATTGGGCTTATAATTAACGTGTATGAGTAGCCCATTATGCTCCTTCACCCAAATATGGAACTCCACAATTAGGGGTGCATAAACGGGTACCCATGGATATCCTATCCGTTTTTTTCGGGTACCCGTACCCGGATAAGCTAAAATTGAATACTCGTACCCGTCCCGTTTTAGCAAACCGGGTATTCAATACCCGGCCGGGTATACCCGATCCGGATAACGGATAACCGGTCTACCCGTTTAAAAAAAAAAAGGGCCAGCTCCATTTTTTAAATTTTCACCTATATTTTTAACTCGATTTTTCGAAAATTATAACGACGCAATTAATCATCAACAATTAAAAACAACAAAAATTTAATACCAAATACATAGTTCAAATATTTCAAGTTGAACAATAAATAAACTAATAAAGTATAAAATTTCAGTTGGACAAACATCACAGGGATGGATGAAAAGTTGGAAAATGGAAACTGCGGGTGGTGGACGAACAGGTGGAGTGTGGGAATGGAGTGGAGTCTCTAACATTTTTTTTTAAATAATATAATAATTTTTTGACCGGGTACCTGATACCCTAACGGGTATATCCGGTACCCGGAATTTTGGTAAAACTAATTCCCGTACCCGGAAATTACGGGTATTGAATACCCGTTACCCGGCCGGGTACGGGTAGGAATGGCAATGGGTCGGGTACCCACCCATTAAGTATTTCCCAAACCCAAACCCATTAAAATTTCGTCAACCCATACCCGTCCCAAACCCGATTAAAAAATCATTTCAAAACTCGTACCCGACCCAAACCCGTTGGGTAATACCCACTAAAAACCCGCTAAAAACCCATTTGTACTAGAACATAAACATCAATATTAAATTTAGTAGAAATAACAAAATATTATAAATATAATTTTAACATAAGTATAAATAGAAAATTTCATTAAATTAAAATATATGTGGGTAAAAAGAATAATATAAAATCCTAAAATTATTAATATTTATACTAATATAAATTATATATAATATAAATATTTAATTACTAAAATTATTAATTCTTTGTATCCGGTTTAAAAAGAATGATATAAAATCTTAAAATTAATAATATTTACACTAATATCTATGATTATATTATAAATTATATATATAATATTTTGTTATCCTACATATATATAAATGGGTTTGGGTAGCGAGTGCCCGTAGGTAATTTCCCAAACCCGACCCAAACCCGTCACGGGTTTGAATGTTTCTACCCAAACCCGTCCCAAAACCATTTAATAATTCCCAAACCCGTCCCATTAGGATTTGGGAAAGCCGAGTACCCATAAAAACCCGACCCATTGCCATCCCTAGGTACGGGTTACCCGAAAACCCGTTTTCCGTTTATTCACCCCTATCCACAATGGCCCAACTAAAGCTCGTGACTCATTTATTTTATTTTATTTTATTCTTGTTATGGATACCAATTTCGTTTTCATAGAATTTAAAAAGTAAAAATTATTCACCAATCAATAGGGCTGACAATTTTCGACCCGACACGATAATCCGACACGAACCGATACGAAATTAATGGATTTGGATCAAGCTTTATTAGGTTCGGGTCCTTATCGGGTTGACCCGATAAGAACCTGAAAATTTCAGGTTGGGTTCGGGTTAACCGATAAGGTATTAAATTTTTTAATCTTATATTTATTTAATTCTTATTAAGCTTTTGATGCAGCGTAGTTCCTGTTATGGACGTTCAAAGTTACGTTCAGTTAAGAAACTAGAGTCTCATTCTGAGTTGAAGAGTCTTTTTTTCATTTATGAGCTTTTTAATGATTTGCAGCTATAAATTGCCTATCTATTGTAGTTATAAGCAGACTGGAGTTATTTTCAATTATATAATATATCTTCATAGAGTTCCTACTCTACGTTTTTTTATCAATCTTTGTTCTGTGTGATGTATTTCTTCCTTTCTCCTATCTCATCCTTCATCACCTTTTAAATTGATGACATATTTATTTTTCCTCCAAGTCATCAAAAGATATTAAATTTATGAATTTTATTTATTTTTCTCTTCTTAAATTTTATTTTAAAATATTTTTTTCTTATTAATTCTTATTTTAAAATATTTTTTCTCTTATTAAATCTTTTAAATTTGGGTTCGGGTCATTATCGTGTCGGGTCCACCCGAATTTTATCGTGTCGATTTCGTGTTCGTGTCGGGTTCGTGTCGTGTTCGGATTTAGTCATTTCGGGTTGGGTTCGGATTTGGATTGAGCATATCCTTAACAGGTCGGGTTCGGGTTGGACCTTAACAGATTAGGTCGAAATCAGGTCGATCCCAACCCGACCCAACCCGACCCGATTGCCACCCCTGCGGCGTCCGCCTGATTTGACAATATTATATTTTATATTTGTAAATTAACTAGTGTGAAACCCGTCGAAAATCGACGAAGATTTATCATTTATTAAGATTCTTAAAATTATTAGACTCAACTTGCTTGGTATTTATAGGAAATTACTTTGAAAGTGAAAATTTGTAATTTCTAATTAAATTCAAGAAAATTGTTTCACGATTTTTCCGTCTTCATTTAATATATTAATCCTTTTAGTTCATTTTTAATAACTACCGAGAATATAGCGTCTAATAATTTTAATAATCTTAATAAATGATAAATTAGGCTATATGCTAGAAAGTAGCCCGTCGAATTCGACGGAAACTAATTTTACGTTGTATTTTTCAAACCAAAATCCGTTTAAAATTTCTCTATGCATTCTCGTCTTAAATCTGTAAAAAGTGACTTTAATTACTATACATACTCATCCCAAACCCGGCCCGTTGGACCTTATAAAAATCCATTTATTTTCTATTAATGTTCATATAAAATAATTAGCTAATAAAAAGCCTCATTGATATCATCTTAATCATTTTATAAATCTTTTATTTTTCCCATCCATTCTTCCACAATGATCATATAAATTAGAAAATTACTTTACCTCTCGTATTTAAACTTATAATAGCAATTTATTTGATAGTCATGTTCATATGAAATAATTAGCGATAGTTTATAGTTTCAAATTTGCTCATGATGTTGACATATTGAATATTAAACTATTTATTTAGCCAAAATCAATTATCATTTGGCCAAATTAAATAAGAAACTATTATATATTAAACTATTTTTTTGCCAAAACTAATTTTTATTTAACTAAATTAAATAAAAACTATTTTGATTGGAACAATATATCATATCTAATTCTTTTATATAGATTCTTCAGTCGGTGGGATAACTAAAACTTTTCGATGTGAGATTCAAGATTTTAGAACCAAAAGATCTGATTAGATAAATAGAAATAGTGAATGGAGAGAGCGCCACGTAGGACTCCGAATTAAGGGAGGCTTTGAATCCGCAATCGTCTTAATAATATATAGATTATACAGTATTACTTAGATAGAGATATTGATCTTTAAAGTAATGTAATCGAAAACAAATAATTACAAATAATAAAATTACCCAAGTATTTTATATAAAATTACAGTTTCATTGTAAATTTATTTACCGATAAAAAAAAAGGTTTGTTTGATTATGTTATCAATCTCCTTTTTTTTGTCAAACATAATGGAATAATACGCAATCTAAAAATAGAAAAAGTGGTCTGAAAAAGAAATTTGCAATGTTCCGATTTTGATTTAAAAATGATTCATAGAATAGTTCATATAATTATCTAACTTTTTTATTTGTAGTCAAGATTAAATTCTACATGACCTAGCTTGTTCTGACCGGTTCCAAATATAATAAAAGCGCACTGGCTGACTGGACAAAGTAGTCAAAGTTTTCTTTTTGCATAAATATTGCCAAATACTGAATATTTTTATCATACAAGTTATCTTTTAGTATGCATAAACTCAACACTGTTCAACAAGCATCGATTAAGCACATAGAATTTATCATACCATCTTGATCAACTCCTAACATGTTGACCAACTAATAGACACAAAGACAAAATACATAAAAACAACAACGACCCCCACCCACACACTTTGCCTTCAGCAAAGTGGGTGAAATGGTGGTCAAGACACTACTAAAATAAAACTAACTTAACAACGACCCCTACCCACATACTTTGCGTTGAGTAAAGAAGGTAAAGTAAAGGTCAAGACTGAACAAACAAGACTAAAAGAAAAACTAAAGAATCACACACACTACTAGAAAAACGGACATACATGACGGCTAAAAACCGTCATGTATGTGTATCCCGAACCGTCAAAAAAGGTGGTGTAATCTATAGTGGGTACTATACATGACGGATAATAACCGTCATCTATACTATTAATTAATGACGGTTTATGACCGTCATCTATACTACAATTTACTGTAATGCATACCCACTTTATAATGACGGTTTTCCTTAAGGACCGTCATGTATCTTGCACATCATAGTTCACATTTGTTTGCAACCGTCATCTATTTTCAAGGCCATATTTTATTTTATTTATTAATTTTTACCTGTTTTATATCCGAATCACCAATAAATTAAATCATATAAAATAACTAATAAATATTGTACACTTGCTAAGTTAAAATTTCATTCATTGATCATCCAAACATCATCCAAATAATACACGATCCAATTAATGGTTGCTTTAAAAATTGATGATAAAATGAAGAATGGCAACTCTGATTCTTGGCCAAGACTCCGACTAAATCTCCCTGTAAATTAAAAATGGTAAATGAACCTTAATTAATTAGAGAATATTTATGCCAGACAAAATAACAAGATACTCAAATGTCAGAACCAAGGGGAATTACCTTTGCTATCTTTAGAAGTCATAACTAAAACCACCAAAGCGACCCGACCCAGAACTCCTCCCAGATCTACTGGATCGATCAGAACCAAAACCACTTGAGCGATCGGAATCACTGTTCCGAACAGGGCCACCTAGGCCACCAAAACCATCTGAGTGGTTAGAGCCACCCATGTTCCCAAAACCACCTGACCGGCTAGAACCAAAAACGCTGGAACGACCTGAACCCTGTCCCCCAAATCCACCACCTGAGCCATAACGACCACCTCCTGAACCTCCATATCCACCAGAAGAACCAGAATATCCACCAGAACGACCACCCCTAGAATCTCCAAAACCACCAGAACGCCCAAAATCAGAATCACCAAATCGTCCACCTCCCTTGTTTCCACAATAACCACCCTAATCCATGGAACTAAACATGCTCAAAGCATCATCTCTAACAGCTATCTTCGGGAGATAAAACCAGGAAAGTTTAAATCAATTTAGCTAAAGATATCTGTAGAACATGAAAGCTTGACAGAATATGCAGCAGGGAAGTCATATACTTATACTGAACTACAATTCTTTTATCTGGACTTGGTTATATGATACAATCTCCCCCTATGTGGCAAAGATAAGAACAAACTAGAACGCAAAGCTTTTCATGAACTTCACGATATCATATCTTCCTTCGAAGACATATTGAAAAGTCAAGCCATTAACCAAAAAACAATTAATCAATGCTTATCAAATATATGAGCGAGTTAGTAAAGCATGTAAATAAACTATACCTGTTAATAAAGCAAGTGAACTAAGTTATCTGTTGCTTTTAAAATTGATGATAAGGTGAAGACTTCCTGC
This sequence comes from Agastache rugosa, assembly GCA_031470985.1. Lineage (NCBI taxonomy): Eukaryota > Viridiplantae > Streptophyta > Magnoliopsida > Lamiales > Lamiaceae > Agastache > Agastache rugosa. The sequence continues at coordinate 21,865,611 of CM062604.1, forward strand.
AAATCTAGGCCAAGACTTCCACTAAATCTCCCTGCAAATTAAAAATGGTAAATTAACCTTAATTAATTAGAGAATGTTTATGCCAGACAAAATAACGAAATCCTAAAATGTCAAGAGTTAACCCCATTGAAAGCATGAGGACATATGACTATTTCTAAAATAACCTGCAATATATCAACAAATGTGAACATTTTTGTTGAAATAAGTTCTCCTTCTGAAGATGCACAAAAGGTTTATAACTAATAAATCTGAGAATGGATCAAAAGTCGTAACAGGAGAAAATAAGAATATGAAATAGAATAAAATGAATGTAGAATATGGAACATTGATGTTGTATAACTTATCAAGAAATAAATAGATAGTATTGCAGATACCTTGAAGTATCATCAGCACTGTGTAGGTCTTGATTCATCTGAGTAATAAAGCAAACGTTATCCACACAAAAATAGGACTATAATGGCCGAACCTCATTATAGAAAAGAAATATAATAGAAAGTAGACAAATAAATAATAGAAAGAAATGCAGCATTTCCACGATATCGTTATGATCAATTAATGGAACTTGGCCGGAAAGTGTTCTTGCCTCTATCATTAGCTCGGGTATTCCGGTTCGTCTCCATTTTCGTGAAACTATTCCTCAAGCAAGGCAGCCGATAGTTGAAACCACCAATGGGTGATTCATCGAGCTGGAACTTTCGTAGAACACTACGGTGAGACCAACTCCAGCCAGTATCCTAGCGGAATGTGGCACCTATGTCGTGAGTTCGGGTTCGGGCTGAGTTGAAAGTGAGATAGGTGGCAATAGAGGTGGCTTCCCCGGGCTGTTGACCGTCTGCTGAGAGAAGATTGGTGAGGCTGAACGGCGGCGGCTTCTTGTAGCTGCTGGCCGTGGTTGGAGATTAAGGAGAGAAGGGATGAGCCTCATTGAGGTTGTTTTAGGTCGCTTGAATTAGGAGATTACTGAGGAAGACGACGTCGACAGCAGTGGTGTCTTCGCCGGAAAATAAGAGAGAGAAAGAGGAGAATCAGGGATTGAGGGTTTTGTATAAACCGGATTAAAAGAGAAAAAAAATAAGAGGAGCAAGAGAGAGACTTACGCGACGGTGACATAGATCTCCAGGTTGCTGAGCGGCGGCAGGTGACTCGACCGTGAAGGAATGCGAAGGAGGCACCGTGGCGGCGGCACCGATAGCCGTTGGCGGTGCTGGTGGTGACACAACGGCGAATCTTCATCGGATTCGATAAGAGAAAACGAGATTAGGAATTCTGAGTTTAGGTTTGATGTTTGATTTGAGATAGATGGGGAGATGAACGAGAATTCAAAGATTTGAGATAGATTTGTAATGAAGGCGGAGAGTGATAAAATTTTGTGGAAAGGGTTTGACGGGAAATGAATTTGGGAGAAGAATAAGATTGAGATTTTAATTTTTATTTAATAGTATAAAAATTCTGCATTTTAGACTACATTTATACATGACGGTTAGTGCAATATGGTCATCTATATATATAATAATATATGACAGAGTGATGAGTACCGTCATCCATACTTATTGAGGCACGCGCAAAGATGACGATTTTTCTTTAAACTGTCATGTAAAGCAAAAAGATGCACATAGATGACGGTCTATAAATCAAACTGTCATTTATGCAGTGTCATGTATTCTTATTTTTCTAGTAGTGCACAAAAATAAAAGACTCAAACTAACAAAAACGCCTAAACAAAAGGGAGGAAACACTTTTGAGAAAGTATAGCGAAACACCTGGATGTGTAGTGGGCAGAGTACACATTCAAGGCAAAGTGAGTGACTTGGAGTATCTCCCTACGTGCAACGAAAAACTTCTTCCAAACTGGTCAACGATCTCAAGGTTTGCAACTTCTTGCTTGTCGGTAGACAGGTGTACAACTTGCCCACCACTGATGGTTGTGAAAAGGATGTTTCGCAAGCATGTTGTACCCTCGTTGGTGGCACGTTGAGCAAGCAAGCTCTCATAATGTGCGACAAGATTCTCCTTCAGTTAGCCCAGGCTGCTAACCTCGATGCCTTACATCCCAGAGGTAGCAAACTTTCTCTCGCCCATTACAGGATGGTTCTGGGCGAGAAGGCCGTGCTGGTGGTTGTGCCCTCGCTTCTAAATAACTCATCCTTGCTTCTATGCCCAAGCTCCTGTCCATCATGAACAAACCATACCCTCTACAAAAATACTACCTAGCCTAGGGTTTAGACAAAAATAAAAATAAAAAAAAATAAAAAAGGATAATACCAGGCTGCCTCCTGGCCAGCGCCTTATTTTGTGTCCTAGGCATAACGTGGGACTCTCTTAGTGTTTCTCAAGGTCAATGAGATCTAGAGCCTCCTTCTGACCATGGTTGTGCCCATAGCAAGAATCATTCTTACAAATGATTAGGTCTTGAACTTTCCTTCTCCATTGGCTAAACTTCCGATAGTCAATACCTTCCCTCCGATTACTTTGGAATCTCATTGACACCATTTTTTCTCATTTTTTACCACTTTGTTGGCTGACTTATTGGGCAAAGTCTGTGCCTTGGGCAACGAACGATTGCCAGATTCTGGGTAGATTATGCCCAAACCCAAGAGTTTTAGTATCTCCTTCATCACTTGGTTCAGCTCTCTTCCAGGTTCCATTGTGGGCACGAAACCTTATTTCATCAGAGGGTGATGCATACAAATGATTGGACTTATGCCTTTGGGATTGGCAAAAGTCCAATCAATTGCCTCCTTATTCATATCCAAGACACTCCACACATTTCCTCCTTCTTTAATGATCAGCTCACCACTTATGATCACGGGCAGAGTCTCATCTTGTCCCAGGTACACGTACTTCTGATGGCTGGGCAATAACTCACCCTCCAACTTGGGTTCTTGCTCAGTTGATGGCAACAATCTGTTCTCAGGGCACATCGTGGGTATGTTGAGTGGCTCCATCTTGTGCTTCCCATCAACCTTAGCACTCAAATAGTTGACCGCTTGGATAACTTTCAAATTGCCTTCTTGGGCACAGTCCTCTGTATTGCCCTCTTAGACAGGATCATCAATACCACTCTGTTTCCCAGACTTATTCTCAACTGGCTCAAGTTCTTGGGCAAGTTCTTCTTCATCCGCTGACCCCATGTTGTTCTCTTCTTGGGCAGGATGTTCTCCTTTCTTCGTTTCCATCCCGGTCAATGCTTGCACAACTTGAGAAAGTTGACTATATTTGTCATGGTGGTAGGGCGGAACATATAGTTGTTATTGTTGAGGTGTATTATGCCCAATGTTCCAATTCTGCCCATGTTGGTGGCCAATGACAACTTCTTCTTCATCCTCGTACCAAGATGGATATTGGTCAACTTCCTTCTTCAGTGTTGGGCAGACAAGAGTGCTCATGTTGGCCATAAACTTCTCTATCATATGGCACAATCCCTCAATTTTATCATCTTCTTGGTCAATTTCAGCTGGTCTTTGCATCTCCTATTGATTCCTTCGATTGTCTGCTATTACAGCAAACAACTTGAAAACTTCAGTAGGAGACTTATTCAAAATAGATACTCCACATGCTGCATCGATCCAATCCCTATCACTTTGCCTTAATCCATCCATATAAGCTTGAATAAGGTGTTGGTCAGCAATCCCGTGGTGTGGGCATCTAACCTACATATGCCTTAATCTCCAATGATAATCATAAAGTGAATCTCCTATGCCCATCTTGATCGTAGTGATGTTCTTCCTCCTTTCCTGTAACTGGGAAATAGGAAAGTACCTTTCGAGGAACCTTTGCTGCAGTTGTTGCCATGTGTGACACTCCCAGCGGATAACGTGTAAAGCCATCCACGTGCTTCATCTTGAAGAGAGAATGAAAATGTTAACAACCTCACGTAGTCCGAAAAGTGGGGGTTGTTGGGTGTCACATCTCGTATTGTCCAGCAAACCATCTCGAAATCTTGGATATGTCGAATGGGATCTTCTCCGGGAAATCACTGAATTTGGGCTTTATCTGGATCAAACTGTACTTAAATTCCCAATCTCCAGTGATTCTAGGCAACATAATGCCCATGGGCTCCATACTAATATTGCTTGGGAGCAACATAGCCCTCAGGGTTTTCTCCTCAGCTTGTGTTGCCATCATAGGTTTTGCCTATTGATGGTCTTCTTGACCAGAGTGGTCCTCCTTTTCCAGGGTGATTTCTGGAAGCTTATTGCCCTCAACTTTCAGATTCTTAGTTGCTCGTGCTCCCGCCCCAAGAGAAAGTTACAAAATCAGCTCCCCGGAAACGACGCCAATTTTGACGAGGCCGTTGTTAGCACTCGACAAAATAAATTTGTAGCCTATGCCCACAGCTATATAGATAACGGTAAGAACAGGGTTGATCCACAGGGAATTGATAGTATCTTTCTCTTGCCTCCTTCCACCGGTGTTGCTAAAGGTTTTGGTTTTGGTCACAGTACCCTTAGTGGGAAATACACAATAAAATAAATAACTGAAACTAAACAGAAGATTGATCAATACATAAAAGTAACCTGGTCTGGACTTGACTAATTAAATATGAATGTTACTCGGTCATCGGTGCAAATATATTTACTACATGTTCATATCATTGGTTATAGGATTTCAATGTCGGAGTCCCTGTTTACTCGTCACGCCCCCAACAAACCCTTTCCTTATCTATCCTTACTTATTTCGCAACGCACCGCCGGCACTCTACTCTGGGAAATACCTCTGTCGGAGTCATCGTTAAGTCTCTTGTCCAGAGAGCATTAATAACTAGAAAGACCCAAAAAGGAATGATCAGGTCTTGCCCAGCAGGTCAAGACACCTTCCGCCCATGTCAGTCAATCTCAACCAAGAATAATTATGGAAAATCCTCCTAATCTCATGATTAATTTGTGATCTAAACTACTCAATTAATTAGTGATCAGTTAATTAACCAATTACCAAGATCATATTAAATCAGACCTAACACTTCGGGAATACTCGCATGTACTTATTAAGCTTAGATTAGACCTCTCGAGTTAATTAGTTCATATTCCATTCATCGTTGTCCAAACCAGGCTAAACAAACTTAGCTAGACATAATTAAATTAACAAAAGAAAAAGAGATAAAAGAAAACATACTTGAATTGCAATAAAACATAATATGGACGTCTTGGGCAATGACAGACTCTAACGTCGCCGGAAAGAACATGAAAGAAAATATAAAAATGCTAAACTAAAAGTGAGTCGAAGCTCCAAACTAAGAATGAATAAAAACTAAGATAAAAACGTCCCTAAAATAAGAATGAATAAAAACTAAGATAAAAACGTCCTCCCCTTGTGCATGGTTTTAAAGAAGTATTTATAGAGGCATGTGTAGGGTTTCTGACAGGCCCAACCCAGATTCGTGGGCTTGGCCAAGAGCTGCCTTCTGCTGCAAGACTTTCCTTCTTTATTCACTGCCCATATTTATTTTCCTTCTTTAGCGCTGCCCAGATTCGTCCATTCTTATCTTCATGAGATTTGATGCAATCTGAATCTATATGGATAAGGAAAGATTGACTTGGTTGATTTTCTTCCTTATCTGCTTCTTTGGATAAGATGGATTCTTCTATTGCCCAAGTGCAAGCTCTGGATGGTCAACGGACTTCCGTTGGGCATCTTCATGTATTGGGCAAAACGACTCCGCTGAGCAGCGACACTTTTCATGCCAACAATGTTCTTCAAGCTCTGGTTTCTCCAGCTACTCATTGCCTCGTATCTGCAACCTTGGCCTTTTTCACGGAGAATATCCTTATATTGTCCCAATGCACTTGTCCTGCCCAGAACGTACCTGTTGCCCAAATAGTGCCCCCCCAGACACGAAAATACACAAAACACTAGACAAAAAAACGATCTAGACACCTTAAACACACACAAAAATGTGTTAAAATATGGACTCATCATTTATCAATGTTGAGTATCACTTTTATTTATAAGGATTATAATATTTATATTAAACAACTGTCACTTTTATTAATAAGGATTGCCAGTTTTGTTCATTAAAAGTGTCTCTATTAATTATAAGGAGTGTCAAATTTATCAATGTGAAGTATGACTTTTATTAATGTAGAGTGTCATTTTTATTCATATGAAGTGTCGTTTTTTTTTTATCAATGTGGAGTGTAATTTTTATTTATATAGAGTGTCAATGTGAAGTGTCACTTTCATTCATTAATAAATTCTAATTGAAAATAATTTAAAAAAAAGGAAAGAGGAAAAAATTAATGATGAATTAAGAAAAAAGAAATAATTTAAAAAATTTCTGAAAAAAGAAAGATTGAAAAAAAAAACAATTTAGAAAGAGTAAAGAAAAAACTTCACCAATCTTGATATCACTTTATGCATAAGGAGTGTGTCACTTTTATTCATTAATAAATTTTGATTGGAATAATTAAGAAAATCTAAAGAAAAAAATAATGAATTAAGAAAAAGAAAGAATCAAGAAATGAAAAAAATAATTAAGAAAAAAAATAAAAAAACTTTTATTCATAAACTGTATAACTTTTATCAATGTGAAACATCATTTTTATTTATAAAGAGGATTACTTTTATTCATTAATAAATTACAAAAATAATAAAAAAAGGAAAAAATAATGAATTAAGAAAAAGAATGAATTACATAAAAATTATTAAGAAAATAAAAGAATTAAGAAAGAAAAAACAATTAGGAAAAAGAAAGAAAGAAAAAAACAATTAAGAAAAGGGAAAAAAAAAAGAATTAAGAGAAGGAAAAGATAAAAAATGCTACTATTGAAGGGATTCGAACCCGCATCATTTAAGGCATGCGAATCAACCATTACAATCAGACTACACAAACATCACATAAGAAAATCATAATATTTGTTATATATTATAAATTGTAGGGTCGGGTAAGACAGGTTCTACTTAAGTTTTTATGAATTATTAATAAACTCTCTCCGTTTACCACTCATTTGCCACATTTTTCTTATTTGACCGTAATGTGTATGTTTTTGGTTCTTCAGAAGTTGGGGTTTTCTATCGTTTTACGCTAGTATAATGAACGTTTAAGTGTGTTTTGTGCAGGATTTTGAAGAATTGTGAGTACGTAGATTTGGACGAGAGAAGTCAGAAAAGAAGAATATTTTGCATGATTTTGCTGTGGATTAAGGATGCAAGGAGAAGATGGGCTGTAATTAATTTTGGATATTAGTTTTTCTTCGACAGATAGTTATTTAATTATTATTGGACTAATTAAAAGTGTCCTAATTAATTAAGCCCATATCTCTCTATGTTTTGGACGGCTGTGATGAAAAGGTTAATTTCCTTATTCCATTAGGAGTCAGCCGTGTATTATAGGTTAAGGATTAGTTTTACATATATACTTGACTTTGTTTTACAGCCGCCGTATACTTTTGGAGGAGAATTGGTGATACAATTTAATAGTATAGTTTTTACTTAGCTGCATAGAAGGACACGCAACAATTCTAGAAGCTGATTTCCGTTTTTGGTTCTTAGTTGGAGTTTTGATTTCAGATTCAAGATATTGGTGACTATTTCTTGTTCTCTTTTAATTTCTTTGATATAAATTATGCTTTATTTAGTGTTGGGAAAATTCTAGAGTTTTGATTCAATTCCAAAACCCAACTGTTCTCCAACCTAGTAGATGAATGTACAAACCTAAGTTAAGCTTTCCAGCTCGCTTGTTTGAGCCTTAGACTTTCTAAGTTTACAGGTAAGGAAGCTGAAGACGAAAGAAGACCCAGCTGAGTAATCAGCTGGACCCAAAGTCAGCTGAAAGGTTTCTTAGCCGAAACGCAGTTCAAAGACTGAGCTGAGTCAGACTGACTCTCAAGACAAGAAGAGTGGATCCAGCCAAGGAGATCCAACGGAGGTGAATATATTGAGCTGACTCAAGTCCAAGAGAGTCAGCTGAGCAGACAAAAAGGGAACTAACTCTGAAGTCGTCACTTCAAGTCAGTTTACCCAATCCAGCTCTAAATTCAAAAACCAGCTCGAAAGACAGAAATCCCGGTGTCAGAGGAAGTCAATATACCTCGACCAATGAGGGATCGACATCTCAGCATCTTAGAAAGGCGAACCTAGGATCTGACACAATGATGAAGACAGGTGAAGATACACTCAACGGCAGATCGACAGATCAGAGAGTAGGTAAGATTCAAACGGCTCCTCCAACGGCTAGATTTGAATCTCTACCTATAAATACCAGTCTTCAACCTCAGAATCAGACACGAAAAACTCTCTGCAAGCTTTCATCCTCTCTGAATCTCTCAAGTTTTATAAAGCTCTCCAGCAGTTATCTAACTCTTTGAAGAACACTTAAATTCTTAAGTGTTTACTTTCAGAAACTGCTTTAGTTTTTCGTCTGATCAATAGGCAGAAATCATAGTAAATCCAAAGCCTAGATCTGAACGAGTTCATCTTCCAAAGTTCTTCATTGTAAGAACTCGTTCAAAGTTGGAAACCAAAACCCTCCTTTACCCAGAAAAGGTTAGGTCAAGGTTACGCCCTCTCGAAGCGCGAAATTCGAGTGTAAGGTAGTTCAGTACCCGAAAACTGAAAAGAGATAGGCTTCTACAGTGCCCGTAAACTGTTAGAACACAGCTCGAGGTAGAGCTGCGAAGTTGCTTGATACTCGTAAACTAAGTGGTTATCCTTAGTGGATTTACCAGCTAAAACCTGGTCGTGGACGTAGGAGTTCTCTCTCCGAACCACGTTAAAATTCCGTGTTATTTATTGCTTTATTAAGTCTTTGCATTTTATATTTAAAGAACTAACCGCATTTGCACAGCACAAGTTTTCAAAGCTTAAGTTCTCTGGCTGTGTGACCCAGCCAGCTGCATTTGTTTCAAACCTGCTTAACTGAAAACTGAAACTAAGTTTTTCTGAGATTTTGTAAAGGGAACGAGCTAAGTTTTTCTTTCCACCACTTTCCGCACTTTCAGCTGAGTTATCAGTCCAGCTGATCACCTTCTTTAGAAGTCAGCTGAACTCATAACTGAGCTCTCACTTAACTCTGTTTTAATTTGTCAATCGTTTTCAAAAATCCCTCTTCGGTGTATTCACCCCCCCTCTACACCGAAGACCTCGTTCCGGGACCATCAATTGGTATCAGAGCGGTGGTTCAAATGACCTCTGTTTCTGAATCAAGAGATTTGTCTTGAAACTCTGTATCAGTGGTCAACTGAACAGATCCGTTTTTCAGAAAAACTCATACTAGTGCATCCTGTACATCTCTTCATGGATTCTTATCTTAACAGGAATCTTCCCACCTTCTCAGTTGATGATTATTCAATCTGGAAATTCAGATTGAAAAGCTTCCTGTGTGCGCACCATGAAATGATGTGGGACGTCATTACAGACGGACCCATCCTCATTTATAAGCAAGGAAATGAACTTGTACCGGCTCATGATGGAGGACAACCAGCATACTAGCCAATTCTCAAACCAAAGAAGGAATACTCTTCAGAAGAGCGAAAGCAAGCTGGATTGGACATCTTCGCAAGGAACACCATCTCATCAACAGTCTCAAACGCCTACCTGAGTAAGATTATCAAGTGCGAGATAGCCAAAGAGATGTGGGAAACACTTGTCAAGCTATGTGAAGGGTCAGAAGAGATCAAAGAAAACAAATTCACAATAGCTTGCCAAAAATTCGACAACTTTAAGCAGCTAGCCAACGAGTCCATCAAAGCGATGGAGTTAAGGTTCTCAAACATAGTCGTCGAGATAGAGACAATCAGAACTGGGAAATACACCCAGCGGGAAAAGAATTTAAAGGTTCTTTCAGCTCTTTCAGCTGAATGGAACACTTACAAAGTAGTTCACCAAACTCAAAGTGACTTGGGTGATCTATCTACAGAAAGGTTGTTCTCACTCTTAAAAGCTAACGAATACAACTTGAAGATCACCCAAGAAGAGTCTTCAAGTAGACAGAATAAAGAAGAACTCACCCCAGCTCCAAAAGAGATAGTGTTCAGAGCCAACTCTGAAAAGTCAGCTCATGTCAAGTTAGCTGAGTCCTCCAAGAAGAAGAAGGACAAAAAGGATATGAGCAAAGAGGAGCTACTCGAAGAAATTGCCATGTTGGTGAAAAATTACAACAGACTCAATACCAGCAAAGGCAAATACAAAAAATTCGCCAAGACGTACAGAGACAAGTACGCTGCAGCTGATGAAAAGCCAGCTGACTCCTCAAAACGGACAGAAGAAGGCTGTTTCAATTGCAAAGAGCCGGGACACTACAAGCAGGACTGTCCCAAACTGTCAAAGAAGGAAAAAGATTTTCTGAAAGCTAAGGCAGCTGACAGAAGAAGAGCATATATAGCTGATGAAGAGTCCGAGTGTAACAAAATAGATGATGACATGCCTTTCTCAGACTCAGAGGAAGATTCACTCATGGCCCGTGATGATCAAGACTGGGATACTTGCTTCATGGGACAGACAGACGGACTCGACTATGATGAGGTAACTTCTAAAACTCAGGACGTATCTAACCCATCACCATCACACGAACACTCTACGCAGGTCTCTGAATCAGAAGGACAACCTGATTGAAATCTGGTGGAGAAAGTCATGAATGACTTCAAGGATTTACAAGAAATACTTGATGTCATAATGTGTGAAAATGCTGAGCTGAAGATAGAACTGAAAAAGAAAGAAGCATCAGAAGCAGCTGACGCCACACAGCTCAAAGAGGAAATAGTGTCGCTCAACGAAAAGATAATCAAACAGGATCAACTGATGAAAGAATTCTACTATGAGAAAAAGCAGCTGGTGGACAACTTGGAAAAATCCACATCTGAGTCAGACAGAAAGTCAGCTGAGATCTTGGAACTAAAAAGGTCAGAAGACACACTAACCACAAAGCTGATAGCACTTATCAAAGCTACATCAACGATGGATGAAATAATTAGTGTGCAACGACCAGCAGCATTAAAAACGGGATTGGGTTATGATGGGTCGAAGGATTTAACAAATGTTGCAACTACAAGTGGAACCAAGGTAACTTTTGTGAAAGCAAAAGAGAATCCAACTCCAGCTGCACAACAGACTGAGAAAAAGAAGATACAGCAAGGTCCTAGAAGACAAACTGTAAGGCAACCCCAGGCACAAATTAAACAACATTGGATTCAACCACAACGAAGGAATGACGCTGGACAACATCGACACCAGCATCATCAGCAGCAAGTGGCAAGATATCAACCGAGATATCAGAAAAGGTATCCAGCTGGATATCAGTCATATGATTACCAGCTGGATTATCAAGTCCAGCCGAGATACCAAGTTAGACAGCAGAGACAGAGACAAAGAAATGTCTCGGTGTACACTCATTGAAACCAAAGAAGAACTGAACGATCAAGAAATCAAGCTGGGAGACGACAGAGAGCAAGAGCCAGCCAACAGAGTCAAACAAAGAACACAAAGAACGTGTTCATAGACACATCTGGGAGAATTATCAGAACAAATGATCCAATCAGAGTCATCAAACAAATCTGGATCGTAAAGGGATCTCTAACTAACCAATAAGGACCCAATCACAACTGGGGACCTAAATTTTGATTTCTGTGACAGGCTACAAGAGAAAGACGCATCATAGAGGAATCAATGAAAACACTGTGGTACATGGACAGCGGATGCTCAAAGCACATGACTCATCTGAAGCATCTACTCCAAGAATACGAAGAGCGTCCAGGCCCTCAAGTAACGTTTGGTGACAACTCCAAAGGTTTAACCAAAGGTTACGGCACATTTGAAACCAACAATGTTAAAATATCTAACGTTTCATATGTACAAGGATTAAAACATAACTTGCTTTCTATTAGTCAATTCTGCGACAATGGTTTTTCTGTCAAGTTTGATGCACAGGGATGTACAGTGAAAAACAGGGAAACCAAGCAGGTATTACTGAGAGGGAAAAGAGAAGCTAACATATACTTTGTCGGGGAATAGCGACCCTCCGTACACTTATCTTGTATCAAAAAGCGACAATGAAGTCACTCGGTAGTACAGCGCGACGAATCATCTCAACTTCAAGACAATCAACAAGCTGGCTAGAAATCAACTCGCTAATGGAATTCCAAATCAAGTTTATGACAAGAGTCATATCTGCAGTGCTTGTCAACAAGGAAAACAAACAAAGATTTCATTTTCTCTTAAGCCGACGCCCTCAACTGATCGAGTTCTTCAACTCCTTCACATGGATCTTTTTGGTCCAGTAACTCCAGCGAGTTTCAACGGCAGGAAATACACTCTGGTCGTAGTGGATGACTTCTCCAGGTTCACATGGGTTTCATTCCTGTACCAGAAAAGTGAAACAAGATCCAAGCTGCCAGCCCTGCTGGAAAGGTTGACGACTCGAAAGGAATGCAAAATTATCTCGATTAGATCAGACCGAGGAACTGAGTTTCTGAATGAAACTATATATGAATATTGTGAGAAGAACGGAGAACAACATCAAACCTCAGCTGCACGTACACCTCAGCAGAATGGTGTAGCTGAGAGGAGGAACAGAACACTCAAAGAAGCAGCTACCTCAATGTTAGCAAGCTCAGCCATTCCAAAGAAATTCTGGGCTGAAGCAATCAACACAGCTTGCTTCACTCAGAATAGATCGCTACTCACATCCAGACAAGGAAAGACTCCGTACGAGCTATGGAATAACAGGAAACCCTTCATCGGGTACTTCAAGGTTTTCGGTTCAAAATGCCATATCCTAAATAATGGGAAAACCCAGCTGAAGATGTTCGACGCCAAAACTGACCGAGGAGTATTCCTTGGCTACTCAGCTGTAAGTAAAGCTTACAGAGTCTTCAACAGGAGAACACAAACAGTCGAAGTGACCTCTCATGTCACCTTTGATGAAACATCTTTCGAATTCAGAGAGTCTATCAAACAAAGAAACACAGCTGGAACATCAAACACCTATCCAGCTCAAACAAGATCTCAAGAAATTCAAATCCGGAATCTAGTCGAACCATTGATTGGGATGATGAACCTGGAGAACCTCAAATCAATTCAGCAGAGGCAAATCAACCAGCTGAAAATCCAGAGGGATCCCCAGTATCAGACGAAGGGGGAATGCCGCCAGCTGGAAATCAAGGCTCAGGTGACTCCCCAGCTCCCTCTCCAGCTGAATTCACTCAGTCTACGCCTCAAGATCAATCTAATTCTAATCCAAATCAGAACGAGTCTCAGGATATGACTCCAGAACATCTCCAAGCAAGACGTGACTTAGCAACAACAAGCATCAATGAGCTAGAAGAAGAAATTAGAAGAAGACGAAGATGGATCGAAGATCATCCAGCTTCAGCAATCATTGGAGAACCATCATACAGAGTTAGAACAAGAAATTCATTTGCTCAAAACCCGTCATCAAACCCTCAAGAAGCAGCTAATGAAGCTCAAGTCTCAGTAGAGCTAGAACTGACCGTCTTTGACGAAGACACAGCTCTCATGGCATGTTATGTAGCTCAAGTTCCAGAGTCCCAAACAATACTCGAAGCCTTAAAGAGCGTGCCCTGGACAAATGCAATGCAAGAAGAGCTGAATGAATTTCTCAGAAACTGCGTCTGGGAACTGGTTGATAGACCAGAAGGAGTCAAAATAATAGGACTTAAATGGATATTCAAAAACAAGCTGGATACTCTTGGAGTAATAATCAGAAATAAGGCTAGATTAGTAGCCAAGGGTTATACACAGCAAGAAGGAATAGACTTTGAAGAGTCATTTACTCCAGTAGCAAGATTGGAAGCCATCAGATTATTCCTTGCATACGCTGCACATCACAAATTCAAAGTATACCAAATGGACGTGAAGTGTGCATTTCTGAATGGGGAAATCAAAGAAGATGTCTACGTAGAACAACCTCCAGGATTTGAAGCAGAATGAAACAAAGTTTACAAGCTAAAGAAGGCGCTTTATGGTCTGAAGCAAGCACCTCGAGCTTGGTATGACACCCTATCAGGATTTCTTGTATCCAAAGGATTCAAGAAAGGTTCAGTCGACAGAACCCTCTTCACCATCAAACTAGGTGAAGATATATTAGTTGTCCAAATTTACGTGGACGACATCATCTTCGGCTCAAGATCAACTGTCTTATGTGAAAAATTCGGAGAGTTGATGTCAAAACAATTCCAAATGTCAATGATGGGAGAAATGAGTTTCTTCCTAGGACTTCAAGTCAAGCAATCAGCAGAAGAAATATTCATAAATCAATCCAAGTACGTGAAAGACTTGATCGCCAAATACGGAATTCAATCCAGCAAAACGGTGAAGATCCCTATGAATACCAACTGGAAGATTGAACCTGGAACCGAAGGAAAACCAGTGGATCCCAGCAAATACAGAGGGATAATTGGTTCCCTGCTGTATCTCACAGCTAGCCGCCCAGATATATCATTTGCAGTCGGAGTATGTGCCAGATTTCAAGTTGATCCTAAGGAGGCACATATGCAAGCAGTCAAGAACATTCTCAAATATCTAAAGGGTACTCAGAGTGTTGGGCTGTGGTATCCAGCTGAAGATAATTTGTAGCTGACTGGATACTCAGACTCAGACTTTGCTGGAGATCGATTAGACAAAAAATCAACTTCAGGAACATGTCAGTTCCTAGGAAGCAAGTTGATATCATGGTTTTCAAAGAAACAGACGTGTGTCGCTACATCTACAACTGAAGTGGAGTTTATGGCAGCTGGAAGCTGCTGCTCTCAAATTTTCTGGCTGAAGCATCAGCTGGATGACTATGAAGTGAAAACTAGTCAAGTTCCAATCTTCTGTGATAGCTCAAGTGCTATTGCAATATCTAAAAATCCAGTCCTTCACACAAGGTATAAGCATGTTGACGTTCGACATCACTTCATCAGAGATCACGTGGAAAAGAAAGACGTCATTGTTGAGAAAATTCACACAGATATCCAACGAGCTGACATTTTAACAAAGCTTCTGATGGAAACAAGATTCAAAATGCTGTGTGGATTGCTTGGATTGCTTAATCCAGATGAAGGAACTTTATCCAGCTGAGGGGGAATAAGACTCAGCTGGATACCTTTGGGTTATCAAGTTGGAAGAATCCAGACCTAGTCGGCTTGTGAACTCATTTCAAGAAGGGACACCAGCTGAGGGGGAATCTAGCTCAGCTGGTTAATAAAACTGAAGGAGAAACTCAACATAAAGAAATACAGCCGAGGTATCAGCTGACTACAAAGATCAGCTGACAGGTTTGCAGTCTTTCATTTATTTTCCTGAGGAATATGCTATTTAAGGATAAAATTATTTGAATTTAATTCAAATACCCAGACATTCCTTAGATGAATTAGTCAATAAGCTATCCATCCAATCGAATCCCATCGCATTTAATGAAAAACATGCAGGGTACTGTAGCTCGGGAAAGTCGAGGCAAAAGTCAGAACGTTTGGACTACCTCACGCGCGCGTGACCTACACTCTATTTATGCACGTCACTTAACGTGTAGCGCAAATCTCTCCCAGCCACAGATCTTAAAGCCGGATGCCAAGATCTCAACCGTTCATCAAGATAGACGGTTGATATATATATATATCAAAGATATGCAAATCGTCGCCATATTTTCTTTCATATCTCTGAAATTATTGATAACAAGTTCTTGCTTATCTTTCTGCAAAACTCCTTTCTCTTGTATCTTCTAACTCTTCAACACAGAAAAAGATAATGGCACCAAAAAAGATAACACTAGGAGCAAACCAGTCTGAAAATCTCATGTCAAAACTTCACTTTGAGAGTTGCTTAACTCTCAAGAATTACAAGAACTCAGAGTTCCAGGAGGTGCTGGATCTCATCGAGAAAGCCAGCCTACTGCAAATGGGCGACTGCGCGACCGAAGAACATCTTCCGCCGGGAAGTGGTAGAATTCTCCATGGAGATGACGAACAGAGATGAACGTCTCCGCTCCAACATCACTCTTCATCTCAAGGAAAAGACAGGGCATACAACTCCTTGGGATGTCGACATCAACATCAACTGGATGTTGAGCAAGCTGTTCGGACTAAAGACACTTGGGGACCGCTCCCTAGACAACTACACCAGAGAAGAGATCCAGACCGAACTGGACCAGATGCTGTTCAAACCGGAACCCTACAGGACGAGCATGTCCAAGCTTCTGCTCAAGCCCAAATTCAGACTACTTCTGGATGTCACCCAGAAGTGCATCCTCGGTATCACTGGATCTCAAGGAGAGATCAACATACCCAAGCTGAAGCCAATGATAGCCATCCTCAGGATGATCCTTTGGATTGGTTCTCCTTCTTCATGGGAAAGTTGGAGAAAGAGTCGAAAAAGATTCACTTTGAAGATGACAGCTTCACCAAGTACAGCTGTAGGGAGACAATCTATCTATGCACCAAGGTGGCGTGCATAATAGAACACTACTCCACTGGACGGCAAATCAAGTGGAACGACACAGAAGAGTTTCCTGTGTCCAAAATTCTTTTTGAAAAACAGAGTCAGCTCTCTGACTTGGTGAAGAAAGCAGCCCCCGAAGGGAAGAAGAAGATGCAGGAGACAAAGCAGCAGACTGCCTCTCCCTCTCAAGCCGGGAAAAGGAAGCAGCCGGAGGAATCTCAGCCAGCTGTATCTCTTCCTGCCAAAAAGAAGCTCAAATTTAAGGCAGCTAGCAAGCCAGCTGAGGAGACAGCAGAGAAGCAAGCTGATAAGCCAGCTGGATCTGAATCCACTCCCTCAGCCTCTCTTGTCCCCCCTTGACCCGGAGGATGCTATTCCCCTTCGCCAATTTCTTCAAGCATCCTCACAACCCGCTCCAGCTGATCTCACATCAGCTGGAACTCCTCATCAACACTTTCTTCTCCTTCCTCCTCAACAACACTCTCTTCTCCTTCCTCTTCATCCTCAGGTACCCAACCCAGCATCCTCTCTTACTTCTTCAGTACCTGAAACCATCCAATTCTCAGCACCCAGCTTACCTAAAGAGCCCCATCCAGCTGACGATCCTTTGCAGCTGGATGATGAAAACCAAACTGAACCATCTAGCCCCTCTTCCTCTGAGGAAATCGAAATCCTCAGTCCCAGAGCCGTTGCACGTGCTGCCACTATCATGAGGTTCGAGGACCTCAGGCTTCAAGGAATAAAAAGCGCACTGCAACAATTTCCTTCTCTTGCTTCTTTACCCGCCGCATTAGTTGCCGTCAGCGACTTCAAATTCTATCTAGCTACCAAGATGGCTACTTGGTACGCAAATGAAGAACTTGTGGAGTTCTACACTTTTGATAAGCTCAAAGCCGAAGAAGCAGCTCTACAAGAGATATTTGGATTTGAAAGTCTTCAGGATGCTTTTGAGCATCAAGACGAGCTGATCCAAATCCTCATCCAAAAGGTTGAACAGGATGAAGTACCACCTTCTGAGGAGGTCATCTCAAGAGCCACCTCTTTCCTATACAATCTCAGCTGGATTGTTCCAATTGAGACTGCCAAGGAAGTTGTTCCTGCCGACACAGCTGAGGTAATAATGATTGACGAAGGGCCAACTAATGCAACAGTTGAGCCTACCGAAGCTGCCCCACAAAGTCCAGATGCCGATGACACTCGCTCACTGGTCGAGATTGAGGCAGTAAAACCCAGCCAAGTCGAATTCGGGACCCAGACGGATCCTAATATGCTTTCTGATGCAATGAAGGACGAGATCGCCAAACAAGTTGAGGAAATCCTATTTCAGGATAGACTCAAATCAAATGTTGACAACCTTCTGCGCATCACAGCTGTAGAATGGCAAGTTCATTGCAATGGACAGTCCATTGATGAAGTTCACAGATTTGCCCAGAATCTACAGGAAAGCACCAGTCAAGATCTCAGGCAATCTCTCGTTTCTCAACGAATTGATCAGACAAATCATCTAGAGAAGAGAGTCCCTGAGATCATCTCAGACCTCCAAGCTCCCCTGGAAAGCAGCGTCAACAACTTATCCAGCCAGCTGGAAGCTCTCCAACAGCAGACTCTTTCCAACGGGCGATATTCACCCGTTCAATCTCTACAAGGAGCTGGACAATCGGTTCAAAGGCTGGAAACAACACATCACAGCTCAATCTCGTCACAGCAGACAACTCAGCCAAGATTGCTGATATTGACAAAGCCCTGGCCCAGCTGAATGAGACAGTTGTCAACCTCTCCTCCGCTCTTGTTGATAATGCCAAAAAGGGGGAAGGTAATGACAAGAGAAAAACATCAAGGACGGGCAAAGGGAAAGCTGTAGCTGAAGACGAAATCCAAGTGATACAGTCTGAGATTGATGAAGTTGTTGCTGAGCTGGATGCAGAAGAACCAGCTGGACGGAAAGGAAAATGGAGCAAAATGATCATCCCTCTTGCCAAAGCTAGTGGAGCCACGCCAGAACAGTTCAATGATACTCAATGGCTCTGCAACTTTGTGAATCAACAAAAGCAAGAGATGAAAAGCTTTCAAGAGCAGCAAAAGAAGAAAGAAAGTTTGCTCAATGCCGAAGAAAAGAAGCAGAAGAAGAAAAGAGCAAACATAAGAGCAGCAAAGAAAAAGTCTCAGATGCCGATGAACTGGAGAAGAACAGATGAATGGATCCCAGAAGAGTTAAACGACGACTGGGAACATACAAAATTTGAGTTCATTGAAGATTACTACTATCTGGGAGCTTACCCTAATACGCCCCCAGATGTTGCTTTCAAGATGCATCTCAATGAGCTTTTTCATCAAGATAGGATGACTGCGAAAGCATTCTTCAATGCTGCAAGTACCGCAAAGATCCAATTCACTGCTCCCCAGCTGTATCATATCCAGCCTCCGCTGATACCTGGAACTCATCTTCCTGACAAATCGAAAATTATCGCAGAAGTAAATAGATGGGCAATCAGGAGAAAAATTTCCAAGGTAAACAACGAAGAAGAATACAGGAAGCTGGAACAGATGATATTCAACCGGTACAGGTTGAGAACAGATGAGCAGCTGGAAGAAGATAGATTGAAGAAGCAGCAGCAGCAGAAATTAAGACCCAGACAACTGGGATTTAATTTTGTCTATTTTGTCAGTTTGTTAATCCTGTAATTCTTGTAATCATCTTTGTGGATTAATAAAACTGAAATGTTTTTGCTCTCAAGCTCACCCTGATGACAATAACTCTTTGTCCAGGCACTGAACTCTGAATTTAATCTTCTGAAATATTCTTATCTTTTTGAAACCCACTTTCTCATTTAGGGGGAAGTAGGTTGTTTTTCTCAGTTAGGTTTTGGCATCATCAAAAAGGGGGAAATTGTTGGGAAAATTCTAGAGTTTTGATTCAATTCCAAAACCCAACTGTTCTCCAACCTAGTAGATGAATGTACAAACCTAAGTTAAGCTTTCCAGCTCGCTTGTTTGAGCCTTAGACTTTCTAAGTTTACAGGTAAGGAAGCTGAAGACGAAAGAAGACTCAGCTGAGTAATCAGCTGGACCCAAAGTCAGCTGAAAGGTTTCTTAGCTGAACAGAGTTCAAAGAGCGAGAGCCGAGTCGGGCCGACTCTCAAGACAAGAAGAGTGGATCCAGCCAAGGAGATCCAACGGAGCTGAATATATTGAGCCGACTCAAGTCCAAGAGAGTCAGCTGAGCAGACATAAAGAGAACTAACTCTGAAGTCGTCACTTCAAGTCAGTTTACCCATCCAGCTCTAAATTCAAAAACCAGCTCGAAAGACAGAAATCCCGGTGTCAGAGGAAGTCAATATACCTCGACCAATGAGGGATCGACATCTCAACATCCTAGAAAGGCGAACCTTGGATCTGACACTATGATGAAGATAGGTGAAGATACACTCAACGGCAGATCGACAGATCAGAGAGTAGGTAAGATTCAAACGGCTCCTCCAACGGCTAGATTTGAATCTCTACCTATAAATACCAGTCTTCAACCTCAGAATCAGACACGAAAAACTCTCTGCAAGCTTTCATCCTCTCTGAATCTCTCAAGTTTTAAAAAGCTCTCCAGTAGTTATCTAACTCTTTGAAGAACACTTAAATTCTTAAGTGTTTACTTTCAGAAATTGCTTTAGTTTTTCGTCTGATCAATAGGCAGAAATCATAGTAAATCCAAAGCCTAGATCTGAACGAGTTCATCTTCCAAAGTTCTTCATTGTAAGAACTCGTTCAAAGTTGAAAACCAAAACCCTCCTTTACCCAGAAAAGGTTAGGTCAAGGTTACGCCCTCTTGAAGCGCGAAATTCGAGTGTAAGGTAGTTCAGTACCCGAAAACTGAAAAGAGATAGGCTTCTACAGTGCCCGTAAACTGTTAGAACACAGCTCGAGGTAGAGCTGCGAAGTTGCTTGGTACTCGTAAACCAAGTGGTTATCCTTAGTGGATTTACCAGCTAAAACCTGGTCGTGGACGTAGGAGTTCTCTCTCCGAACCACGTTAAAATTCCGTGTTCTTTATTGCTTTATTAAGTCTTTGCATTTTATATTTAAAGAACTAACCGCATTTGCACAGCACAAGTTTTCAAAGCTTAAGTTCTCTGGCTGTGTGACCCAGCCAGCTGCATTTGTTTCAAACCTACTATTGGTCCCAAGACGGATACCTTGGTGTAGAGGGGGGGTGAATACACCAAGGTTTAACAACTTTTCCAAGTTAAAACTCTTTTCAGAGAGCTGGCTGTGTTCGATCCAGCTGGATGGCAGTTTGATCGACACAGCTGGCTGTGTGTGTGTGTGGAATGTGGTGGATTTGGAAAGTCCGTCTGTTGCTTCAAATATATTGCAAAGCTCTGTTTCACTTTTCAGTTAGTCAGTTTATGCAGATTGAGATGTATGCTCATGAAGGTTAGTAACATGCATAAAACAAAGCGATAAATAACAAGAGCATTTTTAATGTGGTTCGGAGTAACCCCTCCTACGTCCACGACCAGAAAACCATCTGGTAATCCACTAAGGATACCACTGACTTTACGCGCAGTCAGCAAGCGTTGCAGCTCAGTTCCTCGAGCTGGATACAGGTTTCCACGTACTGTATCAAAACGTACCCAACTGTTTACAGGCACAGCTGAAGCCTCTTCAGTTTACGGGTACTGAAGAACCTAACTTACAGTTTCCGGGTACTGTAAAACCTAACCACTCGAATTACACGCTTCGAGCAAGCGTACCTTTACCTAACCTTTCTGGGTTTGGGTTTGGGTATGGTTTTCCAACTATGAACGAGTTCTTACAATGAAGAACAAGGAGTATGATGAACTCGTTCAAACTAGGTTTAAGATATTTATTCTGATCTATTCTGCCTATGACTGAATATGTGAACAACTAAGAACACAGCTGACTGGCTGGGTGTTCTTGAAAGATTTGGCTTTGAAGATCGTTGTTCATTTTTCTGTTTTCTTCTATTTCTTCAGTCGTCTCGCCAGCCTCTCCAGCTTCAATGGTGGAGGAGAGATATATATATGTGGAGATTCAAACTAGCCGTTGGAAGAGAGCCGTTTGAATCTTACCTACTCTTGTTGACTTCTGGCCTTTACCTACGAAGTAGGTCTGCATCTGCAGAGGCTATTCCTTCTCTGATTTGACTGCATCAGACAAGATCTTCTGACATCGGGATCTTGTCTTGGAGAAGGTCTTCGTCTTCGAGCTGCTAAGCGTCTCTGCTGTATCTTTAGCGGCTTGGACTCTGCTGCGTCTCGACTCTGAGCTGTGTCTTAGACCTATGATGTATCATCAACCTGAGCTGTGTCTTCAACCTGAGCTGTGTCATTAACCTGAGCTGTGTCTCAGACCTGAGTTGTGTCATCGACACTAAGCTGGGTCTTTTACACTGAGCTGGGTCTTCGACACTGAGCTGGGTTTCCGTCACTGAGCTGGGTCTTGATACTACAGGATCTTTAACTCTGCTTGGTCTTGCTCTGCTGAGTCTGCTCTGCTGAGTTCTTAAGCTGTCTGCTTAGCTGCGTCTTCTGCTGTCTTCAGCGAATCTACCTGTAAACTAAGAAACTCTATAAGCTCAAACAGGTGAGCTGAAAAACGCTTAGGCTTGTGCGATCATCTACTCGGTTGGGGTCAGCTGGGTTTTGGTATCCAATCAAAACTCTATTAATTTTCCCAACAATTTTCCCCTTTTTGATGATGCCAAAACCTAACTGAGAAAAACAATTTACTTCCCCCTTAACAAGAAAACGGGGTTTCAAAAGTTTAAACATACAGAGCAGGTAAAATAAATTCAGAGTTCAGTGCCTGGACAAAGAGTTATTGTCATCAGGATGAGCTTGAGAGCAAAAACGAATTTTTTCATTAAAAAGAGATAAAATTACAATTTTACATTTTACAAAAAATTCAAGACAAAAATTCCCAGATGGCTGGGTCTTCAGCTCTGCTTCCTCTGCTCGTCCATTTGATGGTCAGTCTTGAGACCATATCTGTTGAAGATGAATTCTTCTAAGTTTCTCCATTCATCTTGATTTTTAGATTTGGAGATTCCTCTTTCGCCAGCCCAGTGATGAACTTCTTTGATAATCTGGGCTTTGTCAGGAAGATTCGTTCCAACTATAGTTGGAGGCTTCAATTGCTTGACTTTTGGAGCTTTGAAATTTGGATGTCATTTCTCTTGGCATAAATGGCAATTGATCTTGCCATCATTGGACCTGTCTCATGAAGTTCGAGGAAATAATCCTGGAAAGCAGTTTCTGGATCCATGTCTTTGAACTGATTCAAGTAGTAGAATTCTTTGATGAATTCTGATTTGCATCTTTCTCAGTTTTCATTGATATCATCTGGGTTCTTCTTATCAGTCGAGGCTGCTTGAATTTGTTTCTTTCTAGCTTGCCTGTAGCTCTGCCTTTTCTTCTTTTGCTTTTTCTCAGCAGGCTTGAGCAAATCAGCTTCCCTCTTGATAATTTTATCCAGCTCTTTCATTTCTTTTCTTTGCTCGTTGTGGAAGTTACACAGCCAGTGATAGTCTTTGTATTCTTCAGGCTTGTGTCCACAGGCTTTGGCAAGAGCAACCATTTTCTCTCTCCACGTCTCTTTGACTGCTTTGGCTGGTGCAGTTGGCTCTGTCTCTTCTTCATCCAGTTCTTTGGCAAAATCATCGATTTCCCTCTGAATTTGCTGCACAGGTCCCCCTTAGCTGCAGCTTCCATCTCCATTGTTTTTCTAACTTCACTCTTATCTTCCCCCTTTTTGGTATTATCAACAAGGAAGGCAGAGAGGTTGGCAACTGTTGCGCTGAGCTTGAAAAGAATACCTTCAACATCAGCGATCTTGGCTGAGTTGTCAGCTATAACGAGGTTCAGCTGGGCATTGCTGCTGCTTCCAGCTCTGAACTGAGCATCCAGATCTTTATATATGTTGAAGAGTTGGCGGATGTCAGCGCTGTTGGAGAGAGTGGTCTTTTT
The DNA here is from genome assembly GCA_031470985.1 of Agastache rugosa. Classification (NCBI taxonomy): domain Eukaryota; kingdom Viridiplantae; phylum Streptophyta; class Magnoliopsida; order Lamiales; family Lamiaceae; genus Agastache; species Agastache rugosa. The sequence goes on from CM062604.1 coordinate 21,888,959, forward strand.
GATAGCTTCCAGCTGGCTTGAGAGATTTGCGATGTCGTCGACCAGTGGAGCTTGAAGTCTTGTCACTATCTCAGGAACTCTCTTCTCTAGATGGTTTGACTGATCAATGCTCTGAGAGACGAGAGATTGCCTGAGATCTTGACTGGTGCTTTCTTGCAGATTCTGGGCAAATATGTGAACGTAATCAATGGACTGTCCATTGCATTGGACTTGTGACTCTACAGCTGAGATGCGCAGAAGGGTGTCGATGTTTAATTTGAGTCTATCCAGATAAAGGATTTCTTCAACCTGTTTGGCTATCTCCTCCTTTATTGCATCAGAAAGCACGACATTGGAATCCGTTTGGGTCCCGGATTCAACTTGGCTGGGTTTGACTGCCTCGATCTCGACCAGTAAGCGAGTGTCATTGGCAATTGGACTTTGTGGGGCTGCTGCCTCTGGTTCAGCTGTTGCATCAACTGATTCTTCAATGATCATTACCTCAGCTGTGTCATCTGGTACAGCGTCCTTGGTAATCTCAGCTGTGACTTCTTTGGTCATAACATCTTCACAAGATGTCTCCCATCCCGCTGCTGTTAGAAACTTGTTGGCTGATTCCCAGACGTCTGCTGGGTGCGGCTTGGGGTATTGCTGAGATACTTCAATAATTCCTCTGATGAGATCATTTTGATGTAAGTAAGCATCTTCCAGACTTCCAGAGCCAAATGTGTGCTGGAGGCATGCTTCATCTGTCTTCAACTTCTCATAAGAGAAGGTCTCGATCAGCTGCTCATTCTGGTACCAAGTTCCCATCTTGGTGGCCAGATAGAACTTGAGATCTCCAACTTTGACGAGAGCAATTGGCAGGTGCGCCAAGATGGGATACTGAGTTAGAACACTCTTGATCCCTGCGATGCGTAGCTCCTCGTACATAGCTTCCATGAAGGCTGAGCCAGAAGAGTTGAATAATGTAGAAGCACTGGAATCACTTTCTTCTGATTCTTGTGGAGATTGTTTTGGAGTAGAGCTGGGATTAGAGGGTTCAGCTTGGTCATCAGCTGGCTGTGAAGGAGCTTCAGCCAGTTGAATATTTCCCTGTATGTTTACGAGAGACAGATCTCTTGCTGGAGAGCTGGGAGGAGAAGGCTGTTTGGGCTGAGAATTGTGAGGCGGTGGCAATGGGGTGAAAGTAGGAAGAGTTGTCTGACTTTTTGAAATGACCAGCTCGTCCTCTGAACTAGATGATGATTCATCATTCAATCCCATATCAGCCAAGACATTTGACCCGTATTGATTGAATGCTGACATTGGCTGTGGGGAGAGGATCACCATTGTTTGACTTGGAGTTTCTTCAGAGGAAGGTTTCGCCTCAGATGGTGGAATGACAGCTGTCTTCTTTTTCTTCTCAGCTGGACCTCCAGCTGGTTTGGGGTCAGCTGTCTTCCTTTTTCTCTGAAACTTCTTAGCTGGGACATCTGTCTTTGTTTCTTCTAGTTCTTCTTGCCTTTGCTCACGCAGTTTGTTTCTTGAGAAGATCATTGATTTGACTTATTCTGGAAGAGAATCTTTGTTTACGGAAACGGTTCGAATTAGCCCACTTTCTTGTGTCCCTTTCACGGCTTGCTCTATCAAGAAAGAGATCTTAGAGCATAGATACGGTGGCTGCGAAGTTGAATACGTCGTCTGGAGGAATTAAACTTGATCTTCTCTGACTCCTTGACTAATCTGTTGAGTAAGAAATCAAACCAGCTGACGTTTGCGCATTTGATCATGGCCATCATCGGCTTGAGCTTTGGAATACTTATCTCTCCTTGAGATCCAGCTATCCCTAAGATGCATTTTTGCGTGATATCCAGCAGCAGCCTGTACTTTGGCTTGAGAAGGAGCTTTGACATGCTCGCTCTGTACGGCTCTGGGGTGATAAGCATCTCTTGGCTAAGGAATTCATCCACTTCTTCACGGCTGTAATCGTCTGGGATGAATTCTCCTTCTCTGGGTAGGTTGAACACCTTTCGTAGCATCTTGTTGAGTTTGATGTTGACGGTTGCTGATTCAAATTTTCCATCTTCGCCTTCAACAGTCACATCGAATGAAGATGAGTAAAAACCTTCTTCGTCAATGATGTTTAGATAGAATAGAGCGGCTTCTCTCTTTAGCATAAGCTTGGGCATGGAGGTTGCCCACAGTAAGAGACCGGAGTCTATGACGAGGTCTACCATCTCTTTGAGTTCTGAAACTGGAAGGTTGGCGGTGGAAAGACAACTTTCAAATGACAATTTTGTCATCAGAACTTCGAACTGGTTCATCCCTGCGGTTGATTTCTTGGGTGCCATCTCTGCAATCTGTTGATTTTGATCGAGCGAGGAATTTGCAGAGGATAGATAGATGACTTGAAGATTTGAAATTCGCAGAGATAAAGATGGAAGAATTCTCCGTATCTTTTCCATGTATATCAACTGCCATAATTGATCATCGGTTGAGATTCAGACAGCTGGTATTCTGATCAACGGCTGGGAGAGATTCACTCATCACGTTCTGACGTGTTTACGGCGAGTGTATTACAACCGCGCGTGAGGCAGTTCAAACGTTTGACGCTCTGCCTCGATTCTGCTGAGCTTCAGTACTTAGCAGTCTTTACAATTAATGCGATGGGAATGGAAACTTATCAAGCAATTTAACTAAGGAACATATGTCCGCTTAATATTGGAATTCAAAATAATTGGACTTAAATAGTATATTCCTTAGAAAAATAAATGCATGATACATTCCTGTCAGCTTGGACCAAAAAGTCAGCTGATGTCGCGGATGTCATTTCCTTTGCTTGACTGAGTTTCTCCCTTCAGTTGAGTAAATCTTCTGCTTTGGGATTCAGCTGGGTTTGTTCCCCCTCAGCTGGATGGACTTTCTTCATCCGGATTGAGCTGATACCAATTGTTGGTCATTCTCAGCTATATGACTCAGTTTGGAATGAGTCATCTTGTCTTTCTTTCTCTGCTGATAGACATTGTTTGCGAGGTTCCCCCTCAATTGGATAAACCAATTGGGTTTTATCAGCTGGGTTTGATTCCCCCTGACTTGATAAATTCATTTTGAACTCCTTGGGGTTCCTGCTGAGTTAGTCCAGCTGTGTCTGATTCCTTGATGACACACGGTGATCCAGCTGAGTATTTCCTGCTGGATGCTCTTCTTGATGATTCTGCTGGACTATGATGAGACCAATTGATGAAATCCAGTTGTTGGTGAATCTGCTGAACTGAGTTCCCCCTCAGCTAGATTCCTCTTCTGGATTCTGCGATCCACGTTTGATCCAGTTTTGTTTGATATCCAGAGAATGACATTTGATAGTTCAGCTGGATTTTTCTCTTGATTCTCCACTTGAATCTTCTACTGGATTGACTTTGCCCTCAGCTGATATCACAGCTGTGTCGATTTCCAGCTCGGTGGAGTTCCCCCTGAATTTGATAGTAGGTGGCTGTCTTTTCTCAGCTGCTTCCTACTTCACTTGAGTGAATTTTCTCATCACTGGCTCAATTCTTTGATGAGGTCAGCTGCTCCATGATTAGCTGAGTTCATTGTTGCTTTGTGGGGTAGAATCTTCGATTTCCTGTTCTTTGCATCGAACTCACCAGGAAAAACGTTATCACAACAATTGGCTGATGGACAACAGATTATGCTAAAGTCCATCAATCATAAGAGACATTTGATATTATTATTATTTGTCTCAAATGTGCTAAATCCTTTGACGTATCCTTTCGAGATATCACCAAAGGTTACCTGGGACTAGTACGCTTGACATATTCTATGAAGAGCTTTGAGGTGAGTTATGAGTTTTGATCACCAGCTGTCTTTCTTTCACAGCACGCTTGATGACTCTTCAAAACGCGCATGTCCCTCTTTGACCTGTTATTACTCCTTTGGCACCCAGTTGTGATTGGGTCCGGCTTTGTTGTTGAGGGTTCCATTGATAACCCGGATTTGTCCTTGTCTTTTGTGAGTGATACTTCTGGTTCGTCCTTGAATGTGTCCACTTCTTCTTTGGACCTTGTTGACTCCATTTTCTTTGATGAGGTCCATTTCATAGCTGGAGTCTGTCAGCTTGATATCTAGCTTGATATCCCGTCTGCTGAAATCTTGATGTGAAGCTCGGTTGATTTTCAGCTTTATAACCAGCTGAGATCCTTCCCAGCTGTCTTTTAAATTGACCTTGATGTCTGTGCTGGATGACATTCTGTCTTTGATTTTGATTCCAGTCAGCTGGATTTATCTGCTGCCTTTGAGCTCTGTGATCGGTAGGATTGCTTTGCTTTTCTTGGTCTTCAAGTTGCCGATCAGTTTTCTTTTCTGATCGGACTGAGCTTGGAGAGCTGGCTTGAATGAGTACGACCTCTTTGGTACATTGATGACAAGGTTCCAGATGTGTTTGCATTGGCTGGAGCCAGTCTTTGTTCTGATTCAGCTTTGGCCATCTTCAAGCTCCTGACCATTCAGTCTTCTGCTTGACTTTATGAGTTTATGATGATGGGACCATTAAAGATAACATCCCACATCATGTCGTGAAGAGCACTCAGAAAGCTGTTGAGTTGGAACTTCCAGATCTGATAATCATCGACAGAGAATGTCGAATGTTTCCTGCACAAGGAAGATTCCACGACAGTATGCAATATAATGATTTTTTTTTTAAAAATTGAAGCTTTGAAAGATCTGTTCAGGTGACCACTATCAGCAATGAAATGCTGACTTGACAGATACAGTGATCTTTTGAACCAGTGCTCTGATACCAATTGTTGGTCCCAAGACGGATACCTTGGTGTAGAGGGGGGGGTGAATACACCAAGGTTTAACAACATTTCCAAGTTAAAACTCTTTTCAGAGAGCTGGCTGTGTTCGATCCAGCTGGATGGCAGCTTGATCGACACAGCTGGCTGTGTGTGTGTGCGGAATGTGGTGGATTTGGAAAGTCTGTCGGTTGCTTCAAATATATTGCAAAGCTCTGTTTCACTTTTCAGTTAGTCAGTTTATGCAGATTGAGATGTATGCTCATGAAGGTTAGTAACATGTATAAAACAAAGCGATAAATAACAAGAGCATTTTTAACGTGGTTCGGATTAACCCCTCCTACGTCCACGACCAGAAAACCATCTGGTAATCCACTAAGGATACCACTGACTTTACGCGCAGTCAGCAAGCGTTGTAGCTCAGTTCCTCGAGCTGGATACAGGTTTCCACGTACTGTATCAAAACGTACCCAACTGTTTACAGGCACAGCTGAAGCCTCTTCAGTTTACGGGTACTGAAGAACCTAACTTACAGTTTCCGGGTACTGTAAAACCTAACCACTCGAATTACATGCTTCGAACAAGCGTATCTTTACCTAACCTTTCTGGGTTTGGGTTTGGATATGGTTTTCCAACTATGAACGAGTTCTTACAATGAAGAACAAGGAGTATGATGAACTCGTTCAAACTAGGCTTAAGATATTTATTCTGATCTATTCTGCCTATGACTGAATATGTGAACAACTAAGAACACATTGTGACCGTAGGTGTTCTTGAAAGATTTGGCTTTGAAGATCGTTGTTCATTTTTCTGTTTTCTTCTATATCTTCAGTCGTCTCGCCAGCCTCTCCAGCTTCAATGGTGGAGGAGAGATATATATAGGTGGAGATTCAAACTAGCCGTTGGAAGAGAGCCGTTTGAATCTTACCTACTCTTGTTGACTTATGGCCTTTACCTACGAAGTAGGTCTGCATCTGCAGAGGCTATTCCTTCTCTGATTTGACTGCGTCAGACAAGATCTTCTGACATCGGGATCTTGTCTTGGAGAAGGTCTTCGTCTTCGAGCTGCTAAGCGTCTCTGCTGTATCTTCAGCGGCTTGGACTCTGCTGCGTCTCGACTCTGAGCTGTGTCTTAGACCTGTGCTGTATCATCAACCTGAGCTGTGTCTTCAACCTGAGCTGTGTCATTAACTGGCGTGTCTCGGACACGAGCCGTGTTATCGACACTAAGCTAGGTCTTTTACACCGAGTGGGTGTTCGACAAAGCCGGGTTTCCGTCAACGAATTGTTGGGTCTTGATCTTGCGGGATCTTTGAAGCTTCTGCTTGGTCTTGCTCTCTTGCCGAGTACGCTCTGTTGTACGCGCCGCGTCTTCTGGCATCTTCAGCTGTCTTCAGCGAATCTACCTGTAAACTAAGAAACTCTATAAGCTCAAACAGGTGAGCTGAAAAACGCTTAGGCTTGTGCGATCATCTACTCGGTTGGGGTCAGCTGGGTTTTGGTATCCAATCAAAACTCTATTAATTTTCCCAACACCTACTTAACTGAAAACTGAAACTATGTTTTTCTGAGATTTTGTAAAGGGAACGAGCTAAGTTTTTCTTTCCACCACTTTCCGTACTTTCAGCTGAGTTATCAGTCCAGCTGATCACTTTCTTTAGAAGTCAGCTGAACTCATAACTGAGCTCTCACTTAACTCTGTTTTAATTTGTCAATCATTTTCAAAAATCCCTCTTCGGTGTATTCACCCCCCTACACCGAAGACCTCGTTCCGGGACCATCATTTAGTTTATTCGATTGTGTTTGATTTCAATATTATGAGTAGTTAATTCTTTAAATCAGCGAGAATATTGAAACACTAGTCTAATAATCTGTGAGATCTAATTGTTCGTATAATTAATTTCCTAGGGTTTCGATTTATTCCTTGTGTTTAAAGTTAATTTCGATTTTATTTAAGCCTGATCAACTTAGATTAAATTGGATTACAGTCAATTAGTTCCCCCAATCAGTAATTGTTGGAATATGACTAATTAGTGATAAAGCTACTATGTTCGTAGTAGGAATAAATTGGTAGACGGGTTATTACTTGCATTCTTGGGTAATTCATCTAAATTGGGTTCCTTTAAATCTAAAAGCTATTAGAGCATTAAATCTAGGTCTGGCGTCTTCAGGTAGGTTGTGTTTTACTAAGGGAAATAGTTAAGTATGGCGTCTACGGCTAATTATCGATAAAGTACGTAGGAATTGGGGTATGTCATGCATTCACGGTACCCTATAACTGGTTGGTTCTTGGGAATTAATTAATCTTTGCGTCGATGATCAGAGCCTTAGATTAGTGTGGATTCATTCGAAGCCGAATACTTTTCTTTTGATTAAATTCATGTTTGTTATTTCGTTAATTCTTAGTGTTTAGTTAATTTCTCTCAATTTAAGGCGTGGTGGCTACTCCAAAACCAGATTTATAGGAAAAATATGTGAATTCTCATTCTCTGTGGTTCGACCCTTGTTGCTATAATAATTTAATTCTGAGCGAATTGCAGGAATTATTTGGTGGTATACGACGTCCACCAAATTGACGTCGTTGCCGAGGAACGGTGTTTATTAATTTATTTTTCCTATTTATCTTTTGTTACTTTTCTGTTATTTATGAGCAGGGCCTCTATCCCGGACCTTCTATATCATCCTGAAATTGAGAAGTTAGCGAAATGGTTGAGGAAAGAGGCCAAGCTTAAGAAGCATCGAATGCTCTTGTTGGAACCGCAAGGTGATCCGTACGCAGACGGAAGCTATTTACGAGTACGGCGGTAGTGTCCCGAGCGAAGGTGTTCCGTTGACCCAAACAAAAGGTATTTACGAGCGAAACGAGAAACCGAGGAAGAAGTTGAGTCCACTTTCGTCGCGATTGCGAAGGCGACATGGCGGATGAAGATCCGAGATTGAGTGAACTTTCGAGCCATGCGGAAGATGATCCTCTCAACACCGATACACATACCATATTTGGAGGCATCGATCGAGATCAAGTTGGGAGTTTGTTGAATGTTTTACCTAAGTTTTATGGTAAAAAATGAGAGGATACGTATAACTTTTTGAGTGAGTTCGCCAAGATAGGCAAGGTGCGAAGCGGACCGGTGGAGTCGGCGAAGAACAATTCAAGTTAGCCGCATTTCCTTTCACGCGGAACGGCAAAGGCGAACGCACGGTTCACAAGCCTCCGCCACACTCCATATCTACATGGGAAATGAAGAAGTTGTTTTTGGAGTATTTCTTTCCTCAACTAAGACTATGATGAATCATTGAGTACTCGTCCAGATTCAAGAGATTGGTGGATAGTTGCCCAAATCATAAATACACCGATGGAGACTTGTTGCAGTATTTCTACCAAGGAATGACTGTTGACACGAAGAACCTAGTTAACTCATCAAGTGGAGGCTGATTTTCGCATTGCAGAGTGAGTGAAGCTACGAAATTGATTCAACACTTGGTAGAAGCAACAAGGGAGTGCGAGGAGCCTCGTTTGTTTAAGAGAGCTGTACAGACTAGTTCATCCAACTTTGAAGAAAAGCTCGAAGAAAGAATGGGATGGATAGAAAAGTTACTGAATACTATGGTCGAGAAGGCTGCAATTGCGGGACCAGTAGAGAAACCATGTGGTACATGTGGTAATTTTGGCCACTCAAGCTTGCAATGCGATGGGAACGACGAAGATCTCCATGCTCAAGTAAACTTGTCGCATAACTTTTATGGCAGCAAAGATCCACCGCCAAAGCGAGATCCATACTTGAACACTTATAATTCTGGTTGGAGGGATCATCCTAATTTCCGTTGGCGAGATCAAGCGCAGAAACAGCCTCAATAGATGCAACAGCAACAAAACTACCACCTCATTAAAGAGGATTTCAGCAAACATCACCTACTCCACCTCCACAAGAAAAATAAGGGAAGTCTCTTGAAGAATGCTGAGTTGATTGGTTCACAACAATTTTTGCAAAACAATGTGCATCAACTCCAACAAACTCCAACTGAGCAAAAAGTGTGCATAGATGGATTAGCTCGTCAAATTTCTCAACTCTCGACTTCCATGAACGAGCTTAAGGGGAATCAAGGCCGCTTGCCATCACAAGTTCAGGTTAATCCAAATAAGAATGTGAACAAAATCACTTTGAGGAGTGGTAAGGAGTTGAGTGAACCCGCTATCAAGAAGTCACGTGAATGCTCGAGAATGAATGCGGGAGAAGGATCCGTCGGCCAAATCGAACAATTCTAAAGGAATAGCGAGTTTTACGCGATCAGGGTGAAAATACTTCCCGCAGTTGTGCTGAATAAGAAGAAAAAAGAAAAGGAGATTGCATCGGAAGAGCCGACTAAGGTACATAAACCTTTGAGTTTATATGATCCTAACATTGTGATACCTGCTCCTTTTTCCCATAAGATTAGCTAAGAAGAAGCCGGATGAAGATCCTATGGACTACATGTCGATATTTGGAAAGTTAGATATTAACCTTCCATTTCTTCAAGCGATCAAGCTTCCTCTGTTGAGCAAATTCGTCAAGGACTTCATTGCTGGTAAGGCTAAGGATTCTGGAAAGATTGTGATGGGTGAAAACATGTCGGCCGTGATACAGAAAAAGTTGCCACCCAAATGCAATTATCGAGGTATGTTTTCTTTATCTTGTTACATTGGAGATACAAAAATTGAGCATGCTAGGTGTGATCTAGGAGCTTCTATTAATATCATGCCTTTAGCTGTTTATAATAGCTTATCTGGTGTTGAGTTAGTAGATACTAGGGTTGTGATTCTGTTAGCCGATAGATCATGTGTTCATCCCGAGGGTTTGTTGGAAAATGTTCTTGTGAAGGTGCATAATTTTGTTTATCTTGCTGATTTTTATGTGGAGATAATGAGTGACATGCAATCTTAGGATTCGTCCGGTGTTCTTTTAGGTCGTCCTTTCTTAAGGACGGCTAAGTCTATCATTGATGTTTGTAATGGCACTATATGTTTGGATTATCATGGAGAAAAGTTCACTTTTAGAATATAGATGATGCCATGAAAAATCCCATTGTTGCTGAAAATGCTTATGCTATTGATGTAGTTGACCTGCTTGTCCAAGAATATCTTGAGACCGAATTCATGAAGCGATAAGTTGGAGCTCACCTTGATGCAAAGTTGAACTGATTTTGATGCCCCGGGGAGATGAGTGATGAAGAGATCAAAGAGGCTATTATGTCTCTTTACGCTCGAACCGGAAGCTTGCAAGTTCTCTGGGAAATACATTACATTTTACCAAACGGGACCCGCTAGACGAGCCATCACGCCATCCGAATGAGAAGCCGCCGGTGTTGGAACTTAAGCCCTTACTCCGCGAATTTGAAGTACGTGTTTCTTGGGAAAAATGATACTCTAACCGAGTTATTATTAGCGAGGAGTTGACCATGTGAGCCAAGAGGAAAGTAATTAATCATTGTGTTGGAAGAAGAGCAAGAAGGCAATTGGATGGACTTTGGGCGATATCATGGGAATTAGTCCCTATGTGTGTATGCACTATACATATTTTTTTAGCCCGATGCTAAACCTTGTCGAGATCCACAACGGAAATTGAATCCGAACATTTGAGGGAAATAGTGCTCAAAGAAATATTAAAGCTTCTCGCATTGAGTGATCATCTACCCACGATCTGCGACGTGAAGTGCAGGTGAAGTCCGATTCACATGGTTGCGAAGAAACTGGATTGCAAAAGTGGTGCAGAACGAGTAGAATGAGTTGGTCCCGATGTGTCTTGTCAACGGATGACGCATGTGTATCGATTACCGTAGTAGGCGAGATGCGGCAAAGAACTCCGCAAGGACCATTTCCCTTTACCGTTCATTCATCGGATGTTGGAGCCAAGTACTATTTGGGAAAATGTGTGTATTTACAACTTCTTGGATGGTTATAGTAGTTTATTTTCGGATTCATGTCAACCAAGAAGATCAAGAGAAGACCACGATTTACGCGTCCTTTTGGCACGTACACATGCGGGGGAGGATGTCGTTTAGGCTTTGTGTAATGCACCGGGACTTTTCGGGTGTATGGATGAGCATCTTTCGGATATGACTCGAGAAATGCATAGAGATCTTCATGGACGACTTTACGGTATAGTGGAGATTCATTCTGATGATTGCCTTAATAACTTGGATAAAGTGCTTGACTCGTTGTGTGGAAGAAAAAATTGATGTTGAATTTCACGAAAAGTGTAACATTTTATGGTCAAGGAAGGAATTGTCTTGGGGCCATGTTATTTCGTGTTAAGGAATTCAAGTTGACAAGGCAAAGGTGGATCCGGGGCCACTTGCACGACTTCCCTATCCCACGACCGCCATGTGAAGGAGATAAGAGGTTTTTTAGGGCATGCCGGATTTTACAGATCGGCCTTCATCAAAGACTTCGCCAAAATTGCATAAACGGCGAGTTGACTTCATTGCTATTTACAGAATGACATTCCATTTGCCGTAATCGGATGAATGTAAAGTACTTTTAATTTGTTGAAGACAAA